>JAWNKZ010000064.1:8285000-8954166 GCA_035041615.1 Drosophila anomalipes | reverse complement strand
TATCGGTCGCGTATTTTGTTAATTTAATTAAACAAAAACGTTTTGTTTGTGTTTTTTTCTTTACTTGCAATTGGAATCTGCGCAATTTGATTGCCCGTCGCGAATCTCTCACAACTTTGAATATGTTGAGCACAACACACAAACAGAGACATACTACAGAGTTGTGTACATGTTGTGTGTGTCATTTAATGACTTGTGCCGTTAGCTTTTAATTGAAATATCACACATTTTGCTATTGCAATTACAACTGCAATTGTATTTGTGACTCTTATTTGTCTCTGTGTCTCTCTTTTCGTCTTCTTCTGTTTGTTGCTCAGTAACTGTTAATTGGATGTGTTTTGTGCTTCCATCTCTGATCGAGCTTTAAGCTGCAGCTTGCTTTTTGCGAGATTTTAAAGAGGTTATGTTGCAGATCTTACTGTTAATTGGTTCAAGCTTTAATGGAAGACGATAACAGTTCGTAAGCTTTCAGTTTTTTATGCTGGCCATTTTTATTTTAGTTGAGATGAAAGCTAATCGATTTTATTATGCAAGGAAAAAAAAATATGTAAAATGAGTATTATTTTATTTATTTATCTTATGTAAAATTATGATTTGGCAATATAATAATTATTAATGAGTACTAACCAATATTATTTTAAAATTGTGATGTTCTTTTCATATGGAAATAACCTCCAGCAATTGATAATATTGAGTCACGTTGTACAAAACTTAAGTTACAGAGAAATTGTTAAGAAAAAATACATTTTATGTATGCCTAAAAAATTTGATATTTATTGCAATTAGCTTATATATGTCAGTTGAAACATAATTTCAGTTCAAATTAGGGAAAACCCTTCATGCCTTAGATTCGAAAGATTAATGTAACGAAGATAAATTACATTCGCTAATATATAAACAGTTTAACCTAGTTAGCGTAATTAGATTTCAGAATCTGACTCTAATAAAAAGTACAAAATTTCATTAAAATATTATTTGGGTTAATTTCAAGCGGAAAATCAAAGTGTGTAAATGTTAAACGGAAGCCAAATTAGCTTTAATACAAAACTTGCATGCTATGCTACCAAAATATAAAATACAAAAACAAAAAAAAAAAAAACAAAAACAAAATAAAAGAACGGCTTGGAAAGTCTTGAAGGTACTTTTGAAGATGAAGTAAAACTTCCGCACGTGACTTCCGCGCCAGAAACTGATGATGAGCCAAAGTCCAATTGTAACTAACGATGGAGTCGATGGAATCACTGAAGCGACCAAGTCCAGACAGGTAATTGGGCATCAGAGCAATGCAGGTGAGGCGTAGGCGATTAAAAGGCGATTAAATCAATTGCGCCACGACAGGTCTGACAGCGATGGATGACCAGTCACAGATACAAGATACAAATACAGCTAAATTGTACACACTGTAAACAATTTGAGTTCCAAAAAGTTTGCCAAATGCAACATGCAACATGCAACATACGAATTTCTATTTACGATAATATTTACATCGGACAGAAAGAAATAGTTGTATCTTTTAATAGTTTTGTATATTTTTACAAATCTGAACTTTCAAAAGGCAGACAATTAAAACTAACATTTATTTTACTGTGCAGTTAAAGATACAGATACAAAGATACATCAGCTGGTGCTCTTTCTTGGGGCATCCGTCAGCATCTGTCAACGGAATCGGCTTAGCTGCTTCTATGTTAATGCACCCCAAAAACGTTGACGTTTATTGACAGTTATTTATGGTGGGCATGGTTCGTGGTGTTTGGTGTTGCTGCTGCTGCTTCTGTGGTGGCTCAACACCTATTTGGTGGGGCAGCTGCCAACACCAAAACGAGGCGACAGCCGACTATGGAAAACTCCGGTAATTGCAGCGAGCTGGGCATACACACAAAAGGTGCCGCATTTGGCACATGTGGTTTGGCACGCGCTCTTGACGCTCATTAGAACTGGTGGATGCAACTTGGTGGATGCCACAGCATGTCCGTGCCCTGTAAGGCAGTCTAACCTCGAAGTCCATAAATTTATTATTATTAATTATGACAATTTATGAGTAAAAGTCTTTTTTTCTCTGGCGCGGTTCCCATAAGCTGTTTGAATCAGTTTCAGTTCCAGTTCCAGTTCCAGTTCCAGTTCCACGTCCACTTCCATATATTCTCTGTTTGATTGACTAATGAGTTCATTAGCATTTCCAGGCCATTCATATTTAAATATTTTGCATTGCTTTACTGGCTGCTGGTTTGATCTGGTTCCTGGAACCATCCGGAATGCAATCCAGATCTGCTTGGTAGACACGTGCCTCCTATTGGGTTGCTTCTCAAAGGCAACACATGTCCATATTGGCTGCTGATCGATTTGTTCGCTGCCGCCCATAAGCAGGCAGGGAATACCGAACTAGGCGATAATATCCCACAATGTCTAGGGTTGTACTACTCACATACATTCTTATTTGTACCTCTTCTGAGTGCCTGCACTCTGCGCAGAATTACACTGGTTTTTAGAAAATCACCATGCTTTGGGGGAAGAAGCGACCTTTAGCTCAGTTTAATATTCAAAAATTAATTTTTTCAAAATCCGTGTGTTTTTATTTCTAAATTCCAGGGTAAATTTTTCGAAAATTAAAAAAACAATAATCCTATTTTCAGGTTAATTTAATATGTGTACGCAACAGAATTCTTACATTTTTATTATTAAACATTAGAAGATTTTAAGATTTCACATTTTCAAACATTTTAGATAGTTTTTAAAAATTTACGGCTTGAGAAAGATATTGTAAAAAATGTAACAATTTATTTTAATACAATTTTGTTTCAATTCAAGTTGAGTTTTCTTTCTGAGTGAGCAGTGACAACAAATTTAAAATAAGGTTGCAGAATTAGAACATTAAAATAAACATTTATTTATATCGATTTAATTATTCACTTCTTAAAATATATTCTTATTGACTTGTGAAAATTGGTTTTGGTCTGCTCAGTTTTGTATTACAATTCATTTCTGGCGAACGTATAGCGAAGCTTCGATGGCATTAGTTCCTTGAATTTCGATTGATGTGCCATTGTATTCAGTTGGTCCTCGCTTTGATCAACATACTCTTCGCTGTCCAATGGGGAAACCTTGTGCAGCTCGCCTCTGTGGAAGGCGGCAAGGAACTGCTTGAACTTGCCTGGAATGTGGAGATGTTTGTAGTTGGGAAACAGAAATATGTTTGCGAAAGAGTCGATGGCTATGAAAGGCAGATCCGCTTCCGTTAGATGCACATGACGGATCGGATGTGTAAATGTTTCGCTATCCGCAGTCGCAAAAATGAGATTATCCAGCTCAGCTCTTAGCTCGTCGTTGACGACTTTGGCGAATGCCTTCGGTGCTGCGATATCCTCCTTTTTGTGAAAGAGTATTACAAGGGGTCTGCCATCCTCCGTGATCGCCTCGGCATTCTCGAATGTCAGTTTACGCACCGCCGGATACCAGTTCTGCTGGAACCAACGGAGTACGTTGGTGTAGTTCGACAGATTGCCCAAAAACTCCATATGGAATGTATTAATCAAATCATGTTTGAATGTTATTCTATTTGGCACATGCGATTTACTAAACATAACAAAGAACTGACAATAGTCCTTAAGGCTGTCCGCTGTCTTACGATAGATCTCGTATTCGGCGTGATCCTTGTGCTCAAAATAACCAGTCACAATAAATTTCGAGTTGCTCAATCCCTTAAGCTCGTCCAAAGAGTCAAGTTCTTCGATTGGATCCTGCAGTTCCTTGAAGACGAACTCCATAATGGCCGTCATCGAGCGTTGTCCTCGATACTCTTGCCTTCCGATATGCCCATGCCGCACTACCTTTATCGTCGGATACTTGTTTATTTTGTAATGACGAGCCATTTCCCTTTTCGTATAGCAGTCGACCTTGCCGAGCATCACTTTGCCAGAGTCACCAAATAGAGATCGGATCTCATCGGCGGCTGCATCGAAGATTGGCAACAGGTTCACGCTAAATTGGCATTCCTGCGTATAGAAGAGCAGCAGAACCAGTTCATTGGAGTTAAGTATATTGTGCACATTGTTTTCGTTCACTTGAACTGATTCCCCAGCTGTGCCCACGAAGAGTTGCACCAGGGCGACAAGTAAACCCAGACAGCAGCTCAGTTTTAAGTCCATCTTTACTCGTTTATAACTCTGTAATATCTGGCAAATTACCGAAACTTAAAATAATACTGAAACATTTGTTTAAAATTCATTCGTTTTGGCTGTAAATAAATTTGCTGCGGAAGCGTGTCTAAAATGCTCTAGAAATTTTCGCATTTTCGTTAAACTGTTTGAGAATACTCAGAAAAAACTCTGTCTATTTTAGTCTCTAGATTTGAACTTGTTGAGTTTTACAGTTGTGATTTATTTCGAATATTAAATTGAACTATCTTATATTGTTTGTTTTTAAAAAGTTGCTGTTTATTCACACACACACATATAAAAAACAATAACAAGACCCATTATCGATGTATTGAGAAATCGCACTAGAAGAACCGCATCTAATGAAATAATTATAGCTAACTATTTACAAGCCTGTAATGCCAATACTATTCCAACAATAATTTCGAATTGCAATTAAAATATGCAATTATTGTGGATTGTAGAGCCGGCTGGCATCTTTGGATGACTCCTCGTGAGGGAGCTTGAGCCTCAGTCTCAGCTTCAGTTTCAGCTAGAGCCTAAGCCGTAGCCGAGGCCAAGACCAGAAGCAGAATCAGAACCAGTCCTGGCACAATCTGCAATGTTAATGACATAATTTTGTAAGCCTATATTGAATAGGCATTACTACGACTTACAGATTGTGGCTATGAAGAGAGAGAGAGAGAGAGAGAGAGAGAGATGGGGATAGAGAAATAGTTCTGATTTGAAATGAAAATGAAAAAAGGAGCATAAACTCTTCGAGAATAGATACTAATTAAAAACAGTCCATTATTTATTCATTCATTCAGGGCTTGCTGGAATGCAGAATGCAAAAAAATTGTTACTGATGTCTGTAAAGTCTAAATTAAATGAAGGGTTAAAGCTATAATAATATTGTAATGTAAAAACTCAATTTTATTCCCTTTGCTGCCCTTTACTCACAAACTCGAACTTTGTATATCTAATCAGCTTGTACAATCTGAGACACGCCTCTGTCTCTGCCTCTGTCTCTGTCTTCACATCCCTGTAAGTTGGGCCAGAAACTATTTTCAATTACAAAACTGGGAACATGGCAACACACCTCCGATATCCGTTTTGGATGGTGGATTGTGGATAGTGCCAAAAAAAAAAAAAAAAGATGGCATAACAATTTAAACACAGCATGTGGTCGGAATATCAAATTTTCGGTATCGAAAACGAATAACTCAGTGCTGAAATGGCAAAAGTCAGCAATTACTTAAAACGAGGAGCAGCCTGCGAAAAGGATAATAGTGCTGAGGCGAACAATTTGCTCTGCTCAGTTGGAATGTCTCATGTCTCATGTCCCATGTCTCATGTCTCTGTCTCCCGACAGCGACTTGGCATATTTATTTATACAGCAGCATTTGGTCACATTGTGTGCGGCTAAGAGATGCACATAAATCACATGGCAGGACCTGCAAAAGGATGTGAATTATATACAAATAATTTGACATGGCCTGTACGCTTGTGGGCGCCAAGGACACGCTTGGGGGTGGCATGTCCTCCCTTGTGCCACGGAGACGATGCCAAAGCACTAGATAAGCATAACTAGCAAATATTTTGGTGACGTTTTGTTTTCTTCGTATTTTTTTTTTTTTGGTCCAGTTGAGACTATAGCTCTAGCTAGAGTTGAACGTTTATCGTGACTGTTGGCGTGTCACGAATATTTTATAAATATATAATATATAAATATGCACTACATTCGTTAATGAAATATAGAAATTATAAGATCACAAAAACGGAGGTAAGGCGTGGATAAATAATAAATAAATACTACATTTGATTGAATATACAAATTATATAAAATTATCAAAGAGAATATTACAGAAAGTAAAACATATTTAAATTATGAAAGCTGGTAATATGTAAATAGTCACTAAATTTATTAGAGGAAGAGAGAAAACACAAAATGATAGAAACTAAGGTAATGAACATTGTATATTAAAATCATACATAAACATTAATATTTTTTTTCATTAATATTATTTCACTTACATTAAATGCTCTTAATAAAGATAATAAAATAAAATAAAATAAAAACAATTATTAAAATAAATCACTTATGCATTTCAACTTAGGATTTAATTTTTGCCTTCCGCAATAATAATAATGTTTGATTTAGAAACAATGTTTTTTTAAATACATTACTTAAAAATACAATTCAAAGGACAGTTAATTTGCAGTTGAGACTTTTCTTTCTCTCTCCTTTTTATATATATAAAAAGCCCATTGTGATCCGCCTGCTTGGTCATATATCATGTTGCACAAAATTCCATAACTTTTGAACACAACACAAAACTATACGCAACACTTTGGAATGCAAATTTTAGTAAATTGAAAATCAGGGCCGCATTGCAAAACCGCAAAAGCCATCGACAAATAAGTTTTGTTTGGTTATTTGGTGGAGGGCGGAGGGCGGATGGCGGAGGGCGGAGTTGTCCACGTTCAGGTCCAAACTTCAAGACGACCATGTGCATTTGTCGTAAATTAGAAACTGAAACTGTAACTGTTACTTGGGGTGTTACCTTTTTGCCTTTGGGGCAGCCGGGTCCGAGCATAACACTTAAATTTATTACGAATAACTCCTCTCCTGTTTTTTATGCGTTTGACCATACTGAGTCTCGGCGTGGGGCATTATTTTTTAGCTAGGCCAAGCAAACTAATCAACGCTTGTAATTTGCAACCCGGCTAGGCGGGCTTCGAGTTCAGTTTGGGCCAAAAGGCACGCGGCTAAATGAAGTGTGCTCATTGCGAGATCCCCTTCCAAATAAACTCTCTGTGGGTCTTTGTGTGTGTGTGTGTGTGTGTGTGTGTGTGTGTGTGTGTGTGTGTGTGTGTGTGTGTGTGTGCATTCAAAAGTAAACAACAACTTGGCCATTATAAATCTTTGCCTAAGTGTTGTGGTCATTTAGCAAATGTCCAGCAATGTCCGGCAGGAAAAGTTGTTAATGTAAAAGGATGGGCTGCTTGGATAATGCTTATGATTTATAAAATATATTTATTAAATGTGGTCCAAATGTAGCTTGAGTTTGTGATAACAAAAAATAAAAGAGAAAGCGGCTGACAAGGAAAGGGTAAATTTAGAAATGAATACTCCACGATGAATTCTTGTACAATAATTTAAGCTCTACCCAAAAAATAAACTTAGTTTTAAATCAGAATTCAACAGACATTAAAATGATATAATGGCCATGTCTCCACACACACACACACACACACATACACACACACACACGCACACACACACACATACACACACACACACACACACATACACACACAAGTGTTAGTGCTGTCAAAGTCAAAATAAACGCAGCGACGAATAATGATTTATATGCCAAGGCAGAAAAAAAAAGAAGAAAAATTGCCAAAGGAAGCCAAGTTGCAGATCCTTTTTTGGGGAGTGTGCGGTGATGCGGATTGGTATGGTGGGTGGTAAGCACTACGAGGACATACGAGAGAATTTGTTGATATGCTAAAGTGTGTCGAGTTGACTACAGGAATTCTAGTTGCTCCCCTCTGACAGCAAAGAGCGCGACAAATCTGTGCATAATTCAAAAGGGAGTGCGCAATATGATATTAAACTATGCCGAGATTTATTAAGCGAAACATAAATCTTAACAAAACAATAGCAAAAGTTAAAGATAAATAATTAGCTAACAGACACATTTGAGAAATTAACGAATAGTCTTTAACTGTTGCAGCTCTTAAAGTTGGAACGAACAGCATACATATATAATATAATGTACCAAGAAATTGCCAATAAAAACTTTCTGCCAGACAATAAAAGTTTTCGCCCCTTGGGCGGAAAATTGTCAATGATGTTGGTCATAAAACGATTTAGATATTGACCCTGCTATTTAAGATATTTATTGAGTGCCAAAAAAAAAAAACGGTTTGGACAAGAACTTTAGATGTGGATAACTGACTACTTATTTCTTGAGACAAAAAAGATTGTCTTTATTTAAAAATTGGTAAAATAAAACTAAATTGTTCGGGAAAAAGTTTGTTTTTATTATCATAATAGTAAATTGCTATAAAGTGTAAGCTATATTTTAAATTTCCTAATGCTTATTAAATTTTAGCAATAGATAAGCCGTACATTTTCAGCAATACTTTAAAGTTTGAACACAATGCAAGCAATTTAAAGCACTTAATTGATTTCTAGGAAATAAAACAAAAATGCCAACAGCCATTACCAAAATTGAATTCGAATAACACAACACACACTTTGAGCACAGACAGCGGAGTTCAAATCAGGTTGGCATTGCCCCAGACCAGAGATCCACCCAGAGTCAAGACCAGGCTCAATAGCTGGAGTTGCGCGAGCTCATCCATTGGATGTCGTGCCAGCTCATAAGACACAGATATGCAAAAACCGCCATAATAAAGGATAATGTTGGCGCATATTAAATAAATGACTTCCGTCGCCGTCTAGGTCTAGGTCTGTTGCGGTGCCCCCCCCTCCTGACCCCCGGCTTTCCCCGCTCCATGTCCAACGTTTACTCAATGAAAACAAGCGAAAGGATATTGAAATGAGTTGGTGAAAATGCAAATTCATCGCAATGGGAAGTGACGTGTGCAGAATTTCACAGGCCAATGATGAGGCAAATTATACATATATATATATATATATATATATGAATACGCACTGGCAAGTGTTTAATTAAAAAGTTTAAAGAATTTGCTACAACTTTTAAAAGTGAATTAAAGGCGCACAGGAAGTGCCCAAATATATCAAGTTGTACCAGATTGGTTGGGCTCCCTATTGACCCGTTGCCCCACAAATGTGGTAAGAGTGGTTCTCACAGATGATAACCCCAGTAAGGTGGCTAATTACAAAGATCCCCATCGCCACACAGACGATTCAGGGCTTAATCGCTGTTTAAGTACACGGTTGTGTCTTAAATGCGAATTACGCCCAATGCGCTCACTCGCCCCACTCGGCACAGACTCATGACCATTTAATGTAAACAATAATTAAAACCATGAAGTGCTTGACGATCAGTCTCAGCAGTCTCAAAGTCTGACTCGGAGTCTGAGCCGGAGTCTCGCTCAAAGTGAGCCAATCCGCGCACCCTTCGCAGTTTATGGCTTTAATAGCCATAAATGCACACGCTAAGCGTTCGCTTCTTGGCTTGATTATACATGTTTACAGGTAGCTTTAAGTTAGGTATGAGGAGTACTCGTCCATAAACCCCATCGACGTCAGTACTTTATTAGTTATTCAGCGGAACGCCAAAGCTTCTGTAGCGAATGCCTGGAGCTATTCCCCCTAATAGATATGTAAAGATTGGCGAGCACATTACCGACCTGAACATGCATATTGTTAATGTTAAAAGTACAATTAAAGCATCATTTTTGTGTCAGTAAATCAGAAAAGCATTCGATATAATAACCTAAACCTATTGATTATTTTAAGTTATGAGTTCTTGTATTGTATACAAAAATAATTTCCATCAACGAAAGACTATTGTTCATGTTTGCTTTCACTTTGAGATCTACGAGTACATTAATGATAAATTAATAATTACTCCTCATTAAAAATATTACTATTTATAATTTTATTATTTACTTAAGCAATGAGGAGTTTCTATTTATTTTATTTTAATTTTTATAAAGCGCACTTAAAGAGCAACAGCAGCTCGTTTTATTTATTTTTAATGTACTTTAAATTGAATTTATTATTAATGTAATTTAAATTGAATATTTTACATTTTATTTAGGAAATTATTTTTTTTAATAAATCTATGTTAAGGTTGAGTTTGTGTCTTAACACAGTTTCTTTGTGAACTTCAATATTTACCCAACGCTGAAATTCATTACAATAATGTGCATTATCAATGTCAACTTTGTTGTTTGCATTATACGTGATGTCAAGATTTTGGAGGTATACATATATAGGAGTCAGAATTAAAATATATATATTTTTTTTTTTTGCGTCTGCAGCTGTTGCTGCTACAAATCTAAGTTCGTTTATTAAATTCACCCCTAAAACTATGGATTTGTTGCACTTTTGGGGCGTGGCCAGACATTGACTTGGCGCAGTGTTTTGTGCGCAGCCAAGTTCTCCTCCAGGAAAAGTAGGCGTCTATGCAGATTTTGCAGACGCTGCAAGTACCCCCAAATGAGGCATGCAGCAGAGTTCTGTTTGGGCAACGCCCACAAAAATGACAAAAAGTCGCTGTTGTTGCTTCTGCTGCAGTGGCTGGTAGTTTTTGGAGGAGCGGTGGGCTTACATTGTGTGGCGATTTATTTAGGAAATTGCATTTTTGACATTGCAGCTGGCTGCGTCCTTTTTTTTTTGTGCCATTTTTGTTGTTGTCTTCGAGTCTCGAAGATGTCAGCTTTGTCTACGTGGCAATGTTTTTTTTTGTCCACTAGACTGCTTTCAATTAAATTAAACCACACATTGAAAAATTCCGCATATGCTGAAATATATTTAAAATTTGAAATTTTCAATCTAATTTTGCATTTGCAGAAAAATGTTATTTACAAATGGATATATTCTATACAGCTACTGCTTAATGAATTTTTTGCGAGTAGATAAGTTTTGTGACACAAGCAAATAACGATGTAAATAACCCCATGACAATTCCAAACTGAAAACGTGTGTTTTATTATCTTTCAGTGCCCCTTCTACCGAGCAGCCAAACCCACTGCCATCCTCATCCAAGGCAAAAGCCAACATGCGCTAACCAAGTTAAACATTTATCAAAACTATTCGTACGTGCCGAGTACTGAAAACTGAGGTTGAGCTTGTTGCAGATACACCAGTTAGATCTGATGCAGAGAGGGGGGCGAGAGAGAGAGAGAGAGAGAGTTAGTGTTCTGCCCCAAGCAGCTGGTATGGCAGGGCTCTGGGCTGGGCTCTGGTAATCGTATTTTTCAACGAAAATATTTTTGCATAAATTACAATAACAGCGACAGAAGCAGCAGCAGTAGCAGCAGCAAAAGAACAATAAGCAAGATGTCTACCAGGAATAACAACAGCAACAACCATTACAACTACAACAACGACAACAACAACAACGGCGACCAGCAAACATTCTTGGCATATAATTTAGTGTCGTTTATGAAATAAACTTATCTAAGCGGAAATAAAAAGACCTCTACTTGAACACACATCCAAGTATATTCATGTGTGTGTGTGTATGTGTGTGTGTGTGTGTGTTTGTTGTGGGTGTTTGTTGTGGGTGAGTGTGTACAAACAGGTTGTTGTACTGCCTCCGCATAGCGCATAAATTTGCTGGCTGTGCTAAAAAGTATCTTTGAGATACTTTGCGAGTATCTGTCGTATCTTAAGGTAGCGCTGGCGCTGAAATTTAAATTCCTAAGAAAGTCGTAAATTATTTTTAGCGGTTTATCAAGTCAAAGTGTGTGAAAACGGTTTTCCCCTTGGCGCAACTCAGTTGGAAAAGTTGGGGGGAGGGTTCGAGTTGGGCCAGTTTAATTGCCATTTGTGAATTGAGTAACTCATTACAGCCTCAGCTGTGACCGCAGGCGCTTTTGAGTGCACTCTATGTGTGCACTCCTTGACAATGCAAAATGCATTGTGCCGCAGCTAATTCATTCATCAAGCAGCACGGTGGACCATGAGATGTTGCCGCTGTTGCCAATAGCTGTATAAATAGACAGACTTTGCCTGGCAACTGACCAGTAATTAAGGCGACAAAACTCTCTTAAGTGGGCGTGGCACACACCATCCGGCATACAGCGATGATGTATTGTTCCCATCCACAGTTGCAACAACAGCATCTGCAACGGCTACCGATTGTCGGCGGCGACCTGAACAGCAACACAAGGCGCCAAGATTAAAGACATTTTTTTTTTTGAGATTTATTTAACTTCAGGCGCTACTGACCCACCCCTTACCTCCCAGATGATAAAGGTGAATGCAACTCAACAGAGACACAAGATGGACTTTAGTTAGTTAGTTATTTAAGTTTATTTGAATTTAACTTACTAATATTGTACAATTATTAGTAATTATACAATTTTAATACCCAACACCCACATCGCATTATTGGCAAAGTTTATTTAGTATTCAATTATTAATAATCTTAATAATTATCACAGATGTCTCATTCTTTGAAAAAATATATTAAACGTAGAATTCAGTAATATTTAATAGAGATAATCCTGCTTTGATCAAATAAAAGAATATACTGAAAAACTTACTTTAGAATTCCTAGCACATATCCATCTTTAACCAGATTCGTTCCTAAATCGAATCATATCTATTTAGGAATACACTCTGGTATACCAAAATAAACAAATTAATCATCCTATATTTGAACGTAAGTAGTTCGTTAACGAAGCTCTAATACTCTTTATAAACTCAAAAAAAAAGAAGAAAAAAACACACACACAAAAAGAAAACAATAATCCCATTTATGAACCCATGCTTCAAGCATTTTTCAACTTATGCGCAGAAATTGATTTAAATTCAATGACACATTAAGTGGCGCTATAAAGCGGGGCATTTAAATCAGTTGCCAAAGTTTGCTGGGGAACACATGCCGGTGCCATGAAAGTCAGCATGAACCCCAAAGAGCGCCACTCAGCCTGACAACCAGGCAAACAGACAGCCAACGAGTCAAGCAGCTGAGCAGGCAGGCAACTCCATTCCATTCTATACCCTGTTGCCATTAAAAATATTTAAAGCTGGGTGTATTAAAGCTTGTCCAAGGGAATGTGGCATTCTTAAGCTGTAAGTCGAATAGTTTGAAGAAGAAACAGTGAAGAGTAATGCAAAAAGTTAAAGCATTGTTTTCCAGGCTGGGTATGTTCAAGTCGAGCAATGCCAAACGGGAGTATTTCTACTTGTTTAACATAATCCTGTGCCGTAAGGCTGACAAAATGCGTCGGCAATTTGTTTATTGGTGCTGTTGTTGTTTCTGTTGTTGCTGCTGTTGTTGTCGGCAAACATGCCACAAACTACGCGCTGCAAATAAATCACCAAAAATATTTCAACTACACTCGCTGCTTGAAGTCGGACTGGGATTCGTTTGGGTCTCGGTTTGGGTTTGGGCTATGTAGCTGTAGTTGTAGATGTACCCACACCAGGGGCATATGTTTTTGCCAGTTCCTTTGGCAGTCGGAAGTTTGCAATGTTTCAACAGGAAGCGTTTGTTTGTTTGTCTGTGTTGTTGCTCGTTGGTGTGCGTGTGTGTGTGTGTGTGTGTGTGTGGGTGTATGTATTTGTCAGTTTGTCATTCTGCACACTGTTATTTCGACTTTGGACTGACACTTTGACTTTTGCATTGAAAGGCACACATTGTATGCGACATCATTCCCCATTCGAGGCTTTTGATGTGCTCCGAGTGAATTGCGCTAATTCATTTGTCAAGTGTCTCGGAAAAGTCGTGAATCATCGATATTTCGATGCTCTATTGTCTGCACACAGATTGGAGAAATATGACTTACCCCCGCTGAAGCAGTTGCTTCAATGACTCTCTTAAAGCTGCTTATAATTTCACATTTAATATTTCTTCTATTCATTATGATTAAAGTTAAGATAATAGCAAGCTTAATTACTCTTATGTGGCTTTTGGTTTCTGGGCTTCTTATGCATTAAATGAAATTTTTAGAAATTCTCTCAGACCACATTTCAAGCGCTTCTCGTAAATCTCGTAAATCAGCGTGAAATTCTTTACCAAAAGGGCGCACTGGAATTTTCATGTGCTGGCCACCATTTTTAAATTTTCCTTGCATTGTTTTAAAAAAACAAAGCGGAATTTTTTCTGCTTTGACTTCTTATATGAGAGTTACTTTTGTCAGGTAACATGTGGCACATAAATTATAAGGAACAATATACAAGAATACGCACATACACAGAAATATGTGTGATTTAAGGCAGCGGAAAGTAAAGCTGAGTAAAGCCAGCTGAGGGTCCCCCACCCAGATGGGGTTGTGATGCGGAACATTTTTTGCTTAATTTTAATGAACGTGTGAAATCCTTGGAGTTCCTCCATGCAGATCCTTGGTGATAAGCTGCTGAAATGCCAAGCAGCTTGCCTTCAAAAGAATATTAATTAACGAATTTTGAAAAATAATTGGTTTTAAAAATTGTTTATTATTTTTACAAAATTATATGTGCATTATTTCTTAAGAACATTCTATACAGCCTATATGGTATTAATAAATGTTATCCAAATATGAGTAAATAAATAGTCCACATTATTTAAAGTAGCATTTAAGTCTGTTCTAATCCACAGCGCCCCAAAAAGTTATGCCCCCTGAGGTCGCAGTGGCAAGCAAAAGGTGCCAGGAGAGCCGCAGGCTTGTCAAGTGCCACACACATATGCCTATCTAGCTGGGTGTGCTTCTGTGTGTGCGTGTGTTTATGTGTGAGTGTAACCTGCCCCTTTTTAAACCGCTTAATAAAGTCACTTAAGCCCGACCTTTTGACTACCTTACAATTGACACGAGCAGAGTGTTTGGGTGTGCGTGTGTGTGTGTGTGTGTGTGTTGACAAAGGCTGTCCTGTCGCGCTGCCATTGTAGTTGCTGTTACAAGACACACACACACACACACACACACACACACACACACACACACACACACACACACAGACATACATATAGCCATAGGCAGCGTGACATCATGTCTTTTGTTGCGGTCAACCGGAAAACTGCAAAACATGTCGCCCGAAAACAGGCCGCGTTCCCTTTTCCTTGCCCTTTTGCCAGTCGCTTGTCCTTTTGCACGTTTGTCATAACACCAACAACAACAACAACAACAACAAAAAAGGATCACAAACAAGTCTGTCAAGTTTTCAACTTACAAAATACCTGTCGCCGTCGCTTGAGCGACCTAGTGTGTGTGTGTGTGTGTGTGTGTGCGTGTGTATGTGTGTCTTGCACACTCAAATGTGATAAATACGCGCTACATAAAATTGTGAATCATTAATAAAAGCTGCCCCGTGCGGGGGTTGCAAACAGGCAGGCAAGCAACCCTCCTTCCAGCTGACTGTTGTGTGAGCTGAGGTCCTGCACAATGATCCTATATAAACAACAGAAATTGTGTCCGAAATGATTTCATTTTGTGGGCAGACATTTGGACTCTGGACTCAAGTAATTTGTACAATTTTTCAGCAGCATCATGTGTTTGCCCGTATCATGCGCATTATCAGCCGTATCCTCAACGATGTCCTTGTCCTTGTTGTTGCTGCTGCTGTTACTGTTGCTGTTGCTGTTACTGTTGGTCATTACGGTCATTAAGCTGCGGCTGCGACTGTGTCTGTGTCTGTGGCTATGCCGGCGGCTAAAGCTACACGCGTCTTAATCCTTGGCCCATTTGACGGGTTCTCGGAGCGAACTGAGCGCTCGTTAGACAGCTGCACTTCTGCCTCGGGGTCCAGACCAGGAGCCACTTTGTAGCTACTAAGCCCACATCTAACATTATGACGGATGGTTACCTTTAATTTGATCAGATTTTGACCGCTAGAAAAATTGGCCATAATGTGCATGTGCCTCAAGTGAACACACATTCCTGCCTAAGACTTTAAGAATGGCCAAAAATTATATATATATATATATATATATGTACATATATGATAATCAATTGTATCAAAATATGAGCTGCTTTTATGAGACTCTGCTCTAAGATAAATCTATTGCTTAAGTGCCACTTATGCGATTAGCTGTATGTATGTAGTATAACTGGCCATCTCTCTGCGCAATCTTTACTCCACTCTCACTCTCACTCTCTCTTTGTCACTTTCCGTAAGAATTTTCGCCAAGCCAATTTGGACATTTGGTGGCAGTCAAGGGCACTGTCTGCAACGTCTGCAACGTCTTGCAGCAAAGGTTAACAATAAATGTGTGTCGTGCGTGTCGCAAAACATCAAAGTGGAACTTGAGTCGAGTGCAAAACGCTGGCTGGTCAACAGTTTTGATCATAATCGTGGGCATCATCATCATTGGCATCATGGGCATTGGGGCTGCAAAATGCTTTTGTGATTGCCGCCAAACTGCTGATGCTGCTGCCGCTGAGCTGGGCAACTGGCGTCCAGAGTGGGTTGCTGATTATGCGGTTGCT
This sequence comes from Drosophila anomalipes, assembly GCA_035041615.1. NCBI lineage: Eukaryota > Metazoa > Arthropoda > Insecta > Diptera > Drosophilidae > Drosophila > Drosophila anomalipes. The sequence continues at coordinate 8,937,949 of JAWNKZ010000064.1, read as the reverse complement.
CGGTTGCAATAGGCTCGTCTCGAGTTCGTTGGATAGCCCAGATTGGTCTACGCATAATTAGTAAGACGCTGCAGCTCATGATTAATTCGGTTTAATTAGAAATGCAGACGCATAAACGAAATTAATTCAATGAAAATTCCAACTTGCTTTCTCAGCCTGCAGAAATTTCTGTTTTATTTCATTTTGTAGTTTTTGTTCCTCATATGTTGTGACTAAAGATCACAATCTAATAAATTATCATTTGCACTGCAATCGTCAATGTCCTCAGCCTTCAATCAAGCAACGGCCTTTGATCAGCTGCCGTGCCCCAAGCTCTGCTGCTCAGCTCCTCAGCTCCTCCTTTTTTGGCCTGATCAAAATTCTGACCAGATCGAGTCCGAGTGACAGACGTTTACTTAGTTGTTATAATTCTGCTCGTGTTGATGTTTTATTGGATTTCGTTTGCCGGTATTTTAGCTACCTGGGATAGGTAGGTATACGGCTCCTCTCATTTTTTCATTTTTTTTGGGTAGACGCTGCACATTCCTGTCGCAGACTGAAGGCAGTCGCTGTACGCAATACGTCACTGTAAATTTTGACGATCTTTTGATGGATATCTGTTGCGTTCCAAAGCACCGTTAGCCGAGGCAAAAGCTGCGCTAATCTAAAGCAAAATATTTCAAATATTTTTGACGGTCAACGAAAAAACCAGTAGCAAAAAAAAAAAAAACCACCAAAAATAAATAAAGCAAAATGTGTGGCATCCCATGTGAAGGCCAAAAAAATACGAGTATTTTGGCGGTCATTTTGGCGGCTCTTACTTTCCGCACTATTTGCTTCTAATTTTCAAAAGGGTTGGCAGCTCTTTAGTTCAAGCAGGGGAAATAAATTGGAGCCGCACTCAATTGAACAAATCAACAGCTCAGCTGACATTGAGGGGGTGTTGTGTGGGGCAGCAATGAAATAACAATAATTTCAACACCTCACGCTGTGTTGAACGTTGTTGCTGCATCGCTGAGTTTGCCCAACGCTCCGCACCTCACCTCACCTCACCTCTCCATCTCAGACATCTAATTGCCACACTTCCTACTTCCGTTTTTAAAGCGTTTGTTGTTTATGGGAAATTTTTTTCCAACGTGGTTTTTGCCTATCGAAAGTGGTTGAGCTAGAAATACTCGTATTTAAATAGAGTACCCGTATGTGTGACACTTTCATTTTCATCGAGTTAAAAGTAGAGCTTGGGAATCGAATTGGAATTTAATTGATATATTTTTAATACTACTTTGTTATTCTCATCACAAGCATTTCCACTTAATTATAGTTATTTAGAGTAAACTTATAAAAATATTTTAAACATTTTTTTTTTTGTTGTTGAGGAGGTACCAATCAAGAATAATTTGGTTAATTAAATCAGCAATTAATTTATTTATTAGCAGAATACGAACAATATCAAGCTTAACTGCTTCACACAGTCCTTTTATAAGCATTTTCACATGTCAATCGACAACTTATACACAATAATTTACCATGTGCCACTCGACTTGGCGCCGAGTAAGCCGTCGTACTCATACTGGTACTCATACTGGTACTCATACTCGCAGTCGCACTCGCAGTCGCACTCATACACCAACTCACAGTCGAAGTCGTATAGTTAACAGTTTTTGTCAAGCTTTTGATGACTGGGTCTGGCTGTGGCAAATATAGCTGCGACTCATATTAAGCTATGAATTTTCATGTTATTGCAGCTAATTTTCATTTAATGCCTTTGCTACAAAGAAACCGACAAAGGTGTCTGCAAAGGGGGCTTACCAGCCGATTACCAACTTACTTTAATGAAAAACTCAAACAGCTTTTGGTTATATTTGTGTAACTTTAACAGTGATATTTTTTTTTTTAATATTATAAAGCGATCCCCTTTAGTGTGTGGCTACGCACCTGGAGCTGCTGCTGGCCAGCCAGCCGACAAACGCGCAATTTTAATTGTGGACCATAAACTATCGAACATATCGCTGCAGTATCTAATGCCACCGGTCGAAACCCGTTCGCAAAGGAAATGGTTCAGACATTGAACGTTAGATTTACTGGCAAGTTTCCAACGGATTCTCACAGTCAGCAGACACAATCCTGAGACGCGGTCCAACGGACGTCGTTGGCAGCTGAACGAAAGTGGCAGCACCTGATTGGAGCGGCAGTTGTCCGCCGTCTGTCACTCAAGCACTCGGGCGACCATTCAGTCAGTGATTCAGGCGCTCATTCATGCATGCTTAGCTACTTATTGGAGTTCCAATCTCAGCTCGAGCTGCGAGCTGCGAGCTGCGAGCTGCGAGTGCTTCAAACGGGGGCATAATTCAATTTCCGCTGCAGTTTGATTGTTGGATTGCTGGATCTCTAGTGTATCAGTTACCCACATTGACACATTGATTTAGTGCTTACATGGGCCGTTGACCATTTGTTTTGATATTGATTTATATTTTTCAGTTATTGATACGTTTCGACTTTTTTTTTACATTATTATTATTTTTTTGTTTGTTCAGCTTGCTGATTGAGCGATTAACGTTGCATTCACTCGTAAACTTTGTCAACTTATGTCAAGCGCTTGAAAGCCTTCAGTCGAAATATGAAATACAAATAGTTAAAAAAATATCTGCGAATCTTTATGATATGCCTAATGAAAGCTCACAATTTTGTATATAAAAACAACTGAAGTTCAGTTGGTTATCCCCAACAGACAGATTCCTGACAATCTTAAATAAAATGTTTAATCGTAAGTATCTAGATCTTAGTCTGTACTTGTTGTTGTGTATATTTTGCTAATTGCATCTATGAGATACTTTGTTATACCTAGCAGGTTGCCCGCAGGTAATGATTAGGTGGCACTTAACAAAGCAACACCTCTGAACAACTATGATTGCTAGCTCCACCGCCTGATTATTGTATGCGTGTATATCTATCAACAATAATAAAAACAACAGCAACAGCAACAGCAACAGCAACAAGAGCAACCTGTAACAACAAAGCAGCCAACAACTTTATCGCGTGCAAAGTGCGGGACTCGTGCTCTCTCGTTTGGTCAGCAGTTTGGGGTTTGGTAATGATGATGATAGCTTTTTGATGGTAATGATAGACGAGGGAACTACCAAACAGACACAAACACACACATCCCACACACACACACACACACACACACACACACACACACACACACAATATAAACATCTATTTGCGCCATGTGTGTGTAATTGTGGGCAACGCAATCGGAAGTGACTGCGGGAACATTGATTGAAAGTGAAATTTTGCATAGCCAAAACGAATGATAATCGTTCAATCAATTAAGGTTAATTACAATTTAATGCAATTGGGCAAAAGCAGCAAAGTTTTTGTGAAAAAAAAAAAACAACATTTGATGCCGATTATGCAAAAGTCGAAGCGAAGAACAGTTAGTATTTCAACCAAAAAACGCTATGGATCACCTTCGCCTCTGTTATTTTTTTCATTTTGATTTTGGCAACCCTTTCGTGCCGAACCATAATTTTCGCTGAAGCCCATTTCAAAATTGCAGTAGCCAAAGTGCGGGCAAAAACATTGTTCGAACCGAAATTCCTATATGCGAGATATATTCTAATTTTTTTGCGTTTTTATGAATTATAATTTGAAATTATTGGGCTACCGGCTTTTGGCCCTGCGGCCAATCTTGGCTGTGGCTCATGCAAATTGTGTTGATGCCCTCACAAAACGGGTATTATATTTTATAGTTGATGTCTGCTACGGATAAAAGGTAGACTTTCTGAGACCATATTTATATATAAATATATATATATATATATATATATAGGTTTTTAATTTTTATTTATAAAGCTTAATATAGTTGCTAGGCATATTTCAATTTAGGTTCTACAAAAAAATTTCTTAGCTTTCAAGGATATCCAAAACAAACTTCTTAGTTTCAAGATGCAGAATTGAACTGCATACTATATCTCAAAACTGTCATATTGATGTCTATTAAAATGGATTGCAGAGAATTCAATGTTCGGTTGCCCAATGTAAAATTCGCATCAGCCCAATCACAATTAACTCTTTGACGCCGCTAACGGTAATGCGTTTTGGGCCAAGTCACTGATTAGTCGTCGCGTTACGTTTAAGAGCCGGCCAATGTGTGTTTATCTGTCTGGGCCATTTGCATATGCTAAATGATAATTGAGATGCGCTTATGTTAGCTGTGATCCAAAAGTGCTTTCACCTTGAAACCTTTATCAAGCCACTTAGGAGTATTCAAGAAGTTCAGTCCTCAAGTGCCTACAATCATTGTGTGCTAATCTCAGGAACTTCTTCGATTTTCAACTCAAGCCTTAACCACTTCCCAACCTAAATGCACAATTGGCAAAAAGAAAATAAAGAAATAAACAAACAAATGCGAACCGCAAAACAAATTTAGTTACAACAATGGGAGCAGTAACCGTTCCTGCCACCGAGCGAGCCTGGGGCAATGTTTGTCGATTTTCATGTTTCAGGTTTTCGTATCGCTTGATGATTGTCAATCAGAGAGCAGAGACATAAACGAAGGTTAAGAGTTGCATACGTTTAATCTGGCACAACGAGGCTGTGGCCAGGCCGCAAACCGAATCATTGAAGCGCGTAAAACGTAGCAGCGGATGCTGCAACTGCCCCAGCCCAATCTCATACCCGCCACACTCCCCTTCCCTATCCATTCAACCTCGGTCAGCCTGCTGCATGGTAATGATGTTCGCTGTGATAGAGATGCGGCGCTTGTTGATTGCAATCGTTGCTGTTTGCATTTGTGTTGCAAATTTACAGCTGCAGCAGCAAGGTCATATCGTTTGCAACAAATTAACCAAAGTGATGATGCGTTAAGTGGCAAAAATGGCGCAACCACCAACCACTCAAGCCACCAACCACCAATACAATACGGAAATTAGTTTTAGCGGTTTTGGAGTGGGGGCAGTTTGAGCTGGCAGCCATGTCACATTTGTGTGACAGCTGCTAAACAGACACGCCCACATTTTGGAACATTTTCTTTGCCCAATTAAAATCAAATTTCCCAACATTTTAGACAAGATTCGTGCTTGCAACTTTTTGGCACTGATGACAGTTTAATTGCCCTACCATAAACTCAAACTCTATATTAGAGTCGAACAGCTGCTTTCACTTGGCCAGGACATTCGCTCATCACTTGTTTATTATAGTATCATCACACGTTGATAAAACCCTCAATAGAGCCGCATCCGTATACATTTTTGACATTAATTAGTTCACATTTTGTGGCCACTCAAAATAATCGTAAATTCATTTTTATTTTTCGCCAACGTCATTGTCATTATTTTGGTAATATTTATAGGGGCAGCTCTGAGGTATATTTCTATAAGGGGAAAACATTTTTAGCTTGGTTATTATTTTAGAGTGCAAATTTAATGCCTTATAATGCAAGCTACATCTTAATGATACTTAAAAAAAAAAATGGATGCAATTATGTTAAATTAGATTATATCTGCATTATCCATATGCATATACAGATGTTCATCTGTTTTTATATTGTTGCTTCGTGTCAGAAATAATAAGTAATTTGTATGATACTATTGCTGTACACGATTTTGGTATATAGAATTTATTTGGTTTATCTACGTTTGTGTTTTTATATCCTATATATGTATACTTTGTTTTTTTTTTTTTTGGTTTACGAGTCCAGTCATAATGCAATCCGAGTGCAATCAAATTTCCTTTCTTTTGTCGTTATCATAAAATATCGTAGTGCTAGAATAAACTTATAGCAATTGGTGCTTTCCAATAGCGTGTTAATTAAACTCTGTCAGCAATACAATACTACTAAAGTGCCGTCACTCCAACAATGGGACATACTTAATCCCAGCTGTAAAAACAACAGGCGTTCGCTCATTATGAGAGGAGCTGCCAAGTCGCAGTTGAAGTCCAAGCCAAGTCCATTAGCATGAGCGAGAGATGAGAGACAGTCTTTTCAACACGTTTAGCTCAACTTAATTAGCCAAGTTGAGATCAAAGAGGCGAAACCACCCAGAAGCCCAGTCACTTAAACAGTAGTAGCTACCGTCCATGCTTGACACAAATTACCAAGTTTAATGTGACAGCCAGCCAGTCTGCTCAGTGAGTGCAGAAGAATTAGCATGACAACGGCAATACATCAATAGCCCCACAAGCCAAGCCCCAATCCTCCAAACATAATTTCGGAGAGGCAGACAGTCATGTTTTTGGTGTTAAAATGTGTATAGCTGCATTTTATTATGATTATTATGATTCTCTACTGGCAAACGGCGAAAAATTACAAATCATCGTACAGCAAGCGGCACTAAACTCATCAGACAAGAGCCAGTCAGACTTGCAGGCAGACAGACGAATGGACAGACTGGCTGACCATCAGCAGAACCATCAACAGACCCATCAGCAGCACCAACAACAGAAGCACCACCACCACCACCACCACCATTGCCATCAACATCAGCACCACCAACAGCAGCCGCTTCAGCGGTAGCAACGGTAGCTGATCGAGTGCAAGCCAAACGGCTTTAATGTTCAACCTTTTGGCTTCTACACTCAAAACAAATTTATATATATATGTGTATATATATATTTATTTATTTAAATACATATTAAGAAATAGTTTAAGAATTTACTTGTTAACTTTCCCTGTGATAAATAAATAAATAAATAATTATTTAAGTACAAATAATTTCTGACAATTATTAAGCCAATTAAATTTCATTGTAGAAATTCAAGAGCATTTTCTATAATTTAAAAAAACTTTTTACTAAATGAGAAATATGATTTCAATTTTTAAGGAGGCATCGCAAACAAATTTTCTTTATATATTCTTGATCAGCATCACTAGCCGAGTCTATATATGCCATGTCCGTCTGAATATGTGGCTGTTAGATAAAGATAGCCCTTCTTACTTGTTACAATTCTAGATGATTTTTAATAATTAATATTAATAGTATCAAATCAAAATTAATTGTTATATTAATTATACTATTATTATTATTAATTATGTATATTAATGTATTAATAATATTAACAAAAAATAATAATAATAATAAATAATAATAATATGAACCGTGATTTTTTTATTTTAATTTTTATTTTCCTTCATATTTAAATTTGATTTATGATTTACTTCACTTTTTTGCCAAGTGTAACAGGGCTCGAATGTGCATTCCGTGCATTTGCAATCGCACTTGACTGCAAGCAGTACGTCCGGTCGTTGGGTCAGTTGCTGTTGCCGCTGCTGCTGCTGCTGCTGCTGCTGCTTCAGTAGCTGTTGCTGTTGCCGCTGTGTTGGTCGGGAGGAGTTGTTGTTTGCTGGTCGCCAGTCGCTGGTTGCTGGCTGCTGGCTGCTGGCTGCTGGTTGCTGGCTGCTGGTTGCAGTCGCTGATGACGACGTTGCAAAGTTTAACGCGTTTTTCGCTTTTGTCTGATCATTATCGCAATCTTCGCTTTACGCAACTGCTTCTACAGCTCATTTGGCATTTGTTGCTGGATGGATGGCTGGCTGGATGGATGGATGGTTGGTTGTTGGTGCTGGTGCTGGTGCTGCAGTGTTGCAGTGTTGCCCCGTTGCTTTTTGGTGATCCATCAATTGCAACTGTTGATGTACACTCATTGCATTCGCTTTTGGTTTGTGCAGTTCTGTTACCATTTGAGCCCTCGACCAGTTGATTGCTTTGGCTTTGGTCGCATCAAAAACAAATAAAAGCGTAAATTGTTTTCAGATCATAAAGCAAAAAGGGTTTAACCCCATTGATTGTCTGCCTGATTGCCATTTATTGCCCATCCCCCTAACCAGCAACCACAATTGCCTGATTTTGGTGGTTTTACAGCTTCACAGTTATTGGGCTAATGAGGCGCAGACCTGTAGTCTTTTCAGTCTATAATGCAATCGGTAAATATCAACGGAGCCACGCCCACCAAATATTATACAAGAACACATTACGTATACGCAGCGTATGTAATTAAATGCCAACCAGATGAAAATTGGCCAGTCCAGACATTTACGAGCCATAAACTCATGCCCCAACTACATTGTTAACAGCACTAAAAACAGCAACAGCAACAGCAACAACAACAACTAATTGGGTCACGTCATAGGGTAGCTGGGGGGGGGTGGCAGGCGGAGGCGGGGGCTACCAAGCTACACACCTGTTTTGGCAGCTGAGCGCGAAAAGGTGACCGCAAGTGATATTTCACTTAGGGCTGCACTCTCTCAAGACCTGTCATAAATAAATAAATAATTTTTTGTTTTTGACATGACAGCAAATGGGTGACAATAGAAATGATGACATGACGCAGCACTTTTGTTGCTGTTGCTGTTGCTGTTATTATTGTTGTTGTTGTGCATTGCACCTTTGCACACAACCAGTTGCCTAATTGCGTCCTGCGAATGTATTTTGGGGCTCGACTATACGCAGCAAACAACAGCAAATGGCATAAATTTAAATTTTAATTTACTGCGCTCCGTCCTCAATTGAAGTCGTGCGGAGGCACTTGGCAGAGCCCAACCCCGCACACAGACCCACATCCCAGTCGCAGTTCCAGTTCCAGTTCCATGCGCCGACTGCAACTTTTATTTCATTTCATTTATTTATTTTGAGCTACTTGCAAAATAATTGCATAAATAAATATTTTAAGCAAAAGGTACGTACGAGATCATGGCTTTCCACTACTGCCGTCCCTGCGTCCGTCCGTCCGTCCGTCCGTTCGTTCGTCCACCCAGTCGCCTGGCTCCTTAATTTGTTGCATTTTGATTACAATCGCTACGCAGGTTGTCCACTTTTGCCCGGGCAGATGTGGCCCCGACGCCAGACTATTCGCTCCCTCTCTCTCTCTCTCTCTCTCTCTCTCTCACTCTTCATCTGTATCTGTCTCTGTCTCTGTCTCTGTCACTCTCTATCTGTCTGCTACTGCCTGATTGAAGTGTAGTGATTATTTGTGTGTGCAACTGACATTTGCTACATGTCCAACTATCAATGTTACTCCTCTTATTGCTGCTATTATTTGTTGTTGCTGGCCGTTGTGGAGACAATTTATCAATGAAACGATGGATTTGCGGATATTCCCAGCCTCTCCTTGGCTTGCATGTAAATTTTGGCATAGATTTGCTAAATGTGGCCACAAATTGAGCCAACTCTATGCTCAACTAAGGCTAATGACGCAAAAGCGAACACAATTTTTCATATGAAATAGCTAGACAACCAATACATGTGTGTCTATAATTTAAAATATATGTAAATTATTGTACATATCTCCCATTTTTAATTTGAATCCATTTCTTATAGTATTTGCTAACCATACAGTCCACTTGCCACCTCATAACTCCTGCTTCGCATCAAATTGACAGTCATAAGCGGGCCACAAAAACAACTTAATCCAGTAGCTACACAGTAAAAAAAAAAAGAAGCAAATCTTACTCACATGACATATGCACACACGATTAACAAGTGTTTAAATCACAATAAAACTTTAAATCCCACAGATGAAGCCATAAAAACTTATGAAATCCAAACAGGCCAAAAGAAACGAAACTAAATAAACTGCCACTGGCCACAGGGGCAAGCAGCATGCAAAAACTCCCCGCAATAAGCGGGAGTAAAAAAAAAAAAAAGAAACCTAAATATAAAAACAAACTTACGCATCCAAAAATTGGTCAATAAAATCAACGACAAAACTTTTGTTTAGCGGAGTCCAAAGGACACCCAGCCAGCCAGTGTTGGGTCGAGCAGGAGAAGGGGCACACTCACACACACACACGCACACACACGCACACACACACAATGGCAGACATGCGAGTGAAGGCAAAGGAAAAAAAAAGTTTTTTTTTGGCGGGGCGTGTGCGTCTCTCACAATGGTGGACAAAAAACATTCCCAGGGCAATAAAAATGACAACAGTTACAAAGTGGCGGCGGGAGATACATATTACAAAGGCAAACAGTCAGACAGACAGACAGACAGACAGACAGACAGCAAGTGTAGACAGACATTCACACACTTGTGCAGATTAAGCCAATTTAACAGATGCTTTAAGTCAACCGTTCCATAATCTCGTTTAGGATTAACGCGTGGTAGTGCGAACTGCAAGTGACTTGTCGGAGTATGTGAATACACATGAGGAGCATTCAGTGGGATTCATATGTGTGGCAACAAGGTGACTCACGTGAATCGAGTGTGTGGCTATGCACTGCAGAGGAATACCCTGCAAAAGCCGAGTATAAACGAAAGACTTCTTCTTTATTTATTTATTTGATGTATTCTAAAAGCAGTTCACAATTTAAAAGTTTTTTAATTAATAACAACGAATCAGGGGAAATTAAATTAACAGTTTAAAATGAAAAGAATAAAAATACAATATAATAAATATTTACAATAATAAATAAATAAATAAATAAATATAGAAACCCAGAAAATTGGGCTGTCAGACCAAAAATTGCAAGGCTTTAGTAGCTTATTAATAGGCAGAGTGAAAGAGAGAGAGAGAGAGAGAGAGAGAGAGAGAGAGAGAGAGAGAGATAATTAGGGAAAGAGACATAAACTAAAGAAAATATAGATAAGTCTCTAAACCTGTGGAGTAAGATAAGTTTACTTAAGCACAGAGGTTTACTTACATAAATAATACATATTAGAGAATCGGAATATATATAGATATGTAAATGTCATGTTAAGCATAATAGTAGTGCTTAAGATATCATAATTCATATAAAATATCTCAAAATATCTCAAGCTAGTCAACCTTATACATATCATGGCATTTATTTATTTTGCTACCGAATACGCAATTCTCTGACTTTATCCGTCGGTGCGGCTTGCATTTATTTCACTTTTCATTTGTGCTGTTTTTTCTTCACTTATTTCCAAATCGCAGCATAAATTCCCAAACATGCACACACACACACACACACACACACACACACACTCGCACAGCCTCACAGCTGCAGACAAAGCGACCTCAGCATATCTTTTGCCTCTGCCTGTGCCCGGGAGCTTTACAGATACTTTTTTCCCTCAGATACTTTGTCTTTGCTGCAAAGTCTGCGTTGGCAAATCCTTTAGACGACGTCGCATGTTTGCCTTTTTTTGGCACTCGTTTTTTTTATTTTTATTTCATATCCAATTTTTTATTTTTTTTTGGTTGTTTTTGTATTTGCTTGAGTTGCCCATTTGCGGCGTTTTGATATGTTACCCGGTAGCGGCCCTTTTTTTTGGTTTTTGTTTTTTGTTTGTGTTGGTGTTGCCCTGTTCCCCCTTGGTTTACTGGTGTTGCCTGCTTGCCTGCAGCTAAATGGCCCCAACCCTTTTTTGGGTCCCCATCACAGCTCCGCAAAATGAGCCACTTAAAGCGATGAGATTTCTGGCGTCTGGCGACGTCGGCGTTTATCAAATAAATATCTTTGAAATATATAACAAATAATAATGAAATGCAGTCGCCGAATTTGGTGTTATTAATTGTGGTCAATTGATTTGATTTGTTTATGGCTGGGAGTGAGCAGTTACGAATTTATCTCTCATGCCTACCACTAGCAGATATATATCTATATACAATATATACATATGTATGTATGTACAATAGATACATCATCTAGTCCCTATATGCGGCGCATCATTAGCGGCTAACCCCAAAAAACACAAAGCCAAAAATAAATTAATTGAAACATTACCTAAGCAAACGTCGCCTTCACCACCCAACTTGGCCCAATATCATTGGGTTGGCTAATTGAATTTTCTCCACAAAAAGGTCGAGCCACAGTCCACGTGTCCACGGTCCTTCTCTGTTCACATATCCTTCTGCCCGCCGACCGCTTGCTGATGTTTATTCACTTGTAGAAAAATGAATGTCTCGCATTTTAAGTGGGCCTCACATTGTCTCTTCATCGTGTTTTTCTGTATTTCTGTTTTGTTTTTTTTTTTTTTGTTTCGTGGGCATTGTTGCTATGTGTTTCACGCATAAAAATTAAAGTCCTCGAGCTTTTATTTGTGTAGCGGTCCTCTGGGCACTCTGTTGCCCTTTTCGGCCAGCTACCTCTCCTCCATCTTCATCAGCTTACTGCAACAATTGGCCTTTGTTGTAAATGTGGCTATCATTAGTTTGCTGGCCACTTAACACGACATTGATGTAGCTTAATTATGCCTTAGCTCTCGACAAAGATGATCTCGCTTGCCAGGGGCAGCTGTCGATAGAGGGGTTGAATAGATTAGAAAAATGTATATTATGATGATTACTTCAAATATTTGAGATTTCAGTAGAACTCTTTAATGGAATGTCTATATCCAACCCGATTTTTAGTTATCTTATTAAGTCGAGTGAGCTTTGATTTAGTCATCCCCTTTCTTCCCCCATCAGCACCGCCTCTGTACGCTTTTCAGCGATACGGCCATGGCTGCATAGACAAGAACATCGACTTTAATTACATTCAGGCCAAAAACTTTTGATGGCAACGAAACAATTCATTAAAGCTAAACTGGCCAAGTGGACCAGTGACAGTTAGGTTCATAACAATTTGCCTGGGATAACAGCAACTGATGAGCTCAACTGTCCACTCAGAGGAAGAAGCTTGGGGCTGTGTAGGTGGAGCCATGCCACACCCCAAAAAGAACCGTTAATGATGTGCACCATGCTAGATGATTGCGATTGTGCGCAACGCTTGAAGTTGACTGAAATGAGATGGATGAATGGCTGAATGGCTAGAATGAAATGTCTAGCTGAAAAGAAGTCTGGCCCCGGCTGACATCAAGTTCAAGTAGCGGGCTGCATCTCAAGATTGACTAATGGCAATGGAAGCGGCGACGACGTTACCGTTGATTGATTGTTTTTCCATGTAAATCGTGCGACAAATTAATCAATGCTAATGACACTTTCAGACCGACCAAACACACAAGTTGCCATCTTCAGGTTGGCCCCAAAAAGCGGAAACGCAACCGAACGGGACACCAAATTGTGTGTGTGTGAAATGGAAAAGTAAACAAATTGCATTTTAAGCGGCCGCATTTGCAGCGCTGTCCTCTCGCAGGACCTGCTGGTATGTACGTGTGTGCAATTTCTCAAAAAGGCTTAAGATAAAACTGATTTACACTAGCGCAATTGTTAATTACCCCGTTAGATGCTTACAGATACTTAAGTATCTAGCAGATACTTTCACATTGCTAAGGCAAACACACTCGACGCCATGCATAAATTTCACTTATCTTAACTCTGATTTTATGCTAATGTGTCGCAGCGTCTTGTTAGCTGCAAGATTTAAAGATAAAATGCGCCAAAAGATGCGAACTTAACTCCCAACTGGCCAACTCTGTTCGAGTTACCAATACTAATACGAAGACCAAAACTAATGCTACACGCTCTGTGCGTCTGGTTGACGCCCACTGTCCTGTCCTGCTGGGCATTTGCATTGTCAACCCTTTCTGCAGTTTGGCAACTTCAGTTTCAGTTAGCACCCCAAACTCGGCGTCTTTGTTATGCTAAACTGCAGGGGTTGCTTTCGTCGTTGTCGTGCATTGCACTTTTGTGGGCTGGTTGCTTCCAAGTGCGCGCAGTACATTCATAATTACGTCACCTTTGCAACGCAGCGCGACGTCTTTTGGCGTGGCAGTCACGACACACACACACACACGCACACACACACACACACACACACGCACACACACACACATACACACACACAGCAGTTGAATGTTCTTCAAATGGCATACCAATGACAGTGGACAGTAAATGCCATTTAATCATTCAATTAATCTTGCGTGTCAAGCGGAATTCCCCGCAAGAATATAAAATAATGTAATTGTCTAGTGGAGCAGTAAGAAATAAAGTGTTAGGAAACCTTCTTTTTTTAACATTTCTTAAAACTCAACTTATTTAACTTGTTTTATGTATACTGTGAAAAAATCGACTTGAGTAGAAATAATTTCTAAATATACGAAAGCAAATTTTCAAAAATTAGAGATGCGTTTTTTCAGAATTATTTTTCTTAAAAATATAACAAACTTTTTAAAATGTATTTTTAGAAAAATCATTTCTGATATTCGGAAAAATGTTTTCAAATTATATTAAATGCATTTATAAGTTGTCTAAAATGTCTGAAATCTTTAAACACGAATATTTAACAATAATTTAAGTAATAAAAAAAGAAGTTCTGTGTACAAATTCATAAAAAATACCTGCAAATTAGCCAAGTATTTCTAAATTTCAGAAATCTAGAATTAAGAGAAGAAAGCCCTTGGTTATTAGAAAGATACACAACCTCCGTATTAGAAATATACTTTCTTAATAATAAGGTCAGTTCAACGTTGTATGAAGATTTTCTAAACTTCAAGATCATGATTTTCTCGGATTACAATATAATATTATTACATTGAAGGGTTCTGGGAGCTCAGTTTTAACTTCGCAGTTCTGTGGGCTATTTCCAATTTATTCGAATACCGTTCATCTTGGACAACTCTGGAAACTTTCAAATTGGCATAAATATATTGAAAGCTCTTCTTTATTCAAGAAAGTTGTAAGCTCACCGACTTAAGCTGGTGTCATTGGTAGCTTATTTCAAACGTAAATGTTTCACTTTAAACAGAAGGAATCCTGATGACCACAACTAAGCAAAGACGTTGCCAGACCCAGGCTACAAATTGACCGCAACACATTTATAGGGTGATTCTGGGTAGTTACTTACCTATACGCAAGGTCAATAAGCCGCTTGGAATATATTACTATAAAATTTGTAAGCCGCTTGCCAAAAAAAAAAAAAAATTACAAATATATATTTTGTGGATGCAAGTCAACTTATGCTGTCCGCAGCAGCATCAGAAGCCCAAAAGCTTTTTCTATCACATGATTTATATATGGTCAAGATACATGTGTATGCCTGTGTGTGTGTGTGTGTGTGTGTGTGTGTCCATTGTGCATCTGGGGCTAACGTCGCGTATACGCAACGTCGCGTTGACACGTCTTGTGGTCAGGCAAAAGATAATAACATCCCTTCAGCTGGGCAAGAACATGTGTGCCCCGGCCTACTTTTTCCAGCAGCAGGCGAGCAGGCGAGCACTCATAAGTCGACACTCACTTGCATTCAAAGTGGAGCCTGTGAGTGTCCCGAATGCTCAGACAGTTATCACAGTTTGTTCGCACACTTGTTCGAATACCGGCCAGCTGTTGTCCAGCCCCTTTGTCAGCCAGCTGACACCTTGCCCCTTCCTTTCATATATATATATTTTTTTATTAACTTTTTGCCCATTTTGGTCACGTTTGATAAGCGGCATAGAAATAATTCATGCATGGACCAAACAGTTGTGCCTTGTGGCCAGCTGTTGCTGCTGCTCGATGATTTTTAAATATGATTTGAATGAGTTTATAAGTTTTCTTTATTTGTTTAAGCTTCAGCCTAGTGCCCGCTTCTTGCCCCCTCCCCCCCTCTCCCCGCTCATCATTCTCCCCTCAACTTGACTGCTTCGCCTCGCGGGGTTGATTCAATTCAGTTTGATTGATGTCTTTGCTCGCTGGCGTTTGTAGACAGTCATTAGCTGCGCATTTTCTCAACCGGCGTTGTCTGTGTTCTATGCCAGCTCAGCCACGCCCCCGGCCCTGCCCCACCGTCGTTGTGAGTGCCGCTGACAGCTTACCAAATTGTCTGCTAAAATTTTAGCTCACATCTAGTGGAGAGACGCCTCTGAGGTCGCCTGAACGCATCATTAGCATCCACATACGTCATAGGAATCTGTGGAAAAGCATTTCGAATTTAATTTACATTCCTTCTTTTTTTTTTGCATAATACTAAATGAAAACTAAATAAAATATAAAAGTAAAAAAATACAAATATTTAAAGTAAATAACAATCTAAATAAAATCAATTGAATATGAGTATTAATAAAAGAAATGTTTCAAAATTGTTTAAATTAAAATTTAAATAAAAAATAAAGATTCTTTGAAGGATAACTGCAAATGACGCAGGTTTGCCCTTAAATAAAATATGTTTGACGAAACTGTTGCAAAAATTGTATATTCTTTTATAGTTTTGGAAACAGCTTCTTTCTTTTTGGTTATTTCCCTTATTGTTTGTTGTTTTCGAATGGACATCGCAGTACTTTCGCCCCTAGAAGGACCGTTGAGTTCCTTTCAATAATCCATTGTACGGCTGTCATATGCAATTTTCGATTCAAAATAACAATAAAGTGTGGCAAGGTCTGCTTGAATGTGAAAATAAAAGCCATATGCATGGTTAGTGCAGACAGTGTTTTTTTTTTGTGAGCCAGCTTAAAGTGGTGTGATTTGAAGCCAAAAAAAATGACCAAAAACTGTGTAAAAAATTTAATTGTTTAATGAGCTCAAGTCTCGATATAGCTGTTGCTGTCTCGCTCGCTCTCATTTCATATAAGCGTCGCCCTTTTTAATTTATATCTTTTTTTTCTTTCTTAGTTTCCATATAGTATTTTTTGGCAACATGGCAGCCGACAGGCGGCAGAAGACAGTAGTAGCAGCTGCCACATTGCAGTGGCACGTGAGGCATTCCATTTAATTGTGATCATCTTGTGGCAAAAAAAAAAAAAAGACACGCAACTTAACTTATGTTAACAACCAACAACAAACAACAAGCGACTGACAAGAGCCAAGTGTTTCATAGCCATGGCAGAAATGGGGGCTTAAAGCATTGACTAATGACGACTTGGTGATTGGGATTAGAATTGGGATTGGGATTGGGATTGGGGCGGCGCGTTAGAGCGCATAATTCGAGACTGGCCAATGGGTAGAGAAAGTGCTGTATCATTTTGAAGGTTTCGCTGAGCCTCTCCAAAAATATCTCAAGTCATTTGTTTCGTGGGATTTGCCAGCGCGTCTTTAATTTGCTTAATAAATATTTGCTTAGCTATCAAGTATGTTGTTGCTGGCCAACTTTCAAAGTTCTGGCCCTGGACAATTGTCAATTGCAGCGCTACTATTTTCACATTGTCAGTGGTTGGGGGCTGCTGGGGTGTGTTTTGGATTTTGGGCTGCTCTTCAGTTTGGCTAGCTGGCCATAAATCATTTGTGTAACGCCAAACGATGACGACGAAAATGTCAGGCGCAGAATGCGGCAAGGACAACGGGCCAACTAGGCGCAAGGCGTTGCAGCGTCTCCGCACTTGATGGACATTCAGGCCTGGCGGCTAGAGGACACTAACACACACTCCCACACATACACACACACAGACACACACACACACAGACACACAGCAGACACGCTGCTGCCTGCAAGGATAATGACGCGCAAATCGTGCCCCATCAGCAGTCGTCTCTGTCGCTGTCTCTGCTTTGTTTCATGTAGCTGCTGTTGTTGTTGGCTTTGCTTTTAGTTGCCTCGATTATCCTTAATGCGACTCACTTTGTTAGAAACGTCAGTCGGCCTGCAAGCGCCATTATCATCATGTTGTGCCTGGCCAAGAACAACAACAAAAAAAAAAAAAAATGAAGAAAAAAAAGAAAAAGAAAAACAACATTGGCAAATGGAAAATGTGCAGACACGCCGGCAGCAGCCTCCCCATCACCCCCCTCCTCCCCCCCATTCCCGCATTCTCTGCTATTCCCAGTGTAATGTGTCCAGAAATGCACGAAAATAAAGATAAAACATGACAGGCAGTTCACATTCAGTCATTTATAATAAGCCAAATATGACCGCGACCGCATGTGGCTGAGACTTTACTTTATATCTTTTGCTAGCTGCTCTCTCCCTCTCTCTCTCTTTCCCTCTCCCTCTCTCTCTCTCTCTTTCTCTCTTTCTCTTTCTTTTTCATACGCCCTCTATATATATCTCGTTTGCTTCTGGCTGATCTGGCCTGGCGTGGGATTGACTCCAGCTTCATGTCACAGTCCCTGACATGGTATATGGCCTCGGTCTCAGTTGGACTTGCTTTCAAGTGCCAAAAATTAACTTGAGAACGCATTGAGTAAAATGCTTGTAAGAAATAATTAAATATACCCTGTAAACAAATATTATTGACCAAATACAAAAGAAGCTCAAATTAAAAATAATAATAATAATGATGACTAAAATATAGTATATACGCCAATTCTTGCATTAATATTTGAGGGAAAATAACGCAAATGTGCGAATAAAAAATATATTAAATACTATTATTTAACCACAAAGCTTACTTAGAAAACAAAATTTTTCTTCGTTTCACTAATATTATTACAATATTATATAATTATTTAGTTTTAAAGAAATGTACAAAGCTGTAAAATGAAGAAATAATGATTTGTTATTCAAACTAAACATTAAAAGTATAGAGAAATAGGTAGAAATCAAAGTAATCAGAGATATATAAGATGTGTAACTAAGTTACTATCTTAAGGTCCTTTCACAATTATTACAAATTAATGTGCTCAGTTTTGGCAATCAATTAATTCAAGATTTTTATATACATATATTTTTTTTTTTGCTACACAAACTAATCAGATTGTACTGTTAATATATTGAATATGAACCAGTTATTCAAATATTTCAAGTGAAAAATACTCTAATCAGACTTAAAAATTACAAGAAATACTCGTTGTTTCACACAGCAAGCTAATTTCGTTATGGTTTTCGTCTCTTACCCAAAATATTAATGAGCTTGGTATCTGAAAACAAAAACCAGTCACGAGTTTTTGTGGCTGTAGCACTTGAGAAACAATAGAAGAAACAATTGAGCAAATATTTACAACGAGGGAGCCACATTTCGACAACAAGCAGTTGATTCACTCGATTAGATCATTTCACTCTTAATTCATTTCATTTCTTTCTCAAGTCAGAACACAGCCAACACTCGAGTTGACAATGTCAAAAATTCATCAAGCAAAAGTTCTGTTTCTGGCCGCGTTGCTGAATGTTGGCAGCCAGGCGAGACCCGTGGAGGCAGGTGCGCTGGATGCCAATGGTTGCTATAGGCGGACGATCAGGGAACCAGTTGCAGGCAACTCTACACTGTACACAGAAACGGTGCAACTCGTCTGTCCCAATGGACAGCCACAAGCTAATCCTCGGCCAGTAGTGGTGCCTGCGCAAATGGTTCCAGTTGCCACATATAACGTTCTGGCCGCTCCTGCTGCAGCTGCAGCTCCCAATTACACACACGTAATCAGCACCACCCAGTCAAATGGAACGCACACACAAACCATTCTGTTGCATCCGGCTCCTGGTCCTGGCCCAGCTCCAGTTCCTGCAGCAGCTTTTGTTCCCGTTGCAGCTCCTGCTCCTGCTCCTGCTCCTGCTCCTGGTCCTGCTCCGAATTCAGGCTTAGCTATAGTGTATGCATCCGCTCCTAATCAACAGCAATCAGCACAGCCCGGAGCTCCACCACAGGTGATTCTCTTGTCCAAAACGGTAAAGAAACAGAAATCGTCTGCGCCTACTTTGAATGTTTCGCATTTGCTTCTAATTTTAGTGATTATTTACCTTTTAATAGATAAACTTTAATTGGCTGTAAATAAAACTTATAAATAAAATATAAATTTCTATACGAAATGGTTACAAATAAATTCAAGATTTTCCTTCACATAAATTGTGCATTTTAAAGTTGGCGCGCAGGTGACAGTATAAACTGGCACGCAGCTAACTTCAAGTTGGCTCTCAAGCTTGCGCGCAGCCAACTTCACGTGTAATATACATGAGGAGCATACAAAATTAACATTTACGTTTATAATCTTGAGCCATAGATGGCTACGACTGATGTAAGCAAGAAATTGCGCCATCTGCCAGCACATTTTAGAACTAATTACGTTGACTCAAATGGCACTGTTATATTTTGAGCTCTTCTGCCGTGTGGTCACACTAACCGGTTGCCGGCGTCATTCTATTGTTTTCGTTGTGAAATTCGCGCACAAAAATATAGTAATAAATAAATAGTTAAAAATGAGCACATGGGATCCTGAGCACGATGTGGAGTTAACCGACTCCGAGGATGAGATAGCAATGAAGCGCGACTTCCATGGACGCGAGGCGATACTTTTCGTTGTGGACGCCAATTTAAAGGTGCGCAAAATGAAAATGCTGCAAATATGAAAAATAATAAATTCAATTTTATCAGACTGATCGTTTGATGGATGCTTTGAAATTAATACGCGGCGCTTTTATATCCGGCATGCTGGTCAATGGCACGGATCTAATGGGTCTGATGTTCGCCAACACGGAACACAGCCCGCCGCCGCAGGAGAAACAGTGCCTGGAAAATATTGTTGTTCCGGCAAATTGCGCCATTTTTCTGCCGATGCGCCAACTGACAAAAGCGATTGTGGAGCACTTCCTCGAGTTTATGGCCAGTGCCGAGGAGCTGTTTGCCAGCGAATACGGTTTGGCGCAGCCAGATGGGCGTGGCAGCTACGCGTACATGATACGCCTGTGCATCGAGCTGCTGGAGAAGTGCGGCAAGAAACTGAACAATGCCAAAATTGTGTACATCACAGACGTGGAGGAGCCGCATCCCCAGTCCAGTCGCGAGTTCCAAGCGGCCCTCCAAAAAGCCAGCGATCTGGAGGGCAAAGAGTTCGAGTTTCAAGTAATACCCATGATCGATGACTTTGACTACGAGCCCTTCTACAAAGAGTTCATAACTCTGTCCAGAGGTAGGAGATCGCTGTCAGATTGGGTGTAGCATTTAGGAAACATATCTTTGCGGAATCTGTTCCCCTAGTTGGCGTTGAGTTGTAGCCAAAAAGGTTTTAAGATTTCGCACAGTAAACTGGTCAAATATTCACTCGCATCCAACTCGAGTTGTAGTCGAATGTGCTTTTGGATTTGCCCACAACTTTGAACTTTGAGGAGAATGGCTTGATTAAAATGCAAAGAAAGCCCAGTTAGAACATTGCAGTCGGGCGTAACCGACTGCGAAATACTCTGATACCAATAAGTCAGTCCATATGATAACAGGTGCAGCAGATCCTATTTTGGATATAGCCAAGAAATAGCTATCTTTCAAGGAGGTTTCTAGTCATCGATCCTCCGAGTTTGGTTCTAATCATTGGAGAACATCGAAATTTGGTGACTAACTCTTAAATTGTGGGAGATATGTGGATTTATCTAATAACTTCGGTATCAGAGTATAAAAATTAAAACTGCGATAAGCGTCAAGAATGTAAATATAAATTTGATAATAGCTTAAGTAGCTGTAATGTTAACCAAACTGAAGATTATTAATTCCACTAGACACTAATCACAAATCTGATTTCCAGCCATTGATATCGATTCGTTTCGTGTGCCGGATGCTCAGCTGCAGCGCGAAATACTTGAGGATCGCAAACTGAGGCAGGACTTTTTGCGTCGCTGTTTGGGCCACTTTAACCTGTCGCTGGGCCCGAATCTGGCCATATCCGTGCAGTACTACAACTATTTCCAGCGACGCGCCTATCCCAACAAGGTGCACATCCTGCGGCGCGACAACAGCGTTGTGCGCAAGAAGCGCATGATAATGGTGCGCAAACAGGACGAGGAGACGCAGGAGATAACGCACGAGTACCAGATCAAGACGACGGGCGGCTGGCACGAGTGTCGCGTTGGCGATCAGGTGCTGCGCGTGACCACAGAGCAGCTGAATCGTGTGCGCAACCTGCATCCGCCTGGCATGATGCTGCTGGGCTTCAAGCATCGCTCCGCGCTGCCCGGCATCCTGTACAGCAAACCGTGCAGCTTTATGTATCCGGATGACCAGAACATCATTGGCTCCAAGCGACTGTTTCGTGCGCTGTGGCAGCGGTGTCTGGAGCGCCAGAAGATCGCCATTTGCTTGTTCATGTGCAAGCGCAAGTCTGTGCCACGCTATGTGGCACTGTTGCCTGTGGAGGCCGCCCAACCGGATGACACAAACTATCGCTCGCTGCTCTCGGGAGATGGCTTCAAGATTGTCTACTTGCCGGAAGCGAAACACATACGCCACATCGATATGTGCGAGTGGAACAACATTAAGAACACCTCCTCGGACGAGGGCGTCGAGGTATTCCAGAAGGTCATCAAGCGACTGAGCGTTGACTATCAGCCCAATTTCATCAATGATCCCAATCTGGAGGTGCTGCAATCCAATCTACTCGCTCTGGCCTTGGACATTAAAACGGAGCAGGATGGCCTCAGTCAGCTGCCTGATCCTGCTGTGCAGGACAAGCGCATTGAGAAATTTTTGCCGCTCTACGAGAAAATCTTTGGCCCCGAAGTTGAGCCGGCCAAGAAGCGTGCCGCCAAGTCGAGTGCAAGTGATGAAAGCGTCGCTAAAATGCCCAAAATCGATGAGGAGCAGCTTAAGAGCCTTGACATTGTCAAGCAGCTGATCGAGGATAAGCGTCTGGGCAGCTGCACGGCCGAGCAGCTGCGCTTTATCCTTGATCAACATTTTGGCGTTCGTCCTGCAAAGTCTACAACCAAACCTGTGCTCATAGAACGCATAGAAAGCTTGAGTGTTTAAGTTGAGCAATTTAAGCAGCATTTGTTGGCAATTATTGAAATTGTATTTAATTGAAATCTATGAAATAGTATTAAGCATTGTTATATTGGATCAGACTAGCACATTAAGCCAAAAGTAATCAACTGAAACTGTTGTCAAAACTATGAAGTGAAATTAATGAAAGAGTTATAAACTAAAAGTACGAACTATGCTCGACTAAAAGATACGAATTACCCGTCACTAAAATATATTCTATCATAATAAAATATATATTAAAATTAATTTAATTACATTTAGTTTTTATTCTTTCAATTTTAAATTAACCAAAAACCATTAATTAATTGTTTCACTTTTATTATGAGCTGGCCAAATCGAGCAACTCGCAAGTCTGTAAAGTCAAGTCTCAAGGACAATCGATTAGTGTTCAAGGATTTTTAGATTTGGAAACAGCAGAGATTCATCGCTTCTTGTCTCTTTAATCTTACGGGCAACCTTTGACCAGATTATAGGTGGATAAAATGCGCTTTCTTAACTGGATCGTTTGTGTGTTCTTGCAGCTGCGCCTGAAATGGCTTGATGCGTCAGGTAGCGTAAAGTGCATAATTTGACTCTTAACCCGATTTGGCTCTGAATCCATAGAAAATGAAAGAGCGCAACTTTTCGGCCACTTTTGTACCACAAAACTTTGCACTCGCCTCTTAGCCAATGCGTGAATCAAGCGCCAAAAGGTGAAATGTTAGCGGCAGTTGTTCTGTTCCTCGAGTGCAAAATGAGTTAAAAAATTATTAAAAGTGCGCTAAAAGAGTGGCAGGTACCAGTGGCAAGCAGTGCAGAGGGGGGGGGGGGGGGGTGCAGGGGTGTGTGGACGGTCACACGCATACTGGCAACAGTTTGCCGTGAAAAGAAAAAAAGTTAGAGAACGGAAGTTGCCGTTGCTGCAACTATGGCTTTGACCATCTTCAAGATGGCCAGCATGAATGTAGCCAGCACTCGCTTACCTTTTACTTTCTTGGCACTTTATTTTAATTTCTGTGACGCCACTGCTCGTTCCAAAGTTTCTTTCTTCGTTCGCCATTTCTCGTAGCTACTACTTTTGTACGCTGCTCACAGTTACTTGTGGTTTGCTAGAAATTACTTTGGCTTAGGGCTTCTTGTACCCCTTACAAATGAACAGAAAGGGGTATAATAACAACAGAGTTATCAGCGATCCATCGCAGCAAAACAAGAAGATTATAATTATAATTGCAACGACTTTACAGGCACACTGCAGAGTACAATTGTGGTGCAGTCCATGCTTGGAGGTATAATCCAGACAAGCTCATGCTTTTTTCGGGTCACTTGACGAATTTCATGAGAAGTTATGGAAGAGTGAAATGAAAGTAAGTAAAGAGTAAACATCTTCATAAAATCCCCCTTAAGCCATAAATCTATGAATTTTCTTCTACAACTCGATCCTATGATCGACTTGCCCAAGTACATTTAAAATGAGAGCTACCTTTCCTGGAGTTCGCAATAGTAAAACAAATTTTTAGTTTGTAAAAAGTCCTTTTTTGGGCTTAAGAGCTTGTTCAACTTAATGTAAAATGTTGTAATTTTGCAACTTGGTAGCTTTATTGCGGTCCAGTTATTTAGGATGTGGAGAGCGAATCCTTTGAGACACCATCAGCCTGCTGATATAGCTCCACATCCTCCAAATCCGTATGCATTTGAAGATATTTACACAGTTTCTTCTGCTGTTTATCCAGCTGACACGAGCACTCAGTCAGCAGCATTTGATATTCACGTATCAGATTCATGTGCTTCAGTATCTTATGGTTCGATTCAGATTGATTAATTGATGCCGTTAGGCGGTTCTGCTCCACACCGATCTGATGCATGTGAAACTGCTGGCCATTCAGCAAGAAGAGCACAGTGTTGGTCAACTTCTTCAAGTAGGGAATGCGTGGATCACTCATTTCGTAAAATAGAAAATAAAAACTAATTATTTAAAATTTTTTGGTTATTTCGTATTTAATTTGGTTTCGTTTAGTCAACTTGTTGTTTGGAATTCACGAGATTTCTGAGCTTACCCTACATGTATTTGACATAAAATGCAAGTGCAACTTGAAGTTTGCTTAAATTGCCATAGAAACTTTAAGAAAAAATAAAGGTAATAAGGAATATATGTATTTCAGTGAATGCTAGAAGACTGAAACAAACTTTTATCAAATTGCCATTGCGCCCAAAGAGTTATAGTGAAAATAAAGTTCAACCATAATCAAGGTAACAAACAGCCAAATGACATTTCCACAAATGCATGACGATAAAACCAGAAACGCTTATGTCAGACATAGAAATGGAATAGCATTGAGCTAAAGATGAAATCGCAACAAACCAAGTTTCAATTCGAAACAGACTTTTGCAGAGCACACAACTTTGTTTGTATAGCTGCAAAGAAAGTTGAATAATTTTTGCGAGTTTTCTCAATCAATTCATGGATCTATGTATATAAAACGCATAATTCCAAATTTGACTATGTACCCGTTTCTCATTTTCTGGACAGCGATAAGATGTCGTGCACAGATTAAAAAATCAATTAACTTCTTGAAACAATTCGCAGTTTTAATCTATCCTTTCCTATCTCCATATTTATTACCGCCATAACTGCAATAAATGTTTCAATTACCACAAATACAAACAGTTCAAGTTACAAATATACAAACACAAATACAAACAATTATTTACATATATATTCTAATTGAGTGTATGATTTTATAAACTCGTTTTGAATAAAAGAAAACCCATTCGCTAATTACCTCAACGACAGGTTGCTCTGTGAGTGTGGGACAATTAATGGTGTTGGCCACCTTGCCACGAAAATTCGCAAGGCACGCAAACTTAAAGCTGCTAATTTTTAATAAATAGAAGACAAACATACCAAATATATATATAAATATATTCAATGAACTTAGCTTTTATGTTTTATAAGCCAATGCACCTTAATGTGTTTCAATTCATTTCAGTTGCAGTTTTGGTTGCACATATGGCAAAGTTAGACGTAGTTAAAGGATAAAGTGTGTGCGTAGGTAGAAATATTAATATACATAACTAAATAAATGTGAAATCTTGCAATGAGACTTACAGACTCACTTAATTATGAACTTATTCAAATGGCATCTAAGAGATGTAAATGGATATGTATCTAATCTTAGCAATGTTGTAAAGTGTAAGTAATTTATTAGCTTGTTAGCAAAATATACTTTTGATTAGGCTCTTAAATTGTGTCCCATGCTTTAAGCTAAGATTAACGGGCTGAGCAGCAAATGGCGTATTATTTTGGTAATTGTTAGTCATAGTCAAATAGACTCTG
Organism: Drosophila anomalipes; assembly: GCA_035041615.1. Taxonomy (NCBI): domain Eukaryota; kingdom Metazoa; phylum Arthropoda; class Insecta; order Diptera; family Drosophilidae; genus Drosophila; species Drosophila anomalipes. The sequence goes on along the minus strand of JAWNKZ010000064.1, from coordinate 8,912,226 downwards.
CCATTAATCACCATTCTATTTATCTTTCGATTTTCGTTTAGCATTAATTTCCATGAATATTACAACATAGTCGTATAGGCTAGAGGGACGGCGTTGCCTTAGATAATAATTTTGTGTCAATTAATTGTAATTACCCTGCAGCTAGTCAACAGTTATGCAACTTCGTTTAAATTGACAAAGACATTCAGAGCAGAGGTAATACAACAAGCAACTGCCTGCGGTTAGCATACAGTAGTGTTTTCGTATTTCTCTTAGTGTGCGTGTGTGTGTGTGTGTGTCGGTGTGTGTTGTGTGTCAGTGTGTGTTTGGATTCTAAGGGTAACTGCATTTGTGGTGAGTAAATGAGTGCATGCTTCCGTAGATGCAACAAAAGACTGAACTATTTATCAAAAGCCTATTGTAAAAGACCACAATTGCAGGTGCAGTAAAGTCAAACTGTGCCCAGAAAACGTAGAAAATTTCAATTTAATCAACTTGCTGAAGCCCCGTGGGTTATGCGTAACAAATTTTACCAAGCCATAAATTGGATAACACCTCAAAACCCAAAACAACGCTCAACTCAATTGAATCTACTGTCTACTATACTAACAAATAAAACTGAAAACAAAAGATTTGTCAAGAGTGCGTATCTCTGTGTCTGTGTGTGTGTGTGTGTGTGTGTGTGCTAGAATGCCAGTAAATTGGTCAGTAAATGCTAAATGCTAAACAAGCCAACAACAAGGGGTGTACTTTAAGTATAGAATTTGGCAATTGGCTTTGTATTGTCTTTAAGTTTGCTTAAGGATATTAATTAATTTATTTATTTTGTTTAATTTATTATTGCTTATTTATTTTTCACACTATTTGCCTGTTGGCAAAGATTGTTGGCAAAGATACTTAGTTAAGTTAAACTGCTGCTCGACTGCGGATACTTTTCAAAGTTCAGTTTTCAGCTACAAATGGAGTGAGTGGACTGCCTATAGACACTTCAGATTGAATCGTATTAAGGAACGCATAATTTAATAAGGATGCACATACTTAAAGCAACTGCAAAATAATACAAATAAAATTGAGGGCATTAAGCAGCTTTGCATCAGCGTAGTATTCGTAGTTATTGAAAAATGATTAGTTTCTTTTTTATAGCTATTAAAATGTATTGGAATTAATAATATGCCGTTTCTTGTTTTCTTTGCAAAAATATGTAATAAATTAAAAAAAAATACTTATATTAATATGAATTTTAGTCTAGACCTGGAGTTTAATGAGCTGAAAATGTGCAGGTAAAATTTTAATTAAGTGGCACACCATACTCAGCAGGCATTTCGCCAGCTGCTGCTGCAGCTGAATCATCTGCATTAACGTTTCTCTCAATTTATGTGGTTCGAGTGAAAAGCAGGCTGCAAGCAGCCGCCTCCCAATTTGTTGCTGTCAACGCAACGCAACCCAACGCCTGCCTAGCAACTGTAAATGAGTGATACATGTGTGTGAATCTGCGTGTGTGTTTGTGTGTGCGCCTGTTTGTGGTATATGCTAAGAAGAAGAAGAACACATGGATAGCATAAGAAAAAAGCGCAGTAAAGCGTTAAGCCGTCGGCGGTGAGCAACAGCTGCTGACGACACCTTGCAAGAGTTGCCGTTGTAAAGTGTTAGACAGAGAGAGAGCGAGGCGCAGACAGAGATAGGGATAGAGACAGCGGGGAAAAGTCGCAAAACTGACGTTGCTAATGCCGCAATATGCGAGTGCATGGCTCCGTTTGTGTGTGTGTGTGTGTGTGTGTCTGTGTATGTGTGTGTGTGTGTGTGTGTCAGTTGGCGTGTTTGTGTTGGTGTGATGTGCTGTTTTGCATACCCGCACACACACACTCATGCATTGTGGTTAAGCAATTTGCGCCAAGCGAAATGAAAGTGCTAAGCGCATTGGCCGTCACACGTATCTGCCAGCCACCCCAAAGGACCACACCGAATCTGAAGTCCAAGCAAATCGCAGAAATTCGTTTGAAATACGAAGCTTTAATTTAAATAAAGAAAATTCATATATTTTTTCCCTAAAATTTCATGGAATTGATGCGATTGTTAAAATTCTTTTGTCATCCATTTAACCATGGACCTCTGACGAAATCTCATTGCGTTCATTAACATAATATATAAAAATAATATTTAACTGTAAGATACTAATGCAAGTAACAGCAACTTTTACATGACATCCAGTCCGATTGGGTCCGATCGGCTTGTGTGCAGCAGGTGAGATATGGCAAAGCTGTCATATAACTGCATGTCCCTCTGTATCTGTGTGGTTCTGTGTGTTGGGGTGTGATGAGGTGTGTGGGTGTCTGTGTTGCTTTCGGTGTTTTTTTTTTTTTTTTACTTACCTGTTTTGCGGCTTGCGCTAAATTTCATAATTTTTTTGCAAGCGACTGCTGTTGTGCTGTGCTTCTGCGCCTGAATCTGTTCCTGGTTGTTTACTAGTCACATGTCACTCATTCATATTGCACCATAAACAAGACCAGCGGCAGTGCAGTGTCCAACCAGCCCATGCTGACTCTGTCCCTGGCTTATCCTGCTGCTCCTGTGACTGCTCCTTGCTGTTCCCACTGCTTTTCGACGATGTTGGCATGGTGCATCGTTTGTTACTTCGTTCGCCTTATTTCGATTTATTTTACTTTGCATTGCGATTTCTCCTTCCATCGTTTTTGCCTTTTTTTTTTTTTTTTTCGTTTCAGCTGAAAATATTTTCTCATGCGTAAAATGCATGACAAGCGGTGCAGACAGAGAAGTTAACGCACTGAAATTTCAGCGGAGCAGCGGACTGGGTGCGGTGGCAGGACAAGGTAACGGGACTTAGGTTGTCGACATTTTATGCGATTTTGTCTGGATTCGCAAAGGGCAGGGACAGGATGAAGCTCTGTCAGGTTTGTTTAGCGAGCAGGTGTATCGATTTGTTATCTGAGTGAACTTGATGAAGTGTCTGGAATATAATTCCAATGGCGTTGCAGTAGCTCATTCGTAATGAATTAAATCTATTTGTGTTATGAGTTGCGAGAGGAAAGAATAAATTGGAAATCAATATTGGTTTAATTTAAAACTACATAATTGCAAGTTAATCGCGTTAAATGGATAATCATAAAGTATACTAAGAAATTAGAGAAAGAGAGAGTGAATTAATCAATGATCTACAATTAGCTAATATTCAGAACAGTTTCCAAATCCGATTCCATTTAAAGTTTTGGGATAGAGATCAAAGTTATACTTTTAAGAAATAATACAAGAAAACTAAAATGCCTTTTATCTATAATTTTAAATAATCGAGTTCAATATTTGCACATATTTGAGATAGATAAATTGGACTGTAACTTTTCAGGGTCGACTATTCCCTTAATCTTAACTGAAATATTTTCATGCTAAATATATAAGAACGAACCTAACTCAGAGTTAAGCTACTTTCAGATATGTTTACCATTTTTGTTCTGCACCAAGTAACAGCTCTGAACAAGTGAAGTCAGGCGTTTGTTATGCTAAAGCTCTCCTTCACAGTAAATGATCGGTAATATAAACAAAAAAATTAAAATAAAAGCATTCGATTAAATATGCAATGTGAATTAGCCTATAAAAGCAAAGCAAAAAACAAAACAGAAAATCAACAGCCAATTGCCAGCACAATATCAATGGATAAAATATACAACAGCAACAACAACGACGACAGCGAATACAATCGAAACTTTGCCACGCTTGGAATATTTAAGCGGAGCTGGGTAAAGAAAAAAAAGTTGCATCTGACTGATATAAACAATTATTAAAAGCAGCCCTCAGTCGAGGGGTGAAAAATATACATAACAATGGCGCAGCGGCTGCTGATTGTGGCCAGCCGCCACCAAACCCCCACCCACCCCCCCAACCCACCTCCCTGTCCGACACACGAATCCCCCTTGGGCAAATAATTAAGCCTGCCATTCATTAACCAAACTTGGACCGGGGCGTTACAACAACACAGCACCGAGCAAAGTTGGGCCCATTTTTGTTGCATTGTGTAATGCAAAAACAAAAGTTTTTTTCTGAAGGTGTGTGTATGAGGCTGTGTGTGTGTGTGTGTGTAGAAAAATCAGGAAATCAGGCAGAGCGGCACAATCGACAGTTCAGGCCATGCAAATGCTTACATTTAACGTTAAGCATTGCATAGTTTCCGACTCAGACTGCCCATTGACAAGGCCGAATTAGTTTTTGCCCTTAGCCCGTTTGGTAGTTATGGCCAACTCTAATGCAAATTGCAAGCTGGCGCTAAACTTTGCCAATAGACTGACTCAGTTGCTAAATATAACAATAAAAGTCTGTATGGATGTATGGATGTGAGTGTGTTCGTAACAACTGAGTGATTGTGTGTGTGTATTTTTGTGGTTCCACGGCACATTCACATTTTGATTGAATTTTCGATGGACTGATTAGAGATCGTGTGGAACGAGGGAGGCGAATAAATTTCCACATGCATATATAAATCGAGAGCTTATATGTATTGCTCATATTCTTAAACTTGAAAAACGCTAACTTAAATGAAGAAATTATAAGATTATTCAGCTCAACGATTTCAGCATTAAAATCACCTTCACATCGACTACTATTTGCTTCAATTGGATATGATTATTAGATGGGCATATCGCAGTTATATGTAGATTGGTTGTGATAATAGATTCATGTTAGTTTCGATCTTCACAATTTTCATATTATTGTTTAAATTTATATTTAATAAAAAATTGTATTTGCTTTAAGTTTTTCCTTTTCTTTTATTATTTTCATTTTCAGTTTCATCTTTATTTCCTTCCAGACAAATAACAGCTACTGCTCAATTTTGCCACACATTTATAGTCTGTCCCGTACGCCAGTCAACAACAAATGTTGCGAGAGGAAAGCAAAAAAGGAATTCAGTAATAGAGTGAAAAAAAACGAGGGGAACACTGAAAATAAATGGAACACTTGTCGGTACTTTAAGTAGCCCATGGAGAGTTGACCAGCAGAAGTTTTGAAATTTTCAAAAGCACTCCGGTCAGAGCGTTGAATATGCAATTGAAGTATCAAAAAAAAAAAATAGAAGAGGAAAAAGCATCACAATACTTAGGCTGGCTGTCTAGTGGCTGTAGAAATGTGAATGCATTGTCCGAGGCGGTCAACAGTTTATCAGGAGTAAAAGGTTTATGTAACGGGCTGCAACTTGACACTTTATTCGGCTCCCAAATGAGCAACAAATAAGACGGGTTGCGTCGTGTAGGTTACTGCAGAGATAGCTAGCGAATACGCTGCTGTTATTAATGTCACGTTATCAGCAGCGTGTCTTCAACTGCTGCCCATTATGCCCCATCTTCCATTGCTTATAAATTTCAAAGTCCTTCATGGAACAGCAGAAGCAGCAGCAGAAGCAGCAGCAGAAGCAGCAGCATAAGCAGCAGCAGTAGCAACAGAAACAACAACAGCAATAAAAGCAACAGTAGCTGGGAATTGTGACTGCATAAAAAGCCGAAAAATTAGCATAATTTCAGGCAGCACTTGCAACACTTGCGGCCACAGATAAGGCGCAAAATGAACGCGACTTGTATGTGCGCTCTGCTTTCTGTTTGTGTGCGTTGTGTATGCATCGGCTGCATCGTGTTTAACTTGCATCATATGTGTGTGCCACAAATTTTTTGCGCAGGGCCATGAAGTTGTTTCGGTTGCCGGCGCCATGTGGCACAGATACTAACAGCAGCACATTCGCAAGGCAAATGATTTGCATAAATGCACAACAGCGACACATTTCGTGGCTTCAAGATTCTGGACAATGCCTCCATTGGGGCACCAAACTGAGGCAGAGTGCAATGTGGCTGGTAGAGTGCAACATATTCAACGAGGGAAAAGGGAGAGAGAGAGAGAGAAATATAGGAAGTGTGAGAGAGAAGAGATGCTTGCCTCTCAATAATATTTATTATTTATATTGCACAATATAAATTACGAGTGGCCAAATCTTTTTCAAAACATTTTGTCAAATATGTGGAACATTTATTTTCCCATAGCTGACAAATGACTTAGCAACCTTTAGCTAGTTATTCAGCAAATTTTTGAAAACGTTTTAATGAATTTAGATCGAATATTTGGTACTGTTTATTTTCGAGCATCTAAATTGTCATGTCCCCGCTTGTGGAAGTGAACATTGGCCATTCACTTCGTGTTCCTATGCGCACCGAGTCTATAGCCAGCGCATATATGGCCAATTTGCTTCTGACCACCTCGCCTCGCATCGTACATAATCTGCTGCCACCTGTGCTCGCACCGGGCACGGTAAGGGAGTTCAGTCAGGTCGGCGATGGTGCGCGTTTGAGGCAACAAGAGATGTCCCTGCTGCCGCTCGTTGAATGTGCCCGGCCACGCCCACACACGCTGGTGCGCAAGGTGACAGTGGTCGGCAGCTATGTGCTGCGCTTCGTAAGTTGCCACAGCAGCGTGGCCGCGAGGCGCCACCAGATGCGTGGTCGTTTGCCTCAGTTAAATGCTTATAATTACGATCGAGTGGATAATGTCGACTTGTTGGCGACTGATGATGAGCCAACGCTACGCACATCAGGATTGTGGCGGATTCACCCAGAGCCATTCCAGCCGGATCCTCTAACTCTACCTTCGGCAGATGAGGAGAGCTCCACTCTGAGCATTTTCAATTGGAAATTCTATGTTGGCATGTTGTGCATCATAGCGGTGCAGGCGCTGTTGAAACTGGCTTACCATGAAATGTTCGGCATGAGTTGAGGGCGTCTCTACTCAAATTGTTGTTTAAATTGCCTTGCCTTAATTTAAATAATCAGGAAAAAAAATATTAAATTAAGCATTTCAGAAAATGTTGAACATTCTTTTCATATTTTTCTTATTAAAATACTGTTTCACGAACTGCAGTGTAATAATAATCCAATACAAATGGTGATCCCAAGAGCAAGAAGAACTTTTAAATTAACTTAAAGCTAGCTACAATTAAATTTAAGTAAATATTTATTGCTGCAAATGCATCTAGTTTTATTATCCTATTAGTTCGGAGGACTCTTATCGCGGAAGGTTTTATTACGGGCACGATGGGTGCCGCGTACGTGTCTGTTCATGTCTTTACGTATCTTCTCTATAAGAGTCCTCCTAGGTTATCTTACCATTGTAAGATTGAGCAACTATTTTACATCTCTTAAAATATTTATTATTAAAATTAAAAGTTAGAGAAAAAATTGTTAATTATGTACATCTTCTTAACATCTATCGTAGCTTGTGAATGAAATTCTAGCTGAGTAACGCATCCTGCTTGGCACTGCTTGGCTTATGATATCAATTTGCTGCCTGCTCGCTGTCATCCAATTAAATTTGTATGAGCATATGTGAATATTCATATATCTTATTCATATCGATGTACTGTGCGTTTTTAAAATGCTTTGACTTGACTGCCAGGAGAGTCAAGGGAACAACAACTGGAGCCAGTGGAAAGCGAAACAAGTTCAGTTAACATGAGAGGGAAACAATTCATTTGCCTGCCACTCAGATTCTCAGCTGCTTATTCCCAAAGCTGCGTCATCATGTTTATGTGTGTGTCTGTGTATGTGCATGTGTGTGTGTGAGCAAATGTATGGAGCAGCCAATGATGTTGCCATCGTGCACACACTTGCTCATAATTCAAAGTGGCAACACTTTTGCTGGCACAGAAAACTTAGCTCGACAGACGCCAGCCGCGCTGGAGAAAATGAATGATGAAAATCATCTCCCCAGGTATTTGGCCCCGGCAATCTAATACGTGATATACAAAAAAGACACCGCTGCGATTTGAAATGAATTGAAATGTCAGCAGGTGGTGAGAGGGGGTCGGTGCAGGATGCACTGTTAGCTGGGTTGTTGCCTTTTTTGTGTGCTGCAGCAGCACTTGCAGCAGTCATTAATAATTGCATGGGTCACACGGGGCGTATGAGTAACTTGGCGAGCAATTTACTTTGATCAACTCGACTGCTGACGTCAACACAAATGGGCCACGCTCACTACTTACATATGGGCAGCACTTTTGGCACGTGACACTAATTAAAATCGGTCGTCAGCTAATTTCAATGCCACAGCTTTTGTGACTGCTTTCATTTCTCAGTTGTCACAATTATTGCATCAGGTTGTGCGTAAATTCAACCCAGCTGTGCTACACTCTCTGGAATGGAATTCAGTAGTAACTATTATTCTGACCCTTGTACGCATTCTTTTTGTTTGTCATTTGTCATTAGCCCGTCGTACTCTTAAACAAGGATTCAAGTACATAGAACAGCAGTTAGTACTTCTAAGAGGGTTTAAGGAGGCCCCAAGTACAAAACTCGTATTTGAGGCATGCACAACAGAAATTAAGCATCAGCTTCATTTCCCGATTTCCTAATTAGCTTCATTGCAGCTGCAGCTATTCGTGTTTCGCATTTTTCTTTGTCAAGAACCCTAAGCAATTTTGTTCCCTAATGAGACAATGTGGCTATGTGCTTAAAAAGAGAAACAATAAACGTACGAAACGAAAAGGCAATTCAGCCGATCGGTTAAGAACTGAAGATATTATCTATTAAACTTTGATGCAAATCTACTTGACAGCTTGGAAAAGGGCTGTTCAGTTTTTAAATGCAGATCTACAGGTAATATTTATTGCTTAGAACATACCTGAATTAAAAACAAAACATTAGATAAACGTTAACATTTATTTGAACTTATAAATAAGTTAATATTATTGATTATAAATTTATATATTCATGTTAAGCAGTACCAGAACAGGGTCTATTTTTAGTCCTAGCATCTGCTGTACATTGGTCCAGGTCCAAGCATCTTTAGTTAGATGTTAAGCTTAGAAACAGCCTCCGCTACCACCGGTTCCATCGCATCCACCGTAACAAGGTCCACTCAACGATCCACAGGGCCAACCACAACCCAGAATCATATTGTGAAAATGTTCTTAAAAAAATCAACACAGATTAAGAGAATATTTTACTTTCTTATATGTATATATTCGTTTACCTTTTTGGACCGGACCAATAAACATTTTGAATATTTTACTTTAGAGAAAATTTGGATGTTACTCCTTAGGGTTATGGCGTTAGACTAAAGTTATAAAATACGGAACGAGCTCTGCTGAGAAATAAAGAGAATTTTTTTCAAAACTACTTTGATTAATACTTTTTTCAGGCCAGTTTACATAACGGCCTCATAACGGATTTTAAATGTATATACAGTGACTCACAGCTCATTTTGACCAGAGCCTAGCAAAAAATTTAAAGTGCTATAAAATTTAAACAAAGAAACCAACGCAAAATGCTCACGTTTGAAAAAGAAACTTTAGTTTTTATTAAAATATTAATTAATTAATTAAAGTTAGTCAAAAACTGAACAAATATCCAAAATACATGTCACAGCTGTTTTTAAACAGTCTTAAAAAAAGTAACATATTTGCCGTATAAAAGCTTAAATAAGGATGTTAATACTTAGTATGATATCCTTTAGCCTTAACAACTTCCCTTAACCTATTATTCATGGAAGATACCAGCTTCCGGGTAGTTTCTGGACTGTTTTTGCTCCACTCATCCAGCAGAGCGTTCTTGAGATCGGATCTGTGGATCCGGATGTTATTTTCCAGTAGAGCCCAAACATTTTCAGTAACATTTAAATCTGGAGACTGGGCCAATGAAATTATCATGTTCCAGATAAGCCAGGACTGTACTAATCCGGACTTATGCTTGGTTGTTGTCCTGGTCGTTGTCCTGGTAGATCCGGAAAGTACGTCGGATTCCTAGCTTCTCGGCACCTTGGAGTCAATTTTTCTTTAATATGTTGAGGTACACATTCTTGTCCTTTGTTGTTTTATGAACACCAATTTTCCGACGCCGCCTGCCGAGATAGATGCCCATACCATGACACTTCCTCCGCCGTGCTTGACTGTTGCCTTTAGGTTTTTGGGATTCAGCTCAGTATTGGACTGTCGCCACCCATAATTCCGTCCGTCTGAGCGAAAAATGTTGAATTTGGACTAATCTTCAAATATCACTGTGTTCCAGAACTCCAAATCCTTTTCCATGTGGGTGTTGGCGAACGACATCCTAGCTCCTTTATTTTTTGCGCTTATAACGGGCTTCTTCCGTGGTACTCGGGCATTGAAGTCATGTTTGTGCAGAACCTGGCGTACAGAGTCCACACTGCACTTTTTCCCCATTTCATCCTGCACCTGATGAGTCAGTTTTGGAGCCGATAGCCCAGGATTTTCCCTTATTTTCCTGATGATCGTCCGCTCTTCCTGTTCGGTGAAAATCTTGTTTGGTGCCATTCTGCCCTTGTCCTCTATCCGATTTTCGTCGACGAAGCGACGAATGATGTTGTACACTATTGACTATTTTAGCTATTTGGCGATGTCAATATCCGATCTTGAAGTGTTCCAGGATGAGATTCCGTTGTGCAATGGTAGTCCGGTTGCCCATAGTCCTTGTTAGCTGGTTGCACCCGAGATGCAGGATATAACTAATCTGATTACGAAGGATTGGTCTATTTATATTGAAAATAATCAACCTGACGTGAAAAATCCGGGTTTTATGGCACCCAGGTGTCCATAATGCAACTGTCCCAAATAAGCTTTGGCCAAAAATTAAGGTACTTTTTTACATAACCCGACCTAGCAGGTGGGGAAACCCCAGTTTATTGGGATCACATATTCATTTTGGTGGTTAATTTATGTACTTGCCATCGGTCTTTGGAATTTTTGAAAAATAATGTATAATTAGTTGATGGGAGGCAATTAAATTTTTTTTTTGTATTAAAATTAAAATTAAAAACAAATTAAAATCCGTCGTGAGGCCATATATGTAAACTGGCCTGAAAAAAGTATTAATCAAAGTAGTTTTGAAAAAAAATTCTCTTTATTTCTCAGCAGAGCTCGTTCCGTATTTTATAACTTTAGTCTAACGCCATAGCCTTAAGGAGTAACATCCAAATTTTCTCTAAAGTAAAATATTCAAAATGTTTATTGGTCCGGTCCAAAAAGGTAAACGAATATATACATATAAGAAAGTAAAATATTCTCTTAATCTGTGTTGATTTTTTTAAGAACATTTTCACAATATGATTCTGGGTTGTGGTTGGCCCTGTGGATCGTTGAGTGGACCTTGTTACGGTGGATGCGATGGAACCGGTGGTAGCGGAGGCTGTTTCTAAGCTTAACATCTAACTAAAGATGCTTGGACCTGGACCAATGTACAGCAGATGCAAGGACTAAAAATAGACCATGTTCTGGTACTGCTTAACATGAATATATAAATTTATAATCAATAATATTAACTTATTTATAAGTTCAAATAAATGTTCACGTTTATCTAATGTTTTGTTTTTAATTCAGTTGTGTTCTAAGCAATAAATATTACCTGTAGATCTGCATTTAAAAACTGAACAGCCCTTTTCCAAGCTGTCAAGTAGATTTGCATCAAAGTTTAATAGATAATATCTTCAGTTCTTAACCGATCGGCTGAATTGCCTTGTCATTTCCTGTACGTTTATTGTTTCTCTTTTTAAGCACATAGCCACATTGTCCCATTAGGGAACAAAATTGCTTAGGCTTCTTGACAACGAAAAATGTGAAACGCTCATATCATAGTTTCTCTAGGAGCTTTATGATACTTTATGATATGGCATAGCCGGCTCAAAGACATGTACTGCTATCGGAAAGAAAGCAAGCAGATATTTTCTAAGTTCCATCACAATAGCTCTAAAGCTGAAGTTTTAGTTTATTTTTTTGTAAATTACTCGGACAAAAACAGACAGACTCTGCACAACTTCAAAATATGCTTCTTATCTATCTTTGATGGGTGTAAAAATAAAAAAGATGAGGCATGTTCATGATATATTTACTGATAGATAACTTTGACCTCTGCTTGTTTTTTTTTATCTCCCATATGAAATCTGACATTATATACTTCTATTCATATTCATTTAAACTCCGTTATGATGCCGTTATGTAAACTGGCCTGAAAAAAGTATTAATCAAAGTAGTTTTGAAAAAAAATTCTCTTTATTTCTCAGCAGAGCTCGTTCCGTATTTTATAACTTTAGTCTAACGCCATAGCCCTAAGGAGTAACATCCAAATTTTCCCTAAAGTAAAATATTTAAAATGTTTATTGGTCCGGTCCAAAAAGGTAAACGAACATATAAGAAAGTAAAATAATTTTTTAATCTGTGTTGATTTTTTTAAGAACATCTTCACAATATGATTCTGGGTTGTGGTTGGCCCTGTGGATCGTTGAGTGGATCGTGCTGTGGAAGTGGGTGTTGCGGTGGGTGCGGTGGTTGTGGAGGCTGTTTCTAAGCTTAGCTTTTAACTAAAGATGCTTGGACCTGGACCAATGTACAGCAGATGGAAGGACTATTATAATACCTAATTTGACAACCTAAAAATAGACCATGTTCTGGTACTGCTTAACATGAAGATATAAATTTATAGTCAATAATTTTAACTAATTTATAAGTTCAAATAAATGTTCACGCAGGTGGGGAAACCCCAGTTTATTGGGATCACATATTCATTTTATGTACCTGCCATCGGTCTTTGGAATTTTTGAAGAATAATGTATAATTAGTAGGCAGGCAATTAAAATTTTAGCTAGACACTGGTCCAAATAAGCTGCCAAATATATATCTATATATATATATTTCATATGGGAGATAAAAAACAAGCAGATGTCAAAGTTATCTATCAGCAAATGTATCAGGAACTTGTCTAATCTTTTTTATTTTTACACCCACCAAAGATAAGCATATTTTGAAGTTGTGCAGACTCCGTCTATTTTTGTCCGAGTAATTTACAAATTAAACTAAATTTAGTTCACCCTTAGAGCTATTGTGATGGAACTTAGAAAATACCTGCTTTCTTTCCGTTAGCAGTACATGTCTTTGAGCCGGCTATGCCATATCATAAAGTATCATAAAGCTCCTAGAGCAATTTTAGATAGATAGATAAGCAAATGATTTGTAGGAGTGGATCAAATCTAACAACCGGCGGCTTTTCAGAAGCAATGCACTTTGATCATGACTAAATGACATTAAATAAAAATGTCTCGGTGCACAAATACTAGTTTAAATTAAGCCGATTTTCAAAACCAGATTTTCTCTTATAAAAAAATGTATAGATTTTATAGGTTAATAAATATATCGGTCCTGAATATAAAGAATATAATGCACTAGAGATTAAATAAAACGAAGACCTTTTCATAAATAACTTCAAATTATTTATTATAAATGTATATATTCAACGTCCACGTCCAAGCCTCTTAAGTTAGATGCTAAGCTTTGCAACAGCCACAGCAACAGCCTCGGCAACCATTGCAACATCCAATTCCTCAGCAGCTTCCGCAGCAGCGATCCAAAGGACCAACCACAACCCAGAAAAATCATGTACTTAGGGGAAAAAACAAAAATATATTTTAAAAAAATAAAAATTTAATATTTACTACCTTTTTGAACAGGGCCAATGAACATTTTGAAGATTACATGTGGGAGAAAATGTAGGTGTTGTTCCTTAGAATTATAGCGTAAGAAAGAAGAGCCAGCCTAAAGCTACTTTGAGTTATATCCTTGTTTATTTTCATTTATTAATATTCGATTTTAAATTGATTGTTTCTTGGTGTATATTTTGTATTGGTGCTCAAATTATTTCTGTGAAAAAAATATATAAATATGCATACATATGGTACACATTTTGGTATACGCAAAATCGAATACGATTTTGTTTTCGTTTACGATATCCAAATTAGTCATAGTTTAAATATACATATTTGGAAAATACTTACATATGTAAAAGCTGAGCTTTGCTTTCGCTATTGTTCATCATCAGCTTCATAGCCTATATCCATTTTAATTAGATTCGTTGAATGAGAGAATTCCGGAATTTCTGCCAATTCCGTAGCACACTTTCTACGTTTGCCTGACATCTCGATACATACGCTTATGCTTCTCTTACGATTCTTCTTAACCCGACTGACACATACGGTGCTGTGGTGTTGCACTGACGTCAGTTCTGGTGCTGATTGTGTGCTTGATACGTAAGATTCAAGGTGAGGCGAACTCTGAGTGCTCCAGTTGTCGGTATCTGCCAGGACGCTTGATAATGCTGACTGACGAGGCTCATTTAGCATTAAATTCGATATTTGATTCAAGCAATCGTTAACATTTGCATTCATTTTCAAAAACAAAAATTGTAATTCTCGCCAGGCAAGCAAAAAAGGCAAAATTTGAGATTGGAAAGTGATGAATATTTTTGAAATATCAAATAATTCGCTTGACGTTTATGTGTAGCGATGTATTTATTTGTCGAGCTGTATTTCGTGTAATCGAATATCTAAACATGAATGAAGGTATACAATTCTGTTTGCTAGAGTAACTTTAAAGCCTCAAATGTTGAAAAGCATAAAATATACATTTGTAAATGCTTATTTAACTTTATGCGCTAGTCTGGCTGAAATCTTCTTCTTAACCTCTGGACTATGACAAGAAGCAAACAGTTCTAAGAGGGGCGTGAGAGCGAATGAGGACGAATAGTTCACACAAACAAATGATATAAAGTGTAAGCGTTGTATGGCATTTTTTTGTGGACTTTGAATACGCTGACGTTGCAATTTAAATAATGCACTAAATGAATTAAGTCACCCAACCAAATGCTCCCCATAGCAACATTTGCAGTTTGTGATGGGGCGTGGTTATGTTACCGAACTAAGCTAAAGTAAGTATTTAAGCCAAATGGCGTAAATCCTTTCACAGCTTCCATAAAAAACGAATCATGTTAACAAAGAAATGAAATGAAGCGCAGACAAAAAGCAAACCAACTAAAGATGGCGACTGATTGTGAGTTCTATGTCAAAAAATAAGAATGAAAGCCACTATACTGACTTTCACATACCCTTTGATATACTTATAAATAAATAAAAATCAACGAAGGTATCGAGCATTTTTTTCTTTTTAAAATCAAATCTATATATTATCATTACTGTACCGCAGTATTGGCATTATGCAGTCAATTATGCAGTTGTAATATATATTATACACAAAAAAAAAAATGTGTTAGATACAAGAATTTATATAAATGTAGCAATCGAATCTATTAAATCGATCTATATATATTCTTCAATACCAATTCATCTGTAGCGTCATTACTATAATTCCCTCAGAAAGTGTATAGACAGAAGTATTTAACTCTCTTTAGTTGTAAGAAGGATTTTATAGAAAAGTCAGCAGACAAAGTGCTAAAGCAATGAAGAAGAGAGACGAAGAGAAGGGTGGGGGACGTGTGTCCAAGCAACATACGAGTTGAGGTATCCATGTACGTATATAAGCATATATTTTTTGCAAAGAATATATACAAATGTATATACATATATGTGTGTATATTTGCAAACTGTGTGTGCGTCATTGATATATCGCCTGAGCACGGCTTGGCTGTATAGTCGATACAGGAAACACACGCAGACATTGAAGACGCCAATAAAAGTGGTAATGATGCCGACGGGGATGACGACGGAAACCTAGAGAGTAAAGCAAAAAAATATATCAAATCGAAAAATTATCAAATGCTGAAATGCCAAAAGGCGAAAAGGAAGTATGTAGCGTACTCATACAAATAAAATCGACACACAGTGTAACGCATAAAGCATGTTTTTTTTACGGTAGACTGTTTAAAATTGTATGAGCAGAAATATGATTATTTCGTTTGGAGTGCCACATTGAAATGTGACAGCTTAATTTGCACCTCAACGGATATGCCACGTGCGCAAATCACGTTTGAGCAAGGATATGCAGAGATAGGAAAGAGCGGGGGTCGAGCTGGCGACATATTTGCAACCCATGTAGCTAAATTACCGCGAAAGGCGGCAGAGCTACATGTAAATAAAACATAATGCGTGTATGCCAACTAATTAAATATATCCGCATGTAGTTTTGCTGTTTAAATTGCACAAAAAGTGGGCAAAACTAAAATACAAACTTCGCACATCTACATCTACGGTCGGAAATGGACTGTTGGCACAGTGCTAAGCAAAAGTAACCTTACCTCATGGGGCTTGAGGCAAGATTCTGTTAGCTGTGATGGCATGCTTTGGCATGCACTGTACACACACACACACGGCAGCCGAGGCACGTTAAGGGCACACCTACAAATGTTCATACTAACACACAAGCCACATACACACACACATTTGCACATTTGGAGCGAAGCTTCCGGCAAAATATTTCAGTTGAAAATTTTTAATGAGCTCCAAATTGTGTGTGTGAGAATATGAAAAAATAATGCGCAACAGCAGATAAGATCAAATACAGACGAATCTGTATAGATTATTATTACAAAATACAATATACAAATTGTGACCAATCAGTAAAATCGAGTTTTGTTCCAAAGGTCACGAGCAATTATAAAATATTTAAAATATACATATATATAAATATATCTGAAAACAATATCAGGTAGTAGTACGTATTTAAAGTTTGTCATGAATAATTCGACGAGTTGTGCCATGTAATGAGAGAAAACCTGCAAGATATAATTAACTAGCTATAATTAATTATTAATTGTTTTAGGATGGAATAAAATAATAATCTTTTCAAAAAATTATTTTACCAAGAATAAAAAAATTAAACCATTTATCTTACAAGTTGTATTTCTATTATTTTATAAGTATACATTTACTTACTAAAACATATTTTACTTTTCAATATTTTGTAACTGTTGAGTTTGTTCTTATAGATATATCAATATCTATTCGCAAACTGTTAATTTTTCATTAAAAACTGCATATTGAATTCCTTAATGTGAAACATCGTTACTGCTCTAGGCTGTTTTCGATGTCAATGCAATAAATGCATAAATATGGCACTTACATGCCGTAGTAGTTGTATGTGCTTATAAATCTCGAAAGTATAACATGGCAGTAGTCAGCAGCAGCAACAGGACATCCTACATATAAATATAAATAGTCTTACATATGTATATGCACATATACATATGTGTATATGGATATATTTTATTCACGAATGTATGCGGAAAAAGCTGACGAATCCGACGCATCTGTCTTCGTGTGAGTAGATTTTTTGTATACTTTATTTCTCTTACTGGCACTGTCAGCAGCGACAACAACAACAACCAAAACATCGAGTAAGAGCGTCTGTCTGACAGTTTGTTTTAATTTTTCAGATTTACTTGTTTCGCTCAGTTCGTTGACGACTGGAGCACAGAAACCCTCAGGCAACCATCAATGCTGCATGTTTTTAAAAGTTGTTAACTGTTCCTCAAGCGAAGCATTCATATATTCAGAAGTTACACACATACACACACACACATAAATTTATCCGTATACATATATAGGTGTATTCAAATATATATTCCCCCTCACATTCCCCTTATATGTCTCTCTTTGCACTCAATGAATACAATATCTTAAAAGCAACATTTAATTTTTATTTTTTTTTTTAGTTAGTTAATTTAGGTGGGTTGGCATTTGCGGTCATTGACATTTGTCTATTCAATACCCAATAAAATAATAAAATGCAAAGAAGAAGTAAACACATAAAGAGTGATGTATAAATTTAAGAAAATAACTTCAAACTAATTAAAAATACAATATATTCACATAGATCATGAATATTCAATATTTATTTCTAATTTGATTGACAAATTGAGTTTGCCTTCTAAAAAAAAAGGCATTTTAATATCTTTGTTATTCTTTAAAATAATATATTATAATATAAATTATTACGGAAACGTTAGACATGTGTAAAAATCAGCGAAAAATTATTGTGTTTACTTTGTGTAGATTCAAATAACTGTATATATTTATATGGTTTAAGAGAAAAGTAAAGATGTATATACGCCCCATTGAAATCCACATAAAAACCGCCACTTGTATTTGTATGTATACTTTTTTCATATTTGTTTCCCTTGCTTGGCTGACGAGTGTTATTGATCCACTCCACTGCCATTGCTATCTATATACATTTTTAACGAACAATTTCCCGTTTCCGGATTATCATGCTTCAAAACCACTTGTAAGTCGAAGGGTGTAACAGCTTTAGTTCCGTTGTACGGCTTCATCACAAAAGCCTCGGTGGCGCCCCAAACCTAATTAGCGTCCGTTTAATGTTTTGCTTCACATTTTAAAGCGGAAATGAATTTGTCAAATTGTCATCGCAGTTGTCAAGTTAATTGGTAAATAATTGTTTATTTTAATAAAACGTTAATTGGTCTATGTACTGAGGAATGACAACACAATTAGTTTAATTTGTCAAGGATAAACCAAGGATAAAGCTTTGCAACAACAAAAAATCCCAATAGCGTTCCTATGGTTTTATTGAGTGCTCTTCGAGTGGTTACTGCCGAGTGCTGTTCATGGTTAACCATTGGTGTATCAAACAAAAACATTGCGAAGTTTTCATTAAGCGTATATGTTATGATTTGTAGCAAAAGCTTTGATCGTCTAACTCTGGCTGTAGGCTTGGTTTAAATTTTTGTGTGTATTGCGTATACGCAGCGTGGTCATGGAATTCATAAGGCCCGCTGGTTATTGAATGGTTGCAACTGTATGCGGGCTGACACGCGGGACTTCAACTGCAGGTGCAGCACGATGTTGTCCCATTTTGTGGATAGATACACACACATACACACAAGCACCCGCCTACACACATTTATTTCCAAAAATGCGAGTTGACAAAGCGGCGCGCTCGCTTCATCAGCTAGTCGCAGATATCGCTCTTCATTTCGGCACCGCGATTGCATTTGTTGTTGCCATGTTGTGGTCACCCTTTTTTTTGCTGGCGTTCCATGTATCACGTTACGGTTTGGGCCTTATTGCGGTGCATTGTTTCCAGCTAACCGTGGGCCAAAGGTGCATCGATTGTGGCCGTAACGTATTCGCTTATATTTACAGCTCGTGGTCTATTGAAGCGTTTTATATTGTTCCGTTGGGCCGTTGCTTGTCTGGCTTTTGGCGATTGCTGCGGTTTTTCAATATGGCTCTCAGTTAGAGTTTAATTGAAGAGAGACTGAAACGGAATGCCATCCAAGCACGCATTCTATGCAACTGAATAAATCCTCACGTTATGTCACGCTCAGAGGGAGAGACTACTTTAAAATTGTTTTTAGTGCAACCTTGAACCCACTAAAAATGTTAATAAATAAATAAAAATTTATATATAAGCTTATTTAATCTAGTTTGTAATCTTCGGCGTGCCTTTCCTGTATTATTTATTTGATTTTTACTATGAGTCATTTTTTTGTTTACATTTCTAATAACCTTAGTACAGAGCTCAATTATTACTACTGTTGTTAGTTCTTTTTTTATATTTCTTGGGCAATTAGGTTTGCTTTATAGTACACCAATTTCCAATTAAACACACAAAATATCACTTTGCTCCGGAAATAATAGACTGATATAACAGGAACGAGATAGAAAACGCGTATAAGAACTACACGTCAGCTTAACACCACTCTGGTTAAACCGAATAGCATCAGCAAGCGGCAGCTAGACGAACGCATGGCCAACAGATGCAATTTAACCTTAGACACGCACAGCGGGGAGTGCCGCGGGTAGGTACCGGCGGTACTGTGACAAAAGATACAAAAGCATTGAGCAGGAAAAATCTATTTCTAGGCCAAAGGTAAGCAATTGTAGAGGGAAACAATTTCAGCAGCACTTAGACATTTAAACCCTAACTGAACCGAGAGCGCACGTTTGACCCTGGGATATAGATCAGCGGCAAAAAAGGGCAACGAAAAACAAAAACAAAAAACATCAGAGCCCTGAGACAAAGCGTGCACGTGTGAGAATTGAACGGGATGCTACCTAAAGATTTGGTTGGGACTTGTGTTCACACCCCCCAAAACAAATAGATGATGAAAAAAAGTAAAACCGCAAATGGGGGGGGGGGGTCTAAATTTACAACCAACCCGATGCTGCGCAGTTGGGCCGCTGTGGAGGCGTGGCGAACAAGTAGCAAAATGAAAGCCACGATAAAATGCATTTGTAAAGTTGTTGTGTGGCAGCGACGATTCGAGGACCTCGCGAGGCAAGCGATGGCATTTGCCCTTTTCTTTTTTGTCCTCTGGTTAGCTGGAGTCCAGCTTGATGTAGCAACTGTGAAAATGGCAACTCACCTTAGCGGGCAGCTCAACTGAACTGAACTCAACTGAAAGCAGAACACTTTTTGTCGCTTGCAACAAAAACTTGTCACATGTGCAACGCAACATTTTCTCCGTGTGTTTAGGTCTTCTTTTGTGTATGTGGCAGAGTGTATGTGTGTATTCGTATGTGTTTTTCATTCATCCCCCCTTCTTTGGCCTTTAGTCGAATTTCAAATGTTGCTTACTCTGCGGAATAGTTGGACATTTTGACATTGCATGTGCCAGCACTGCTTCCTGTGCTCTTTTTTTTTGGAACCCGCCGTCTAATCAATTGGTTACGTCATATGATTCGTGTGGTAAAAGAATCGAATAAATATACATCGACAATATGTAAATATCATTAAAAATCCACGATAATATTTAAAAGTTTTCTTATAGTTTTGGAATAAATTAGTTAGGTTAAGTTGAATCCTTTCACTTGTTATTTTCATACTAGTTCCTTTTGAAATGAAACTTTATTAATTTGTCTATATTGGTATTTATATTATTAATTTAATTCAGTATATATTGGCAAGTGTATCAAATATTCTAGAACCGGATCAGATATTAGTCGCAGCATTTCTAGTTACTTTTTTCAATGTCTTTTTCGGGTAGCAATCTGAGCTGACAGTGACACAGAAAGCAACACACTTCCATCTTTTTGCCACACTATTATTAAACGTATAAATTTAGACAACACTAGTACAGCACACATGTCGCATTGACATCAACAGCAGCAAAATAGAGCGACGAGTATTTTCTTGTCAACCACACGCAAATCTCGCATATTTCCCGCAATTTATGCAGCTGGTTTTCCACTTTCCAGTTGCCAGACATTTTTGCATCTGTTCATTTTAAGTATGCGAAGCAGCTTAATATTAGCTGGCTTATCAACTGACATAGTCGCTTATGCCTGCACCTGTATTCCCTTCCCTCTTTCTATTGTTTGTCACAATATTTTGCTCATTTTACAAATACACATTAATTTGTAGTGGTTTTTGGTAGCTGAGCTCACAGTATAGCACGTGATTCGCTTATGTGAGTAGCAAACGAGCATTTTAGAGGGGCTGCAGCAGAAATAAGTAGGACAAACGTGCGATTGTGTGTTGTGGATTGCGCACAGGTGTGCCAGGTGTGATTTGCTATTTTTGTTATAGCCAAATGCCAATGAAACTGCTGGCATAAATTGCTTAGATTTAATAGGGATGCAAGTGAGCAATTGCTGGCTTAGATAGGTTTATCTATAATATTACCAGTTTTATGGTTACATAAATCTATTTAGCTTATAATAAATATATATATATATATATATATAAACAAATTTTTGATTCTCTAAATCAAATGCATAAAATATGAAAATGTATAAGACAAGTAAGCTAACTTATAGAATCATTTAAATTCCGAATAAAATCTAAAGCAGATAGAAATGCGAGCAATTAAAATTGCTCTTCTGAGATAGATGCTGCCTACTGCATTTATGAATTTTTAGTTGTTTAAATAATAGAATACATACATACTAGGTTTCAGCAAATCAATGTGCAAACAATTGGAATTTAGAAATGTGTATGATACATATATGTATGTAACAAAATCAAGACTGTTTGCTGTCAGTCAAACAGCAAGTACAGAAAACTGTGCAACCAAAAAACTTGCATACTACATGAATGTGTAGGTGTGTGTTTGTTGATTTATGTGCAGATACACACACATATGCGTGTTCTTGAAACCACGAACAAGCATTGGATATCACGAAGTCAAATCTGAATAGCCGACTCTGTATTTCTGGCTACTTATTGCCGCAAAAAATGCTTTAAAATTGTTGCTGTTGATTTTGTGGTTATTGTTTTTGTTGTTGTTGTTGTTGTGGCATGTACAATATACAAAACGCAATGTTGGACAGACCAGTAAACAGACCAGATATAGCACGCAATGTCTGCCTGTATGAGCCCCCCCCCCCCCAACAGCAACAAGCTACACCAGAAAAAATGTATGCACACGTGTATGCATGTGTGTCCTTTGCCATCTTGTGCGCTAGCTTGGTTGTTCCTTATCGGAAACGAGCTTATTCCGTTCAATGAACTGAAAAATATTGTTTACCTCTGGGTTTCCTCAAATTGCGTATACGTCTCGTTATCCCTTATGGCGTAACTGTTGCACACAGCATTTTTTCCCCTATACTTTTTTTTTGCGGCTGCTGCACTGCACATTGACCCTGCGTTCTGGTACATTTTTATTTCATGACCGTTCGAGTCGGCAACTGAATTTGTCATTAGCGCATAAAAAATAATGTTGCGCATTACTCATACGCCCCGTTGAATCGCTGTCTCAAGTGCGCAGCGCTTGAGCGATGGCTGACTGTAGTTTAAATCAGCCCGGCTTAATGGGAATATTCTATGGCTTTCTGGCAAATATTTAAAAAATGCTTTTTGGTCGTCTGCAAACTGCTATCAAGTAACTTTGAATTTGCAACACATTTGCTGGCAGCATGTCCGCATTTTTATGTCACTAACCACAACACAAAAAAAACATGGGCCAAAGCAAGTAAGGAACTACAACTTTTTCCAGTGCGACATTTGACATATTTTGGGCAGAGAAGTTCTCTACCCTTCTCAATTAGGCTGACACTGCGTATGCGTAATGTGTGGTTAGAGGGGCGCAAAAAATGTTATGATGAGGATAAAAAGTTTAACGTTGCGTTGGTTTTGAACTTTGACACAACAAAAAGCATCACATAAATCCGTGAGCCTTTGTCAAAGTCGAAGACAAAAAATTCGGGAAACACTTAAGTCTTTAAAATCGTTAAATCTGAAACAATGGAGCAGCAAGCAATTTTTTTTATCAAACAAATTATAATAATAATTAGACACATATATCGATTTGTGGGGGTTTTATTATAACAATTAATAATATTACGAATATAATGATATATAATGTAATTAGTAATTTAACCTCTTTATCGTCGTTTACATCATCTTCTCTTGAGAAACAGCTCCCACAACCTGTTCCGTCAAAGGTCGAACTGAGACTCTCTCGTCTTAACTTCGTTTAAGAAGCACCTCTCACACCATAGAAATTAAGACTCCTCTAGAAGGGAGAGAGAGAGAGCTCGTCTGGGAGATACGCTGAACCCAGCTGTTAATTATATTAAATTATTTTCATGAAATTTTGACAATTGATCAATACGTAAATATTCATTCAAAGAAAAGTTTAGGACAATATCAAATAATGTTTTAGCCGTGTTTAAGGATTTTAAATTATATAAGTACATACAAAGAAGTATAAAATAAATTTGTAAGTAATTAATTATTATATTACAAAATTATTATTATTACAACCAAATTTTTCCTAAATTATTATTCTAAATTAATTTGAGCGAATTTGTATGAATTTTCCATGGTCATTTTTACAGCGTTGGCTCACTTTGCGATCTACTTGTCAAGGTCCAGAGAAAAGTTTTTTAACCGTATTCAATATACCGTTTGAGAGCAGGAGATTAAACTTAAAGATAGCTTGATGTGGGCCAAACAGGCAAAAAACTTTGTCAGCAGACTAAATGTATTATTTTTGTGTTCAGCACAATCAAGAAACTTGACCATTTGAGTTTGAGTTTTCTAAAATTTAACATATTATTAGAAGTCTACACTCAAGTGTCGTGAATATGATTGTTTTGCTGTACGACTTTATCTAAAACGATAATTTTATTGGACGTTAAAAACAGGAACGTGCCAAGACATCAACGACAGTTACATAACATTAAAAAGCTATCCAAATGACACATAAAAAAAAAAAAACACAAATAAACAACACAAAAAAGTCTGGCTGAAGTCTTAAAGTCAGGCAGTATGTAACATGAGGCGTAAACTTGGTAGCTGCTGCGTGTTTTTGTAATGACAATAACAGCAACAATAGCTACAAGGATTATATACATATATTTATGCATACATATATATATATCAAATATCCAAATACATATCGTGGCCATCAGTCATAAACTATTGAAGGAGCAGCCAGTTTGGCATATGTTCTCGAAAGGACACAATCGACTTTGCTTAACGCCAACATGACATAAAACGTAAATGGCATAAAAAGCTATAATGTCCCGTTACTTGTAAGATAAACAATAACAAACCGTTGACTTGTTTGTTTCAGCCAGCGAAAGACAAAGGCCGATTCTGTTGCCAAGTAATAACTCAGTCCAGTCGTGTCACATGCAAGCGCTACAGCCACAGTTGGAAGTTCCATAAAGAGGAGCAGGACACACCAGGCGTTTGGCCAGTTGATGCACGACCGTACTTCACATGTGGGGATGCCGCAGCGCTCTACGTGCATGTCCGTGTCTATGTGTGTGTGTGAGTTTGTGCAGAACATGACAATACGTGACTGAATAGCAAATTCTGTGTGGGACTTAAGTATTTTATTTGAGAGCTCTTAAGCATTTGGTAATTGTACACAAATTTAAATTAGCATTTTAAGAATATTATTCATAAAATAAATTGCATACAAATGCTTATATTTTATAATTTTAAACTCAATATTTCATCAAATTATATAATTAAAATAATTTGAGTGAGTATTGATTTATTATTATTGAGTATTGAATGACTTACTGTTAAAGCACCAATTTGTTGTGCTAAATAAACAGCAAATATCATTGTTGTACGAACTGTAAGACACATCAACTTATGATGTTATATGGTTTCTCTAGTCTTTTTTACAATATATTTGTTATGAAAATAAATAGTAAAATGTCAATATTTCCTTTGAGAATGAAATCGCATTACATTAATTGTAGAGCTCCTTACAAAATACAAATAACTGTTTGTTCTTGTGTTATGTGGACATATTTGGTATCTATTTATGGCTACATTATGTTTACAAATGTAAAGCTCAATAAAATTTAACGATTATTTGTTTTCGTCAATGATATTTCGATTGCTATTAATATTTTCTTTCGATGCTTACAATTTGTTTATGACATTTCGTGCTATTTTGTCAAGCAACAACAGAATACAAACCGATTTCAGTTGCGATGACAAATGGCAACTTAATTCAATTGAGCCAATTTTCGACGGCCAAGGTCTTTAAGCCATGTTTTTGGTAATGGGAAAAACTTGAGTAATATAGTATACCGAAGTACGGCTGAGCAGCGAACCATATAGATGTAATATAATATATATATATGCCATGTCTGCTGCCTAGCTGCTGTTTTGGCAAAGTCAACGCATTTTATATTTTAACTTTGACATCAGAATATCGCTATTCAGGCGTGGAATTTATTATTACAGCATGGCAAATAGCCAAAAATTAAAACATTCCCTGAAAAATATTCAAAATAACTCAGAAAATATGCATTAAAAGACAAAATTTGATTTTAATAGTAAGCAGCTGAGTACTGTATTCAACTATTGAAACCAGCATAAAATTAAGTTACTCACTTTGAATATGGGTCAACTTACCACTCAATCTACTCTTGATAATGCTTAAAAAAAAAATTTATGATTACTGCCATGTGTGCCCTGCAGTTGTTTATTTATACAATGCCAGCGAAAGCATTATTGAAATAAAATAGATTTGTATAGCAGGTGTGACACCAATTGCAATATTTTGCTGTACTCCACCAGGCGACCACATTTACAAGTTATGCCTGCCCGCAAACCAGCATACAATAACTTATCTCGCCCAGCCTGACCACAATCCACTTTTGCCACCCACACATAAACGTTCCTATCGATGTAATGTCCACAGGCAGCAACAGGCTTGCATCATTTTGCGTGCGGTTATTGACAAATGTATTTCCAATTGTTTCAGTTTCTCTCTATCTCTGTTTTTCTTGCTCACTCTCGCTCTCTTTCTGTCTCTTTCTGTCTCTTTCTGTCTCTTTCTGGCGTTGCCATCGGCTGCTATGTGACGCTTATTACAATTTTCCTTACCTGAGTGTTTGCTTACATGTTTTATTGAGCTGCAATAATTTCCGTTCTCTCCCTTTTTTCAGCACACCTCTAACACTTTATTGAGGTCAGATGACATGTGAGGATTATATGAAAATGTTTATATAAATGTGGGAAAATGAAGAGAATGTCAAACAGCTAACTAAATAGTTTTCTATATATGTGAAATAACGCCAAATTGAAAATCTAGGGTTCTTAAATATTCTTATATATTTCTTACTCTACATAATAATTGAAGAGTTCGAAAATTTCTGTCGCCTCTGCAAACTAGCGGATTGAATATTTAAATGACGTGCAAATATATTTTTCAATTTTTGATTTTTCATGTCATAAAAATAATCAAATAGGATCTATAAATGCTGAGTTATAGTTTAAAAGGCTGTATATATCAAATGACCGTGCCCACAGCTCCCTTTCTAACCTTTGGCACACGTAGCGTATACGTTATGCCTGAAATATATCCATGTGAAATATATCCTCGTGGCCAAATGAAAATCAGAAAATAGAGACCCGTTGGGCGCATTGTATATTTTTATTTGATGCTTCCTTTTGTTATTTTATTTTTGATTCAGTTACTGGGCTTTTTTATGTTTTGTGCAAACAAATGAATCATGGGCGTTGCAATTGAAATTGTAAAAACTTCCGACAAAAACCAATTCGAGTAGTAAATAAAAATAAACATAAAACTAAAATTTGTGCGACAACAAAAAAATGTTAAAAATAACAATACAGTAAATTGTATAAAATTTTAATAAAAATATTTCCGATTTATTTTTGTACATGCTCTGAAATTGCATTCAGTAATTGGACAATACCCTTCATTTAAGCTCGAACACACATTTTCGGTAAATTAGAAAATTATTGTTTACATTTCGATATAGCATTTAATAACAATAACGATGCCTATAAGATTTGTCATTTGTCAGACATGTTTTATACAAAGAAATAATTTACAATTCAATAAGCCCATTTTAGCACATTCGCAGGGCTTATAGCTATTTTTAAAATACATTTAGCAATCATATAAGACCAGTTCACCTAAGCAACACAATCAAACGCTCAGGAATGTGAGCTAAGCTACGAAGAATAATAAAATACAAATACGAACTGCACTGGTTTGACGGTGTACCAGAAAAAAAAAATACAAAAACGAGAAGTAAAAAAGTAGTATGAAATGTGACAACCACAATTTAAGCTGTCTGTTGCTTGCCTTTTTTTTTTACTGAAAAAATGCCACAGCATTTTGTGGTTTCGACAGGCAAACAAAAAATGAGTGAAAATATTTTTGGATTTACGCAACAACAACAAAAATGTAAAAAGAAGAAATGGACAGCAATTAATCTGAATCTACCGAAAGTGGGCTGGATACGAGAAGGGATTCCGAACATCACAAATAAAATCGTAGAACATGATTAAACGTCAGTCATCTGCTGATCGATAAAGATGCATCATCAGCGCTCCTTACAAAATATGCATGTACATCATATACAGTGGGCCATATTTGCCCAGTTGGTTTATAATGCTGGTTGGCAAAGCCACAGCTTGAACGAACAATGGTCAAGGCAAGGACACCCATTTGCATAACAATTTGTTTTAATTTGAATAACACTTTCTTGAAGCATCACCACATAATGATCGGGGCCAAGATAGCCCAAGATGGCCAAGTGAATAAATGCGTAAGCAACAGTTTGGGGTTAAATAACAAGTAACCAAGCAGCTGGTACTGGGAATGGCATTACTCTGGCCCATGATTTAAGATGCAACCTGCCAGTGGCAATAAATCAAATCATACCTTTTTTCTGCACTGCATCCTCAGATAGAGGCTGCAAGTGGCGAGTTGGCTACTTGGATTTCAAGCTGGGATGCGGGCAAGTACCTTGTGGCCAACAATAACTTAATTGCAAAGTCATGTTTGCTTTGTGGCCATATCTTGGATGTTAGTAGCTACCTGATGCCGTTGTTGTTGTTGCTGCCATTGCTGCTACTCTTGTGGTTAACGCAACCCAAAGAACAGCTGCAGCAGGCAGCTCACACACACATACACACATAGCCTATTATAGCTGTACATGAGTGCAAACACCACAAGGATGTATGCCTGTTAAAGCCATGTTCGATGGGTGGAGACCACCAATGTCTTGGGCATCAAGTTACCAGCCACTAGTCCCAACTGGACACTGTGAATTTCCCAATAGTGTTTTTGCTAATGTGTCAATGTGTGTGTTTTTTTTTTTTATCAATACTGGCAGAAATGTGTTTCTGAATTAGACTTAGATTTCGCACCTCATACGAAAGTTTTTGCTAAGTCCTAAACAGGGTGTGGGTGCTTTAAATTTAGTTAAGATTTAATAAATTTACATATCTTAATAGCTACTTAAGAAATTCTAATGTTATGTTATGTTAATGGAACCGGTGAATCTTTGTTTGCAAATCCAAAAATTTTCCCCTGATATTCGAAACTTTATTTTGTTAAATAAGGGGGCTAATAGAGATAGTCTAAATGATTAATTTTTATAGTGGAACAAGCTGTGTTATAAATTAAATAAAAAATAATAAAATAAATACATTAACTAATATTAATTAATGTAAAGTATATCATAATTAAAGTCATTTTACAACATTTCAGAATATCAGACTTTTGTATTGTGCCCTAAAAAACAAAACGCAAGTACCAGCTGTTATTAACAGCACATTTAGAATAAGTTCCCTCAAAATGGAAAATCCTCAAATATATGTAATAAATATTTGGCACATTTTGATGTTGCTGCAATTTGTGGGCTGCTGCTGCACATGGTCGCTGTCCAAGGCATGAACTTTAAAATTGAGCCAGGCACAAAAAAAGAAAACAGAGAGAAAAAAGGAGCAGCAGTAACTTTTAGCTTTATTGTCATTTCAATGTATTTCCGCACTTTTAACCGCAGTCGCACATGCCTTGTGACCCAGCTATAAAAAAAATATGGAAAGAGAGCAAAAAGTATTTCAAACAGCTTCGAAGCCATAAAAAACTGCATTTGGCAGTTGTCGCCAAAAAGCAAACTACATCATCACACAGTACTCAGTTGTATCTGTAGACCTCGAGTTAAACCTCTCAGCCCCACTAGCAGTAGCCAAGTCTATTTGATTACTTTGCTTGAATACCCTGTAATCATTTCAAGTTTCAAGTTTACAACAAATATATTCAATTTATTGCAAGTCCTTTGGTACTTTCCTCAAAGTCAAAAAGTACATTTAGTTTACTAATTATTAAATATAAATAAATAAGTGTATATAAGGAGGATCACAAATATAAAAGTATCTTTAAGTCGACATCTCTCTATTGCTGAACTTTTGGATTTTTTCTAACATTTACCGCAATGTCGCACAGATTTGCGTGCCAACGACATATTTAAAATGTTGAAAATTATTTATAATTAAAAGTTGGAGGCCAGAAAGTTTTTCGGCAATGCCCGTTGCCAACGCAAAGACCCAAGTGCCGCACCCCCGTCCTGACCTCTACTTCTGACCATACAAAGGCAATGCTATGGCGCATGAAATTTTTTAATAAAAGTGCCAGTGCAGGGCAGGGCAGGGCATCGCAGTCCGATATGCCCGTAAACGTAGCCGGAATGATTGTTATTTACGCAATAATAATCCAAACATATACATACACACATAGCTAAATACAAGTCTCTGTCTGTGCACATAACCAGCAGAAAATTCAATTTTCCTTTTTCTTTATTCAAAATTCCAATAATTCACAATCAGAGCGAATTGTTGCCTTGCTTGACTTCATTTCACTGCGGCTGCGGCTTTACAATTCTCTCTCATTGCGATTTATTTTGTTTTCCTTTTTTGTGTGTTGTTTTATATTTGTATTTATTTTTCTCTGGTTTGCTTTTCTCAAATTACTATTTATATGCATGTAAGTAAATAATTTTGTGTAGTTTATGATTTTGAAATTTTTAGCTTCTAAGTAAAAATATTTCATTTGCGAGCAAGAAATTAAAAATTAATCGAAAATAAAACCGAAATTAAATAAAAATACAAATACAACAATAAATGCGTCCCTATAAAATTAGTTTCACTTTGTAACGCAAATGACCTAACACAAATTTAAGTTTAAATATAATACTATTTTATTTATTACATTTAAGATTATGCCTTTTTTATAACTTTTAGGGTAATTAAAAAAAGGTTGATATATTTAATTATCAATAAAATGTCAATTAATGAAATGCCAAACAATCATTGTTGTTGCCATTAAAGTATCTTTCAACTTGTCTAAGCTCTGCTCCGCAGCTTTATTCGAACTGTCCAATAAAAGTCAATAAGCAAATTGTAAGATATGCGTATTTTTCAATTACATATTCGCAAAGCAAGTCCCAACTATAGCCGAAGAACTGCAATAACACAAAGTATTGTTGTAGCTATATATAGATTCATATGTACATATATACTTCCGTATGTGTGTATATGTGTGTGCAGAGCATATAACGAAACACAAATTCAAATGGCATTTTATGCAACATGCTCTGGCAACACAAGAAGAGGGCTTGAGTGTTGGGGGACTGTGGGTTGCACTCGTTGAAACATGTAAGCCATGTATTTCATTATGTTACGACAGACTGCCTGACACGGGCGGCTAATAACGGCAACGTTGTACACAGACAGTTGTTGGTAATGGTGGAAGTAACTGCCGTGACCCAATCTCTAACCCGATGCCAATACAATTCCAATGCCCTATGCAAAAATTGTGTGTATGTGTGTGTGAAAAGTAAAAGCTGAGTTGATGCGGGTCAATAAGCTTGCCTGCTTACAGCAAAATCAAATTAGTATTAGACGTAAAAAACAAAAAACAAAATTAAGAAATAAAACGCTTGCACCGCCCTAGCACTGCCTTCCCCATCTCCTTTCGCCACTTTCTCCACTCTCGTAAACGCTTCCATGCACATGACTGACCAGCTCAACTTTAAATAAAAGCAGAAACTGCAGCTCGAACTGAGCACAGTGCCAGTTGGTAAGTCAATGTACTTGTGCTCAAGCAGAATTTGAATGGTATCAAAACACCCACCGAAGTTTTGGGCGAGTATTTTTGAGTGAGCTTAGTCAAGCGTGGGCCTTTAGTTTAAAATCAAGTATTTGTTAAGTGCGGAGATTCGATTTTATGGGCCACCATGAACTTTATTGACTGCTCGGTATCTAGGTTTGTGTCGGGGCTCCACTTTGGATTTGGGGTCATTTCAGCAGCTGAACTCAACTCGATTACGAAATTTCACTCCAATTGACGCAATAACTTTTGCTCTCCGTATCCGATGTTATATCCGTGATATGTTAACAGTACGCAGAAACCGGACTTTGCATATTTTTTCTATAAATATTTTTTTTATGATTTGTTTTGTCCTTGTTGCTGTTAATTTTATTTATTATTATGCGATTTATTAAAAAAAAAATATTAAATTAAATATAAAAGCGCTATGTATGCAAATAAACCTGAAAATTGCATTAATCATAAGTTTAACAAGCGCGACAAACGGAACCGGATGGGCTCATGCCAAGTGTTTAAATGGTATTTATTTCATATTTATCTACACGTAATATTTAATGGTGCAATTCAATTTTTTTTCATTCCAGTAGGGAATAAAGAGAGAAAAATCTTTAAATAACTTTACAAAAAAAAACACACAGTTACAATTTATTTCTTAATTAAGAAGCTCAGCAAAAACTGTATTCAACGGAAATTCGTATTTACTTAAGTTCGGTTCTAATATATAGACCAAGTTTGTAGGACAATATGGATATAATAATGCAAATAATGCAAAACCAAAATTATGCCTAAGTATACCTTGGTCGACCTTGTCGGCAACCGTCAAACCTAACCTAAACTAATTATATGTACCAGATGTATACGTATTATGATTAAATCATATAAGCTTCGATTCATTTCTGTTGAGGTTTTCTTTGAGCGTTTTAATTATGATTACTTTTTACATGACTACATAAAATATTAAATTGACTTGATGTCATGTTTAAACGTTATTAATCAACGCGAGCTGACAAAATCAAAACAGTCGACCAAATTAGGCAAGTTGAATAAGTTGGAGGCAAAACAATGAACGCTGTTTGACAGCGTTCCCAGCCGAGTGAAATTGTCAGCAACTTATCAGCTGTACAAATGAGCTGCTTTTTAGTGAAGGATTGGCAGAGGAGACTGTAAGAGGGCGAGTACTAAAATTCACTTATAGTTCCGTTTCCGCTGCGGCGACTCTTGCGCTGCTGGTGGCCATTGCTATGGCTGCTGCTGTTGATGCCTAATCGGCAGTCGTTAGTCGCTGTGGGGGCGTTAAGCGGGGTCAGCGGTCATATTACTTGTCATTGTAATGATGTTGCTGTTATTGCTGTTGTTGTTGTTGCTGTTGTTGTTTTAAATGCGTTATTGTTGCGCTGGCAACAAACAAGCGCATTAATAACAAACGGCATTGAAAGGCCATGTCATCAAATGAGCCAGCAACAACTCCCGGCTAGCTGACCAACTAAGTGTCTGACTGACTGACTAACTGTCTGCCTGCCTGCCTGCCTGCCTGTCTATCTGTTAGTCTGTCCAACTGCCTGACACTGGTGGCACTGGTGCTGATTATGGTTGTTTATTTGTGCACGAGCACAATGACAATGCCGTTGGAGCATCATTAAATGGCCAAAAGTCACGCATTTCGAGTTGATGGTCGCAAAATGACAACTAGCGATGGGTGCGCGTCAAGGACTCGTGAGCACGACCCAACAATGAAGCACTAATTGATAGCACGTCAAGTATACATATATATCACAATCAATCTAAAGATTTGTTTTTCTATTTTCAAAAAATGTGAATATTATAACTTTAAACACGGTTCTATTTTTGAACAAAAAAACACCAGTTATTTACGATTCGTGTCACGGGGGAAAAAAAAAGAAAAGGAAAACCTACTCTAGTGACCTGCACAAGTCATTGGCTCTAGCGGTGATTTTAATGATGACTGTTTTCATGATTACCGGGACCAGGATGATTACCGCTGCACCACAGCGGTCCCCCGCTCTTTAATGATAAGTGTAACAGTAGCTGCCGAGTGTTGAATGTTTAGCTGTCATTACGTGTCAGTAAACCATGATCAGGAGCAGCAGTACTCGCTTCAGCCGCTGCTGCCGGGGGCACATCCTGCAATTCGAGCGAATGTTGATGACAACTCGTGTTGTTATCACTGCGTTTGCCTTTGGCTCCGGCGTTCAGCTTACAGCTGTGCACCACTTAGTATTAACAAAGGACCAGACTTTGACTGTCGACAGTTGGGCAGCAGCAGTTCAGGCCTGTCCAGGGAGCCGAAATGCTAGCAAATCCACATATCCGCTTCCCCAGGACCATCCAATTGCACAGATGAGCACACAAGAGGACTAAAGTGAATGTATGTGAAGGGTGTGGGGTTTGTTTTGTACGGCATACAATTAGGCAGTGCTATTGACCAATTGCTGCACTTAAATAGAATGTTTCAAATTAGCGAGGGCTGAACTTTGGATTGAAAACTATTTAAATTCAAATATGCAGTTTAATAAGTCTTTTACATACGTTGCTAAAATATCTTCTATAAATCAGTGTTTTGATTGTAATTAAAATAAATATTAATAATTTAAATTCAACTATTGAATTGAAATTTCTAATCTTTTTTTAATTAGCGGTGGATAGTCAAAAGCTTGCGATGTTAATCATTAAAATTTTCTTATATCTTATGCTGATTTTTGAATTGGATTGCAGAGATCCCTAACATAAGCTAAGGCGATTGTTAAATATCACAGGCGTTTTATAGACTTTTTGACAAATTTAGTTAACAACATGCTCTACATAGAAATATAATCTTAATTGTTTAGAGTTGAGTATTTGTACTTGCTGAGCCGCTGTTTGCTGTCATTTCAAACGTTTTTTTTTTTTTGTGTTTTGGTGAATTAGTCTTTGTTGCGCTCCTCGCTGCCAGAATCTGCCTGTTGACGCTGCTTGCTTCATAGACATTCAGCTATGGAAATGATAAAATCCAAACAACAGTCTGTTCTGACAGCGCCACAAGCAACAACGACAAGAACGGCAACGACAGGAGCCGCAGCAGCAGCAGCAGCAGGCAGTAGGCAGAAAGCAGCCAAAAAGACAATCGGTACAACAACAGCACAAACAACTGGTAGCAGCAGCAACAACAACAACAGCAACAACAGCAGCAACAATGGCCAACAACCAACCTCGGTGGTTAGGTTCCGCTTTACTAACTTTTCGCATTGCGCTTTCAGTTGCTTTCAAATGTTTCTGTTATTGTTGTTGTTGTTGTTGTTGCCAAACGTTGTTCATGCTTGTTGTTTCTGTTGTTGTTGTAATCCTATTAAAATGGCAGCATGGCCGCATTGTTGTTGTAGCCGTGCTTTGTTTGTTGTTTCATTTCAATTCGTCGAAACAAAGACTTAAAGTGCCCATTCACCTGATTTTCTGGATTTTAGTGGGCGGCGCCACGCCCCGATTGTAGGCAACACTTTTGTGCATTTTCTGTTAACGCGAACGCGCGCTTCAGTTCGCATGTTTATTTAAAACAACAACAACAACACCAACAACAACAAAAGTAAACAGCAACAACAAGCAACCGTTTGGCTTTCATAGGTCTGGTCAAAATGGTTGACTGGCAGGGGAGGTTGCAGGATGTTACTGAAACTGCTGAAAGGTGGAAATTGTTCAGCTTAAATAGGCCTCATTTTAGGCCAACTATGTGCGTGTGTGTGTGTGTTTATGTGCGTGTGTGTGTGTGTGTTTGTGTGTGTGTGTGTGTGTGTGTGTGTGTGTGTTTGTGTATGTGACACACTTTTCTAGCAGCTGAAGTGCCAAATACAGCACAGTCATTGAATGGTGCTTGAATTGGTTGTATGATTTGAGCGCTGATTGAAGTGCCATTTGCTATTTAAATGTGGTAAATAAATCAAAATTAAGATACGGTTTTTTATATTTATATAACTTAAATATTTGTATATACTTTTAGTATAAAATGTATAAAAATGATTTCCAAGAGACCGTTGTTGTAAAGGGTATCTGATTGTTGAAAATACACGTTTTTAATATTTTAGCTGTGACTGAGCATTTTATAGATTGCCGAAGAAGCGTCTTGTGAGCACATAAAACTCTCAAGAAATTTATATGTCAAGCAATAAATTTGAAGCACATCCAAACACACATCCCCCCCACACACACACACACACACACACACACACACACACACACACACACACACCAAGTGACCGACGCTATTAATGGCGATTTGCAGCAACAGTTTCAATATGGCGCACTGATCCCGTGATAGAGTTTCTCTCCTTTTATACTGCTGTTCCTGTGAGCTGTGATATTATATTTCTATACCGTTTTCAACATCGCCTAACTCACACAGACACACACACATACACTCAGGATTTTTATTTATGGCATGTTTTAAGTTTGGTGTTTCGCGCAGCGTTTAATAAACTTTTAAGCTGCTTTGATTGCGTCCTTGAGGCATTTGCTTTATTTCTTCACTAACAACAAGTTTAAGTCCTTGACCTCAGTGTATTGTTGTCGTTGAACTGCAGCCCTCACAGAACCCACAAGACCAACACACCACACACACAGAGCACAGACAAATTGCCATAAAATAGTCACAATAATCACCATCGTCATTTCGGGCCATTGGGCAAAGTGAAACTGGGAGTAAGTAACCAAAAAGTGCGTTTGCGGCCCAGCTAAATTCGCCATTAGACGCGGTCTTAATATAGCAATAGTCAAACACATTTCGTTGCTGGGTTCTGTCACGTCTGTTTGGTTGGGCATTTGTTGGCTTTGGATCTATTTGGCTGCACGTCTGCCAGAAATCACGTCTCATCTGACGCTGGACATGTTTATGTCGTTGAACGGTGAACTGTGAACTGTGTGAACTGTGCGTCCGGCCAACACTTAGAAGGCCAACTCTTTAAACCATAAATAACCGAAATGTCTCTCATTATACAGTCGGCAACTTCAGTCGCCAAGAACCACATCTGATGCGAGCACAGTTATCTATTGCCCACTTCCACGCACGTTTCGTGTATTTACGGCCAACCCAACTATGGGCACTGAGTAACACAATTCAACAAAACTACAAATAAAAACAAGTTATTTTAGTTATAGAAGAAAAGCAGTTAAGAAAGTAGTTTGGAAAATATTGAACAAAAAAATATTTATTAAAACTGGCCGGGAGGCGAATTTAATGGAAAAAGTTAACTTTTTGAAAGATTTCAAAATGATAGTATAAGTTTCGAATCGATTAAAATATAAATTAAAGCACGTTTTTCCTGAAATTATGGAAATATTTGCAAATTGCATAAACATTAAATAGATTTTGCTTTCTAAACTAAAGCGCAATTGGCGAAATTTATAACCAATCTATGCAAGTTAAATTATGTAAATTATTAAAAATAAGTAGAAGTGAGACTTATATAAATATTATTAGTATAATTAAGTGTTGAACTACATAAATTATTGAAGAGGAAACTATAATATCTATTTTCTTGTTCTCTATATGCTATATATATAACAGTTCATTTGCTTGTAGCATTGAACCACAATTGAGGTTAGGGTTTCACTTTGTTGGCTAGTGTAATTGAAATGCTCGACTATAGCAATTGGAAAGGTAAACAAATTAGACCGCAAGCGAAAAACATGACATTAACAAAGTGCCCAAAAATTGTGCAAATGGAATAGCATAGCAATACGATACGATGCATAGTTAAAAACCGAAACTGGATAGCCTCAAAAACGGCAAAGAAATTTCCAGCTTTCATGCTCCGTTCCTCTAATGCTGATTCTGATGTATGTATGGCAATAGACAGTCGTGAGTGGCAGCTGAAGCGCCTAAAATGGAACAACAAGCTGCGGGAAATCGACAGTCGGCAGGAGGAGCCGCAAATAGATTCCGAATGAGCACGCGGATGCGACAGACCCCGACAATTGCGAACTGTCCGGCTACAATTTTTTTTTTTTTTTTTTTTTTGCTTTTTGCCTGGTATATGGCGGGGGAAATCGGAAATCGTTGCTGTCGTCAGTCTTGACATTTCGGTTTGTTATGGCAGTGCGTGTCTGTATTTGTATCTCTGTATTTGTATCCGAGTATCTGTAGTCTGTGTATTGGCTAGCAACTGTGGATTTGTCAGCAGCAATTACCGTTGATCTCGAGTGTTTTTTATAGCCATCTTTTGGTTTTGTTATCGCTGTTATCGTTGTTATTGTTGCTGTTATGGCTGTTGGCACGTATTCCCATGCTCAACTCATCGCATTCAATTTGCTTGATTTTATTTCCGTATTTCTCGTCGTTCGCCGTATTTTACTATTGTTGTTGTTTTTGCCTGGCGGCACCTGCATCTACCCGTATATTTCTGCTTATTTTCTTTCATTGGTTTTTTTTTTTTTTTTTTGTGTTGGTACACGATTTTGATTTCTCGCGATGGTGAATCGTTTGCAACTGCAACTTGAGTGTGCAATTTGATTTGATTTTGGTAGTCACAAGGCAGTGCTTTGGCAAGTCCTTGCGGCATGTCCTCTTGATGGGCAGTTGTGGTCTCGTTTGCCATTAAAATCGTCTCTGCCAAAATTTATCCTCAGCCAAACAGTTACAGTAACATGAAATTGCCATTTTGTTTAATATTCGCCAGCGTATTTTGAGTATTGCTTTTTCTCTTTCTTTTTCTTTTCCATTTTTTTTTTTTTTTTGTCCATGAGAGAGGAAAACAGCAACTATCTGTGTCAGGATACGTCGCTTTGTGTTTGTATAGCGACAGGATATGAAGTGCTGGTCGATTGCCACTGGGTTACACATAAGCGCCACCCGTAAGTGTGCACGTGTCTAATAATGAATCTCTTTCTCTCCGTATACGCCCTCTGTTCTACTGCCCCCAAATTAGTATTTATGCCAATCCCTGATATTATTTATTGCAATTGTCTGGCCAACGTATCAAATGCTTATGAACATAATAAATATAAATATTTACGTATCCTTAATTAGTTTCAAAACTAACATAAATAAAAAATACCTTTTGCATTTGCTGCGGTACATAAAAAAAAGTAATCCAGATGATTAACCTGGGACGAAATTGGGCTCGCTAAAAATATAGATGCTTTTTCCATTCTCCTAGTTTATGGAAGTTTGAAATCCAGACAAGGATTAAATGAAAAATAAAAATATATAAACTTAAAAAGAATTCTGTTTAAATTTTGGCCGTGAAAATAGCTTTAATAATAATTGTTACTTGAAATATTTCTGGGAGCCCTTGGGCGCTTCGGGCATGTAAACAGGAATATTAACAAGTAATAACTGTGCTGATGGCCCTGCCAAGGTTTTTCACATGTCTGGGGATATCCTTTTAATAGTTATTCAGATGTGTTTAATACACTCAGCTGGTGCCGCATGAATTGACCCCATTGGAGCAGCGGTAAATTGTGGCATAGTATGCTCAAATTGCTGAGGAAGCAGTCACTGTTATCCTTTTACCCAGTTGGCATGCGTACGGCAGCCAAGGACATTGATTCTCGGACGCCTTACGCCTGATTTGGTAAGCACATACTGCATGACCTGCGTGGAGACGCGTGCGTTTGGGTCGGCAGGAATAAATAGACAAGATGACAACAATGTCTG
Organism: Drosophila anomalipes; assembly: GCA_035041615.1. Classification (NCBI taxonomy): domain Eukaryota; kingdom Metazoa; phylum Arthropoda; class Insecta; order Diptera; family Drosophilidae; genus Drosophila; species Drosophila anomalipes. The sequence goes on along the minus strand of JAWNKZ010000064.1, from coordinate 8,873,466 downwards.
GGGACGGCTTTTGGGATGTTTGTTGCTATATTTGTTGTTGCTGATTTTGCTTTCATTTTCAGCTGTCGTCGGGGCAGGACTTCTGCTCAGACTGCGGGCCAACTGTTTTATTTGTTATTCATTGTGAAGGCTTGGTCTTGGACTTGGCCATTTGGACTGGCGGCCCAAATATGGCAGTGGGATTCCATTGTCAGCAGTCGAAATCCTCAACTATTTCATTTCATTTAATTTGATTTATCTGCTGGTAGCTCACTTGACTTTTGTATTTTTTACGCAATATTTATTTTTTTTTTTTTTTGACTAGTGAATTCTTTTGGACTGGGTACGCCCCTCGGTTAACGCCCCCATTCCGGTCGCAGGGCTCATCGCTGCTCATTTATAATGAAAACTCAAATCCAAATCCACGCAGCATTGCAGCCAGCCGGTCATATCCTTGAAGTGTTCTAGCCCCAAGTCCTTGAGCCATAAAATCTTCACAGTGTGCGCCTGACTCATGTCGTAGGCCGGGTTACTCTCGTATTTGGCTTTGGCTCAGATAGAGAGAGCTCTGTTGCAGGCATTTCTCTCTGGTTGGCAGGCAAAAAATGTGAAGCCAAAAGATTAAAACCATAAATTCAGTTGCGCTTAGCAGCAGGGGTCGGTCCAGGGAGAGGGCGCGTCCTTCTCCTACTAAAGTCAAATAGGAAATATAGAGAACCCAACTTGAAATTGGGTGCCAAAATTAAATTATGATATAACGCTATACTTAAGGGCACACAGTTTTTTACCAATAGCTCAGTCCATGGCTAATAGCTTAAATTTCGTACTAACTAATGTTAGAAATTATATATACATACATATAGTATGCACTTTAATCAGAACTAAAACTAATTAAATGTTTTCTTAAATGAGAAAATAGTTGGTAATTTCTACCTTTATATAAATATTTAAGTGAACCCTTAAAATTGCTCTTTTAGGCAACAGCAGATAATCGATTTTGTTAGCTCTCCAATTTGATTAATAAATTTTCAATGGTTTCTAAACGATTATGCATCAGCTGACTCTTGTTTTTGGGGCCAAGTCACGACCATTGGGCGTAAGCACACACACACACACGAGCGTCAAATTTTTGGCTGCTTAATAAAATTACACACACGCCATGTGTGCATACATCCAACACAAACACACACACACACACACACACACACACTTACAAACAAACCAAATTCACTCACATATATTAAGAGCCTTTTCTCCAGCAATCTTTTGAAAGGTTTTTCGGTAAAAATATTTTGCATATTTTTACGTAGAATGTCGAGCCTGCAAACTGCGTGATGTGAAACGGAGTTCGCGGCCGTAAGCATTAACCCGCGAGTTCATGTGGAAGTGTGTGTCTGTGTCTGTGTCTGTGTGAATGCTTCTGTATGATACATAGTTGATAATTTCATTATGGTTGACTGTAGTTTATTGATTTTACCATCAGATGGAAGAATGATTCGCATATATTAATGCGAACCGTTACTCGGCTACTTAAGATTCATGAAATATTTAGAGTAACCGCAGGCAAACGACTCCCGACGGTATTTATAACTGAAGCATGTACTTAAACGTTTGAACGTTTTTAAGTCTACTCAAATGAATATAATACAAGTATAAAAAAAAAATGTAGTAAGCTTATTAGATAGAATCACTTATGTTAGTTCTATAGTGATTTTATTGTGCTAACAACCTGTTATTACACTTTCATTGTTGTTTTAGTTGTTACAGTAAATTATTAAATATTCTCTCTTTGACCATGCAGGAAGGTATTCGGCCATCTCTCTCTCAACAGTCTGTGCCAAGTGCCTCTTTCGTACAGCGGCGCACGGAATATTTAAAATTAGAAATCCAACCAACTGATAGCCGGCCCCGATATACCAGTTTTAGTAGGCGTCATTTTTTGGATGCGGACTATGGACCGATGTTAGATGATTTCGAACCACCTCCGAAAAAATGTGATCCTGTAGTTTTGAGCCGATATCCGAGTTATACCAATTTCAAAGTACCATTGTGAGTAGTGCGGCTGTGAACTTGACTTTACTTATTGGTCTAAGTTAATAATTTTACAGCCAGATGGTCTGCAAGGAACGTTATTCCCACTCACGCATGAAATACGACCAACAGTTTGACCGTGAAATTCAAAACATAATCGATAATCAAGCTACGGCACGGGAGGCTACCTATTTTGTGCGGTAAGTCAAATAAAGCCATTTGGAATTTTATTCGTGTTTTCAATATCTTTCAGCATTGTGACTTTTACGACATTATGGCCACCCTATCACAACGAAAAGGAATTAATCGATACTAGCCGTAATTTCTATAAGCTGACACCTAAGGAACAGACACGCTTGCAATACATCTTGTCGAACAATTTCTCATAAGCATAAATTAAAATTATAAACTACATTGTATAAAATTAAACATGAGTATACATAAATTGAAACAAATAATTCCATTACTTTTCACTGAACAGAATCAATTATTTAAATGCATACCACAATTATTATTATTATTTTATTATTTTTCAAATGCTGTGACTTGGCCATTATTTTTACAGTATTACTAATTGGAAGCATGTTCCGATTTTATATTTGCAAGCAGTTTTTTACTTTTATTTATATCTTAACCCCTTACTCAAGGATCAAGCGAATTGCATATTCAGCTTCAGTGCCATTGATATGCGACAAATGTGGCAAAGTTATTGTGTGCTCAGCAAAATGTTGCATATTTTTACAATTATAATTTGTATAATGTCGTCACTTTGGTTAGCTTTTCGATTGCATTTTGCAAAGTACCCAGAGTGGACAAAAACAGCAGCATAAATTGTGTAAGGCAAGTACAAGTGTTCGCTGCATATTCGATCTGCATAAATAGTTTCCGTTTCCGGGCAAACACATTTGCATAGCGGGCCACTCAGTCTCGGTGTCCGGTGGTGGGAGGTGTTGAGGAATTGTGGCTGGTTTTTCTGAGCATCATCAAGGCAACCGCAATGTTGGCCGACGCGCCTGTCATTTACATTAAATATTAACCCAAAATGCTGATAACCGCCACACATTACAAAACATGTTGGACAGCCACCCGCAACGGAAGTTGCTACATATAAAAGTAAAAATAATTTCCATCTTGTAGTTTTTGCAAGTTTTATTTTCTTTAAAAAAATACTACTCAAAATAAAATAAAAAGTAAAAAATAAAATATGGCAGAGGGAACGAGAATTTTTCACTTCACTGAATTATTCATAAATGCAATTTTGCCAAAAAATAAAATACAAGCAGCCTGAAGTCCCTCTGTTCCATTTCTCTCCTTCCCAACGGGTAATGGGCGCGTGGGCGTAGCTTCAATAACTGCAGCTGTGCGCGATTGTTGTGTCGCCTCAAATGTCGTTGCAAAATTTAGCGTAAATTAAAAAAGAAAATATGAATGAAAAGCAAAGAAACCGGAAAATATTCAAGAAAATTGCTTGTGAACTTTGTGTGAGTTATGAAGTTGGATGTCACATTTGCGGTCTGCGGGTGTGTGTGTACTAATATTTAGCATTCAGAATAAACGCCAAAAGTACGCAATACGCGCGCTGCTTAATTTTGTGGAAATAATTTTTGGTTTGTGACAGTGGAGTAAATTATTTATTTATTTGTTGCAAATAAGCTTTCACTCGAATAATTGCGTAGAGGTTGACATAAATAATTGATAACAATTGATTTTCCCCGTGGCCTTATTAGGCATGTGTTCATTCAGTTATGCATATTTTTTCATACATTGTTGTCTATATTAAATATAATGTAATTGAAAAATTTAGAATTCAATTGTCCATTACAGTTAGTTAAGTAACTATTTTTATTATATACGATAGTTAAGACTGAAAAAACGCTGATGTGTTGATTACTCGAATCAACAATATTCTAGTTTAAGTGTCAAGGATATTGAAACATAACATCCATAAATTTAGGACGACATTATGCAAGATATCTAAATATTTTCCATAAGAGTTCCGAAAGTAAAAAAAAAACTTTTGCTCAACTTGCTTGGTGTTAACTATTTCTGCAATGCAAAATGAAAAGGTTGCTATTCATAAGTACATAAAGTCTCAACTATGTCTGTAACTGAGAAGTGCCATTAAAATAATCGCTGCAATAACCGCATTTTGCACAAATTTCAACTGCACTTCTTTTTCTTGATTTTCTATTTTTTTGTTTTCTCCATTTTTTTTTTTTTTTGTCGCTTTTGTCTTTTACCTTTTCGAAGTCAACAACGAGAAAAGAGAAAATTTGCATGCATAAGTTATGGATGCGGCAGGTTGTGGATTGGGGATTTCAGTCGGGAGAAACTGACACAATTCGCGCTGCTGCTGTTGGTTTGAGTTTGAAGAGCTGCGCAACATATTGACATAGTAAACTGCTTAGATTGTCAGAGTTCGAGCAGCGGCAGTTGAAGTAGGTGCATTGAAGTTTCAGAAGGTGCGCGACTCCAACAAGAAGCCTCAATATGCCACGAATACTAAACGTTGCATACTTTTGGCGTTGCACATCTGCACGTGCCTAACTCGCAACCTCTACGGCAGGTATTTAGCTTGGCATATGTGTGTGTGTGTGTGTGTGTATCTACACTCAAGGCATATAAGCATATGGCCAAGTTAGCAAGCTCTGTTGCTGCTACTGCTACTGCTGTTGCCCGGTTTGTGTTATACTTACCAACTTTAATTTCCACACATTCGCAAGAATATCATATGTATCATCGCTGAGGATGCTATGCCCCTTGGCTGACTTTTTGGGCTTTTCTTCTCAGCAGCCAGCAGCCAGCAGTCATGAGCTACATTTGTTTAAGGTCTCGTTGAATGGCTAAAACGCGGACTTTACGAGAGAACCAAAGATGCTCTCTGCTCCATTCTCTCTCACAGATTGTTTTCAACCGAATAAACGAATTGATAAAGCGCCACTTGGCCGGCGTTTTCGAAATGGTTCGTTTTTATTTTGCTTCCTCTCAGATTCGAACTAAATGCCGCACGTGCGCAGTACGAATTAAAAATGAGCAATTTGATAGAGAGTGATTTATTTTTTTAAATTGAGAAAAATGCACACGGCTTTTAGACAACAACAAAAAAGCAAAATAAAGGGATCTTGATTTTGGATATTATAAAGTTGATGGGTGAACAAATTATTTTGTCTAATATATACATACGTATAATCAAGAGAAGCATGTATAAATTGTAAATGGAATTATATAGACTTAAATTCGAAGGAGGATAATTATTATTTTATTGGTGTTCTGGACCACTCCTTAATTTTCTTCAATAATTGTAAAACTGTCCGGCTTCTCTACTTCAAAATTACTTAGAATACTAAATCGAAAGTTTTAAGTCTGCAACAGGAAGATTAAAATGATTTAAAATTATTTCTATTCCCATACATAATTCGAACTCCATATCTCTTAAATTTTATAGTAAATTTTTAAATTTATATTAAGTATAAACAATTTAAGTATTATAATCGTTTTTTATTAAATTGATCCGAATTCGGAGAGCTTGGCTATAATATTTTTAGAACCAAAACATATCTTCGTAACTACATTTTCGTACCGTAACATGATCAAATTTTTAATTTTTCTGTTACAGATTAACTTAAGAGATTGAAAAGCATTTTTTAAGTGAAAAGCGTCAGTAACAAATAAAATATTATTATTATAAGTAATTTAAATTGTTATTTTGATTAAAATAATTTATACAAGACTTACAAGCAACAACCACAAAATCGAAATTTGACAATATTTCTATACCCCAACTCACGACAATATCCCAATATTTCGCATTATTTCATAAAATACAGGGAAGACAATTTCTCTCAATTTCCCCTCTCATGCGAGAGTCTCGAAAGTACCCATGCCTCAATATATATATGGGACTCGAGCTGCGACATCCGCTCCAACAGCCACAAACAACAGAGCACACACACTTAGTATACGTCGAGTTGAACTCTCTTGGTGTAGGTCATAAACTGATGCAGGTGAGCAGCAACAACTGGCCATTGGTTGGAGTAATGGAGGTGGGGGAGTGGTGGGTGGGATTGTACTATAAGGGGCTGTCCATTTTAACGACTGAACTTGCAGCTGCAACTGCAGCTGATGTGTTCATCTTACTTTATTGGACTTGTTTGGCACATATATATGTATACACACAGAGAGAGGCACTGTTATATATATATATATATCTTTGTTTTACATATTTTTGGCTGCTATTTTGGCTACTGACTCTTGGCTAACACATCCTGAGCGAATCGTCTTGGGGCTGCAGTCAACAGCATTTACTTGCGGTCATTCATTTTGAGGCTGCAGACTTTACAAATCGGTCAGTGGCTTATATTTATCTACAAAAAAGCTCATGAACTTCGGTTGTGTATCTTGAGTTGCTACTGTGAACGGCTGGCGTCTGCTATTTTCACATTAAATGTGTCACACATAGAAGGAGAGATCTGCGACTCCTTAAGGTATACTTCGAAATCATTCACAATCGAGGCAATATAGTCAATGCCAGCTGTCCATTTAAAAAAAAAAGTAGTGAAATAGTCATTTAGTTTTAAAGACATCTTTGACCAGTATACCAAGGTATGAAATTCTCGGCATCCCAAACAAAAATGTATTTATTCTGTTTGATATATTTGTAGTTGCAAACACCAACTGGGAAATTGCAACTGCAACTGCAACTGCTGTGTGACTTTAAGCTGCTACTGTATTGACATTTGGCGTGTGGGTAATGTGACAGTTGACGTAGCATCGATTCTGGACTTATTTTCCCTGTCTCTGTGAACTTAAAGTTAAATTTTTTTATTCAGAATTTTTTTTTTTTCATTTTGCAATTATGTTGGATTGACATTTGGGAAGTCAACTTTTGCCCACGCTTTAAGCTGAGCGTATACGTAATGGCTTGCAGCACAGTGATATAAATAAACACGTTGAATTGTGCAATTTATCGATCGGCTGCACCTTAATCCTTGCGTTTGTATTTGATCTGAGTAAATAGTTTTTATACTCGATTTTGGTATATTTCTGTACGATGGTCGAATAATTCGAAAGACGGTCGAGGTAAATTTAACGAGCAAAGGTATTAAATAAATTGGCGACGCTTTGTCAAAGCTTTTTGATTTTGGTTAGTTTTCGTTTTGCTGATACTTTTTCACGTAAAGCTATAATCAAAGTTGTGGCCACCCTCCATCTTTTTAATGATCACAATCCAAATTTCTTCTCTATGCTCAGATAACTTGCGATACTGAGAGTTTTCTAATCAAATATCCTTTTACAATATTGCAAGTATATATTGGAGTGGATTAACTTAAGAAAAAATCGAAAACGAAATATTTTTGTGGACAAATTATATAAATAAAATGAATGACACAATGTTATGCCAGTACGTTTTTAAAGTTCACATTTTTCTGGTACATATTTATAAATTCAAACCCAGATTGAATTCTTATTTTGCTTTTAAAAAATTATGAGTAATTCATAATGAGTGTTCTGCCAACTTCTCACAACCATTGCTAAAACAGAAATATACTTCATGGTCATTTTATTATCGATTGCTCCAGATACGGACTCCGTCAACCCATTAGCCGTTATATTTTTAATAAATATTTACTTAAAAAATTCAACTCAGCAGCCCTACCCCTCCGCAGTTGGCAATCCTTTTTTTGCCTACAAGTCGAAATGTTATTTCCTAAACAAACAGTCAAAGCGAAGAACAAAGGAGCAGGAGCAGGAGCAGGAGCAGGAGACCGAAAACGAAAACCAAATGCAATCACCTGTAACATAAAACTGAATATACAAAGAAAACAAAAGGCGCAACGTAAATTTACGGGGCCAGACTTTGATGTTGCCAATTGGCTCGGGTGAAGCCCGCGGATGTCCTGTCAAGGATTGGGCGATTGTGGTTACACTTATACAGCGAATATCTGTCTGAAGTTGATGCAAACGTTTATTTTAATGCTCTGATTATAGAGCGCCAAAAACAAAAATACAAACAAAAATACGGAAAAGAAAAAAATGTAAGCAGCTGAATCGGTTTCAATGCCGGGTTCCCTTTTCAGGTCTTTTGCGCAACTTGGTGTTATTGGCAAATTCGGCTTTTCTTGTGTGGCTTATTTATGCACATCGGCTGAATGCTTTAGCGTTTTTCTATTTCACTAAACTTTGTAAGAAACCAACTTTATGGTGGCTGGGAGTGAAAAAAAGAGAAAGAAATGAAATCAGACGAAAGGCGAATGCACAAAGGAAAAAAGTGGCCCAAAAGGCGAGTGGAAATGAGGGCGTTACGGGTGTTAACTGCCTTTTCCTAAGTCATATCTTCTAAGCACACTCACACAATAAAAAGTAAATTTGCTTGTAAGCAAAGACACAATTCAGGATATTGGCATAGATTCTGCTATTTGCATGCCTATCATAATCTTTCCATTTCCCTCACTAAAAAAAGATGCTAGCTTTCCAAAATATCAACAAATATATAATTTTCAATACTTTATAGTCAATTGATTTCTCATAAAGATATTGTTTTAAGAAATACTTTTATTATTAAGACGCCTCTATCTTGCTTAAAAGTACAGATCATACAATTTCAGATCAAGCATCTGCATGGGGAGTATATGAATTCAGTGCTAGTGTACCTAGTGTGTTTAAAAATCACTAAAATATATAGTATTTCTTGCTCTGACATTTTTTTGTTAGCTCTTTTTTTTCTGAATTTTATTCTTGCAAGAGAGCCCTAGTCTGTACTTTTGAGTTTGCATTAAAATAAATGAAAGGAAGTAAATTTTACACAGAATATGCAAATAATGCTGACAACAATGACTGGGTTTCGTGGTCTTCTGTGGGCGTGACTGGTATGCAGTATGCCTTGCCATTAGCATGGATTGCACTGATACAAAAAAAAAAGCATAAAATGTTGTCCATTGTAAGGCTTCACAGCGAGAACACTTCTTTTGCTTCCGTACCCTGCGCCGCCTAACGAAATCAGATATGTGTCTAGAATGTAATGCGAGTAAATAATGCAGCCAGCATAAATGGCAACAATTATGTTATTGAATTTGAAGAAATGAATGGAATGAAATACAGCTCTGTGTTCTCTATATTCTCTCTCTTTTGTGCACTTGGCCGACTGCGATTTGACAACGTTTCTTTTGTTTGGCTTTATGTAGTGGCAACCATTAAATGCATTGAGAACTGACTCGAGCGTTCATTCAGAAAGCTGACTTTAATAATAGAAAATGTGTCATTTGGTTACTTAAACTTATATTATTGAACTCTTTTGGCTCTTGTCATTAATAATGCAAATGCATTGGATATAATGTAATGAATTTTCTTCAGAAATGGAAACTAAGGAGTGTTAAATATATCGTTAAGTATTTATGAACTTTGTATAAAAAGGTTCTTACCTTCAGACAGAAATTATTTATTCCTTCGACCCTTTTGCTTATTCTTAGAATGTATCGTTCAAAAAGTTAATTTTTTTACGTAGTACTCACAATCTAACTTAAGCAATCACTCATTGGGTATGCAAATACCTAATTTTAAGTGTTCCTATTCCTTAAAATAATACATGTAAATTCAAGCTAATTGATTGTCCCATAAGACTCGGAAAAATATGTAAGTACCTATGGAAATATATGTGCACTTAATCGCATTTCAATTACTTAACCACTTAATTTATTCATTGTATTACAAGTGTCCAAACTGGCAGCTCAACCAAAGCGTGTTTCCCAAATCCCAACCAGATACTACTGCCATAAAAAAGGCACTTGCCAGAACCACCCGCTGTCAGATGTTCGCATCCCCCCCGTCCCTGAAATTCGCCCGGTGTTTTTATTGTGCGCTGCTCGCTTCGACACCATTAATCCGCCTGAAATGAAAGGTGAGCGATTTTTTTGGAAATCCAATTTGTTGTAATAAAAAAAAATGGAAAAGTAAAAGAGAAAAGAGCATGAACCGGAGACGTAGTTGGCCGAGGCGCTGGAGCCGCTGTGGAATAAAAATTTGCTCCCGAAAATAAAAGACATTTTAAATTGCAGCGCATGCGGGGTTGACGGGTAAGCGTGTGACGCGGCCTTAATGCTCGTACATTTAAGCAGCTTTCAACTATGTGCCACCCAGCCACCCAGCCACCCACCTGCCAGCCACTTGTCAAAAGTGTCTGCGATAAGTGCAGCTTCATTTCTTCGATTCGACTAGTAACGCAGACCATTATCGAGTCACATCTCCGTGTGCTCGCTTATCGCCAGTTAGCGTCAAATGATAATGTCTGAAAATATCTTCGATTTTTTCAGGTGTAGTTTAATGCGCTCCATTGATTTTGAACAACGCGCGCTGCCAATTATGCAGCTGCCATATTGGAAAATCAATAAGCGGCCACTCGTCAGCCGGGGTCGTTAGTACGATAAACCTATACTCAACCTCCGTCAGTGATTGGACACTTGTCGACTTCCAAAAGAAAGTTGCAAAATTGTCTCGAGTGCTTTGAAAACTTTACTCTTCCCAACTTGCTGAATTTCCAGCATTGACTTTTGCAAAGGGCGCGGAGTGTGGGGCGTGGCACAGTTCGTCGTTTCCGTAATTCTTGGTCGGCTGCATCTTAAGGGGCAGTGACGACGACCACTAGCCACCACCCACCACCCCCTCCCATTAGAACCAGGTGGCAGTAGTCACCTTGTTGAGCCAAGTGTGCGGTTTTCTCTGGGCACCTTGCCCCTCTGGTCAAAAGGGCAAATTTCTTGCTAGCCTTGAGCATCGAGGCCGTTACATTTCGAGTGCTATGCCGCTTCGAACATTCTTCGATGAACTTAATGGCCATTGAGTGGACGAGTGCTCGAACCAACCACACCTGCTCCTCTCCTCCACAAAAATAAAAAAAAACTGTTAAATGATTATGAAAATAGTTGGCAATGTGCTCGCAACGACCTTAGCGAGGTGAGCCACTGCCACAGTTCACGCCCATATAGTTTTCAAGTACTTCTCTTAACACTGCACTTAAAAAACACGCAAGGAAATTGAAAATTTATATATGTATGTATATTGAAAAATAATTTGATAATCAAGTGTATATGAACAGAGAAAATTGTAAGAGAGCTGCAGTGGCAAGCAATTTATCTTAAGAAATTGACAGTTGATGACAGTTTCACATCTTCAACATTCCATTAGCATTATTTCTATCCTTCATATTTATTTATTTTATACTATTTTCTGTAAATAGTAAGGAGTTTCAAATGAAACTTGTTTATTTAGCTTTAACTCATTACATTTTAAATCGCACACCCACCGCTCATCCCAAATCCTTTCTACGTCAACTCCAATCAATTGAAATTTTTACAATGTCCGTCGCATTGAATGATATGCAGTAAATATGCAAAACAAAATTGGCATACAACACACACACACACACACACACTCACACACACACACACACTCACAAAAAAGGGAGAGAACATCATTTAAAATTCGACAGTGTTTGTTGCCTATTTCTTTTGTTGTTGTTGTTGTTGTTGTGGTTGTGGCTGTTGTCAACAGTCATCAATTATGAGCACACACAGATACACACACACACACACACATATACATATATGTAAATATGTATGTGTATAAGTATATCTAAGTGTCGCTGTTGCCGGATGCGTCCAACTAACTAAACTATGCAAATTGCTTATTTTATGGCCGCGGGGTGCTGGCTGCCGACCAAAGGGTGGAAATCCTTTTGTTGCTGGCCAGGATAATATTGGGGCGTTACAAAATGGGTAAGAAGGACAACGCCGCCTAATGGCACAATTTGAGCAACTAGCTGACTAGCTACATGGGTGGATGGCTGAATTGAGGATGCGGATATGTGAGAATTCAATGAAATGGAAACTAACAAAATCAAATTGATGAAAAAAGATAGAAAGAAAAAAGAACAACAACAGAAACCTTTAAAGGACACTTACACCGAGAGCGAGAAAAAAATCAGCGCAAATCAAACGGCACAGCACAGGAAAAATTGGGCACAACTTTGAGGTCCGGCCCCGGGACCGGTGAAAGAAAAAAAAAAAAAAAAAAAAGGAAGAAAGAAGAGCAAAAAAGTAAAGCGTAAAACGGAAGCGCAGCGACAAAAGGGCGGCTGCCCCCGAACAACAAAAGATGCTGAAACGGGCCTGAGCCATGGACATGGAACAATGCCTCCGACGAGGCCGGAGATTGCAAGTGGGCAGGGGGCCTGTAAGGGGCTAGTTGGTTGGGCATGGCTGGAGCATAACTCGTGCCAGGCTTCCGTTCAATTTGAAGCCTGTTTGTTGGCCAAGTAGAAGAAAAGCTGACTGCAAAAACAAAAGCGGAAACGAACAGTTGGCGGCCGATTGAAACAATTGCAGCGCCAGTTGAGCAGCAACAAAAACAACAAAAGCAAATGAAGGCGCAGCGGTAGCAAAAAATTAAACAAACATGCCCAACATGCCCAGCACTGCTAGCTGCTAGCTGCTATGACCGCCATTGTTTGAACTTATTATTGGTACTGTTCGTGCAACAACAAGCACCCATCATCGTATATCCTCTGACCAACTGAACCAACTCAAACTGGCCACCTTCTTAACGGGCTGAGTTGTTATTGGTTTTCCTCATTGAATCTAGCTTGATTCTCTATAGTCACTTTCTTGATTTTCCACAAGTTTACTTCGATTTTCTCTGCCTTTCAATATACTCTTGCGCTTCTATACCTCGCTAATATGCTACAGCTATTAAGGGTGGCATATTGTGGACTTTGTGTACTTTTCTTTGGAGCGATACGGCTCATAACATATCACAAAAATATTCAAAGTAATTGAGAATTAAGAAACATTTTCTGATTATATCATAATATAACGAAAATCAATTAAAAGTAACATTTTTTTGTATATGCATGTCAAATTTAAGAAAAATATAGTATACTTTATATATGTGAACGGGGTATCTGCAAGTCATCCACTCTCCGCAGATTTATATTATTTGTGTTGCCTGCGCAGTTGGCATGTGAGCGTATAATTTGTAAAAATTATTTGCGTTGCTGTCGTCAGCATCGTTGTCGACGCCGGAAAGAAAATATTTTTTCATCATTGCATAGCTGAGCCAGGGACAGGTCGGGGTAAGAGAACGCGTTGCGGTCACCGCCTCCAGCAAAAAGGGCTACATTTTAAATTAAGCTGCCTTATTATTGGTTGTGGCAAGATATAGAGGCGCCACGGCATGCCAGCAGGACGATTGTCCTGTCCTTTAATTGCCTCAAGTGCTGTAGCGCAGGAACTTTAATTGGACAAAGATGATTGTCGGATCAATGCTTCAAGTTCCCAACTGAGCAAGTGGCAATTTAAGTGTGGCAAGTGCCAGCAAAAGGACATTCAGCGCTGCCATTTTGTGTGCCAAGCACTGAAATATCTAGCAAATTAAATAAGTAGTGAGAAAATAATATCTATTAAAAATATTTGATGTACCCTCCAATTAAAGTTTGCAGTCTGCAACTGAAGGCAATCCTATAAACTTCAGACAATTTCACGCTTCGACACCGAATAAACTTCAACTTTGGACATCTGAAACTCAGTCATCCACAAAACAACCTTTGATATAAAGGGCATTTGGTCTCACCAGATAGAATTGCAGTGAGCAGCAACAGGAGATTTCCCGATGTCATTTGCTCAATTTAAAATGAACGAACTCAAAAAACATTTTAAAACGAAAAGTGTTAAGGGCTAAGTACTCTATCAGTAGAGTTTTTATCAACTATATTTATTTATTAAGAAAGTTATTAAAGCTTAGATCCAAATTAAATCAGATAATTTTGATTACTATGATGGAAAAAATATAAAAATGACAAAAATGCGTCAACGAAAAATCGTTTAATGCGTCGAACAAAATTAAAATACCCTTTTCAAATGGCATAATCAAAAACAAGTAAAAGAGGCAAAAAAAAAAAAATCATAGCGCAACTGGCGCATAATTTGTAATGGGCTGAGAAGAGCTTCCAGATTCCGCTTGGAAGGACAGAAAACGAAATGGCAATTGGCGGCCAGCAAGAACGACCAACACTGTTCATAATGAGAGCAACATCAATGACCATGACTAGCAGCAAGTGAGCAACGGCAGCAGGGACAGCAGGGGCAGTGAGAAGTAGCGACTGGAAAATGGCAAAAGGCCGGAGTCCGAGCGTCTGACCAAAAATCATAAGCGGCAAAATGCTGGAGGCAGCGCCCGTAATTGGAAACGATGCTTCAGGTCTCAAGTTGCGTGAAGCATAATGACACCACCCTAACAACGAGAGATCTGTTTGCTGTTGTTGCCTTTGCCACTTGCAAGCGGGGATGGCAAACGAAGATGACTCTGATGATGGTTGACGGCTGCGATAACGTGTTGCCGCTAAATGAATTGAATGCGATGCCTTTTAGCTGAGATTAAATAGGGGCACCACCAACAACTTCAGCATCACCATCAACATTGGCGTGCTTGCAAACTCTATCAATATTAGGCGAATTCCTTTACATTGCACTGTGCTACAAAGAAGACCATCCAACATTACCAAAAACATTAGTGGATGCACGTTAAAGATTAGCCAATATATAGAATAACATTGTAATTTTTTTTTAATTAGGATAAGGATGCTTCGTAGATATGTTTCAAATGTACAAATCATTTATTTTAATTTTCACGTAAAAAATCGCAATAGAAAATAATTTCTATTAGAAAATAAAATAAACAAATTTGTGTGTTTTTGAAACAGTGTCTTTCAGCGTGGGAGGACAGTGTTGACTATGATGAAAGCACGATATGATAGATGCATTTGCCAGTCATTTGTTGGTGTTACAGCGGCAAAGATCTGGTGGTACGTATTAAGCCTGGAAATGCCATTTCATCTTTTTAATTGAATTTTAATTTGTTTAGAATGCGCTTAGAGCTTCACGCCAAATTGCCATTGCTGGTGTTGCCTGCCCCTTGTTGGCTGTTGGTATGTCTGGACCTCGTCGCAAGCACTTCAATTAATTTACTATGCGACTTGGCCAAGTTCTAGTTTTTCCGTTGTTTTTCTTGTTGCCAGCCGTCTGTGCTGGCTGGCAGCTTTTCACAAATCGATTAAATTTAATTTGTTTTCTTTGCCGTCTTGTCGTGCTGCCCGTCATCATCATCGCGATTTTTCTACTTATTTTTCTAGTGCTTCTTCCCATCGCCTTTTCCTTTTACCAGCAGTAATTTCATAATGAGTTGACTTAATGCAGCCCAACTGTCGAGGGAATTTGTTTTCGCTGCTGTTGAGTGGCAAAATTGGTTCACGCGAATATTAAATAATAATGAAAATGCAGAACTAACACATTGTAAAACGTGATTACGTTGAAAATTTGCCTAAAATCTCGGCTGCGAAAATTCAAATTAAATTTCCTTGGGCCCTTTCTTTTATTAGTTTCCTTTTCTGGAAGTTTAGTTTTGCACCTAGCAACATTTGTTGATTTTCATATTTCCATGCTTAATTGAAGCAATTTGAGTTTTTCCCGGAATAATTCGCAGTGGCGAAAGCTCTAGTCTGCAGGCGATTTAAATCATTTTGTTTTAGGTTCATAGCTGCAAGGGATTTGCCTTTCCTTTTAATTGTTGTTTTCGTTTTTCTTTTCGCACGCTCACATACAATTAAAATCCTAGCACTCGAAATGCCAAAATAATTGTGAGGGGAAGCATTGCAAAATAATATGAAAAATAAGCATATTATTATAATGATGTCCGTTATTGTGAAATTAATTAAAATTTATTTTTCAACATTAAAATGTTGTTATTATGAATGGGTCTTCAACATTTTCCATTACTGCTACTTTTTGAGCTGCCTTGGGTAAATTTGAATATTTGTGAAATCATTGTTGAGAATTTATGCATGGCAACTGTTGTGCTTTATTTTAATTGTAATTTTTGAAGGCTCCGAAAAAGTTAAGCAAAATATTGGAATTTCTGAAATGTACAAATGCTTAAATATGAAATGATACGTGGGCATTAAATAAAATCAATTGAAATAAATTCCAAATGTATATTAACGATAAAAATAAAATGAATAAGTGTGAATAGCAATAGCAATACCAATTTTGGAATTTCGTGTAATTGCGTTCAGCCTTGTCGGAACACGGATAATACTCAGATGACTCACGCATGATCACACAAAGCCGCAAGCAAGAATATTTTCGTTGCTTGTCGGCTAGGAATTAACATTTATGAACAGTCAGAGAGCTAACTGCTTACCAAGTCAGTTGCCAAATCAGTCAACAAAATGTGCGCGTGCCAGGCCAAACAGCGGAAACACAATTGTGCCGCCGGCAAAGGTAGCGCGACAAGGGAGGGTTGGTGAAATGTACTGCATGACATCGTATATTTATCATATGAAAAATTAAATGAAAACAGTTTTTCAGCCCACTTTACAATTTTTTGTTTGTTTTGCCAAATTTGTTCACGTTGCTTCTGACATATGTGACAAAATGTCAAAAGGAAAAATACATTGAGATAAATACAGAAAGACATGAAAAAATAAAGCTGGTATAAGCGCAATTCAAACAAAATTTAAACTGAAATATTTAAACGTCGCTTTTGCTTTTTTTTTCGCTTGTCTTTTTGTCAATTTTGCCTTTTTCGCTATGCGTGCGTGTGTGTGTGTGTGTGTGTGTGTGTGTGCTTGTAAGTGTGAGTGTGTGTGTGTGCTTGTAAGTGTGAGTGTGTGTGCTCGGTTTCATAGCTAAAATTTCTGTTTTCCTTGCAATGGCTCCGAAAGCAGCGCGCATATTTCATGCAAAAAATCAGCGATAAAATGTGGCAGCTTTCCGCGCAAAGACTACTTCTTGCTCTGCGTTTCTATTGCGGACTTGCAGCAAATGTTTCCGTCATTACCGGCTAAGACAACAACACAGTCTCGCCCTCAAACAACAGCCAGCTGAAAAAGGAGCAAAGACGATTTCACCAAAACGTCAGCAAATTAAATGCAATTTTTTGTTTTTGGTTTCGTTGGTCGTCTTAAAGACTTCCAGCTACCTCTGCATCTTTGTGGACTGCCTATCGCCCTTCCTCTAACTCTGTGCGGCACGTGGCAAGCTGTCGTGAAACAAATTGCCCGAATGAAGTTGCTACATGCAACGCGGCAGCCGCATGCCATGAAATTAAGTTGCAAGCTCTAGGATTTGCTTTCAACTTTCACCAAATTTGCCCTGCTATATTTTGCGTCTTGCCATAAACACACACACACACACACACATATATAGACACACTAATACACACACTCGCTTGCACTGGTTGGGGCTTTTAGTAAGTCAGGAGTGTTCTTCGTTTCTTTCCATGTTAACACGCGTTTTTGTCGTTGCTTCTCCTGACTTCTTGGCTGCAGTTGGATATTGTCACGCTAATGCCGGCAGATTTGTCCTGTTTAATGCTTCGTGTGTAGTTGCTAGATCCTTAAGACTGAAATGTAAATTTAAAATCTTAAAGTGTGCATTTTTATTCTAGATACTTTTACGATTTTAATAGTTATAAAATATGATAGCTCATAGAAACGGATATAAATATTCCTTATATTTTATATTCATTCCTGGTTACATTACATCTCACATGTTATACACCGATCTTATAAGCGTACATACATATATTTCACTCATATAATTGAGGGAATATTACAAGCTGAATAATGTAAGATCTACTTCAATTATTTGCAATATACAGCATGTACTTAATGGCTCAAACATTTATTTGCGGTTATTATTTCTATGCTTAAGAAATTATCCTGTCGTTTAGCATTTGTAGTTAACGCACAATTTTCGTGTCAGCTGCGCAAATTGCTGCGTGACACAGGATAGAATGGAACTGCACTAAACTGACAGAAAGCGAATAAATTATAAATTATAAATCATTATTACATGCGCGAGCATTTATTGCTTGGCTCGAGTGCCTTATAAAAGGAGACACACCAGCTGGACAAACAATCTCTGAGCTGTCTAACAATAAGTTGGCCAAGTTGAAAGTGAGCCATATAAAATGATAAAGTTGCAAGTGAAAATAATGCTATGGATTTTTATAATTTCGACAAGAATTATATGCGATGCGCAAATTGAAAACATAAATTCCAATGAGCTACTCGTCTTCGAGGACTTTCTACGCGCCCAGCACTTGAGGCATGCGCTGCTCCTGCTGCCTGGACATAACCGGACCAGGCAAATTGAAAATTATAATAGATTGTTCTCCAACTATACCTTGCAGTTTTTCACGTCACAAAAGGGTTTAAATTTTCAAAAATTATTTTACTATGAGTCACCACGCGTTGGCGTGCTTGTCGACGTCCTTGAGAGTGAGCACATTAAGCGTTGTGTCTATTGGGCTGCCTCCGAAGGGGGCTATTTCAACAGTACCCAAGCGTGGCTCATGCTGGGTAGCAAACTGGCAAATCGGACGGATGAGCACATCATTAGACAGCATTTGTCTGCTTATAACATAGACATTGATGCGGATATAACAGTGGCGATGCGATGGCCACAATCGGACAAGTAAGTAGCACACGAGTGGCATGTTTCTCAAAGTGCACACATAATTAAAAAAAAAATGTATCAATATAGATACTTAATTGATATAATTTAATACAAATATGAGAATATATTTTAAATATATGTAGGACTGATTATGTCCCGTTTATGAGAAATATTATAGTTATAAGTATATACAGTGAACTATGAGTATCGACTTTATTAAACAACAACTTATTTCCTGGACGCACCGACAACTTTACAACTTTAGGTACTCGGGACTCACGAGCTCAACTTTCTTGTTCTGCTGTTCTTCTACGACTCATGCTTAGCTGCTGTTAGATCTGTTAACCAGCGTTGCCACCCAGCAGAACTGTAATCCCACTGTAACTACTCGTTACATATATATATATTTTTTATATATAAAAAAGTTAAATAAATCAAATAAAATTATATTGTAAGAATATGGAACATTTTTCACAATGCTTAAAATATCAGTGATACCCATGCAACGTAATAGTAATGCGTCATTTGTATTATATTTGACAAACAGTATGAGCTGGCTGCTCTATGATGTTTACAAAGTGGGTAAGCAGTCGCCATTGTGCGTGGAGCCCAAGGGCAGCTGGAGTCGGTCCGATGGGTATCAGATCTGGGCGAACTACAGCGGCAGCTGGTTGCGGCGTCGCAGCAACCTGGGTAACATCACACTCATAGGCAGCACGGCGGTAAGTTGTGGCAAGTGCGTAACACATCCGGTCAACCAAAGACTTGTCCATCCACCTGTAGTTAATTGAGAAGCCAACGGGCATGGATGGTATGAGCTACCTGAGAAACAATTGGGATATGCTGCAACTGGATCCTATGCAGCGCAAAACATATCAGCTTTTTATGCTACTGGCTCGAATGTATAACCTGAGGTAATCATAATTTGCGAGTCGCTTGAACCCACATTCACAGTTACTTTTAGCTTGGATGTGCGCTATCAGACGACTTGGGGACAACTTCTGCCAAATGGCAGCTGGACGGGAGTTTTGGGTCATATTACAAGTGGCGTTGCACACTTTTCGGTTTGTCCTCTTCGATATCTGCCAGAGAGGCAAAGTTACGTGCAGTACACCCCTCTGCTACACACCCAACTGTAAGTATATTTTTGTTGTTGCCCAAAAATCCTCTAACGATTTCTACATTTTAACGATAAATAAAATATGAGTTTTTTTTGTGCGTTTCCACAAGGTACATTTTTTGCAACATTGTTTAGATTTTTTTTTAGAATTTTGGCAAGACCAATCACATTTTTTAAGAAAACTACTAAAAGCATTACGTAAACTTCTGTAAATCAAACATTTATCAGTTAACAACAACAGTTAAGCAAACTTTTTATACCTGGGCTTATGTTGATTTTGTTGCCAAATTTTGTCGACACAGCTCTTTTTATATATGGTTCTACTCTGCTTGCAGCATACACTTCTTGTTTCGCCATCCGCGCCGCAACAGCATACGCAACATTTTCTTTGAGCCACTTAGCCCACAAGTGTGGTGGTGCGTGATTGCACTGATGGTGGGTAGTGCATTTTTGCTGTTGCTGAATGTACGCCTAGAGCAGCACCTGCAACGGCAGCAATTGCAACCGCAACAACATCAGCAGAAGCCAGTGGAAAACGAGATGTCTTTTGTGTGGTTCACCATACTGGAAACTTTTTTGCAACAGGGACCGGCAACGGATCAATTCCAGCTTCCATCCACACGGATTCTGATTAGCGTCACTTGCATCTTTAGTTTCATACTGTTGCAGTTCTATGGTGCTTTTATTGTGGGTTCTCTGTTGTCCGATACGCCGCGGAGCATTGTTAATATGCAAGCGTTATACGCGAGCAGTCTGGAGATTGGCATGGAGGACATTAGCTATAACTTTGACGTTTTTAACAAAAGCACCAATCCGCTGGTGCAAGACATCTACAGGCAGCGCATTTGTCGAGATCGACGGAACCATATTTTATCTATAGAAGAAGGCGCAAAGAGAATTAAACAAGGCGGGTTCGCATTCCACGCAGCCATCGATCGCTTGTACCGCCTACTTCAGACGCAGCTGGACGAGAAAGAATTTTGTGACCTACAAGAGATTATGTTCGATCCGCCCTATTTGTCTGGCGCCGCAATGCCCAAGAGCTCGCCCTGGCGTGAGCATCTCAACTATGCCATGCTCTATCTAAACGAAATGGGTCTAATGCGCTATAATGACAAGGTTTGGACAGTGCCCAAGCCGGACTGTACGATGTTCAATGATGCCGAGGTGGAGGTGGATCTCACTCACTTTGCACCCGCTCTCTTTTTTATGGTCTTAGCCATGTTGGCTAGCACGGTTGTGTTTCTGCTCGAACTGCTGCTTGGATGCCTTAAATCCAAGGCGAAAGCAACTGCTTAATGTCTTTGCATTCTTAATAATGTTGTTGTAATAAAAAATGTGTTATAATGTCAGCATGGAAACTGAAGCACAAATTAAAAATTCCATTAAACTGCAAACACTCGCAGTGTGCCCAGCAGCTGGTCAACTACCAAAGTTTTCTACCGTTAAGCGCACTTTTAATTTAAACTTAATTATCAAGTGCCACCCTTCAGCGAGCAACGGAAAATATCAGTTAGTTTCTATTAGCAGACAAGCTTTTAAGTTGGCAACATAATGTGGCATATTAATTATGAAAATTAGCTGAGGCGGCAACTAAACAATTCGGATTTGATTAGAAAATCTTTGGGTAGTTATTTTCTACTGAAAACATATGAAGACAATTAAATCAAATGGCGAAATTGAAGCAATGGACTTAAGTCTTAAGTATGTATGATGTAACAAATTTACTACAAACACCCTTCTTCAGTTTGTAGTTAATAGAAATGTATACATAAATTATATTATATTTTATCTATTATAATTGGTGTATTTTGAATATATATATATACATATGTAAAATGTAGAATGCATACTATTATGATATGGATTAAAATGTTTGCTCAAGAAAATCAAAGCTTATATTCTAGAGGCATTCCATTCAATTTGTATGTCTTAAAGCCAACTTTTATAATAAGCAACCGCAACCTGATTACCTAAGGGCACAATCCAAGGCTGTCTGCTACCGATGTCAGGTATAATGTGCTCAAATGACATTAGTGCTCATTACCAGACGAGTCATCTTTTCTTTTATAGGTACGATAGCTGCCAGCTATAATGAGCCCCAATTCCAGTGGGTCGCGACTAAACGAAGCTATCAAGTGGAAACGCAATATGGAATATGCGCTGTGCATTCCACATATTATGGCCATTTAATTAAAGGTTATGCGTGACGCAGACTGCAGCTGGTAATGCATATAATCATGGCCATAACCATTGAGTTTCATCAGGTCAGATTGCGCGACAATCGTATATTGCATTGCAATATGATTTTATTGCAATTATATGTGTGCTTATTGCAACAAATTGCAGAGTGCTTGAAATAATACAACTTCTTTATAATGTTATAATCTAAATTTATACTAGTTTCATGTATACTATAAAAGGAAATTTCAGTTGCTTCTGAGCCCACTCAGACCACTCAAACCACTCAGATTATTTTATATTTATAAATAAATCGAATATTACTTTAATTAACTAGAAAGTGTTTAACTTGCACAGCATATGAAGCACGGATTCTCTCTACATTATTAGGATGTTTCCATTATAAGTGTATCATATAATTTCTGTATATTAATTTTTGCCAGCCTTAAATAATAATTTAGCAAAATCGATTTGTGTTGTGATGAGCAAACGAATTGACAGCTTTGCTGATTGAAATATATACGAACATGCCATATATATCAATGTTGTTCTATTCTCTCCCATTATATTCTATTGTATTCCATTCTATATATTCAGTTGTCTCGCTGCCTCTTTTTGGTACACACGTCAAATTATGTAAATTTACAACATGATTAAGTTCATTTCTGTGCCTCGGCTTGTGTTTGTTTTGCAATTCAAATGAATTTGATGCTTCTCTTCAATCTTCCTTTAACACCACTGCTCTGCCAATGCCATATGGTATGAGTGTGTGAGCAGGCATTTAACTATCTATTTGGCTCTCTGCTCTGTTCTATGCCTATTCTATGTTCTGTTCGTAGGCCCACTCTAACGCCCGGACAATCCCCCTTATATATACATTCGTAGAATTTGTTCCCAATAGCCTTGCCTGTGTGCCTGATCCTCTGGCAAAGTATCAATTGTTGAGCATTTACTTATGCCCTGTTGTTGTTATTGTCGGCTGTCTGCATTTGGCCTGTGCATATGTAGTTTATTGGATATGCTTATAGTTTGGCCATCATTTTGCTCTATGCTGAATGAATTTATATTGCTTTTGAAGTGTTTAAGTGTTTGTTTCGTGTCTGCGACGGCCATCAGTGCGTATACGTAATGACATTTCATGCACATCCAATTTGATTGCGCTGAATGCTGTTGTGCCCATAATGATGCTAAAGAGAGCTTTGAGCTTGTGCAAATATCCATTCGGTGTTATGTACTAAATTAGAACAAGGTTAAACAACCTCTAATAAATATTTAAGGTATTGAAGAAGGATAACTTTTCTATATGCATCCCAAGTAAAGGATGAAACACATTTCTTATTAAATTTATTTAACTTTTTATTTATTAATAGATGCAAGATGCAAGATTGAAAGAATATATTTTTGACTTAACTTACCAATATTCTGTAATTAATTAAAATTGTTATTGAATATGAAAGAAATGCATTTATAAACTGAAAAATGTAGCTCAAAGGAGAGGTTATAGCATGGCTACTGTGGCCTTCTGTAGAGCATTTATGCTTGACTATTTCTTTGCATTTTCTTGTGGTCTTGTCTTCATACCATGGCATTTATTGAATCTTATCAAACGTAACTAATAACATCAGCAGAATTTTGCGAATCAACGCTAATTCAAAAAGTATATTCCACCTTATAATAATAAAACGCAGGGAGCAAAACAAAAGAGGGAGAGATTGAGCCTTTTACGGTAGCGAGATAAAAACAATCTGTAATATTTTCGCAATTTTTGCTGTCTCCGTTTACCTAAGTCCTATCCTGCCCTGTCCTGCTCTCCTCTCCTTTTTTTCTATCCTGTGCTGTGCTGTCCGATTGCTGAGAGGAAAAACTTTAGTAACTTTTGCGCTGCATTTAAGCGGCTTCCTTTATTTTTCCTGCATCCCTCCATTTTCCTTGTCTCATTCTGCAGCCTTTGGGGCTTGTAGTTCGCTTGTGTTATGTGCTTATTATAAAATAATTAAGTCCTTTAGGAAATTATGCTTCTCGTTGCCTTTGCTGTGCACTTGCTCTTACTTTTGCCACTCGGTTTCTTTTCACCGCAAAATCTGTGTGCGTGTTTTGTAGTTTTTTCTGTCGCATCTTTTAACATCAGCTTCCGTTTTTCACAGTGATTTCTGTGATTTTACTACATTTATTTCTTCAAATAAATAAGTTAGTTAAGGTACTTCATTTCCAATCTTTCTTGTACTCTAATCAAACGAGTTTTTGTAAATAAAAACCTAAAGTTCGAAAAACGTTGCCATTATAACAATTATATGCTCTGTGTTAGAATATATAATGTATTTTCAAGTTTTGACAAAGAATTAACATATGTACATAAAAGGGCCAGCATATTGTTGAAAATATTTCATAAATCGGATAATTTTTGGTAAATTTGAATTTTAAAATAAACTAATTCAATTAAATTAAAATATTAAATTTGGTTATTTCAGTCTTTAAAAGGTGTAAAGCCAAATTTGTCAATTGCTTTTTGAATATGTTAAGTTAAGAATGTGTTCAGATATTGTAATAATTTCGATGTCTAGACTTTTTAATTTCAGTTTTTTTTTTAATATTTTATTTGATTAAAATGCTTCAATGAAATTAATGTCTTACAAATCTTTAACAGTAATTTATAAAATATTTTGCAATATTCAAACTTACTTCAGCTCTTTAATTTTATCTATATTTGTGCCTATCAGCTGTTTCTGGCATGCCAGTAATTTATTGTGTATCTAATTAATTTCTGCTGTCTGCGTAACTTTTGTTAATTCTCTCTTCTGTCTGTTAGTCAGTGTGGGCATTGACTTAATGACCTAACCGCAGTGCTAGGGCAATGTCTAGGAGGAGTATGTCTCTATTACAGGCGAACAGTAAATCAGTTGACGCACAAACTGCGGTTCTTAGCTATGTCCATATATGTATGTTTGTATCTCAAATGCATTTGAGGAATCAGTAGACATAGGCAGGCAGGCAGCCAGGCAACACATGATCTATGCGATGAGTTGCTTCTGTTAAATTTATGTATCGCCATCTGAAAAGGCACTTTAAAACTGCAGCCATGGAGTATGTCAAGTGTCGGTCAACTATAAACAGAAGGTGCTGGTGGCATCAGCAGAGCCAGCCAGCAAGGGGACACTTGATAAATGCCCCAACGATACACGGATACAAACAACACCAGTCCCAACAACAAAAACTACAGCGTCGGAAACAATAAACGAGACGACGGGGTTGTGTGTGAGTTGGAGGTTAGATTGAAGTCCTCTTCATGCGGTGGATGCTGCTGCTTGAAACACATGCCCACTTGGACTATAACAGCACCAGTTAACAGTCAGTTTGTATTTCCCTTGTTGAAAACTTATAACAGAGCCAAAATTCGCTGCAGTTCACAGTAGCACAATGAGACCAATTTCCAATGGATCAAAATGGACAAAATTGTACTTAAGCAAACAAATATTTAAAATTTCGTTAAAATTTTAATATACATATTATATTGTATTAAAGAAAAAATGCCGGCTATTTTAGACACGAGAATATGCACTCTTGTAGACAGGAGTCAACTTGTTTCATTGTAGACTTTAAAAACCGAGCGCTTCCTCCCATAATTTATTTCGTTATCGTTAATTTCTAATAATTGTTAAAAGTCGATTAATTCTTATGTACATATACATATATGCTATTTTATAAAATATTTTGATGTAGCACCCATTTGATTTTCGTCAGAGTTCGATTGGAAATTCAAGAGAAATTGAGTTATACTTCTTAAACACCAGGTTTTACATAACAGAATTATACAATTTTTTTTAATTTTTTAACTTGCATATTTATACAATTTTTTTAACAATTTTTAACGCATACACAGGAATGTTAAAGAGTACAGAGATTATTGTGCCTTCGGGTAGCATGGATCGCAATTTGAAGCCTTGGCAAATAATCAACTGGTCAGACAATCAATTACGTGCCATCTACACCGATTGGGGCAACTATTTTGCTCTCAAACATAACTTCAAAGCGGCCTTTCGATACCTGGATACTGCGCTTGAGATACAGCCAACTGATCCAATTGCGTTAAGCAAGCGAAGTCAGATCAAACGGTTGCAGGCGCGAGCACCTGACGCACTTACAGATTGCATTAGAGCTAAAAGTTGAGAATCATATATATATATATACATATAATTCTATATATGTGTATAAGCCAAAAAAAAAAAAATAACTTGAAAATGTTTATTTCCTTTTTACAGCAATCCTTAAAGAATTTAGACCCTCGAGATTGGGTAGTAAAAATTACTTGGAGATTTGCTCGACACTGTATGAATCCAATCACTTTGAGCAAAGCAAAAGATGTCTACATGATGTCATGCGGGGCTCTAACAACGAGGAAAAAAGTCCTGTGCTGAAGCATATACGAACGGTAAGTAGAAACCTAAGTGTAGATATCATTTTGAGTAATTTACTCGATAAAGGTGGATAGCAATATACGTGATGCGCTTAAAGAAGAATCTGCACCGGCTATTCGTAGACTTATAGACAAAATGACTTCACATCTGGATAAAAAGCCCACATCTGTGACGCCCGAGTGTGATGTGCTTAGCATTTTGGAAAAGAATGTATGAATTGAAAAGTTTCAAATAATTATCACTGATCTATTATTTGTTAATATTTTGATGTATTCAGGAAGAGATCCTCTCCCCACTAGAGATGCAGCGTCGTAAACGACAATTCAAGATTTATAATCAAACTTATTTGCAGAAATCATGGATGGACGTTAGTTTTCTTAAAGATGTACGTGGAAATCCAAATCTGTTATTGCAACAATGCGTTGAGTCAACCAAGGAAATGGAAAATCTTACTACACAGAATTACAAGACAGTGCGAACATTCACGGTATGACTCCCTATATTTATATGGCATGTCAGCTAAATATATAATTATATGTATAACAATATATACATAAATATTATTTTACTTAGAAAATGCTTCATGCTCGCTGTCCCATGTACAGTAGTCATTTAAAAAAGCATCCCAACAAAGATTTACAGCTGAAGCAGAAGCAAGAGAATCTCTTTCGCATACAATATCAAACGAAACGGAATATGTTCAAAATACTACGAACTATTCGAAGTCTGACACGCAATGAGGAACTAGAAGTGAGTTAAAGTTATATCGACTAAAGGTATATATACATATATATATATATATATCGTATTTAATAATTCAAGAAATTGACTAAGTTTGTGGATGAGGTAATGGGCGATTATGTGACAATTAAAACGAATCGCATTATGCCTTGGAAATTTGAATTCATTAATGAGGTGTACAACTATTTGGGCTTGGCCCGCATTAATGAATACAAATTGTCAGGCAGCATGAAAACGTTAACTGGCAGACAACGCCTACTCACTCTGTTCAATATGCCCATCGAATCTGCTGGTTTCTCAACGGTTAAAGAGGCTAATATTTTGCAAATAAGACGAGAGGAAATCATAGATCCCAAGGCAGAATTGTACAAGTAAGATCGATATATTTAAACTTTTATTGTTTAGATATTGGAACATCGTTTTAGAAAACGAATGGCTCGTTTTGAGTATCGCATGCGTTTCGCCAAGTATTCAATAGAACGCAGTTATCTATATCATGAGGCGGCTCAGGCAAATTTGGATAATCATTCCTTTGATGCCTGTTGCTTACTGGCACGCAAATCCATGGATGGTAAGGGTAATTGAGTAACAGTTTCAGACTGCTTAATCATTTGAAATTTCAGAGGCCCGGAAGGGCCACAATTTTGTTTGGGCCGTCTTGAGCGCTTTTGTCGCCTGCAAAGCCCATGCAATTCTCGGAAAATTAGAGAGACAAAAGGAAATGTTATCCGAAGCTTTCCGATTTGCCAAACGTTTAAAGAACATTGATCTATGCCTTTTCATTGACGTTTGTCGATATGTGAATAATGCGGAAATTCACAATAAGAAAACATTAATAACTTCCGATTTTGCCATTAAACGTCGAATGTTGCGCTCAATTGAAAGCCCTGACAAAAATTCAAAAAGTATGGATGAATTATTTTAATAATAAAAAGTTTTCTTTTAAAAGAAAAAATTTAAAAAAAAAGAATTGTAAAATGTCTGTGTATTTTATATTGTGTGATATGGTTGCGCAATGCAGCTTTCCATTTTTGTGCATTTTAAAATAAGTATAAACCAAATTCTTTATTTCAATAAGAATATGCAAAGTTCACGCACCTGAGATACTCTCCTATTCCAAACAGGCTTGATTTTATAAATGTTTACGTTATCCATCATATTAGTGTACGACATATCAGTTGATGAGGCCGTATTGTTAATATATATGCAGATGACATCACTCGCAGCGCTTATCGCTTGGCAATTATCAAATTATCCAGGGCACCCAATACCGCGCCCGAGCATGCAAGTGCAACAAATGCGTCAACAAGAACGCTGGAAATGGAACAAACATGCAAACTAATTCAATATTTGTTAGGCATTGAAGCCACTCACTTTCCAAGTGCAGCTGATAGTCAACCCAGCCGATGATTTGCCGGCAGTCTTGTGCGTGAGTGTGTGCATTTACCTTCGAGGAATTGCAGCACTCAAGGAAATTGTTTATACAGCAGCATACAAAACCACAATTGCTACAACAAGCAGTAAGCAAGAGTGCAACGCGTTGGTCCTCGAACGTGGCAAGGATAATAAGCGTCAACGGGCAAACACTGCTGCTGACCTGTTAACTGAATTGAAAGCGAATCAGCCGCGATTTAAATGCAATAACATACTAACCAATCAAGACCACCGCAGCATTTGGCACATTGCCAAGTTAATGAAACGTAACGCTAACTGCAATTAAGCCGTTGTCACTGGAGATACAAATTAATTCCGCAGCCGCCTTTTCGAAACTGGTTGTATAGCCGTATAGACCAATCAATTGTAGGCCCAAAAATGAGCCCGACACAATCGTTAATCAAATTAAAATTTATTTGCAATTTGGCCAAGTGCACAGTGGCTAACAAATTTATCATCGACCCAACCAACACAAAATAACTAACAACTAGAGATGGAAGCGTGTCGCTCATGACACAACATTTATTTTTGATTTCAAATAGTTTTTTATTATATTATGTCTTGCATTATATATATACATATGTTATATATTATAACATAAATATTACAGAAAAAACAAGGCAACCATTAATAAAAAAAACACACAAAAAAATAATACTTCTTGTCGAATTGTATATGTAAATTACTGGAAGGCAATGATTGGCTGATAAACACTTATCTTCCACCCTGCTAACTTTCTCATCGATTTTTTTATTTTCTGATAATAGCATCTGAATTATCAATTTTATCGCATGCTATGTCGTGTGACTCACGAACCCAATACGGAATAGTCAACTGTATCTGTAATTATTTCTGTATCTATCGATGTGCAGCTGTAACTATATCTGTGGCGTGTCTGCATGTGCTCTGCATAATTTGAACGCTTAGTTTTTGGGTTCTTGGTTTGGTTTTGGGGTCTGGCTCTGGGCTGAGGTTTGTTGGTTTGTCGTGGATGCGTTCTTTGGGCGTTTTCGTTTGTTTGTGTCCAGTTGGCGCATAAATTTGCATGACAATTGCCTGTTGTTCGACGAACATGGCCAATGACGTTGTTGTCATTGTTGTTGCCATTTTTGTTGTTTTTGTTGACTTTTTGCCATTTTAATTAGGCAGCTTCCTGTCAGCTGCAGTTGTCCCATCTGCCAACCAAGTGCCTGGTTTGATTATGATTATACGGATCTGATTTGAAGCTGGTGCTGTGTGAGATGACTGCCACGCCCACGTATCATAAAACCCCAAATTGGGAGCTATTAAATGGAATTAATTACTGCAATCGATAGCCTTGAAATCAATGTTTTTAAATACTTTCTAAATTTGGCCCAAAATGGTTGTTAAAACCCAAAAAAAAATAAAATATATTAAAAAATATATAGTTGAAGTTGTTACAGAAATTAAATATGCCACATACTGTTAGAGTTCGTTTCCGTTAATGTTGTGCACACACACACACACACGTACATCTGACATTTGTGTGCATATTTTACTTGCTAATTTCGAAATCCTTTTTATTTGCAGAAACAAACTTTTGCATCCGCTAAAGCACACACACGTGGACACACGAGCATATGAAATATTTGTCAAGGCCCGTACAGACACCAATGCAAACAGACATCCACCCACAAGCTCTCCCACTCGCACACACACACACACACACACACAACCACACACACACACACACTCAACAGGCGACCGCACTGCCGTTTCCGCTTCCGTTTTTTTTCAGCGCACGTGCGTGCCTGGCGCTCTTCATATGCGGCTATGTTAGTTTGTCGACTCATGGGTGTGTGTGAGTGTGTATGTGTGCGAGTGGAAGGGCTTGTGGGTGAGTATGTGTGTGTGAGGCCCGCCTGTTGACAATTTTGCGGTAAGGTGCAGTCAGTTTCATGGCAAGCTTAATAAATTACAGCAACGATGTCCAAAAAATCTCAATATAAACAAAAACTCTGCTGCGGCTGGCCGCAACGGCTATCGCATGTAATATCCACATTGCCCCGTTGCCACATGCAGTCCATCCCGACTGTTGTTCTCAGTTTTCAAATAATATAGCTGTTCTCCAAATCTGCTTATTGTTACCCTATTTAAAATGATATGAATATATAAAATTATTAAGTAAATCGCACATTTCTTTGGCACAACAAACAATTTTGAAATCATATTTTCTACTGGCGTTTCCAACAATATTTTCTGGTTTCCAAATGCCCAATTCATTAATTTAATTAATTTGTGTTACAATTTGGTGTGTGCACGTGCCACACGTGCTCCACAAAAATGCAAATTGTCCAGAAGAGTAAAGACTTTTTTTTTCAAGTTTCTAATAGAAAACCTCAAATGGATGATTCTACGTGTTCAAAACTGCTGAAAATCTGTTACTATTTAATTTAGGTAGCATATTTTATAATATTTTTATTGATTTTTTTAGTTTCGCATTTAGTGGATTTTAATTTTAGAACAAAAGAATAGACTTTGCTCAAAGCCAGTAAAAAGTTGGAGTATTACTTGAATTTAAGCACATAATTAAAAGTGTTACCTTCACGCAGACATTCAAGACTAAAGCACACACACATACAGTGTCAGTGAGAGAGAGAGAGAGAGAGAGATAGAATAAGGGAGAGGTGCACTTCGCATGCAGCAGCAATGTGCAACACTGGGGCAACACAAAGAAGCGGAAACTAAGTCAACAACTTTCCATTCTGTCAATGGCTGTGCTGCTTGGCTGGCTGAGATGCTTGGTCTGGCTCGTTCTGTAAATGACACACAGTCACCCTGCATATGAAACTAGAAATATTTTTTTCATTTCACAAAATGAAACTTTGTGCACACAGCTGCAGATGTGAAGCAAACTTTAAACTTTGCAATTGCTGCAAACGTTTCTCTCCCCAAAGTGCAGCGGTTAACCAAGAAAGGGTTACAAGTGAGAGGAGGTTGTCCAGTTCAGTTGCAATCGTCATTTTCAATATACTCTCCCACTGCTGCTGCTGCTCCTTCTGTTCGTTCCTTTTGAATTTTCCGCCATTTCTGGTTGCCTTCGTTTTGGCGCCACAAACTCCAAAAGGAAATTACACACCAAAAGTAAACGCCAAGAGCGCAGCCCCCGACCCAGATCATGACCCACGATCCCAGTCCAGTTGCCTCTAGGAAGTTGTTGACGCAGGACGAGCAACGAACGCTGAGTGTCAGTGTCATATCCTGTGCCAAAAGTGCACACACAGCCTTCGGCAGTGCAGACCAACACCGAGTGCTGCTGCACATTATAAATGAATAATTTATGCGCGCGTTCAACTGCAGATGGATATAGTTGAAGCAGCAACCAGCCACTCACAGTAAATGGGTTGAAGGGAGGGCAGAGCTGGGAGGGGTTGCAACAACATAGTCCTGGTCAACGCCAAATGAGTTGTGGCAGCGTCTCGCTGGTGCCGTAAAACTCAGTTCCAGCACCCGAATGCTGTTGCTCAGCTTAAAATAAAATTTCGGAATCACTTAGAAATATAAAGTGGCCTACAAAATACAAAAGAAAAATTTTTTTAATCAAAAAGTTTAAATATTATACCATTTTCTGATTGTGAGTATGTAAAGTATGTTTTGGCAATTGAGATTTTAAGTGTGATTTTAAGTCTGAGTTGAATTTTTTAAGTTCTATATTATTTTCTGAGTGTACTACCCACCTCAAAGCTCTACCCTGCGAATTACATAATTACGTGCTGCTGCCTGCAGCCTGCAATATGGATGTGGCCCCGGTTTCTGGGCGTGCCACTTGTGGGGTGTGAAATTATCTGGCTGCTACCAAAAATAAGACGGAAGAAAGCTGCAGCTCCAAAGTTATTAGAGCTACATTTTTGCCATGGCCTAAGTAATGACCAAGTGCATATCTCTCAGCACATATTGAGTTATGACTTAATTGGATAAAAGCCAGCTAGAACCCTACCCTTTTTCTGCTCCACTGCAAACCGCCACAGTTCTAAGTCCCAGGACCGACGAAAACTTATGCTAAAAGTTTTGCCGACTATTTTTTTACTTTGCTTGGCCGCAAGATTGTGTTGTAGGTTCCGCTGGGGCATCTGCTGATGACTAAGTGCTGGAAGCAACGATTTTTAGAAATATGATCATGTTGAAAGTTGTCGGTGTTTGCGATACTGCAATAATTCATTTAAAACTGTAAAAAAAAAACAAATATGAATGCCGTAGTCGAGTGAGCTCGAGTACGATATATCCTGAACCCAACCGTTAAACATATTCTAGTTTTATTGGCAAATTTCTCTTCAAAAAGTTTTACACCCAAATGTGAGTAGGTCTGCAAGTGCACTCATTTCTTATAGCAAGCACCGGCACTGAAGAGTAAACGAAAACAGATAAAACAGGTTTGAAACTAACTCGAAATTCAACATTATATAGTATTTTTGTATTAGTTGCTAAATTAAATTATTAATACATCATTTATTCATTCTTTTTTCACCAACAAAATGCTGCATTAATATTTCTTTTTAATGTTTGTATTTGTAATTTTGTTATTAAGTGTTAACATTGTGTCAATATTCCACAATATATTTCGAATGTCGTTCTTTTTATCAAAGATGGAAATCAATCAATTAAATTATTATAGTAATTCCTCAAAGTCGATTTTATTTCTTGTTTTTTATTGTTGCTGTTGACATAGTTGCGACAGAAATGATAACGGCAAAAAAATAACAACTCAGTAACAACACTTAATAAAGAAAATAATAGAAACGACAACTGCTAGTGCAATTTGTGCCCATTTGTCACAGTCTATGTGCACGCGGGCGTATGTGTGTGTGTGTGTGTGAGTGTGTGTGTGTGTGTGTGTGTGTGTGTGGGTGTGTGTGTGTGTGTGTGTGTCATTTGATGTCAATCCATATATCGTATGCTCCCCTTTGGCCATGCGAAAAGCCGATTGTCGTTGCTAAATCACAAACGCGCATTTTGTTTGTCAATTTGCAAGCAATTCCATTGACACTTGTGCGCTCTTTGTTCTCTGCCCTCCATTCCTACCCCTATATACGCCCTTTATCCAATGTGGCAAACATCAAATGCTAGTTTTTCTTGCTGTAAGCATTTTAATTTTTAATACAGCATTGGCAACTCTCAGCCTTCAGCTCAATACTTCAAACTTGTCATCTAAATTACTTTCCAGCTACACATTCCCAGAGCAGTGGTTATCGTCTAGTGAATTTATAGTGTCGATATAGCCATATCTGTCTGTCTGCTCTAAAGTAATCCTAATAAATTCAGGTCTTTATATAAAACATTTTGCTGAAGGCAGTATCATATATCAGAGATACCCGGTTCGTATTACTATTTTATATATCGGTGCTATAAGATGAGATTTGGAGGACATATTTGTCTACGCCTATCTTGGTCAAGAAAGAACATCTAAATTTCAGTTCGGAGTTCGAAATTATATGTTTCGGCAGAGTGACGTGAAATAGAAAACCGATACATGACAATATCTTATTATATACTTTCGATTATTTTTCATCTTTTCGTCTTCCAATTGACAAATAAATTGAAAGGCTCAGTCGACCAAAGCAGCTAAAGCATTCACACAGTCGACTACACATACTTTCATTTCGAATTCATTGTTGTTTAATAGATAAAACTCTTTATCAACCTCCATGTCCATTTGTCTGTATAAGCGCATTGATCTCTGTAAATTTATAATAATTATACTATACACAGATAAAGTTAATTATAGCGATAACTCTTCCCGTTACGCGAATATCAATGCAAATCAAAATTAAATTGCAATAAAAGCCAGATTTTTAAAGATATAGCCTTCCAATTAACATGTTTCTGATCAACTGTACAAATTTCATTAATACTAATTAATAAATTCCCATTTCATTTCGCAAAACGTATTTTCATATTGAGCAAACTAGCAGCAAGCTAACATTTTAAAGAACCTGTATCTTAATGGATTCAATATAATTATTAGGATATACCCCAGGCGAGCTCTATCGACTAGCGCATTCTTACATGTACAATTTGTTTTTGAGGGTGGGTGTTTTTTACATGATGTTTTATTTCTT
This sequence comes from Drosophila anomalipes, assembly GCA_035041615.1. Classification (NCBI taxonomy): domain Eukaryota; kingdom Metazoa; phylum Arthropoda; class Insecta; order Diptera; family Drosophilidae; genus Drosophila; species Drosophila anomalipes. The sequence continues at coordinate 8,838,986 of JAWNKZ010000064.1, read as the reverse complement.
CATAGCTTTTTCTGTCTTTGTTAGAAAGTTGTTCAAAGCTGGTTTTTCACACTTCATTGTTTCAACACGCACTCGTTGCCAGCCATTCGATTAAAAAACTAGTTTCTACTCTTGAATGCAAATTAAAGCCGGCTCTTTGCAACTGAATGAATTGGAAACCACAAATACAAAGTCCCATTAAAGGGAAAGTTCATTGTCAAAGGTTCAAGTGGAAATTGAATATTTGCTTGTTAATTTATTTGAGATATCCTTTACTTATATGGATTTCTCTAGTGTTTTATATTTATATTAATATATTCTCAAGTATATTTAAGTGTTATGTAAATAGAAATCAATCATCAGTGTTTGCTTGTTGTTGGGTAAATATATATAAAGCTAAGATGTACAGATAATATATGCAAAAGATGAAACTTTTTGTCAACAAAACAACGAAAGCTACTCTCGAAATCTGCCAACTGCATTTTTGAATCGGGGCCAACAATTATAAAAAAAATTCAACACACAAATTCTTTGGGTTTATTCTTGATTTGCCAGTTTTTTTTAAAACTCAAATCATAAACGTTAAGGCCACTCCAACTGAGTTGGTCGACGACTGAAGCGATTTAAATTTCACCCCAACCAAATCGCTTTCATTGCCAATGTTTTTAGACGACATCGCACTAAATTATTATGTCATATATATACAAGCAAAAGTAAAAATATCAATTAATAAGCACGAAGCACATTAATCATTCTGTTTATTTGCACATGAGTGATTCATAATTATGTGTTCCAAATCTTTGAGTTTCGATATCAAATAGGCAAACACATTTTAAGACGCAGTATGCAAAGAAAATTAAACGCGAACAGTCGAAATTTAAGTGAACAGAATATTGTAAAAGAAATTTAAATTAATAATTTTAATTTCGTTTCAGCATATCTTAAATGTTTCGAGTTATTAATATAGAAGTATTTAGCATTTGCCTGGTACTTCTATGTCTGCAAAGTGGTAAAGTTTATTTTCCTAATATTCTGAATCAATAATTTATATAATGAAATAAGTTTAATTATCGCATTGTGTTGATCGCTGCCAAATCCATTATTCATCATAATATTTACTGCCTGCGCAGATGCACAACAACAAGATCAATGTTCTGATGGCCAATTCCAATGCGCCAATGGGCAGTGCATAAATGCTACTCGCAAGTGCGATTTGTTTAAGGACTGTCAAGATGACAGTGATGAGACATTTGTGGAATGCCATGATATGCAGTGTATAGAAAAACACTGCTCCTACGGCGCCTGCTTTAAGAGCTCCCAGTTGTGTGATGGCATACACAATTGCTGGGATGGTACTGATGAGAACTGGATCGAATGTTCCCCAGATCAAAATTCAGTCTATAAGCAAATGGCTGGTGACTGCCGGTAAGTACCACATAAAATGAGAACTAATTCTCCAAAATTTAATTGAATTAAATCTTGATTAATTATTAATCACAAATTTCTGCAGTACTAATCAATTTACGCAATTTCAATGCAAAGAATCGAAGGAATGTTTGCCTGAGAGCCAGCTATGCAATGGCGTTGCGGACTGTAGCGATACATCAGATGAAAGTTATGAATATTGTTTAGGATTCCTTTGTCCTGAAGGCTCATTTGCCTGCGCTTACGGCGCCTGCATTCGCAAATCGGAGGTCTGCAATAACGTTGTCGATTGTCACGACGGCTCCGACGAGCTGGATGCCATATGCAAGAAGTGGCATAATATAACCTCAAATGAGAAATGGCACGCTGAACGAAGGCAAATTGAAAATGGAACACTTAATCCGATTCCAACTACTGAAACCAAGCCACAAGCTACTGAAAAGAGTTGCAGTGTGACGGGAACTGCACTGCGACTAAGGACGATGTACAACGGCCCTTCATATATGGGCGAAGGAACCATTTCTCATCAGACCACTGTGCGCCTGTCCTGTACTCAGAACCACTTTCTCAAGGGCGGCGATGTGAATACCTGCGACAATGGTCAGTGGATGGCACCATGGCCAGAATGCGTGAAGGTTTGCAGACGTGGGACGATCATAAATAATCCCAGTATTCGAGCTTATTGTAGTAATAACAATAATATCATCGACTGTGCCTCAGACCCATTAGTGGTGGGCAGCAGAGCACACGTCCAGTGTGCTCCGGGCTATAAGTCGATCGGTAGCATTGCACAACGTGAGCGCATCTGTAATAGTCAGGCAAATTGGAGTAAGCTGCCAAGTGGAAGCAACAAACAAAATGGGAAACTGAAATGCATTCCCGACTGTGGCAGATATTTAACGACAGTTGAGGAATTTCCATGGCTTATCAGCGTATTCGAGCGATCTGAATATAGATATGTATTCCGGTGCATGGGCGCAATTATTGATCCATTTTATGTATTGACTGCGGGCGACTGCTTTTCAAGTCATCGGATTTCGCTAATTAACTATGTCATAGTCCTGGGGAATCATTCGGTTCCCTTTTATCCAAGCCAGGAACACGGCTACGAAACCAGTCACATTGCCAGTATTGAGTTGGACGAATTGTAAGCCAATGAATTTAATATACTAATTATATACCAGAACTGATAAATTGTTTAATTACAGTAAACCCTTAGCACTGCTGAAAATGGTAAATCCATTTGTACTCTCGGCAAAAGTGCGACCGATTTGCTTGAACAACTATACCGAAAGCAATATGCAATGGAATCAGAAAGCTTTGGGTGAACCTATTGTAGTGCTCAGAAGAGATGAAAATATTTATTCCCTAACTCATATTCGGAATACTCATAATTTTATTAATATGAATCTGTTTAACGACAGAATTAAAAATCAGTTGAAGTATAATTGAGTTCTATACTAATCATATACTAATCAGAAGCCCAAATTTGAAAATTCATTAGTGTCCATTAATATTCTTTTCCATTTCAAGCAAAAAGTTGTCAGTTAAAATTAAAAATAAAGATTGTTTGGTGTTTTTAACTTGGAAATTAATTTTCAAACATCAATATTTTATTTAAAAACTAAACAAATTGTATTACAAATGTAAATTACAGCTCTAATTTATTTTATTATTATTATTTTTGCATTTCCACTGTATATATGGAATCATCTGAGGTATGTGAAGCCCATGTGCGATGTGCTTAATATTTTGGAAAAAGAAATATGAATTGAAAACATTCACAAAATAATCATTAAATATAAAATACGGGAGTTTCTCTTAAACGAAATATTGAAAAATGTCTGTGTGAGTGAATATTTTTTGATTCGGTGGCGCAATGCAGCTATCAAACTTAAGGATGTCACCAGTTTCAACTTTTTGGGAAAAACTCTAAGTGCGATTTTTATTTCTAGACATGTACCCAAACTCAAAGTTTTCTAAAGCAAAAATACTTACAAAAAAAAAAAAAAAAACGGAAGCATTAATGCCTGTTGGACATTCAATCACTGCAAGTGCTGCAACAGCAACAACAAAATCTGCAACTCAAAACTTTCCACTTTCTTTTATATAAACATTTGTTTCTTGTACTCTCGGACGCTACTGCCAACATTTTACTACCCTATCCAAGGGTAGTCTTATGTTTTTTTTAAAATTTGCAAAAGTCTACTCCATTAATTTCCATAACCATTGAAATGAAGTCGTTTTTTGTTACGATTCGCACACTTAATATAAATTGGATTGTTATCAGTTAAATATGTACTCTATTAGTAAGCAATAGACGAAAACTGTATTAAGTACAAAGGTGGAATTAAAAACTTTCGTCATAATTTTATCTTAAAAATATAATGAAAGGGTATTTGAAAAGGGCAACCCACAATGGCAACTGTTCGCGTTAAGGCAAACTTTTCACACTCGACGCCTGGCGAAAGAAGGTGGTGGAGGCGTGCTTAACGTAAATCAAGATTTCTTCAGCTGCTCACGCCCGCGCTGCCTGGCAGTGTTGGGCGAAAGTAGCGCTAACACTACACAAAAGACGCAAATAAATGAAGCCATTTGTTGTGCTGTTAGCTGAGCTTTGATGCAAAGGTTGGTGCTCAAGTCGCAGCGGTCGCTGTCGGTTGGCGAAATTACTTGTCAGCTGCCATTGAAAATTGTTAACAATTTCCATTAGTTGCTTGTCATTTAAATTTCGTATGTACTTTTAAAATTCAGTCCGCCTTCCAACCTGTCAGGGCTCTCAAATTCGCCTAACCTCAACTTGGAAGCTATCTTCCGTTCACCCGCTTCTCGCCTGAGGGGCTGTATGGTGTATGTGTGTGTGTGTGTGTGTGTGTTTGGGGCTGGCCCTGCTGCAGGTGTCAGCTAACTTTGTTCGTAGTTAGCTCGACAATTGTCTGGGGATGAGCGGTGAGGGCTGTATTTGAGCATATCTGGATGTACATGCAACGGAAGTGGATAATTTGGTAGCGGAAATCATTTGTCCTCTGTTTGTCAGTCATAAATTTAACATATTTTTTCGTTGTTATTCATGACTTGACTATTATTAATTAAATCCAAGCTAAGAATTTGGCTAATCTTGATTCGCATATTTAGAACAGGAAGTTGAAATCAAGTACCAGTTGTAACGCATTTTTTTTTACCCAAATTACCTGTTATTGGGTTTTGTGTGAAGAAGATAAATAATGATTAACTTGATATTAATATTGATATACACTTCCAAAAAGTAATTATATTAATTTTACATTTACTATCAATACAATTTGCAAAATATTTATCAAATAAATCCAAATTTATTATATAATTAATTACAAATATAAATAATTAAAATTTTTCTTTCAAACATTTTTTTAAAGAGTGGATTTCTTAACAAAAACTTATTAAATTTTTGTTTGAATTCATTATTGAGCACCAAAACTGTGGAAATAACAACTAGAACTTGCAGAAATCAGCTATTTTAAAGCAATAATCACAATATACCGCAAATTGCACTTAAAGAAGTTTTTGAAGCGAGTTGAAAAATGCCTTCAAATTGCTACTTTCTGCTTTATGCTGCTAAATTACGCAAAGCCAAATAAGAACAAAGGATGTCAGACGATGAAGGCAAAAAGACAAAACAAAGCCATCTGGCAGAAGGCAACTAACAACCTGCAATTCAACTTTGTAGACATACCGAAAGGCAATTGTTTGCTGTTACTGTTGTTGTTGACGACGACGCATGCCATAAAAATGCTACAGCAGAAAATTTGCTGCTTGCAAGCAATTAAAAGCGCAGCAAAGCAAATAAATGGCCACGCCCTATGATCAAGTAACGCCCACAGTCGTTATAGACTTTAACTAAACGAATGTCGTATCCAGAGCACAGCACAAGCATGGCCCCCTGCCACCCTGCCACTCTGCCACCCTGCCACCCTGCTGCTGCCGACATGCTTAAGCTTTATGTAGTTGCAAACTTGACGTAGTAGCTGACTAATTAGTCATAAAATTACATGACGCAGGTCGAGCGCATGAACTTAAAGGAAGGAGACGGGGATGGGGATGGGGATGTGGATGTGGAGACTGTGGAAGATAGAAGCCCACGATGGCCGTACAAACAGAAGCCGCAGTCGAATAGCCAACTCAAAGTGCAAAGTGCCACCGGAAGCAGTTGGAGATGACGGAAATGCGTGCCTGTTCCACTGATGGGTGTGGCTGGGGTGGTTGCTGTGGGTTGTGTTGCTGTATTGCCTACTGCATATCTACACGCCGGTAGCTTCATAACCGGCTGGAAAGGTAACAGTGTGGCATCTGGTCTGTCGCTAATTGCTGATTTCCCGTTCGCAACTAGCGCCGGAGCTAGGTATGGACCACATGCCTGCCGCACACATACAATTTAATTGTAAAATACAAAAGTGTAAGCTTGCAGAGGGGTGAAGAAATATGTCGGCAATTTCTAGAATTAAAAATTAAACACTCTAAATGAGTTTCCAAGTGCCTTTTTAAACTAACTAAATTGTCATTTTGTCAGATGGCCACATTAGGGATATCTCCTCTTGTTATTTTCTAATAATGTATCAGTATAACACTTAATTAAAAACAGACACAAACTAAGCTTAACTTTCTTTAAAACATTTGCTCCAAAGCGCTTTACTAAATTTTTGTCAGCACTTGAACTTGTCTTTGGCACAGTCTCAATTTAGAGAGTAAACATTTCCAGTAGCTTTAATTAAAAATGTTATTGGCAATTGCTGATATTTTTAATTTAATATAATTCGTTATGACTCATTAAGCACGAATTAAAGTAAAGTGTCAAAAATTGTATTTTCTACTCTAAAATATATAAAGCTATAAATATTTTGGATATTTTGTTTCATATTTTAGGCGCGTACTTTACATTTTTCACGTGCCCATCTCGAATAGGCTTCAGTTTTTTGAAAGTGCCACAGAAACTGTAATGGGTGAAACACCTATACATGGCCACAAATACATATAGACGCAGACAGAAAAGCTATAGAAAATGGGTAAATGGGCGAGAGTGCGAGACAGAGATAGACTGTGGCAAGGCTGCACATTTGCCACATCACTTATTAGCTTTATTGCTTTTAACAATTTGAGCTTCCGCTACTTGGCAGCGCCAACTAAAACGTGTGCTGATTAGTGGCAGTGGAATCGTAGCAGGAGCAGTTGCAATGCTCGGTTTCCATTGCCAGTAGCCAGTGTTCGGAGTGTTCGTTGTGTGGCAACGCCATAAATTTCTATGGAGCTGGCAAAGCTGCAATGAAAAAATGGGGTGGCAACCCACGCAGAGAGATAGTGAGAGAGAGAGGCAGATAGAGGGGTATGCAACATTTAACATTGCAGACAATTTATAAGGACATTCATGGCACACGGCACACGGCACAGGCGATGGCGATGGCCATGCCGATGCGACTGGCGACGGATGCGCTGCGATGCGAAGCCAGGCACATGCTCTGCCACTTGGCACAATAGCTGACTCGTCCTGTGAGCGGCAGCGCCATGTCCTTTTTTTTTTTTGTTGTTGCTCGCATTGTGTTTGGAATTCAACATTTAAGCCACTTATGGGCAAGTTGAACTGGCATTTCAAAGGCTGCGCCGGCGACGGCCGCAGGACAATGCAGGTTAGCAAGATTTATGGTAGACATCGAGACAGTTAGAACCAGAACGATGTGCAAGAAAGAGAGCGTTAGATAGAGTGACGCAATGACGCGCATTTACGTGCCTCCTTGGTTGCAGCGACATGCACGCTGTGGTTATGGTGTTACTAATCCTGGCCAGAGCGAGAGAGCCCCAAAAGCGTTTAAAATAAAGCAATAGTAAATGTGGTATGCAGCATGTGGCATGAGGCATGTAATAAATGGTCATATGCCAACTGTTAAGTGCAATTATCTGGGCATTTGGCTACGGTAACGCAATCCAACCCAGCCCACTTATCTAAATCCTTTGCACATCAACAAAACTGTTTCGGTTAAAATGTCGCTCAGCTGTGCGACTATTCTGGCTATAAATGAGTGTGTGTAAGTGTGTACATTTTTGCCACTTAAAATTGTTGGGCAATTTTACAGAAAAGGTACTGCATACATCGAAAACGACAAAGATATCAAGCAAGCGAGCCAGCCAGCCAGCCAGCCAACCCGGACATTGGTTAAATTTTGAAGTGTTGCCCAGAGAAGTGCAAATTACATTCAAAAAAGGCAGGAGCTGGGCACTAGTGCCTGGCCAGGACTGTGCTGTAGCAGGCCTGGTTGACCAATGAAGCGACACGGATAACTTAACCACACTTGAGTGCGGCAGGCAATGCTTGCAGTCTCCTGCTGCATATGGCAAAATCTGCGGAAAATTAGATTTAACGAGAACCTGCACACAATTGCACTAAAAGAAATGACAACCTTCATCTGCTAGCTAATGCCAGATATATGAATTCTATTTATGTTGTGTGGCAGTTGTATTTGTGCCCCATTTGTAGTATTCTGAAGTCGAAGAGGCGGTGCCTTACATACAAATGGTGTGTAAAGCTGCCATAAACCAAGGCTGAGAAAAACACAGTGTTAAATTAAAACACATGATGGAGAGTAAAAGATGGGACGAAGTTTTTTTTTTTCTTCTATTAACAAGACTGCAGTGTCATTAATCTAAGGCTTTGTGGCTTTGAAGGCTACTCAAATAATTTTGAATACAAATAGCTGAATTGATGATAATCTAAATATGGTATCGAAGGTTGTTATTAAATATAATATATATATATTTTTTTTGCATAGATATTTAACTTGTAGTTTATTGTTTATCCAAATAAGGGTGCTTCATATACTGCAGCTGAAAAGAAGCTCAACAAAATATGCGATGCGACGTTCCCAAAACATCCAGCAGCGTTTCATTGTATGCGGAAACAAATGCTGAAATTCTGCCCATCGACCCCACAAAATCGCTAAGCTCCTTCCTCCCAGATTCGGTGCAGCAGTAATAAACTTGCCAGCAGCCCCCGCAGGCTTCATGTGGATTCCTTTAAGCACAAACGTAAATCAAATGAGTGCGCATGTCGCTGACAGACAACTGCCTGACAAAGGAATACCGAGTTGATTTTGCGAAATGCGGTAGTTGATAAGGGGGGGGCGGGGAAGTCGAAACAATATAGACAATGCTTATAAATAGCAAGAAGGCAATTCAATGCGTGACTTGACTGAACAACTCGAGACTGTACTTGAGATCAACTTCAACTTCTAATCAGCGACTGACAAAAAAAAAAAAGAAGAAAAACATAACTATTAAAAAGGAAACGTAATAGTGTCGCACACATAAAAACCGTTTTTCGAGTGCCCCCAAAAAGTAAAAGGATGGCGATGAATTTGATAAGCCTGCTGATAAGTGTCCTCTACAGTAGACAACGCGTCGCTCGCTTCACTTCAAAATGGCGTCACAAAGTACATTTTGAAACGAGCAGCGAAAACGTGAGTTGATTACCAATATCCTCCTATAACTATGAGTTTTTGTGTGTGTGCGTGTACAGCGTTATTTAGCTTCATAGCCGAGACAACTTTAATAGCTGCTGCTAAGAGATTTCAACAACCAAAAATGACTTGCCACATTACTGTCGCAAGTTCTAATGGCCAAAAGTATGGTAAACACGTTGTTCTAGCATATGTCACAAAAGAAACTTTCAAATGAAACAGACGAATTTACATTTGCTATTAATAAAAAACATAACTTTTTTGTTATATTTATTTTGAAAGTAATATTCCGCCACAAGTGAGGTGAATCTTTAACGCGTTTCACAAAAATATTGCGAATAAAAATAATTGAAATGATAAATACATATATCAAAAGATCTAGTCGGTTAACAAAGAAAAATAGGGTATTGCTTATTGAAATCATTTCAGTTTAATAATTCAAAATACATTTTACTAACCATATTAATTAAGTATCTTTTACAAAACATATTTTTCAATATGCCGTTTTCCATTTTGCAATTTAAATTGGTTTATTTTCGTGACAGAAATTTTTTAAGCTTGACAAAATTTAGGAATGAGGAATACAAAACACACTTTTTTATTGGATGAGCTTTGCTATGCAAATTTAAAAGAAAAATTGTAATTGAAAAGACAATATACAACCGATTATCGTTTTCTTTTCGTTTTCTCGTCCTCCAATTCAAATACTCAAACTAGGTCAGGGTGCACGCAGAATTGCCCAATTGATTGCCAAAAAGACTTACGCTAGGCAAAACTATAAGCAAAACAGAGGATGTGTCCTTGTTATAGAGCTATTTGTGTACCCAAAAACAAATCTAGCTGACGGAATTCACTCAAAACGCCAACCAATAAACCCAAATGGCAAACCCCAAAAATTCAGACATTGACAAAGTTTTCAAATATTGACCATGTCAACGAGGCCAAAAAAAAAAAAAAATCACAAAACAATGCAAGAAAAACAAAGGAAATTAAAAGCATAAATAAAAGTAGTCAACCCTCAGAGGCAAAGCAGCTCCACATTTCCCACTTAGCACCCAATCCCAAAATTTCTTGACCTTACCCGGCCAAGCAAAGGGAGAAAAACCAAACTATTGAAAATTATGAGTCCTGGATTCCGAAATGGCTTTGTGAGCATGTACTATAAGTATTGTAATTCATTTGCCGAAACAAGAAGATGGCAAAAAAGGCAAAGGCAAACGAGAATTAAATGCAGCCAAACGCAAAACATAACAACAATAACAATAACAATAGCAACACAGCGGCGACAAAGTGCAGTAAAAATTCAACACTTTTCCATTTGTCTAGGCTGGTTCTGCTGAGGTTTGGGACTTCTTTCAATGGGGGCTATGTGGCCCTGTGTTTATTTTCTTTTTTTATTCTTTCGTTTTTTTTTTTTTTTTTGGAGCGCACCCGGCTCTCGCCTAACGTAGATAAATTGCGTTAGAAAAAGAGTCGGCGTCCCGGGTCCATTCGTATAATTCACTTTTGTCAGACTCATAAAAATTGTTGAGTGACATTTGTTTGTGTTTCTCGTTTTGCTGGCATTGCCTGTTGTTATAGTTCTGCTTCTGCTGCTTCTCTTTCACTCACTGATTCCATGTCAGTGCAGCCATCTTTTTCTTTTCCACTACAGCACACTTACCCACTCTAACACACAATATAGTTTTGTTTTTACCATTTCGCTTCTAGAGTCGTGTTTTCTTCTTTTTTTCTTTCTTTTTTTCTTTCTTTTTTTTTTTGTTTGTTACTTTGTCGGGCATTTCGTGTTGCTGTCTGTTTTGTGACCGCATAAAAGAAAATTAGTGAGCTCTCTTGCTAAAAACAAAATAAGAAATATGTAAAACATTTGCCTTTTTACTTTTTTACTTTCGCTGCTGATGTTTCAGTTGCTACACATAATGACAAAGGTTTCCGCTGTCAAATGGCTGGAAAAAAGAAAACATAAATTGAAAGATATAAATAAAAATGCATGTAATTTTTTTATACTAGCTTCATAAATTGCTAACTCTTTCTATACAGCCGGCCATTTGTCGACAGACTCACAAATATTTTTTTTTTTTTAACGCGTTCTTTACAATGTTACACCTTTGCAATATATAGCGAATTTGGACGATCCGGGTTGCATACAATGTAGTTTTCGTGATTTTATACAGACTCCTTTTGTTTGTTTGATGTATATTTACTTGAATCACAGCGTGGATAAAATCAAATTTCTGTCCACAAATGCATATTGCAGCAATCAAGGGTTACGGGCGCTTTTATCGTTCGCTTCGCTTCCCCTGCCTTTTGGGAAATGCAATTTACGTTTTATATGTGTATGTACAATTTTTTAAAGTCAACACTGAAAGTTTCTTCGGCATATTGACCTTTTAGCACCTGGCTAGCGTATTACTCTAACGAACCACAAAAATGTGGCACCTACCTCCCTGACACTCCCTGCTGCTCCAATATCGAAATCACAGCTTGTACGTGCAGAGTCCTACAGCTCCAGCGTTGTAGAGTTCAACTGTCCAAGCGGATTGTCGGTTGCAAGTGCGCTTATTAAGAATCCGCAGAGAGAGAGAGAGAGAGAGAGAGAGAGAAAGGGAGAGAGTGAGAGAGAGAGAGAGAGAGAGGGGGGGAGAGAGAGATGGCTTCATCCTTTGCACATTTCCACATTAATGAAGTGCTCATGTGTCCGTGTGGGTGAATCAGAGTAAGTTCCTCGTTCTTCTCCCGTTTCCAGTCCCAACGTTGATTACATGAGAAATTCATGCGCATTCATTCAAATTTAAGAAAAGAAAAAACTTTTAAAAGAAAAAACTTTGCTGTGGAGTTTTTATATATTTTTTTTTTACTTTACTTCTGTTAAGGTCGCACCTTTCAGCTGAGACCTAGTTGTTTTTCAATATTTAAGATAATTTTCTATCGGCTTTAAGCTGATCATGCCCATTGTGTCGCTGCCTATTGCAGTGGAAATTTTTCCAATGTGCTCAATTCAAATTTTATCAATTTGGTAGCTAACGATTTCACCTCTACACTAACTGATTGAATTGTTGCAGCGTTTTACGTGTGCCGCATTGCAAATGCGCTTCTTTTATACTCTGTATATATGTACATATATATATATATATTTTTTTTTTATAGATATTCGCCTGGTCTGAAGGAGCTCTCACACAATGGCCACGGAGGCGACTAGGAGCAGACAGCAGGCAGCTGGCAGCTGGAAAATCAATTTCACCGAAATAAATTGTCGAATTTCTGGTATAAATTGAGAACGCTTTAGCAATACTTTACAAGACACAGTCAATGCATGTTGTGTGCTTCTATCTGATATTTGTGGTCAGTCGACTGATTATTAAGAATTTGTAAAAATATTTAATGTCAAATAATTTACGTATTTCTGCAAACCATAAATACATATTAAATATTACACACTATGAACATTTTACTGGCAATTAATCACTGCGAACTGCATGTCATTCAAGCGTCTCATTAGGCATTAACCTCGATATTAGTTACATATTAATCTATTGAATTATTTAGTCAAAGGCTTGGAATATATCGATTATTTATGCTGTGCTGAAAATGCCATTAAATGCGCCTTTAGTCCAAGGCATGATTTATTGAGCAAGATATGGAAGGGGAAGAAAACCAATATGTGGCTAACTATATTTGAGAAATCAGCAACTGGTTAGTATTTTTAGAGAGAGTGGACAAAATATCTTGAACTAAATTTTAAATATTACATATTTAAATATTGAATATATTAATATAATAAAATTTAAAATTAAATACAATGTGGTACATATAAAAACTCATACAATATAAAAATATATTTTGAATCTATTGCCTTCGAACTAATACCAAATATCAATTAATATTTATGATACAATTTTCCAAAAACTTCACATAGAATAATAATATTTAAAGGAAAAATAACTTTATTTGCATTTTATTCCCAAACACTTCCATTTAAAGGGTACTCAAACTGTAGGCAATTATTTCATGGCAGTGTTTATTTATCTAATTAATACATAAGAGTTGTGGACAGGACCAAACCATGCAACTGGTTGAGCAAAAAACGAGCAACATCATTATATTTAAGACTCCATATATATACATGATTGCACATACGCCGTGTATGACGGGGCTATGGCAATATGCTACTAATTATTCCAAAATGACAACGCAAATGTTCGTGGAAAATCTATTGCCACGTAGCTAAAACAAAGTGCTGCACCAAATAGCCGAAAAATTTGTGTTAAATAAGCGAATAAAACCAATGAAAGTTTTGCCTCTCGATGACTGCACGGACAGCCAGTCATCCGTTGCCCATTTCATGCTTTCATTTTGGCCAACTCATTATTGAAGCGCCGGTTTTGATCGCTTAAAGCCTGTTTTTGAGGATGGTGGCCCTCTTAAGCTTTGGCACGTTTCGAGTGTTTATTTCGGAATTCATTTCCTCATTCGCATAGTCCCATACTCATGCTGTACCTCATTAAATGTGAAGCGCTTCTGTGTTTTTCAATTCCAATTATTCTACACGCAAGTTTTGCTGTGAGCTTGCATTAACATTTTTATTCAATTTGTGTATGACGTTTGCTTGAGTTCCATTTTCATTTCCGATATGACACACAAGAGTCCATTATAGTTGACAGCATTACCAAAACCAATTTGTATAAGGCAATGTCAACGCAAATGCGTTCTCTGTCACTCTTATTTTTACTTACTTTATCTGTGTGTTTCGCTTCTCACTGCCAAAAAAAAGAAACAAGTTTTTTTTTTTTGTTTAACAACCACTTATTTAGATTATATTTGCTGATTTCCACTTATATTGCACTTAATATGAACGCGCCTGTATATTGTGTATTGTATCCTGTATGTTGTATCTGTGCAGTGTATCTTACAGCGCCGAGCTGAGTATCAGTTCCCCGTTGTTTGCCAAGTTGCCGGCACTCGAACATGATTGATAATTCTGATGACTCATGCGTGTAATTCAGCTTACGGTTTGGGGGGCTTTGTCTCGGTCCCTTGAGCTTATATGACGTACATATGTCCTGACATTTATGATAAATTCATGCACTAAATTGTTTATTATAGCTCACTACTAGCAATCGCATTGATTTCAGCCGAATTACTCGTTGAAACTTTACTTACTGAATCATCGAAATATTCTTTTGGGCTTTTATCTATGATGAAACAGAAAGATTTCTGTTGCCAGCTCAATTAAATGGAACGACTGTAAGAAACTGCTGGGACAAATTTTGCACAAGGGCCAACAACTAAGTAAACAACCGCAAACCCCATTAAAATGAACCTAATTAAAATTCAGCACGTTTTCTGCAGTCCATCCAACCACGCAACTACTCACCTTATCACCCAACCATAAGCCACGGCCATAAAACAGTCAACAGTCAACAGGACTTCAGCAATGCCATCAAAAAATATTGTAACACATTTCGCCTATTAATTGTGAGCAGTTTCCGGCACTGCTAGCCAGAACTTTCCCCAGCATCTTTGGCCAAAAACAATTGCAGAATCCACAATTTGGTACCTTTTGTTTGCAAGCTGTTGATGGCCCTCACTGCTTCTGGGGCCCCTTAAAGCATTCATCATAAAGAAGGGAAAATTTTGCAACATTGTAGATTGGCCAAGCTGTCGATACTATACTGTCATCTGATTGCTGCGCTACCACTATGAATTGAAGTGTGTGTTGCCACTGTTCCACTGCTTCAAGAATGAAAGCCAACTATTAATTTATTTGTGCATTGGGACTCAAGTATCTACGTGATTCAACCAATGAAAAGTTTGTTTTTCCACCCAGTCAAGAGACATTGGAAGAAAATAAAAATAAATAATGTAGGAGACTTGTAGAAGTATGTTCAATGGAAAGAATTTTACATTTAAACTATTTATACCATTTTGTTAATTTTTCTTTTAATTTACTATCGGTTAAGCTTCGTTCGGTCTGTTTGCTCTTTAATCATATAAAAAGTAGTTAGAATAAAAAAGGTTATTCAAAACCCATTTTCATCAAGAACCAGCCGTTCTCCTAGTCAAGCTCTCGATCCACACCAATCACCTTAGCGTAGGTGTTGGTAAATATGCCAAATATATGCAACAAAATTGATTCCCAACCTTTTAATAATCAATTTAAAATTAATTGAAGCATAGTTAAAGTATTAAAAACTTAGGAATATCATACAGTCATCTAGGTAAATATCGCACATTAATCCAAAGTTGGTCTGCAATAAATTAACTGGTACGCGTTAACAAAGTTTAAATGCATTTGCAGCACATTTGGCTGTCACTTTAGCCAATTTATCAAGAAAACCTTGAGCATTCGAATTTTCAACCATCTTTAACTCCTCCTTTCTCGCAACCTCTCAATAACATCGCCCGCTTGTTGCCATGGAGTAGTGCAAATAAATGGCTAGATATGATGGCATAAAGCGAAATGCTTGTACGCAAAGTAAACAAAATAAACGCGAGCAAGTTGAATGTGTTGTTGCGCCGAGGTGCACAGAAAGATACACAACTTTAGTCCCCAAAGGGCGGAGTCGAGCAGCAGGCAGTAAAATGACGAATACGCGACCTCCATTTCGCTGTGTGGTGACAGAGTGAGTGTCTGCGTGTCTGAGCGTTTGAGGCAGGGCTAAAGTTTAGCTATATTTATGGTAATTAAAATTGATTCGAAAAGTTTAGATTGTCTCTGTGGTTTGGCACCGGTGCGAGTTACCCAAAAATTTCAGATTTTATCATGTTTTCAGCCATTTTACCGAGTATTACCGAGAGTATCTCATCCCCCCACATCTGCTATATGAGCAGCTAAATTTTGGTAACATGATGGCATTGCCACTCAGCATGTGACAAAACTTTCTAATTAAAGTTTTTGTGCTGGCAATAACGCAAGCCCCTCTACTGAAATGCTCCGCTAAATGCCGAGTTCCAGCACCAAAAAGTTCACAAGTTTTCACGTGTGTTTGTTTTACTATGTGTGTGTGTGTGTGTGTGGAAAAGTTTTCCGGTGTCGACTTTTAGGCGCAGTGCGTAATGTTTTGGGTGCGCTTCGAAATAATTTGCATTTGAGTTTGAGTCGAGTTTTAATTAACCCCAGACCAATTAGTCAGCCCATAAGGCCAATCAATCGCTGACAAATGAACGCAAATTAAAAAAGGGTAGACATTTTAATTTTCCACCCCCTTCCAGCCCACCCATCTGTGTAATTTTTTACAGGTTATTATCGCGCCCACAATTGATTCAAAAATTATGTTTACTTGTTCACACAAACTTAACTCAATTTACTCGTTTGCAATTTGCCAACGTGACAAGCGCAAACCATTTACTTACTCCGTAGCCCTTGGCAGAACCAGTTGCTGGCATCAGGACGTGACATTAAATAACAAAATAAGTATTGAAAGTTTCAATAAAATGTACACAGACAAGAACATATATATTTCACAGATTTGTTTTGAATAGCTAAAAATAATAGTAATAATAATATATATAGATAAATGTGTTTCCAACCTCAGTTGCAGAATTCTTGCAAAAAAGTTATGATTAAATTGCATTCAAAGCAGCTTTCTTGTTTTGGATTAAGAGCAAAAAGAAAACACTGCTCTGCTCTGAAGAGTGTGTGAAGTGAACATGAAGTTTCAACTAACTTTATTTATGTTTCTACAAAGTTGCCGCATTTAAAACTCTATTACGTTTGTTCATTAAGTTGGCAATATTTTGTAGTCAAATTGAATTAAATTATATGCACCTCAAGGTGGAAATATAAGTTTCAGGTTTCTTGTTACTCTTGTAAAATCCAGAAACTACAACTGAGTACAAAAATATAGATGCGAGTGCAACAAAAACAACAAACAACTTTCATAATTCATTTCCGCCTGAGTGTAACAATTTTTGCACTTTATGACTTTCGAGTACGCCTCGAGTTGGGTCCGCAAATCATGCAACATTCTGAGTAACAGTCGCACTTGCCCAGCGTGTTGCCGTCGCGACTTGCCCCAGAGAACCGAAAACTTTAAGTTTCCAACATTTTGGCTTACGCTTTTTTGTGCTAATTACAAGGGAACTGGCTGCCAAGAGCTGGAGGTGGAGCTGGAGTTCGAGTTGGGCTTGACTGATGGATGGGGCACTCGAGTTGGCAACAGCCGAAAACGAAAACAAACTTGTGGCCGAGAACAACAAACAGGCAAACGGCTATAAGCAAGCGGCTCGAGCAAAAAGTCAACGACGAGCAAGGCCAGTCTAAGCCAAAGCAATGCCAAAAGCGTGACCAGGAAGTTGTAAACGGCTCAGCCAAAACAAAAGCACCGACAACTGAATTCGGAAGCTTACTCCCTACTTGAGTTGCCCCTTTTCAACAGTTGAGACTCCATCGTTGAGACGACCTCGCCTGGTCAAAACACATTGCACAAGGAAGTGCTGCCTCAACTTGTTTATCTGCCAACGACTAGCCGCTGAAAACAACAAGCAACTCCGGTTGCAAAGTAAAACGTTACATAACACTGAAGACGTTGCCCCAACAGGAACCGAGGCGTGTTCACAGTGCACTTCCAGCTGTTGCCTTGAACCCCAACATAAGGGAGTGCCAAGCACTTAATCAGTTTCTTAAAATGGTACGCAAGTTAAGTGAAAGAAACTGTAGAGAAATGTAAATAGTGTCATAGGCTTATCGGTAGTTGAGCTGTCAAAGGAGCTGGACTTAATTACCAGACCAAATATATTTAAAGATTGTAATTAAACTAACTTTTTCTTACGTTTTCTGTATTGTATATAAACATCAATTTTTCCCAGTGAACTAGTCGCTCTCGGTTTTTTTAATTATATCTATTGAGCATTGTTTTTGACACATGTTGACGCGCATTTTTGGTCACAGAAACAAATTTTCAATTTATATGCCCCTCTAAATTTAGGACGACTGAACTTAAATATATTATGATATTCTGGCTCTTGCCCTACCAATTTAAGATCCAAAAACCGAACATATGTATTTCTCCATATGTATGTTGCATAACATTTCCATTGATTTATCATCCCCAATGGTTGAGTATGTGAAATGGCTACTGAAGAAACTCAGACAGACAGTCAGGCAGTCGTTCAGTTTATATGAGGACCATGCCTGAGAGTCCCACTGAACGCACTAGGCCAATATTCCCCAACCAGTTCCCATGTCGCAAATTGGCCAACAGGAGAGCTGTAGTTACTCTCGCACCCACAGTCACACCTGCACACATACCTACATAAATATAAATAAATGCATACAAATAAATAACAGAAATGGAAATAAAGCACAATCGAAAACCATAACAGTGGCGAAAAAAGCAACACCAACATAAATACTTGAAACAGTGGCAGTCGCGTTGTTCTCATCATAAATAATATTGAAGCACGTGAACTTTTAATGAAATATATAAAATTGAGAGAAATGGATATGGTTTTTATCGCGGAAATGTGAATATATAAAAACTCAATGTTCAATCTGAATGAGATAATAAATTGCAATAGAACGTTGCAGTTCGATCAGTAATTTATTAATGTGTATTATAAGTTATTGGATTTAAAAAAAAAAACTCGTTTTCAATTATTTTTTAATTCATCACTGTTAACAGAGGCTCAATAATTTACCACGAATAAATTATACCCCTAATCAATCTTAATTTTGAGTAAAAGACTTATTTGAGGTATATGATGGGAATTTATTTTTATATATTTTCTCACCTCTGTTATATAAAATACATAAAGCTTTAGTTAATTGCTGATTTAAAATAATAATTTATAAATTATAAAAGATTTTCTAATATTACAAACATTAGTATTATTTCATTATTATGATGTGTGCATCCTATTATAAACTATCAGTTTAAGTTTACCTTGAAAATTAAAATACGTTGAGTAGAAATCATAGTTAGAAAGATTTTAACTAATTGATTTAATTTCTGATAAAAAGCTTAGACAAGTAAGTGGTATCTTATCACAGATGCCATTCGACTCAAGTTAACAATGTGCTGTCGAGCAATTAATCTTAGGAGTCAAATTGAATAAAATCCGGTTTAACATTAGCAAATAACACTGCAAATTTATATGTTGATTTAATTTATGTTCCTTCACACACAGTTGCGGAGTTAAGAGTCGGTGCTAAATAATTTGCATAATTTGCAGATGTATCAATTCGAATGGTTCTCTAATAATAGCCAAAGATAAAATACAGAGAGTGGAAAAATATATACAATATAGAGGGATAGGCTCTTACCGGACAAAGAAAATTTAAGTGATACCTATTTAGTTGGCCACTCAATTTATATGCAAATGAGGGCATTCACTCTGTCAAGATGAAATTTATATACTTCAGGTAGAATGAGCGCTTAGACAACATGTTCGATTGAGCGAAAATCAATTAGTGTGCCAATTAACTCCAGCTTCAAATTTGTATCCACCAAAAAACAGGTAGCATGTAGGAAGCAATTAGCTAATTTAAAACCAGCTAGAGTCTGCGACAGTTCTATTTATTAAATTACATCCGGAACAGCAACAACAATGGCAAATAAAAGTCCCTCTTTTAACTTATCGGTAACTGTAGCCAGCTGTAGATGCAGATACAACTATCAGATACGACCGTGAACCGCACGAGTTCAAATCCATCAAACTTAAAAAAAAAAAAAAAAAAAAAAGTTGCCTCTGTCCCTAATTGGTGAGCAGTTCCATCAGCACATGATGCGCATGCTTCATCCAACAACAGAGAAACCCGTTACTATACGTGGCCTAATCCGGTTATAAAATCTTACATTCTGCTGTCTGCCTCTCATGTGCGTAAATTCTCGCTTTTGAAATTTGCTTCACATTTTTTAGTTTTTGTTTTTAGTTTTTAGGCGGCGAACCCATATAAAAACGTCACGCAAGCGCAGCGCATCTTTTAGTCGACTTTATATGTTCAGCGCGACAACTCGAAAAATAATTTTTAAAAAATGACGCTTCGTATTGTAAGTGATTTTAGAATGAAATGCATAATTGATCGCTTTAACAGCATTTCAGTGTGGAATTAGTGTTATGAAATGCAAACTTTGGTGACAGTGTTGAGGAAAGAATATATATATATGAATATATCTACATATATGGTGTCGAAGAAAGTTGAAAATAAAGAAAATAAAAATTCTAATTTGTTACAGTTACAGTTCGAAGTAGTGATGCTTAAACTGTTCTAGTCTGCCCAGTTCCGATTACTGCATTAGAAAAGTGCATCTGATCTACAAAACTTTGTAAAGTCGGCTGCATGGCGATAAGCATAATCGAATACTCTTCTGGGTTGCTGATATCTATTTCAATTCGTTATGTAAAGATTTCAATAAAACCGCCATTTCAAACGCTTGATTTGCATCCATTAAGTATAACAAGTTTTCTAGACGATATTGAAATTCTATAGTTCATCATTTGCATAACGTGAAAAGCATTTATTAAAAAAAAGTATTTATCTAAATATTATACAAATCATAAATTATTATAGACATATGCAGACCGTGCAGGAAACCAAAAGCGGGGCATTCAACTTTCTGGTTTATTTTGTTTCCACTCCCAAAGCGAATGCATAGTTCGATTAGGGTTTCGATTAAAACGATATATGATGTCTATTCATAAAAAATGCAATAATATGATAATAATAATCAAAAACTCGTTGGCTAAAGAATAAAATTAAAAACAGGATAAAAATCTTAATTTCAAAATTATACTCAAAACAAGTACTTATTAATTCAACAAAATAAAAAAAAAAAACAAAAAAACATTTTGTTTGAAACTAAATTTAATGCATCATTTCTTAAAGTTTATATCTTACATTCAACATTCTGTAAAAGGCAATGAGAATGTGGCCTGACCTCTAGATATCAGCCAAAAAATGTGAAGTATTTATGTTCTTAGTGAGGAATGTTGCTAATGAACTGATGAGTAAAAAATTATCATACAACGCAAGGTTATAGATTTTCCCTTTCACGGTATTTTGCTTTGGAGGCCAGCACGATATGTTCACTGCCCACTAGCGTAAACTCAAATCTAGACTATAACCAAATGAGCTGCCATAAAAATCAGGCCAAAAGCTGACGCGACTGCATAATTTGTGATTAAATCATAGTTAATTATATTATGTAAACCAAAGCAAAAATGGACCAAAAACAAAACCGACACTTCAAAAGTCATCATTCATTTCTCGTATGCGAACAGACTAAAGATCATTTCCTAACTATTTTACAGTTATTAATCGGAGCATCCGCAATGATTTGCCTCTGCGCCGCCGATGTAGCACACATAAATCATGCGGCGCCTAAGGACGTATTGGTGCCATTCAATGATTTATTACCGCCACCGTTAGAAGAGCTCAGCTCCACAACCGAGGCACCAACGCCAGCGACAAATCCCACAAAAAAGTCCAACTTGCAGCAGCAGCAGCAGGCCACGACCAAGAAAACGGACATCCTCGCTAAAAAGCCTGGCTCTAAGCCGGAACTAGCTTTGGATTTGCTGCCACCATTCGCTGAGCCAGTGAGCAATGATGTGGCAGATACAAGCATAGACACCACCACCACCACCATCTCCAGCACTACCACTACCACTACCACTACGAAGCGGCCACTTGTTCGCTACACCCCAGTCGCAACCACTGCTCGCAGCGTTTCACGTGTTGCACAGTCGCAGCAGTTGCACGCACGACCCAACAACGTCGTTAGTAAAGCATCCGCCTCATCGCGCTTCTCCGCCGAGCTCATTCGTCAATATGCAACATATTTTCAGTCGACGACACCGCATCCGCCACGCGGTCCCCTACCAACGCTGACTCCCTTTCCACGTTATATTAAAAAGTAGAAAATTAATTAAATTAGATAAGCCCAGACAGCAACAATAAAATTAAATTAAATCATCACAAAGAATTCCAACCAAAATGAGTTAAACATTTTCTGAGTTTATTTTTCATTTACATGTAATTTAATTCATTAATATAAAAGGAATTTATGTAAAGGGAAATGTGCACCAAATAAGAAATTAGTTACTGCATTGTTTACTTTAAAATGCCGCTAATAAAATTGTATGTTAACAAACAGATTTCATATCAGAAATTTCTGCCTTTATATAATCAACATCCATCGGAGGCTGATGAGACATTTGCATAATTATCATTATTTGCAGCAAAACTGCTTTTATTTTTTTTGGGGTAATCATTTTAGATCCCCTTCAAAAATTATTCATTTATACAAATACCGAGATTGAACCGCAATAATCATCAAACATAAACACACAAGAGAACTAACTAAAAACAATTTTGCTTTCCATATTGAAAAATTTTTGTATTTTGATTAATTGAGACACAAGCAATCGCAAAAAGAAACAAATTAACAACTGCATACACTAATATATGAAGCAAATATTTCGAGGCATTCATTAGTACGACAAACCACATCAAACTTCTGTATAGAGCTGCACTAACCAATATTATGGATAGGGCATTTGCGTCAGAGGAATTTGTCCCGCCACGGCGTTTAATTAATTGCCAGAGGCAAATATTTCGGCGCCGCTGGTCGACAATGAAAACCTCTTTGGCTACTGGCTAAAACAGAGACAGTCACAGTCACAGTCACAGATGCAGATACATACATATGTATACAAAATTCTTCTACCTGCACTCCCCCTTCACGAACACCGCTCACTCAGCTTTAAAGTGCTAATTATTGGCCCCGCCATGGCGTATTTTACAGTAATGTTTGCTATTGTTGTTATTATTGTTGCTGTTATTGATGATGTTGCTGACATTCGAGCTGCCTCAAATATGTCGCATTTGCATTGCCTATGCATGGTCCAAATCCGAATGGCAAACGATTCTGCTCTAATCAAATCATTGCCAAAACAGATTAGCCATATTTATGGCCAACGTTTGTCACATTGAATCATTGTTGTTGCTGCTGCTGTTCAGTTAACCGCGTTAATTACATAGCTGATTGACACTAATTCGCTGCTGCAGTCATTGCAAAAGCTGGTTTTAAATCATGACTTTCTGACCTCTGGCAAACATATTTGTCGTTGCTTTCATATTGGTAGCAAATAGTTTTTCGATGATTAATGACATTAACATAAATTTAATCTGACATAAAAAGTATTAAATTGAAAATGTACACACTTTTTTGAGGCATTGCAATTACATATATGACTAGCATCAATAATACATTTTTTAAATATTTTTACTAATTTCGATTAAATTTTTTTTAATATTTAAAGCAGGATTTAAAATACATATGAAAAAATTCTAAGTAATTGCAATACTATAATTTTTTGGATTTAAATGAGATTATCAGTGAGCAAGCTCATTTTAAATGATACACATATGAAAAGAGGGAAAGTCAACTCTTATAGTTTTAATATATTTAGTATGCAAATCGAACAATTTTGATTAAATAAAAGTTCAGTTATCCATCTAATTGCATTTCATATCTACCAATACTATTCTGTTCATTCATTTTATTTGAAATTTATAAAACTCCACGCATTGAATTTTGTCATCCGATTCCTGAGGCTTATATTTAATTTATTCATGGTCAAATTTTGCACGAAACAGAAGTCAAATCTTGATAAATTTTTGAATGATTTTGATAGTGCAATTTATCAATGATGATTTTTGATTTGTGAAAAGCAAACTAAGCTTAAGATTTAAATGTTAATACATATGCCATCACAAAGTAATAATTTTCACAAACATGAGTGCATCCTGAGGCAGATTTAATTTCAGATATGCAAAGGCATTTCATACTATTTAGTGTTTTAATTAAAATGTCTAAGCTGTAAGTTGTGTGAGAAATGCTGCCGTGTGAGAAATTCAAACAGTTGAATTGATTAGTGACTGCAATTGAAAATTAAGCTCTTTAATCCGCTCTCCATTTCAACTTGATCCCGCCAATGTCGAGCTGTGACAAAAATCATTTAATTACGTTCTAATGCGCCTCAGGTTATTATTATATAGCAGCCAATGTCGGTACGCACATTGCCTTCCACCCATGACCACCAAACTGGATGTCAGCTTTAATACGCTTAATACCGTCAAAATGCAGAAATGGGTAGCTTATAAAAATAAAACTTTTTATATAGCCTACAGTTAGAGCTGAATCAAAATACAAAATTTAATCACTTGACAGGAAACTAGTTATTTAAAAAATACTTAGTTTATCCCTTATGATTTTGATTATAAATTACCTGTTCCGATAATTAATATGCATACACATTTTGATTAATTGTGAGTAAACAACAAATTATAATTTTTTCTATATTAATTTTAATAATTCAAGATCTGATGTGTCCAATGGCATTCAAAAACAATTTAATGTAATACCAGGTAAGTTACTTATGCATTGTCTCATTGCTATTACCCAACCAAACATAAGAGTATCAAAATAATGTGAGCTCATTATAAAAAAAAACGTTTACTTCTAATGCATGCAAAGCCATTAGATGAGTCAGCGATGGCATTGGGGGTGCCAATTTGCCTCTGTCTCTTTATAGGATGTGTGGGCTTGTGTGTGTATGTGTGTTTAGCGAAGTTTTTAAAGCTGCATTAAAAATCGCTTTTAACAAATGGTGGCATAAGCTCTTAGGGAAACTTTTAATGTGCATACACAGATACACGCACACACATTCACACATACACATACATATAGTTTCCAAAATGCTTGTGTGCGTATGTGTAAGCAAGATTAATGTTGGCAATGCGGCGTATGAGTGTTTCAAACTTTAACACACAGGCTGTAGTGGGCAAAAGTAGAAATACACATGTGCCCAAGGCCAAAGTATTTATAAGTATATATTAAAAGTGTCTAGACGTAGCCATAATATAGCAAAGCAACTCAAGCATTCTAAATAACATGAAAAACAACCAAAGGACGACCAGAACTTACAAAAAGTAATGCGTAGAAAAAAAAACTAAGTGAATTACGAATAAAGAGAAATACGGTAAATTCACTTTTTATGTTAGCTTGTTAAATAAATTGATTTTTAAAATAACCATTTCAATTTTAATGAAGACTGAACTCTTATACAACATTCTTACCTACTTGATAAATTTATCATTACATGAATTGTAAATGAGAAAAGGATACTCACGCTTTTCTTACATTTCCATGATTAAATCCTCAAGCCGCAGTTTTTTCAATAACCATTTAAGAGGGCAATTAAATTAAAATATCCCTGACAGCTGTTATGTTAATTTACTTGCCCGTCGAAGACGATTTTCACTGCATTATTTGCAATCCTCGCTGAATGAATGAGCTATTGAATATTCCATCGATATGCGACAGTATATATTTTAAAGAGACGCATTCTCAAGCCGTTTAGCTGGATTTTCAGCGCTTTAAAATCCAATTTTCAAGAACTTTTTTTCATTTGGAAAAATGAATTTTTGCTCTTTTGCTACCACACCCATTTTCATTTTGCGAGCGTATGCAAAAATAATTTTTAATATGCGCATGTTGGATGCAAGCAAGGACGCAGCAGCAACAGCTCCTGCTGCTCATACTCATGCTGTCGTTGATGATGATAATGAAAATAGTTATGGTAATGATAACGTTGATGAGCAACAGAACTGCTACTGTATGGCCACCCACATATCACTTTAATTATAGAGACGGTATAACCAAGAACTCTGCAGAAATGATCATTCGACTATGAGATATCCTTAAAATGCAAGATGTGAATAATTTTAAATCATAATAGTAAACAATTTAAGATTAATAATAACAGTTTGTATTAACAATTATGGTTTATCTCTTAAATTTACACAAATTTAAAGACTATTGTTTGCGTAACTTCAAGATACCCACACACCACACATCTTTTTTGGGAACAGGGTACAGGAAAACCAAAAAAGCTGAAAATTGTATTTGCGGAAAAAAACCATCAACAGCAGCGGGAGAGACAAAAGATAAGTATTGAGCATGCGATTGAAGTATTGATTGTTTAATCAACGAAACGTCAATATTGTTTGCTGGCCATTAACTGACAGCCCTCATAGATGTTTTCCCGGATGTGGCTGGGCGTTAATGTCTCGCTTCAGTTACAATAACGGCAAATGGGGTTTGATCTGAAAATAATTGCATGTCATTACGCTCACGATGATAAAAAAGGAATAAAGTTAAAGGTTAAAGGCAAAATATAATGCGCAAATATGGAAATAATATCATTAAATTTCAATTCATATGATTTCATCTTATATATATGTATATATATATATATATATATATATATATATATATCATATGCCCACGACAAATGACTGACAGTTGCTCCGACTCTGAAATTATGGAAATTGAAAAGCAAAACCTTGACTTGATATATATATAAATATCAAGTAGCAGCGTGAGCTTGGTTTTTCTTTTGATTTCCCTTCTATCGTTTTCTTTTTTTTTAATTGAAAAGTGAAAGCCACAAATCCATTGAATTACATTTTCTTTCATCGAATAAGAGTTTCACTTGATGGATTTGAATTGCAATTGACAAACTGTAATTACAGCCGTTGCCATTGATATTTGATGAAATGTAAGATACATATTTGCATTTATGTTTTGCATATATCGCTTTTAAATAACAGCGAAAAGAAAAAATATTTAACATATAATGTAAATAGTAATAAGTGCTGAGCATTAGTCGGTCATCATCTTTGATTGCACAGCGACAAACAAATTCGACAAATGACAAAATAGTTTGTCTCTCGATAACGAAAATGACCATAGAGAAATGATTTAAGCGAAGGACTTGGAGATAGAAATAGCAACAACAACAAGTAAGCAATTGAGTTGCCAGCACAGTTGAATTGTGGGGCATTAAAATAAATAATTCATTTATCAACGGTCGAGTCGTGTAAATTTACCAAAGTCTGTTAACTTTTGGGCTTCGGGGTGTTCGGCTTGTGGACTAACTTTGGAAGCGTCATAGAAATTATTAATAATTTATTTAAGCACATTTCAGGAATTCGTCGCACTGGCCACACGTCTCGGCAATTTCCGGACAACAAAACCGGAAAAATACTCGAAAATGTAATAAATTTAGAAGGCGTTGAATCTGAGCAACTGCTGAAATAGTATCCCTGCCACCGCCACACCCTCAGCGGCACCTAACTGTGGGTAAGGGTTCGGTTGGTTGGGGTCAGATGTACTAAGTGCTCGACAAACTGTTGCCGGGGCTGGGCCAAATCAATGACAAAAATTACACACGAACGGTTTACATTATTTAAGATTGTGTTTGCAGCCCTTGGCAGCATTTAGAGCAGAGACTGTTAATTTCAATGCCTAAAAGGGAAATGAATTCTTAGCTAGTAATTTACAGCAAACAAATCGAAATCCTGTTGACTTTTTTTTTTTTGTTAACTTGATGGTATCGTAATTATATCGTGAAATATTGTAACGCATTGAAGGAGACTTTTTCGATCCCATAGGGTACATAGACTCTCAATCCCCATCACATTTCTTAAATTTCAATGCAGAATAGAAATAAGCACTCAAAAATCAGACATTCAATAAAAATGCAGCCAAATGTGTATTTCTTAACAGAACTACAACTGCTCATTAGGAAGCCTAAATATTTTGAAAAGTACTTTTTAAACAGTGGCCCACTGGGTGTTACCCAAGTTGGCAAACAGCGTGAAAGCGGCTTGGCTATTAGGTTTCTTCACACTGCAACAGAAATGTCCCTAGCTGAAGAAAAATAAAAAGTATTTAACAAAATCAACAAAGCAACGGACTGGAGCAGGGGTGGGGTGTATAAACTTCCTGTTCGCTTTTCCGCCTGCCCATTAAATATCGCATTGTAATAAAAGCAAATGAAATCAACGGGAGCTTTGTATAAATTATTTTGGGCATCGCTGGCGTACAGACAAAGAACAAAAATTATATGCTTTTAAAAAAAAAGTCTTCCTGCAGGACTGGGACAAATCAAAAAGCCCTCAGTTTTCAATGCCGCGCTTTAGAGGTCAACAAAATGAGCAAATTTCAATAGCCGGACGATGAAGGGAGGTACTGTGACGCGTGCGACTGACAAGCTTAGCTGAAAAAGACCATTAACAAAGTAAACAGCTGCAAGAGCGCCGTCGAGTAACTGTAAATAGGGGCAAAGAATTCAGTCGAGTCAGCAGGAAAAAGATAGAAGAAAAATGAAAGAAAAAGCGAAAAATTTTCTTTGTTTTGACACCTCATTGTTATATTGTGGGCGTGGCGCGGCATGGCGGCTGTCAGGCTACTTTTTGTAAATATTAAAGCCCATTTTTAAAGTCAAGAGTGCGTGCGTCAAGTGCTCCTTTGAAACAGCCTCGACGGGGAGTGGTAAGGAAATTAAGGAAAGTGTTTATCAACAGAATAAAATATACAAATTTTTAACGGAAGTAAAAGGTTGGTATTTGTTGATGCTTCTAGGCCTGGTTTAACTCAAATCTATTTTAGTGTATAGGTGATAAACTTATAGTAAATTTAACACATATCACAGTTGTTATCCATTTTGGCTTTGTTTGGCTAACTCTAGCTAGGGCCTGTAGAAAAAAGTTGATATTGTATTATTGTACATTCTTGAATATTCTTGTGACTTTTAAGATAATTAATAACAATTAGAATTAGCGTAAATACGTCATATTTTTGTTATAATATTACGCACACATTGTAAAGTGCACCGAAAATGCGTATAAATAAAAGTGAAGCCATAATCGATTACTTACTGCCACCGCAAGTAGTTGGCTACGGCGATTCGCAGACCCCAAAGCAGCGCATATTGGTTATTGAAATTGTCTCGCAGGTGTCATTAACGTCAATCGCAATTTGCCGGGCAATTCTGGCCCATTCTGAAAATGGCGGTCGGCTGAAGTCATTGGCAGCAGGTGCTCCCATTTGTGGCCGCTCGTAAACGAAAGCTGAATGCCGTTCACCGTGGTCCTTAGCCGGGGGATTGGACAGCGTATAGCGTTTGGCATTGTCATTAATTTCGATCTATGGTCATTAAATTGAGGCGTTGCTTCAATTTAATATGAGAATATTTAATGAGCACTTTTAATTTATGCTCAATTTGCAGCGAGCACTTGGCCAAACACTTTCTAGCTATTAGTTTGCGTGTGCACTTTTAATTATTGAGTGCCAAGGGGCGGCGTCACGCCCCCTATTGACTTACGTTTCATTCTTAAAGCCGCGCATCATTTGCACCAACCATTGAAGTATGTGAAAACCTTTGTTTCGTTCACTGGCGCCCAAATGCACAAGCAGCAAGAAAAAAACCAAAAAAAAAAAAGTAAAGGAAAGTGGAGGAAAATTATGAAAGAGTCGCAACATATTTTCTTGCATACTTTTTTCTTTGCTGAAATAACAAACCATAAATAATGTCTCACGCTCACAAATGGCAGCCAATGTTTGCGCTAACGCGCCACGCCCCCCAGCGTCCATTTCTTTTCTTGATATTTTCGGTTTTTTTTTTTTTCTTATTCGCCTTCATTTCGGTTTTAGGCCAAAGTTTTTGAACTACTTGCACGTCGTTCTTTTTGTACGACGTTTTTCGGGTATTTTTGGCAACCCTGCTGTTTTGTGTCTGCGCCCCTCGATGGCCAGCGCGCCTTATGCTTATGGCTGCCACGCCCCGCAGGCCTCATGCCCGCCACTGCTGCCTCCCGTTGCTGTCACTACTTTATGTCGTCGTCGACGCAAGACTGAAACTTCAATAGGGCGAAAATGATAAATGGCCACGCTGCGTTTCCTCTTTGTGTGAGCCAGTGTATGAGTATGTGTGTATATGAGTATGTGTGTGTGTGTGTGTGTGTGTATGTGTGTGTGTGAGTGCTTGTGAAAAAACGTAAGAAACGCCGCATAATGTGTGAAAATAAAAATGGCCAAATATTTGTAAATAAACTTATTTCTTGCCAGCAGCACATTAGCGACATAACTTTGTCAACCAGGATAAAGTTGCAAAAAAGATATCCAACAAAAAATTAATGTTTTTAAATAGAAAATAACAGCTGAAAATGTACACACATTTTCTTAACACATACATGAGAAACTCAAAAAATAGCCAAATATTTGCATATAAATTTATTTCTTGCCAGCTGCACATTATCGACCAATTTTGTCAGACAGGAACGAGCTTTAAATATAACCAAAATAACAAAAAAAAAATTTTAATTTTTAAATAGAAAATAAATGATGGAAATTGCAAATAAATTTGTTGTATTTAAAACACAGTGCATACAATACGAATTTCATAGAAAGCCATTATCCAATTAAATCTTAATCGCATTCAAAGCCATAAAACTGAAAGCCAACTAATGCTAAGACCATTAAATACATATTTCACTCGCTTCTGATAATCTTTAAAAAATGTTTCCAGCTGTGACCATGTGTCCGTGGGTCTGCGTGTAGCAGCGAGTTGAAAATCCATCCAGCATTTTCCAGCAATGTTTACACAATTCAACCGCGAAATCCCTTTGCTTGCCAAATATGTGGTCCGCTTGTGTGCTAAAGTGTGAATTTGTAGAGTTGCATTGTTTAGCGCACCTTTGTCAGTGTGAGTTTCTGCGTGTGTCTGTGTGTGTGTGTGTGTGTGTGTGTGTGTATGCAAGTGTTTGTGTTTGTAGCTGTCTTAGCGATAATGATGTTTACTTAATGCATTCCAGGTGTAAGACGTTGTTTGCTATTTGACGTTCCGTACTTAGGATTTTCAGCCACATCTCCATCTGCTTCAACCAGCCATACCACATGGCCTAGCACGCAAATGCTTTACGCTGCATGCCTCATGCTGTATTGTTCGCTACGAGTGGCGCTCATTATGCCAAACATGGCGCCATTTAAGTTGCAGCTGCGACGTGTATGCGATAAGCGCCAGCATCTCTCAATGTCATCCGCTGCGTATACGTAATGCCCGTTGAGCATCGAAAATGCAGGGCACGCTTTTGTGTCGCTCCATTTATCGCACTGCCACATGCCCCTTGCCACAAATCTCGTAAACAATGCGCATAATCCCATTTAAATAAGTAATTTAATTGGTGATTCTCACATATGTATCATTAAGTTCTTAAGTTGACTACAACATTTGCGCTTCATATCGGATGCAGTTTTGGACTTTTCTCCAAACATGACTGAAAAACTTGGGAAAAGAGAACATTGATGCGCTGGGCGACTTTTTAATAAGCGTACAGCTAAAATTGTATTTGAATGATTTTATAAAATTTGCTGTAACCATTAATTCATTTCTTTCGCTTATCATTTAGCGTATACATTATTGTAACTGTGCTTCATTCGAACCTTATCCCAAAATATGCTGCCAGCCAGTAGCAGCAGCATCATTTCGACCATTAAACTATGAAGAAACGAAGAAACTTTTGCATTCTTTGCATTTTTATTGCACAACATCCGGTAACAAGCACTTTTGCCAGTAAGCATTCAACTTTGATCCCTCAAGCACCCAACCAACAATCGCACACCCTTTTCCAGCGCAAGCCACAACCCCAACCACAATATCAGGGACTGTTGCCGTGGTGGTTGCAATTACAAACAGTTGTTTAACTGCTTGACTTAAAATGCAGCCACAGTCGAAAGCCGCCCATAGCAAACCGAATCCGAATCCAGCAAAACTGTAGCTGTGGCCGGTGCAACTGAATCTATAGTTGTAGCCGTAGCTATATCTGTAGCTGATACCAACGCTTGTGGCTTACAGATTAAAGCGCTTACATCCGTGGCAACGGCGACAAGCCGGATGATGAAGGGACTCGCACTGGCGCGCATGCGTTCCAGTGCCATAGTACAGGCCAGTCTAGGCCAGGACCCTTGCCCGGTCTAGGGCCGGTCAATGGCGTCCGGTGTCATTGCGCTTCCGTTTGAGTTGGCAATTTATACAGTTATTCACTGTTGCGCTACTCGTAATGGAAACTTGTCCGCACATTTACTTATGCGACTCGCACTTTTGTGTGGCCAGCCAACGTTGCGGGCCCAATGTTAAATTGATTTATAATTTTCCAGAGTCGCATTTTAACTTTTCCTGTTGCCAACACCGCGTCCTGTTTGCTTTTCCATTTTAACCAGAATCCAACCCAAGCCAGCCCGCATCGTCCCGCAGATACTTTGTAAAGCAAGCACAAACTATATGCAATTTTTTGCGCGGCTTTTGCCTGATTCTCATGCAATTCCTCGTATTTCCTTTTTTAAAGCCAAATTGCCAACTTTGCGCAGTTGCAAGTCGATTCTTTTATTGTGCACGCTTTTTAATTAAAAGTCATGAGTTCAGCAATTGATACTGTAATCAATTTATGCATTCGCATTTTTGTTTACTGAAGTTCGCTCGTTATTTTAATTCGCATTCATCGCATCAACGATCCACTTCAACCTTCGCTTAACACCAATACGATATGTTAATCAAGGCAATTCTCAGAAATCTCTATAATCCTTCAGAAATATCCGAAACTAATTACCCTATACCCAGTTCTTTCTTCTCGTTGCTTTATATTATTAATTATCGTTACACTATTCTATAATTCTTACTCTTAACGTGTTATTATATTCATTTTATACTCGTTAGTCACATTCATTCACTCTACTCTAATTAATATATTTCTTTTTGGCTAATAAATTGGCTGAGTACATTTAATTTATCTCACGTTTAATTAATAAGCTGATAAATACACACAAAAAATAACTTGCACATCAATAATAGATAAGAATTGGCTAAGCCAAAGATATGAAAATTTGTGTGTTATTAAAATAATCTGAGAGCTATGTAAATCACAGCTAAATACTAAAATACGAAAATGCGAAAAACAAGTAATACACGATGTTGGTCATTAAAGTGGCCTTAGCCCAAAATGAAATTGTAAATGAAAAGTGCCATCAAAATATCAACGAGTCTCAGACGGAGTCGGAGTCGGAGTCATAGCATAATGTGCTGAAAGCACCCATTTACAAAGGAAGTCCAAATAATCAAAATAATGCAAGCGATCAGGGTAAGGGTAAGGGCTATGTTTAGCGGTAGAAACAAGAGGGAGGTGTAGACAAGGAGCTAAGTAAATGGCAATAATGACATAATAAAAAGCGCTCTTAAAATACCCTACAAACATGATGGCAACAACGAGTGGCTGCCACAGTGGCAGGAGGACAGATATACACACATACACCCAAAACAGAGTGCCAAACAGCAGCACAATAAAACGAACGTTAATAATGATAAGATAAAAGGGAAGACATCGCGAAGCGGGTCTGCAAAATGTTAAAACAATAACCAGCTAAATGTGCGACACAGCAAGGATGATTGTTGCCAGGACTTTTGTCAAACGGCACCAAATGGCATTGTAATATATTTTTGTTGTACTCTTAGCAAGGTGTCAGTATCCTTGTGTCGCATGTCAGCCGATGGCTTTCCCTCTAATAAATTAATGATAATACGGATAGAACTACAGTTCAGCTTAATGTGCTACAGTTACTTTTAATATTTGTTAGATACTCTCAACATTTGTGTTGTCATCATGATTGTTTAGAAGGAGAATAGCAGTCATATTATGAGTGCCATAAATGATATTCAACAATTTTTAATTTAATTTTCTTATTTGCATTTAAAGCGAGAAGTTCGGCGACCAGCGCTGGAAATGATAAAATAATACCAAAATACCTGGGACCAAATCGAAAAGTTTTTTTTTTTTTTTTATGTCAAGTTACACACACACAAAACACTCACACACACGCGCAACACAAATTTCAGTTACACTCGAATGATTTTATTTCTGGTTGGTTTGTTGCTTGTTTTAAGCTACGCAAAACTTTGTTTTGCTGTTGAAGCGGACTTAAAGTTTGTGGGGCAGGTGTTTGTTCTGGATTAGGGTAACCAGGAAAAAAGGTAAACTGACACCCTACCACATAAGCCGCATGATGCTTAGGTGCTTTACCTTTGCCCAAAATGCGGTTAATGCTGACCTGTATATGTTTCAGTATCTGCATATACATATAACTAATATATATCTTTAACTGTGTATTATCTACATACACATATGTATACATAAAACATTTAATTTTGACATTTTCTTTATCTAAATACCTTATCTGCGCCTTAAAATGCATTTGAATCTTTATTTAAATATGTACAAATAAGTATAGTAACATATATGCATAACAAATTAAAATTTCGTTGGTTTCTGTGTGCTCCCATGCATTGAGTATCAATAAGCATATTTCTATCTAATATAGATATCTGAGCTGAAAGCTCACTATAGCATTCGCCGCCTTTTCAGCATGGTAACCACAACAAAAAGCCGACATGCCTTGCACAGATACATAGATACACACACACACACACACACACACACTGATGTGCAAACAAACTGAGAGTGCATCACTAATATTAAAATTGTTTTTAAATTGATGCTGAGAATCAAAACCTGATGTCAACATATAACTTCCATTCAACTGCAAATACACGATAAGCATGCAGCCAAACAGAAGCAATGCCAATGTTTTGGCTTACTTTTGGTTATGATATTTCTATTGAAAATAAAATACGAATCTAAAATGAGTTGATACACCATCATTATTTATATTCAAATACTACTAATTATAGCAAGAAGGAAAAAATTAAGTTATTTTCATATTACATTACATCTTTAATAAGATCATCTTTAATATTATCATAAGTTTTTTATATCCGACCAAATAGTTATTGCATTGTTGTAATTATCGCATACATTAATATTGCACACATCATTTGCTCATCTTTTTAATGACCTTAAGCTTCTTTGTGGTCCTTTTCGCATATTTCATTTTTATTAATAAATATTTTTCCCTTGCGCTTGTTAAGAAAAGCGTATTAAATATAATTTATATGCAATGTGATGTTCTCATAGAATTATTTATGACTCTAGGTCTTGTTAATAATACTTGCATCATAAATAATTAATTTTAAAAATGTACACTCTACATTTTGTTGTGCCATGGCGATTTTTGCATGATTGTTTATTAAAAACCCGATTATATTAAAATATTGTATCAAAATATTAATATTATCTTGCAAGTAATAAGTTTTTAGCAGACAATTATGAACACACAAATTTTATGCCACTTCCTTTCTAAGTACTTACATTTTTTATATTTTATTTGTAAATTATCTCTAAAAATATGGAATATTTTTCCTTTTCAAAATATAAATCCAATTCAATTGATATATCTATAATCAAATAAAATATACCCTCTTTAGCTTACAAAAAAAGTTTAACTGGTGAAATATAAATTATAATTTAAATGTCACATCACTCGGAGAGCTTATTAATATTGTTAATGGGATTGCATTATTGGCAAACTACTATTTTTATTTTACGGTGCATTCTCTTCCCTTAAATCTCCTTTATTAATAACAGTTCGTGTAAATTTTAATGTACGATTAACCTGAAATCAATAGAACACCGAATTGTTATACATCATCGGCGTTAATCGCATTTGTTGTTCTTAATTAATAGTGACATGTGCGCGGTGGGCAGATATTATTAATATTGATCATACTTTTTATAAATATGCCAATTAATCATTGTATAGTATTCATGTACACCTCCAGTGAATGAGATGAAGAATTTATATGGGTGGTCCCTGTAAGTTTTGCTAACCAACTGATTTTTAATCTCACTTCATTTCCATTTTCATTGGGAGCACAGTTTGCATTAATTTCATCATTTAACAAATTGCCTTACGATTGCCATTGAATATCACTTGAATTGACTCGAAACCCTCTTAAATATTCAATGAGCTTAACTCTGTTTTCGTGAACTAACAAAAATGTTCATCCAATTGAAATTAACATATTTGCAAAAATTCTTCATCTTTTTTACTTGTACCCTATAAATACAAATATTTGTAATATAAAATGATTTCTTTAGCATAACTAATGGAAGACAATCCTGACAGTAAACAAGTCTGGAAAATAGTATTACAGTTATATCTTTCAAAAACATTTCTTACTAGCAACAAACATTTAAAAATACGCATAAGCAGAAGCAAACATCGCTGACTCTAAGTAAAAGTCCTGAAAATATTATATTATGAGCAAAATCTTTCCGAAAATAATTTTTAATAGCAACAAACAGTTTTATATATGTCTACATATGCATGAATCGTGTACAGGGTATCTTCTTGTGTACCCGCTCAAATGTCCTGCTTATTTTTGCCATGCCAGCCACGACGATGAAAAATGCAAAAGAAATTAATGCACAAAAATGCTTTTATTGACAGTTTTTATCGGAGTTTTTTCCACAAATTCGTTTGCTGGCTTCCTTCGTAGCTACTTTTTCAATAAGTGCGCAGTGCATTTGATAGTAGCCGGAAAACAATGGCAAGAGAGCAATGCAATTAGCAAACAGCTTGCAGCTTGCAGGCAAATCAAGAGCAAAAAAGAAACCAAACGAAACAAATGAAAATATTTGTTATATCTTTCTTAAGTAATTTCAGTGAGTGGCTTTTTGTTGCCGTAATCTTAAGCTTTACCCAGCACCTGCTTATAATCGATATCATTATTTGTGCAAGTGTTGGCAAACTTTTTAATTACACTTTGCTATTGCGGCTGAACTTTTCGAAAAAGGTGCTACTTTTTGGGCAAAGGCAAATACACTTGTGTGCCTCACGGTTACAAAAGTCTATAATAACAAAATGCATTGTCCCTGTCATGAGCGTTGCCATCATCATCATCATCATCATCATCATCATCATCATCATCATCTTTGTTGCCACTCTCAACCACATGGTACAAGTTTGTGCAACACTTAAACTTTAATTGTGCAAAGTTTTGACCATGTCGCCTGCAAGTCCTGCGCGTCCAGTCTATGTGTTTGTGTGAGTGCTGATAGATGGCATTCTAAATTTTGTGAATGGGGTCAGTCTGTGTCTAGGGCCCAAAATGTATAAAGGATTAGAGCGACACGCTCGCACACACACACACACACACAAGCAAAGGAGCAACCTGCCATATGGCCCTTTCAGCACATTGCAATCCGGTCCTGCAAGGCTACTGAAAAATGTGTGTGCCTGAGTGTATTTGGATATATATACATATATGGATGTGTACTTGTGTGCTACTTGGTGTAGTCTGTTTGCCAAACGACTTAGCACACTCATTGGGTGCCAACCACAAATTCAATTTTCCCGATAAGATAAAAGTGAAGTGTACCCCACTTGCAATTCTAAAATGCAAGCACAAAGGCTGAAACTTGTTTCTTGCTATAAATACTAAAATTACTTGGCTCTTTATTTGATAGATGGACTTTATAACTAGGAAATTAACAATTATTTCAGTGAGGACTTTCGTGTAACAAAATTAAAGATAGCTTTGTATAGAATTCTTGAATTCAAATTAAATTTTATCAAAGTACTCAATCTAGACGACATTTGTACACAGTATCTACAAATCTACCAAAAAATATCATTTGAAATGACTCTTTGAACTAAATGAAATAAATAAATAAAATAAAAATACTTAAGAAACAGTTAATGTAACACAATGTTTTAGTTTTCGAGTTTTCTAAAGTTCTAAAGTTGTTTTTTTTTTTCTTTTGAAATCCCACGCTTTACAACTACATATTTTACTTAAGTGAATAATGAGGCGAAAATATTTTAATGGCACAACCAATCACTTAAACACTTTTACATATACATATATATATGTACATATTTACACCCACACTAGTAGCCCATTACTTCATTTATTTGAACAGCTTTCAGTCTTCGTCCCTCTGGTCGCATTGTGTAACTGCTATGCGGACATGTGTGTGTTTGGGGCGTTTGGGTTCCCAAGTGAGAAATATTGTTTTAGTTTATCATGACAGCACTTTTACAAGTTTTAACTGCTCATACATTAATTAAAAACTTAATAAAACTGTAACGAAAAAACGGACATTTGCAGCTGTGTGCGAACTGTTGCTCCTCTCGAACATGGGGCAATATGAGCAATATGCAATTGTGC
The DNA here is from genome assembly GCA_035041615.1 of Drosophila anomalipes. Lineage (NCBI taxonomy): Eukaryota > Metazoa > Arthropoda > Insecta > Diptera > Drosophilidae > Drosophila > Drosophila anomalipes. Next base: position 8,801,130 of record JAWNKZ010000064.1, on the reverse strand, counting down.
AGTTGCGTGAGTGGCTCTGTGCGCGTCTGTGTGTGTAATTTTAAATTGGCATTTGGCTCTTTTGGCATATGACTCGCTTGGTATGTGCAAGATTTTTATTTGATTAGGGCCAGCGCCAACAAATTGTTACCATATATTCAAGCGCTTTGCTAATTGCGTGCCACAGTTGTTGACACTTCTTTGAGCAGCATATAAAACGGAGATAGCAACTAAAACAGCGACAACAACGACAAGAAAAAAAAAATTGCTATTGTCTGAGCAACGTCAGCAAAGAACTGACCTGAAACTGCTGAGCGGGCCAAAGTGGAAAACCAAAATTTCACTTTTATACATTTTAGCCAAAATGTTTGCGCACGGGAAAAGGAAAGTACTTAAAACCACTCCCCAAAAGGAAGCGAATGCCACAACAAATGCAAATCAAGAAAGGAAATGAAAATGGTGAGACTTTTTTTTCAATTTACCCCTCACAAGATTGTATTCAGTAATATAGTGAGAGAAACTGAATTTCAGTTTCAACGAGTTTAGTCACCCACTTATAGTGCATATAAAGTTGAGTTACTTTTCAGAAAAAGCGTATAAAGCATTTTCTAATTCTTACACATAATATATCTTAATTATTTTTGATGTATTCATATATGTTTTTTCAGTTTCCTATTTCAAGTGAGCTTTTCATAAAATGCCTGATGAATTACTTTGCCAACAGTCGACAAGGAAAAGGGCTTAAGGGAGTCTGTTGAAAAGGGATGCACCCAAAATTGTTGCTACTCCGGCAAAATAAGAAAGAAAATATTCTCTTGATTTATTAAAAAAAATATGTATATCCTATGCAAAGTTTTATGTGTGTGCGTATTATTGTTTTTAGGTACAGACTTCAGATGACAACTTTGAGTTATGAGCTGTGCGTTGGCTTGAGTGCGTGCTACATATTGAGGTCAATGCACTTGCTTCTCCCCCTAAGCGATAAAAATAGAAAAAAATTTACTTTGAATAGAAGTGTGCTAAGCCAGATTTTGATATGTGGCCTGCACTCGTATGACAAATTTCTAATTTGTCTGTCAGCAGCGCTGGCTGGCAATAAGTTTTAGAAGACACTTGATGCGATTATGATCTAACCATATTTCTTAGTCCGATTCGTGCACATGACTTGTACATGTGACAAACTCATGCCGGAAAATCATCGTCGTTGCCCTCGTCTGTTTCCTGGGACCAACGAACCGAGTGCCAGGCGCATCCTTCGACTGCATTTGCTTCTAGTTCTGTGCTGATGTGCGTGTCTGTGCATGTCAAGCGCTTCACTTCCGTACACACACACACACACACACCAACACATGTGCAGTCTGTCCATATTCGTCTTAGCCTGCATTTAAGTTTGGGTGCAGCCACACCAAAAACACGCCCACATTTGGTTACATTTTTATTTCAAATTGGTCATTTCCGATCGTTTTTGCAATTTTCATTTGTCGCTCGACTGCTTTCCCATTGGACGCCTGCTTTATCCTTGCATCAGGACATGTACTCCATCATGCAAGTGACTTGAAAAGTTGTTTCCGTCTGACGTTCTGTATACTTTCATATTTATAGATGTCTATGTGTCGTCGTGCCATTCTAAACAAAAACCATTTTCCGGCATTTAAATCTCTCTGCTTAGCTTCTTTTTTTTTTAACGTGCCGGTCTTACTGGTGTCGCATATGCTAGTTTTATTTTTAACGGTCTGCCCTTCCCACACATTCACGCTGTTTAATTTGAATTTTTATCGATTTCGAAAGTATAAAAAAACAGCTTAGCTTTGTCTTTGCCACACTCGCTCGTTACACATAAAATACCCATAAAAATGTCAGCGCATAAGTAACCCAAAGAGCTTCAACTCTCCCCTAAGCCACACTCTTAAAGTGCAGCAATTTTTAACGAGTACGTATGTGGCATCAGACATATAGGTTCCATTTCGCTTGAGTTTTCTTGAATAAAATCTTAAAATACAATCAATTTTGTTAAGCAGCATGTGTAGATTCTGTATTTTAGATCGGTCCGTGTCAGCCTAAAGCGAGTATACTTATTATGAAAAAGTCATTACAGAATTTACTGCACAGCCAGATGCAGAAAATACATTATTTGCATTTCTACAAAATGAAAAAGAGAGAAAATATTAGAAAAAAATTATTTAAAAAATATGTGTAACAAAATTGATTTAACAAGTGTACGACTTTAAAATGTTAAATTAAATTAATATCTGATTGGCTTTTACGTTAGACACTGCATTATCCCCAATCTACCAATTTTGTATATTAGAAAATAAACGATTTTATTACGAACAAATGCAATTAATGAAAAACTACCTAACGAGTATCTAATTTAATTAATTTTTGATATTATTTTATATTGATATTGTTATCGCAATTTTGGAAACCCGTTTATAAATATTGACAAAATCATGTACAAAGCAAATAATTGCTATGGCCTGTATCTTATTTATGCAGCATGCAATATACATGGAGAAACAATACAAAAGAGTTAGGAGGCAATAACAAACAGACGTGAGGACACGGACGTAGAAGGGCACGAGGTCAGATCAAATAGCCAAACAATCGGTGCAGCTATAACATATTATATGCATATTTTAAGACCAGCATGTGGAAATTGCATTCAGAGCATTCATAAAATTTTTCATTTCAATTAAACATCGAACCATATCGTTGGCAAGTCAACAGAATCATGCTGATATTTTTTTATGTAAATAAGAAAATTGTTTTTGTTTAACATTGCGTGTACGTAATGTGGCAGCATTGAAAAAGCCAATGCAAACATGCAGAGCTTTAGCCAGAGCCAGTTCCAGGGCAGCAGCAGCAAAGGCTAAGCCAACTTAATAGCTCTAAATAAATAAATACAATGAAAACAGTAGAAACAAAAAACAAAGCCAGCCAATATGCAGCATTGCATCTGTTTGCAGCAAGTCTGCATTATGAGCATAAGTGTATATGGATCTACAAATCTCTACATGGCAGTGTCTGTATCTGTGTGTTTGCCAGTGGTTTAAGTAAAGCCACTTCCGGCCACATTTAAAGCAATTAGCAATTGCATGCACAACAAACGTAGGGGCAACAAGAGAAAATGTTGCACTCGCGTAACCGACACTGAAATACTTTGATACCAGTTATTCCAGCGGATTACAAGTAACAAAGAACAGGGTGGGTGTAGCCAATAAGTACTGTCCAAGTTTGCCTTTCAAATTGCGAAAGATATAAGCTAGCTAGCTGGAGTTATCGGATTTTTGAAATTGTGGGGCGGGTTCCTAGTAATCTTCTTTCCAAGTTTGGTAGCTGTAGCTATTAAATTGCGGGAGATATAGGCTTCTGAGAACTTTGGAGGCGGGAGTGGGCATGGGAAAAAAAAAATTTTCGAGTACAATCTTAGTAATCTGGCTTGGCGTGGTCTGGTGTGGGCGTGGTCTGAAATGCCTAAAATTTATATGCCGATTCTTGGAGGAGATTACCAGTAAGTTATCTGCCAAGTTTGGTCACTCTATCTTTAAAATTGTCGGAGATGTGCGGACTTATCGATTAACACTTTCCGAAATATCGGATTCGCCGATTATAGGCTCAGGTGTGGTCGTGACCATACAAATTTGTTATCGGTTCTTAAATTTGAAGACTCTAACTCAAAAACTGCGGAAGATATAGCCATTTAAAATTTGAGGGGGCGGGGGGCGGGGGGGCAGGGGGGGGGCGATGGGCGGCAAGGGCGGCGTAGGTGGGCATATCCCGATGCTTGAAGGACACCGCCAACAACCTACCGATAAAATTTTGTGACTGTAGCCTTGAAAGTGTGGGAGATATGTGGCTTTATCGATTTGCGAATATCGATTTCCTAGCCCCCTGATGGACGTAACATTCCAATTTTTACACGTTGTCTGACGCGAGCACAGACCAGCATGTGTACCAAGTTTCAAGTCTTTATCTCTAAGGGTGTCGAAAAAAGTTGCGCTCATTCAGACGGACAAGCGGACAGACAGCATGCCGGAAAGTGCACAAATCCAATATACTATGATACCTTCGGTATCAAAGTATGAAAACAACAAGATTCCACATAACAGTGGTAGCATGCAACCTGCTTAAGACTATGAGATTCGGAATTTACAAAATTCATATGGCATTCTAAAGAATGTGTTTCTTTTGCGCACATCCCGCAGATTGCACTGACTTTAAAAATATGTATATTTTTAATAGATTAAACGAAATAGTATTTTGTTGACTTTCCAAAATTAGCCACACATTAAATATTGTCAAACTGCAAAATCCTATACAAATATATTTTCTATTTGTTTTTATACTGGGCTGGGAAAAACATATCTGCAAGCGTCTTAGCGATAAAAACAGTAAAAAAAAGAAAAGGAAAAACTGAGGGAAACATAGGGCAAACAGCATCAATGTCGTTGCTTACATTTGTTGCACACACAATCACATTCTGTCGAAATTCTTGCAGCTGTAACACCCACAACAAAAGCCAGCCATTTGCAAAAGACGAGCAAAACGAAGGCAATTATATTAGGTAAGGCAACCCGGCATGCGGCACGAACTTGTTCTAGCACTCAGATAGCACTTACAATACACACACACAAACACACACACAAACACACACACACACACACACACACAAACACACACAGAGGCTGTTGGCCAAAGTACCTCATTGCTTGTATTTGTCTATTGCAACTTGGCAATACTTTTGTTTACTTTTGCACATTTCGTCAGAAGCGGCTGCATCCGAAGAGAACAACAGCAAGATTCTGTGTTCCCGAATACACTTTCTGCTGAAATTCTGTCCGGTATTCGTAAAGATATTTTTGAAATAGATCAAATATAGTTTTTATCACGCAATTTCATAATAGTATTAATTGCATTTCGCAAATATTTCTTTATGTCAACATAATCCATTTATTTCAAAAACCTTTTCGGATATCGCATTAAAAATGCTTCTGTAGTGAATAGCTAAGATTTTTTAACATCAACAGTATCTAGAAAAAAAACAATAATAATTGCTTATGTTCTGGTATACAATTTCTACAATTGTTATTCGGAACTTTTGGAAAATAACTAAGTGAATTGTTTTTTGTTTTTAATTACAAAACTGATACTTAGTTTTGGCAACAGTAAAAAATCCAAGATCAAGCGTGTGTTCCAAATAATCATTTTCCTTAATCACACCCAAGGTTCTGAGAGAAAAGTAACTTGTGTTAACATATTTTTTTGCTTATATAGATTGGTATATTATTTGTGCATAAGCAAAATTATATTTTGGAACGTAATGCAGTTATTGAAAGCAACTTTTTGGCTGAAAATGCATAGGAACATTGTGCCGGCTGGGTATCCACAGGCATACAATTATGTGGAAAAGTGCATGGTGAGACAGGACAGGACAGGACAGAACAGGACAGGAGACAGCAACTGGCAGCCGACACAATGCAAAAGGACAACCATTGTAATAACAATTACATGTACAAACATAGCAACAACAGCGAACACAAACAGGCAACCCTTGGACTTTGTGTATCCTGGCATCCTTGATTCTGTACATTCTACAGTGCTTATAACGGACTCCAACTTCACTTCTCAGATCTTCTCACTATTTTGGCTTAGAGTGCGCTGCATCGTTTGCTGCCAGTTTGTTGCTATTCAAGTTTAATTAAGCTAAAAGTGCTTGCATTATTTAATTTTACTTTGTGCCATTGTTGTTGCAGCATTATTGTTGCATTTCGCTCAGACGGACACTAATTTAGCTGAAAGCAAAATTTCATTAGCACTGAAATGTCGCCGGTGAAAATATTTATCTTAATTCCATTGTTTTTGTACAGCGCAAACTGTAGTCAATATTGAACAATGCACAATATTTATTAACACAATCAATTTAAATCCATATCAAAGTTCCAACTTTTTACATCAAATAAATGCTACATTAAATACATATATAATTTATGCTGTTTTGTACTGAATTCTTATAATACTCGACATTTCTTATGTACACAGTTAAATTATACAAATTTCGTATCTCTCTAGTGTGCATCAAATTAAATGTTGTCTGTTGCTGTCTAGTATGTGTGTGCCCCTTTGCGTCTTCTCATAATAATTGGGTGCAATCAGGCAACGAGGCAACAAAGTGCATTGTCCTTTAAGTCAAAGTACAAGACAAATTTGTATACTTGATAAAAGTTCGATTTCCCATCTGGGCGAATCATTGCGCATTTCATAGCACACCATGCCTCAGCATTTGAATTTTTTTTTTTTTTTTAAGAAATGCCACCAGTTTGCCTCATGTATATGTATCTGTATCGGCAGCTGTGTCTGCAGCATGCAAATTATATTTTCGCGCTGGCGCTTAAGAAGGAAATGAAATCAGCAAGTTGTACTGAGAATTGGCATCAAGTCAAAGAGTGTTCCGGGCCATATTGCCTGAATGATACAAAATAGCAAAATAGCAACCAATTTTCATTCGCTCCAACACAAACCACGCTATTGTATGCCAGTCTCGCATTTATGTATATGTATGTGTGCAGTGTACCCCCAACTATGTCACTTTCATGTTGCTTGGCTGCTCAATCATAAAAAATTTGATTTTCATACGGCACTTGGCACTCTGCACTCAGCTGGGATCAAGTATGCATTGCGGGTAACTTCGGTAAAGGGTTGGGAGTGGGGGTGGGGGTGGTGTGGGTGAGTGACGATGAAAGTACGGTGAAAGTGGAAAGATTTTCATATACATATGAGCATACGTACACTCTGATGACGAGCACACTGCATGCCATTGAGGGTCGTCAATTGGCAAGCTACTTGGCATCGTTCTTTATTGGGGAAACGAGCTAATAAAAGCCAACGCTAAAATATTTGGCTATAATTCCTTGAAGAGAACAGTGCACGGCATTGCAAAAAAAAAATTAAATGGTCTTATTCAAGCAAAATTGTAAACTAGTGCTTATTAAAGATTTGCATAAGGAACTCATAAAAAATGTAATAATAGAGCAGTCTGCTAACTCTATGCTACTCTAAGTGCAGCTGAGTATTTTTTTATTTTTTTTTTGATTTATTGTTTACAGCTTGATTGCAAAACGAAATCCGATAATATAATTATTATCGTTTAGCACTGTTTTAAATAACATTTTACTTGTTTGGGGGAGCGATGCAAAAATGAATTAATATTTTATAATACAATCAACATTAGACAGATATAACGACATCAAACAGAAACGGAATTGTGGTTTTTTTTTTGGGTCCCTTAATCACAGATACGAATATCTGCTTCAGGCGCGGATGCTTTTGCTGCAGTAACAGTAGCATTAGCAATAAGCAGAAATGGCTATAAAGCTGTGCACACTCAAATACACGCAAAGCAAGACACATACGCACACAGCCACACAAAGACACATCCTGCTGCATGCAATCTAGAAACGATTCTAAACAAGAGAAATCCGCTTTCATAATTTCCCTGTGGAATGCACATTCTTTTTATTGCCACTAAGCGACCGACGTTGAAATAACAATGCAAACAGACTCAGCACACGAACATGCCCACACACAAGAACACACACACATACACACACACACACACACACACACGCACACACACACACACTTAAACAGTTACTTATACACAGGTCCATGTCGACTCTCAGCTCAATTACAATTGCAATTGTTTGCCTGAATGCGTTTTGGTTTCGCGCTGTTTGCCGCACGGCCGCATCCTGCCAATGCTGAAGCCAGTTTAAAAAATGATATTCACCATGGCTTAACTATTCCATGTACCCTTTCCTTCACCCCTCTCAGCTGTTGATGATCTGAATTTCTGCCATATTCACCCATTTCGCCAACCACCTCATAATTACAATTTCAATTCTCGTGGCATTTTGCCTTGCTTCTTACTTTAATCAATGTTGTGAACAGGCTGAAAGCTGCACGCTCCTGCATTGACTGCTTTATTGCCCTGATAGTATGTTATTGTTTGTTTTGTAGTCGATTAGCTGCTGTTCCAACGACAACATCAACAAATGAAACGGCAACCGTTTTTGTCTTTTAATCTATCCCACATAAGTCAGATTCAAAGAAGAATAATTCACACGAAGTTTACAAGAAAGTTTAGATGCTGATATAGATTATTAAGTACAAAATAAAAAGATTTAATACAAAATACCTATTTTATTGAAAATTTAGTAAGCCATTTAAAACACTAAAACTTTGTTTAGAAATAAATTGAAATGTTGCAGTGACATATCTGATGATTTATGTGCAGTTAAGCCAATTGCGTATAACATACATCAAAGTGCATATGAAAATATTGCGCATACAACTCGTTGTCAATCAAAATTGTTCTATATTGACAGTGGCCTGTAATTTATGCAAATGTGAAAATGTTACAAATTGCACTTCCATGCGCACAGATACAAGACATACAAATCAACAAACAAAATGCACGACTAAACAAACTGAGAGCCACAAATAAATCAATTGGCTGCGTATGCGTAATGCATAAAGCTGATTAAGGGCTGAACAGAGCAATCATAATCATAATGTTTAAGAATGTATGTGTGTCTATATATATATATATATATGTATATATATTTTTATCTATACACATATATGTGTAAGTCTATCCATACAGATTTTCTTCATTAGTCGCTATCGATAGTTCAATGGCCCTTCGGGAAAATCTGTGCCGAAGACAAGCAACCAAATGCATATACAGTTAAAGTTACTAATGCAGAAACAGATACAAATTGCTTTTTTTGTTGTCTGTGTGTGTATGTGTGTACTAAGTGTGTTAGCCTAATAACTCTTTCGCTACAGATCAGTTATTAATAATCAGCGTGCGCTGCTGCCCACTCGAACTAAGTCACTCTCAGACTTACTTTGAGCTGGTTCCCACTGTCTATATACATACTTTGTATATAGGCAACTGGTTGGGTGCTTTTAATTTTCCACAACGCTGCGCAAAGAAATAGTTTCGGGTTTTGCAGCTTTTCCTGTTTTCTTTCGTTCTGGTGCTTCACGGATCTACTGCTGGGTAACCAGTTAAGTTGCTGCCATTTCTATAGTTCCAGCCGTTGTTGCTATTGTTGTAGTCACTCAAGTGTCTCTCTTGGGAGTCATAAGTTTTTTGGGGCTGCAATGCGCGTTTATGAAGCTTTTGATGTTTGCGCAACCAAAGGGAAAGACAAAAACAAAAAAAACAAAAAAACAAAAAAAAAAAAAACACAACAGAAAAAAGAAAAACCTTAAGTCTAAATCTGTGCATAGTTTTTTCTCTCATATTTTCTTCACTTTCTGTGGTTGTTGTTGTTGTTGTTATTGTTGTTGTTTGTATGCTCATCGAAGCGGCAATTTAATATTAACTGGTTCGCTGATGCATTCAATTTGGTTTTGGCCTTCGCTTCATTTCTTTCCTGCACATTAATAAATATTATACTTTATCCTGTCTCTTGTGTGTCCATATCATGCTTGTTCAATCTGCCTTAGGTTATTTTGTGGTTTCTGGCCACACAAAACACTTTGTTCTCTATGATTAAACTTAAAATGATTAAATTTGCTAAAATCATCCCCATAAGCTCCCGCTTGTCTGGGCAAATGTATTCTATTTTATACATACATATATTTCCGCCTGATCACCGTTTGTTTAGCAAGTTTCATATACAGAAATAGCCTGCTGATAATTGTTTTGTATGCAGCATGTATTCAATGGAAACTCCAACTGCTATTACATTTGATGAGCATTGTTCAATCAAAATTATTGAATTTATGTGCACATGTTTGCAATTTTGGCTAGATACATTGTTGTATATTCGTATGTGACTGCACAAATAGATTCACCCCAAAAAGGAATGGCTTGTGCGAAACTTGCTTTATAATTCCACTCCCCCCTACATTCTCTCTCTCTCTTCTGCTTAAGGCCCGCTTGATTGGGCTACCAATTGAGCAATGCGCATAATTTGATAAAGCATAACCACTATCAAATTCTGCTGTGCTCCCAGTGGAAACAATGGCAACTGCAATCGTGCTGTGACAAGCAGACAGAACATGTGGCTGACAGCACCAGGCATTGTCTGCATCTTGTCTAGTCACAAAGAAGCCATAATTGTTCTCCTCTTTTTTTTTTTTGGTATCCAAAATCTTTTTGTTTGGCCAACTCAGCTGCCAGGAAAAAAGCAGCGGGTGCGATAAAAGTGCAATGATTACAAAAGGCTGAACAGAGGTTAAACAACTCTGAGTAGCTTATATATACATATGCATATATGTATAAATATTTATGAAAATAAATGAAACGGAAAACAAAAATAAACAAAAAACAAATATGCCCTTAACAGATTCTAGCTTCACATACTTCAAATATAAAATGTAAAAAATAAAACAGATTTGAATAGCATTGAGTTATTGGCGTATAATTATTTTAAGTAGCCCTCTCACAAACTTCTAAATGCAATGTAATATAATTAATTATATATTTTAGATCTTAGCAAACGTTTCTTCATATTTGCCTTAGGCTCTTCAACTGACTGACTTTCATCCCATTTCCAAAGAAATTTCTCCCCTTCAGCCCGCAACAACTGTCAGCATTTCGGCACAAACAATTAAAGTACTTAGGCTCGTCAGGAGCCGCATGGAGCCCTGTAAATATTCAAAGAGCAACTTGTCACTGACACACAGCCCAGATGGCCCCACCCCCCACCCCCTCCCCACATGGTGCCCAGCCCCCATAGAACTTCAGCCATACTGTTTGTTTGCGGTGCACATGTGTTTTATGTGCGTCTGCCTGTTCGCCTGTCTGCTTGTCACTTACTTTTGATTTCCTTCCCGTCTCGTCTCGACTTTTCGGCCTCTGCACTGTTGGTTTTTATACCCTGTTTTCAAATCCTTGTTTTCTAAAATAGGTTATTCTAACTGTAGATATATCTACGAACAAGCGTTACAACACACTCAACACACTAAATTACATAAACCTGTCCTCGGATTTTATTGAATAAAAATAATATGTAATAATTAATTGAAAACGCATATCTTAATGATCCAAATCAGACATCTGCATATAGGGTGACTAAATCTCGGTTACTTTTGTATTATGTTATTCGTACATTTCTTTTAACTCTCATGTTTCGCAGCTCGTGTTTTCCCTTGCCAAAATTGTCTAGCTTTGATTTATGCCACACACATGCATTGCATACTTTTTTGGAGCGTAGCTGGCTGCCGCTCTTCTTCTTCTTCGTCTATTGTTGATTATTCTTTTTTCGGGCTTTTTCGTTCAGTTTTTTGCGTAATCTTTTATTTTTTTGTGGGTTAGAAATTAGATTTGCTTTTGCCCTGTGCGTTTGGAGACCAACAAGCAACAGCAATAACAATAACAGCCAGTCTCATATTTGTTGACGACTGGGAATTAAAAACGTCTCACACATTGCTCACATATACATGTGTGGTTAACTGTGTGCCAGAAAGAAAGAAATATTATGCAAATTTAGATTTCATAAGTGAAACAGTTAAGTGATTTAAGCTAAGTGAAAAGAACTAAGTACAGTTGCCTCAAATTGCCAAATGGACTTTTGGTCATTTATTTAATAGCCGGCAATAATTACGCTTAAGAGCTGGTCTACGTTTGGAAAGAACAGTGAAGAATAAAAGCAATTAATAAGTGAATTTGGCAACCCTTTGGCACTGCTGCTGCTTACAACACACCTAACGTCGAAGCTAAAATACAATTTACATTAAAATACTTTTTGGCATTAAAGGATATTTCGTTTTAAACACATTATGGACATATTTATGCTATGATAGATAGGCAAGCAGCCTACGTAGCCACCCATACAGGATGAGCACTCCAGCATCGTTAAGCCTGGCAATATTGCAAGAATGCTCCAAAAATACTCAATTTGGCTTGGCTTAAATATGCAAAGTCAATATTTAGAAAATAGGAAATTGGAAACACAATGGATCTCAGGAATGAAGTGAAAGCAGCTTACAGAATTAGTATCGCAGAAAACAAAGCTGAAATAACAGCAAAACAGCACATTCAGATAACAATTAAATTACAACAGCCACATCAACAGATATAAAAAAATCAGAACAAGTGTTAACTGCAGCAGCAAATGTGCAATAACTTTGTGAAAATAACGAGGTATTGTTGCAGAGCTACCAGTGAAGCGATGTTGAAAATGGAGCACGTCTTCAATGCAATCGCCTCCAACGCTGCACTCCAATACTCGCATATTACGTATACGCATGGGTGGCATCGTTCTAACATGGAGATATAGGGAAATGTTCGGGTTAGACCTGGTTTTTGTGTGTGGGGTTCAAACGTTTCAAGCAATTAGCGTGTGCCACAATCTCGGCAAAAGGCTAAAAGGAAGCTGCAAATGCCAGCAGATGCACACGCACAACTACACACACAATTCAGGCGAATGAATTGCCAAGCTGCGATTGCTATTGTGTATGCGTGTCAGTCTGTATATATGTATGTTTGTGAGTATGAGAATCTAAATGAAAGTTTCTCTATCTGGTTTTGTTTCTATACAAGCGTATGTCTGCGTGCTATTTGTGGAAGATACTTAAATGCAAAAAAGAAAAATAACAAATGAATCCACTTAAGGAGAGGAATTAAAAACAGAGCACAACAATATAATAGCACAAGTACTAAAATGAATGTGTGCCAACAACCATTATTTAAAATTTAAGTAATTGCTCAAGCTAACGTTAGTCATAAAAAGAAAACATTAATAAATCCGTATCTACATATTCGTATTATTTTTGTTGTTTTTTTGTGGTCTACCGTAGTCAACAACAATTTAAGCATGTAATATCTATTGGAAAGAACCGACTCACAGTGCATGAAGCCCCTCAATAATTGTAATATTTTTTGTATTATTTTGTGCAAAGCTAAACTTAATTATTGTCTTCAAACCATGACTCCAATAAGTATGCAAGCGTATAAATATGTAAAGTATTTTTAAACTAAGGTCAAAATATTAAACACAAGTGAGCCCTAGAATTAAAGCGATTACTTCATTTAACTCATTTTATATTAAAAACTTTTTAATTTAGTTATAATTAATTGGGAAATCTCCCTTTCCAGGATCAATTATTCTGAAGCTGACCCCAGACAATTTCTACCAGCTAAGTTCCAAACTCAACTCACCCAAACTTATACACACGTACATACATTCTTGCGCCGTGCCACAGTTGGTTGGAGCTGAACCAAATAGGGCTGCACTGCACCAGTACGCATAATCACACACACACAAACACACACAGATGTGGCATTAACTTTTTCGTTATATTAATTGCGAACATTTGAACTTTTATTCAATTTACGAGCTGCACCAGCAACTGCAAAGCCAATTGCCGCAGCCTAACCAGCAAAAAGACCAACTAGCATTGACTTGTAGAGGTTTCGCAGGGGGGCGGGGGGAACTCGTATGTGGCTGCATTCCCAAGGATTGCACTGCCAGACATTTGCTTTGTCTTTCAGTCAAGGCATGAGTCTCGAGTCGCACTCGAAGCTGTCTGAATGTGTGTGCATATAAAAAGCCAAAGCCGCGCAAACGAGCAGCCAAGCAGCCAAGCAGCCAACTGCCGTATTAGCAATATGCCCAAGTGAGGTCTACGACCAGCTATAAATACATGTCAAGTTCGACCCCCACTCTATTTGAATCGTATGTGTGCTTTAAAATTTATGTGGATCCGCCGGGTTACGCGAGTTATTTGAGACATACGATTTTAATTTTAGCCACAAGAAAGGTTAATTGCCACTCAACCTAAACTATTTTATGTGGGATATGCTGCATGTTTTATGCATAACTAGTCTTAATGTCCGCTGCGGGAATTGTCAAAGATTTTATGTGCATTTAGGGTGCCATAAAACTTGAGAAGGCCACAAAATATCAGCTAACACAATTTCAACTACTGCAAGTAACATCAAACATTAACCTCGACTGCGTAGCAGCCAAGAAGTTTCTTAAGAAAACTTTCAAATTTTCATATTTGTAATAAAATTACAAATAATTATAACAATTATTAAAAAAAAAAAAAAAACACTAAAAGTTAAACACAGTTTCAAAATACACACAGCAAGGAGTATTTTTTATTTTTTTTATTTTTTTATTTTTTTTGTTGCCCTTATCATAATTTTGGCGACTCTGCGCCAACTGAATGTGCAATTAAAATGTTACCAACTGCTGCGCACTTCGGGAAATTATGTGAGAGGGTGTTTCTGGGAGCAGGCATACTAGTCCGAGGACAGCAATATAAAGAAATTATGACTTATGCATGAACAATGAACAATGTACAAATTGCATAGCAGTTGGATTACAAAGTTGTGTGCATTCTGCCGAATTTAATTTGCATTTAAAGTTATAGTATTCCAAATATAATTTTCTACATATCATCAAATTCTAAATAGGCTATTATAAATGAGTATTAGTACAATGCATTTATGCAAATAATAAAAACTCAAATAACAAACTGTAAGAATGAAAAAAGAAAATAACAAAATCAAAATACAAATATAACTTTGAACAATGTTTCTGCATCAATTATTCCTTTATTGTGGTGAATCAGAAATTGTAATTCAGATACCTAGAGCAAATCTACAAGTAACCATCATAGTAGCCATAGCAATCAATTTGTATTACTGGCTACAACTATTGTTAGTTATTGACATTTATATTTTCATTAAATTTTAATTGTTCATATATTTTTGGCGTTGTAGTTCTCGAATATTATAACTTTATTTAGATCAGTGAATAAGTCTTGCTTGACAGTAATAAGCAAATAATTAAATGTTGTATAGTATATGCTAATCAAATTACTAACACTGGATACATTTGCCATTGATAATTAAATTCCATTCCATTATTGAATTCGTAAATTTAATAAATATTCGGGGCTAAACTCGACTCTAAATTAACGCATTCAATTGAAAATACGAATTTTCACACACGAAATTGTACATAATTTTCAAAAACTGCACTGTACGTGTTTAATTGAAAAGTGTGCGTATTGTCCGCACTAAAATTTGTTTATTATAATTAATAGCATGACTAATAATATATTAAGCTTGTTATTATCAAAGCCCTACATTTTTAGTTGCCTTCGACAAATTTTGGAAACTATTTAATTATCAACTTCAATCCGTTCGTTTGGGTTTAGTTCATATAAATGAACATGTAATGATGATGAAAGTAAAGTAACTTAAATTCTATTTTAAGATCACTTGGATAGATAAAAGCAATTGTAAATTTGCTAAATATTAACTTGTCGTATCTATACCTCCGTAAATTTAAAATGCAATATATGTATTTGCATCGTGCACAACCATTATGTGGAGCCATTATCAACAAACTATACTGAAACGACATTTTGGTCACTTTTCGCCATCAGTTTTGTGTGAAAGCTGAGGTAAATCTTAGTTTAAATGTGTGTAATAAAGAAGATGCTGTTATTGCATGTAGTTGGGCTGTTGGGTGCCGCAAGGCAGGTGAAAACTTACACCTCGAACACGCCCATTAACTTTCTCTTCCATTTTTGCTTCTTTTTTTTTTTTGGTTTTCTTTTTAAATAACATCGAGAAAAGAGCTCGCAATAAACTTTGTTCCAGCTTCGCCCACAACGGCAACAACAAAAACTACAACAACAGCAACAACAGCAACAACAGAATAAAAACCACAGCAGCAAGAAATCGGGCAAAGCTAAAAGCCGAGGAGTGTTTGCAGAGGCGCCTAAGCAAACACTGCATACTTTTAGGCGTGAGCCCAGCCCACACGGTTGCCGTTAAGTCGGTGTTGTGTTAACGTTGTGTTACCATCGTGTTTGCCCTTCTTGTTGACACATGCAGGGCGCACGGGCAAATGGGCGGTTGGGTGAATGGATTGCTTCGCTATCTGCGGCCATGTTAAAAGTATTTTGATTTAGAAAATGTAAATTCACCACTGACTTATGCAGGGGCAAAAATAAAGCAAAACCAGGAGGAGCGTCTGAGCACAAACATTGTAGGTCTGGCAACAAGTTCTTCTTTTTTTATTGCTTACCAAATGAGCTGCAGCTAAGGCTAACCAGGTAAACAGGTAAACAGGTAAACAGGCTTCGCCTTAGTTGGCCATAAAAATGCAGTCTTTATGACCCACATAGCCACACCCAATATATCCATACGCACATAAGATTAAATCTACAAAGCGGCTGCCGTTTCAAAATGCAAAACGCGAATTTCTATTTCTTGACGCAACGTGATTTAGCAATTTTCCAATTTTCACAAGCATCAAAAATAAAGTTGCGCTCCGACATGCCAAACTGTAACGTAGTTGCGGTTTGTCCACACCCGACTGACGAAATGGGACTGGGAATAAAAGGTAGTGCCCCATTTTATATTCAGATATTTTATTTGCGTATCACAGACAGCTCCACGGTGAATACCAGGTAAATGCACCAGTTGATATTGTACAACATTTTATTTGATTATTTTATATATTAATACTTTATTTATTAATACATTAAATACTAAATGGTTACCAAAATGTAACAATTGAACTCTAAATTTAGTTCATGGTTTTTTTAAATATCGTATTTTGCGTATTTAGAGGAGCAACGCATTTAATTATCAGTTGAATATTGATATCTGTAAGCAAACAATATGCATTTAAGATATCTGTCTGATAAACGTTAATTTTTTGCGTAATAAAACAACCATTATGTTATCTAAATACTTACCTAGCCAATAAATACTGTGGTGCTGTCAGTGATTTGGTAGCAGTTTTTGGTCTGTTTGCACTCTGGCAGCGCACATTTGTGCATTTTATTTACGAGTTTCTAGCATTGTTGTTGTTGTCGTCGATGTTGTTGTTGGTATTGCACTTGCCCCACGTGATATGCGCTTCCTTTTCTGATACCTCAACTTTGTATTTCCTTTATTTCTTTACCATTTCTGGAGCATTTCCTTAACAGTGATTTCTATTTTAGCTGCTGCCAACGCTTCGCTGCAAGCCAATAAATATTTTTCGCTTAGCACGCGATACTCCTTGCCTGTCCCTGTATCCATCTCTCGTACCCACCCCTCCTCAAGACCTGTCTCTGTACGTGTTTTTGTGTCCGTGTCTGGCACACAATTTAATGTGTTTACCAGATAATCGAAAGCTCAAAAGCAAAACGCTCCTCGGGTTTATTTGTTGCATCTGACCTGAAGTCAGATATGCTGGCAAATGTTATGCTTATTTTAAAGGCTTTCGGGTTGAGTTATATGGAATTAAGATGCAATTAATTTCTAGCGGTTCTAAACTAAAACGTCTATGTGTCTTTCACAAACGCATCTGCTGGCTTTCCCATTTTCATTACGATTCCGATCTTCTTCTTCAAGTTGGTGATGACACCATTGAAATCGATCGATATCGATATCAATGTTATGTCCAGTATTATTTCTACGTCACTAGTAGCCTGTTAACTACATTACAAGTCGTCTGTTACAATCAGGAGTACGTAATATGCTAATGTTGTATATGCTTTGAAATATATTTCTTTAAAGTTAAATGTCTCAGGTCTCGACATGAATTTCAATATACTAGTATTATTTATTTATTTAATGACATGGCGATGTTAATCGCACAAATAGTCACTTAGTGTAAGTAAATTCCGCACTTAAGTTCATCGAAATCGATATAGCATGTTATGTGCAGAGTTGTATGTTATGTTATATGTTTCATACGGATTCAGTAATGCGCTTGACCAATTACATAATAAATAACCATGCCTGAAGCTATGCTATCGGTTTTTTTTCAAGCCGAGCTTCGGACAACGCTCTCTAGGAGTCAAATTTTTAAAATAAAATTTATTTCTTTTCTTTTTCCCCTTATTTTTAAAAAATTTTAAATAAAAAAAGCAGTTAATTAAGCAATAAATATCTATAAGGTAAAATTAGTTAAACCGGTTCGATAATTGTAAATTAACTTGAAATAAAAAAAAAATAATAATAATAATAAAGTAGAAAAAAAAATGAGCGTCAGCGAGTGACAACTTGAAAATTAATTGATAACATCAAAAACATTTTAATGAACACCACAGTCAACATAAGAGTTTCACATTACTTTTTGTAAAAATAATTTCACCAGATAAGAATTTGAAGCTTTTAGAGTGGTCACGAAGACCACCCGACCTGAATCCCATAGAGAACATATGGGGAGACCTGATCCGTCGAGTTTAAGATGGTAATCGACAGTTTGAGACAGTTGAATCGAAGTCAAATCAAATTTTCTTAGTTGTAATCAAATCTGGAGGCTGAACACATTATTGATTTGTTATTTTCATGTAATTGCTATATATTTCACTCCTTAACCTCACCTTAAACAAACAAAAATTAATAAAAAATGTTATGTGAATGTTACATATTTAATTCCTCTTTAATTTGACAGCTAACTTTTGTGGTACTTCGTTTTATTTTCTTATCCAGGCAGTCCCCCCATGACTGGGGTACCCCAACTTTTGCATACCAAAATTAACATTCCGCTTAATGGTTAAACAGACAAATTTGAAGTGTCAATTTGCAACTGGCAATTAGAAAGATAATTAGTAAAATATTAAAGAAAGTTTCACACTGCAACTGCAGCACAGCATGTTTAAATACTCATATGTGTGTGTGTGTGTGTGTGTGATTTGGTTTCGCTTTTCTCGGCTCCAGTTTTGCCTAGGTATTTGCAGCACTTGCAACGGCAGCAGGCAAAGGCAAAAGGAAATTGCAGCTGTCTGAAATAGTTGTTTGCTACCCAAAATAAAAATAGTTGCCCACATTTCGTACGTGTAACATGCAGGTGAAAATGGAAGCAACGGAAATGCCACTACATTTAGCTAATTTGATTGCATATTGTCGGTGCTTTTTATGCCCATTGCAAGCTGCACATAGGGTCGTATATATACACATATATGCATGTAAGGATTTAAGGGTATATTCCGGAGTGAAGACAAGAGGGTGCTTCAACTTTTATCATATGGCAAATGTTTTGCTTGCACTTTTATTGTTTACCATTTGTTTGGCTGTTTGGCAAAAGTTCGCACTTCAAATGAAATAGGATAACGAAAAAAATTTAGTATTGTTTTATTTTTGTTTAAATGTTTACTTGTTGCATTTTTGCACTTTTTTTTGGGGTGTGCTCAGGTTTTATATTTTCGTTTTTCACTAACATTTTCGTAATGGGAAAAGTTTTGGCACAACCAAAAAATGCCTTCGGTTGTCTGCTGGCTTGTTAGCATTTGTCATTTAGTTGCATTTAAATTGTTAACAATTTGGCTTTTAATTAGATTACGAGGTACAAATGTTGGTATGGTTTATGGTTTATGGTTTATGTAACAAAATGACAACAGCTTTGTCATGCCCAAGTCTAGGTAAATGGAAGTTTAAGTCAATAAATGAGTACAAAATGAACGAATCTCTTGATAGTGTTTAATTAAACGGCTGACATAGCAGTTAAGTTTCTTTTTTAGCTTTTTATTTGTCTTAATTTTGAAACCTTTTTCTAAAAGTTCAGTTCAAAATTAAATGAAGTAACTTGTGGTGATTCCAATACATGTCTTAACTCAATCTAACTTTCAATATTTCGCAGGCATATCATTAAATATATATTTTATTAATTTAATTCTAAAAGCTGGAAGTTTACAATATTAAATATTTTTCAGCTACTTTCAAAGCAAATTAGAAACTTTCTACTATTCATATAAGTAATTTTTAATCCGATTTGTGGAATGCACTCAGTAAATTTAACCTGCTTTGTGTACGACTGACTGGCAAATGTTAAACATATCAGAACTCTCCATAATACGCATACGCGCCATAGGCTAGTATCTTTTGGCAAATGAGCACAACTTGCGGCATTTTGAATTGAAACGTTGCAGCTTCAATTAATTTTCAGTCAGCAGCAATGCAGTCTAATTTTTCGACAGTCAGATGCATTGCAAAAGGATAACGGGGACAGCAGCCAGCTCAGCCAGTCAGTCGTTGATGGTTACAAGGCAAGAGGATCTGCCAGCCAAAACAAACTGCATTAATTAGTGGCCAAGAACAAACTAGCTCGTTGGCGGGTCACGGCTCCATCGGCCCCTTTTCCACCGAATTTCAGTTCGCTATTTCTGCAGCATGTTTTCTACGTTTTTCTTGCTGGCAGCGGCGAGCTATTTCGAGCTCCGTGACAAATTAGATATGCGCTCGAAAGTGTCCAAGGCAATGGGGCAAACATATTATCCCAGTACAGAGTCCTTTTGCTGCGCTTGGTCCTTTTGGGTGTGCGAGGCACTCTGCTGTCTGCTGTCTGCTGTTTTACGACATTTCCGCCCACCAGAGTATGCAGCATGCACCGCTGAAACAACTGCTGATATGCATTGAGAGCATGAGCATAATGCGTGTGTGTGTGTGTGTGTGTGTGTGTGGGTGTGTGTGTGGGTGTGTGTATATGTGTGTGTTTGTATTAGTATGTGTTATGTATCCCGCGCTGACACTAAAAGCTATTTGTAAATTTCGTGGTTGCAATTATGTTTGCTGTTTTGTTGGCTAACCGCCACGCCTTTAGTCAACTTACGCCGAGCTCCATACCCCCCCCCCAACTGTGCCACAACGTAACACTTAACACAGAGCACTAGCAACACCATGCTTCTACTCTCGCCTTTTTTTTTATTTTAAATGTGGCTTTGCTGGTTATTATTAGTTTGCTGTGGTTTGCTGGCTGCGGCCGCTTTGCTCATGCACTTTCAACTGCCCCATGGCCACGCCCCCGCCCCCGCCCTTGCCTGTTTATATAGTTTTCTGACCACATCACACTTCTCCACACATATACACACACGCACACGTATATGCATATAAATATTTGTACTATCGGTTCATAATGCGTGTGTGTTTGTGTTTTTGCCTGACACATTAAAGTTTCCGTTTTAGGTACATTTTTTTGCATACTTTTTTATACATTTCTAGTTATGAACACACTTTTTAAGTATTTTTGGGTCACATTTGGCACATTACTAATAATGGATTTTTGGTGTTTCGGCTTAAATATTTTATTAAACGGCCAAAAAGTAAAGCAAATCAAACCAAATTCCAGATGTAATGCATGTGTGTATATGTATGTGTATAAAAATTAATATATATAATTAACTTTATAAGTTAATACTTCAAAAAACCATTGTTTGCATAGAAATTGGCGTATAAATTAGCATATAAAGCAGACAATTTCCGCATCAGTCCTGTTTGTATACCTTGAAACCAAAAAAAAAATAATGTAATAATGTTGCCACAAGGCACATGGGCCAGATGCTTCAGGAAGTGGCCAAAAGCAAACGACTCACATCTACCTTAAAATATGCCAACAAATAATGTTCACACTTCGACGTTGGGCAGCGGCTTCGATGGGGTCTTCTCTGGTCCGAAGTAGGTTTTTGGTTGCTACCACAAATCATTCAGTGGCATGAATTATTACTGGCGCTTAGAACGTGCTCACAGCGCTAAAGTGTCATTACTGGGCTTAATGAGTCTGACGGCAGCACAAAAAAATAAAAATAAAATACAAAACAAAACCTAAAAGTAAAAAAAAAGAAAATAACAGCGCAGAAGAGAAAAAAAAAGAATGTGAAATGTGTAGCAGGAAAACAGACAAACTACGATGTTCTTTGTCTGGCTCTTATTTATGTTGTTATCGGTCAGATCGTGTTAATGAATGATAGTAATAGTTATGGCAAATACCCTGTATAAGTAGTAATTTAATGAGCATAATGACCATAAGAAACATACGCTTGAATATAGACAAGAAGCATGGGCAAAAAGACAAAAGAAAAACTCCTATAAAAATAAAAAAGATCAATCGTAATGCGGAAATATGTTGAATTGCAAAAACGTATGGAAAATATATGAAATTTACAAATTATATGAGTTAAATATAAGTTAAAATAACTAGGACTTTTAGGATTTTAAATATATACTTAATATAGCAAACTTTAACTAAACTTTTGAAATTTGTCTTTCGCTGGCTCCAGATCAACTTTGTTATATAATTAAACTATTAAAGGGTAGCAGAATACTAAGTTTTTTATTGTACTTCATAGCCACTAACTGAAATATTATGCAGACTGTTACGGCTGCTGCTGCTGATTAGTTTTTCTCCCAGACATGTTAGAAATTATTATCACACATACGTCACGTTGTCTGTGGGCAATGCTATATGCTAAGCAGCTGTTAGGCGAGTAGAGTGGAGCAACAGCAGTTGGCTACAAGGACGAAGGGGTGTCACTCCAACCACTTCGCATCGCAGGCACTCTGGCAGTGGAAGCAGCATAAATCGAGGCACCCAAAAAGCATAAAGCAAGCATGTCGCGCCATCATTTTCAGCTGCCACGTGCCTGGGCATACATTTTGTGCATTTTATGGTGCATGCAGCAAGCAGCAAGCAGCACCGTTGAGCGCCGGTTGCAGTGGCGAAGAAACAAACAAAGCGAGGCAGAATCAAGGCAACAGCTAGCTCAGAATTTTAAAGCTGATTACTCAATAACTTTGCTGGCGAGTGCATAAAGTGCGGGTCGTATCCTTGAAGTGCATAATTCCTTGCCAAGTGCAACTGCGAGCTGCAACCTGCGAGGGTGGTGATTTTTTCACTCATTTTATGTGCACTTAAACTGCATTTGTTATTAAAGTCTGTTGCACATTGCTGTTGTTATTGGTGTTAGTGAAACCAACCCGAAATTTACCCTCAAATTGAGTTGCCTTGAAGTGATTTTCAGTTGAAACCCACTGGCTGCTGTTTTCTCCCAAGTAAATAATGTATGTTTGCAGCGTGATAAAAACTCAAGAAGAAACTTGCACTTAGGCCAGGGTTAGTTAAGTATAGCGATAAGTTGTTAAAATCGATTTTCCACACTTTACCTTTTCACTTCCTACATAAAATCAAAGCACATTTATATAAAATAAAAGTGTTCATCGATGTTTTATATTTATTTATTTTATCCATTAGTTAATCTCACAATGAAATTGATAAAGTACGTCAAACACATCGAAATTGGCAGCCGTATTCTAGTCACTTTAGTCATTTTTATTTATTTATTTATTTAAATGTGCTGTAAATTCGATTAGGCTGCAGCATAAAAAACATGAGAGAGGGGGCGGAAAATAGGCAGAGTTTTTACTTATAGCTGAAATTCAATTACAACCGCTAATGCCATTTGTATTGCCCGTGCGCCAAGCCGCACACTGTTCAGCTCTAAATACCCGTAATCCGACAAATTTTAATTTGATAAAAGTTGAACTTCAATAAGTGCCAAAGCTGGTGAGGCCATTATAATTGTGGTTCTGCGAGTGTATGTAAGCCACTGTGTATGTATTTTTGTTAAGCGTTTTATAACCGCAGCGAAAAGCCACAAACAAATATGATCAGACATCAAACCGACTGCGTACAGACCAAAAAAAAAAAAAAAAACCCCCCAACTGTAACTTCAGCAAGTGCTAACAGTTCGGATAAAAGTGGCTTATATAAATATATATGTATATGTATTTATATTTACACACAGGTATTGCTGACATCTGCCAACAGGCAGTGTTTAAGCGGAAAAGCATTGCATACTTTTATGCGGCCGCAAAAAAAAAACTCCAAACAGCCGCTTCCAAAGTGTGGCTGCATTAAATGCATACACACTCTTTCATATATTCATATAACAGCAGAATATTATAGAAGCATGTTAATTGACAGACTTTTCATTATGGTTTAAATATAAAAAAAATGAAGAGACTGCTGCTGAATTAGTTTAAGCAAAAAACTATTAAATTATGTATTTGTTTATTAATTATGTTTGTTTTATTAATTAAATATTTTTTTGTTACTTTTAAACTAATGAGCTTTGTGAATTTAAATGACATAAAATGTAATACATGCGAAGTCATTCTTGTATATTTTTTGGTAACTTTTTAAAATTTAAATTACATTTGAAAAAAAAAACATTTTTCACACAATTTTTAGCTTATTGGACAAGCAATCGCTTTACAATACAATCCTTTAATTTACTTATAGCTATGAAAAATTAAATTAAAAGAGACTGCGAAAAATATTTAATCAAAGAGTTCTGCACTCAGCATCAAACATTTATTCCGATGCACCAAGCAAACGACTGGTGAAACACCAACAACAGAAAAGGAAAGAAATAATAAAGAAATCCCATCGCAACGTAAAAAAATTCTAATTTATTGAGTTTACGCCCATTTTTACACGCTGCGCACACGGCCAACATTTAGCCCCGCCACCTGTCCTAACCATAGCCCGAATCTAAAAGTTCACAAAAAAATAAAAATAAGATAAATATGTAAAACGCCAAAAACAAAAAGAGAAAAATGCTGAGCCCGATTCGACTTGCAGCTCAGCGCGTCGACAAATGAAATTTTCACGTCGCACAGGACACGCGCCAGAGCCATGGTCGACGTGAGGCAGCCCTTTGAATTTGCCACACAAACATTTTGGCATGTCCACAAAAAAAAAAAAAAAATAGGAAGTCGAAAAAATAAAAAAAAAACGCAGATTAAAAACTTGCAAAAATTTTAATGGAATTTTATTTCTCGCTCCCACACACTCGCTCACACACACACACACACACACGCTCACACGCTCTCGCTCGCTCCCCGGGGTCGTTGTTGGCGGTCGCGTTGCGGAAATTGCTGCCGTTCTACCCTTTGATTGTCAAGCATCGGCTTACATACATAAATGTGACAAAAACACAACCACACGAGTGAGTGTGTACAAGAGTACATACATATGTACTTGTGCGTGTGTATATTTAGGTGCGAAGACACAACAAGCCAAACAGGCGAATAGGAGGAGGACAGGCAGCCAGCCGAAGGTTAAAGGACAGCCAGTTGACGAAAAACTAAACTGTCAGCTTGAGTGAAAAGTTGTCTCTACCACCGGAAATTATTAAAAAAAAAACGGTCTGGCAAATTTAAATTGGCCCCAATTGCGACCCTTGCATATCCTTCATCCATCAAACAAAAAAAAACAAAATTGTATTTAGAAAACATATAATTTTAAACTTAACAGAGCTTATAAACACATTTACAACTTTTGGATTAGAAAAGAAGTCGCTTAATGAACGGGTGACCGCCAGCCAAAGAGTAATTATATCCATAACCATATATTTGACACCCCCCCAAAGTTTTTATATATATTTATATAAAGTATTTTGTGTATGCTTTGACCACCTATAGTGTTTTTGGTTTGTAGGCTGTTTTGGTAGTTTAAATAAATGGAGCCAAATAAGTTAGTATTCTAAACGTGTAATAAAAAAGATTTGAAATTTATTGATAGCATTTAGTTTATTATACAAGTTCTTTTGAATTTAATTGTAAATTACCCAAGCTTAAAGCAATAATGAACTGCGCACAGTTCGTTGTAATAATAAATTAAAATTTTATCATAAGTTTAGCCATACAAAATACTCGAAACAAATCAGACATATACAGGATATTTATATGCAATGAAAGAGTAAAATGTGTTAAAGCTAAAAGCTATAAAACCAAGTGAGCCCAGATCTAGGCTAGCTTAAAGTCTATTCCTTGCATAGAAGCTGTCCCACAACTGCAGCTTCTCCAGCTCGGGCAGTGTCTTCAGCTCAAAGTCCTCTCCGATATTGAGGCACTGAACACTCGTCTCACTCTCCAAAGGTGCAAATTTGAGTGTATTGATGCTATCGCAGTTGGGATCCCCGCTGGCCGCAAAGTTCGTCCATATGTCAATCATGCCAGTGATGATCTTGTGCTCCGGTGAACCAGGCGCAGCCTGATGGGACAGCATGCTGTGAAAGATGTAGCAGAGATCATCACCATGACAGACGCCACGCATCTCGTTGCCACAAAGCACAATGCGTATGGCATTGCACAGCTTCGAATCGTGATCGAAACGATACAAATAGGTGGGAGCGTTGCCGTCGCGCAGTCGGGATAATGCAGTGCGATAAATGGGATGCCAGAACTCGCGATACGATTCAAGCTCAAGGAATTTCATCATATTCGCCTGATTGCAGGACTCGTCCCCAAAGTAGGCACGCTTCAGCTGTAGGCTGTAATTCTCCCGCAGCTTGGGATCCAAATTGTCGCCCAGATCGATGGGAAGCAAGTTCTTGCAGTTGCCCACCTCATCCAGCGTGGCAGGACGTCGAACAACCTCTGAAAGAAGGAAGGAAAGGTATACAAATATTAAAAAAAAAAGGAATAAGATATAAAAATTTAAAATTAAATGATGCAAAATTAAAAGTGAATTATTAAATAAAATTGGAAATTGAAAATGAATATTAAATAATATAAAGGAAATTTATTTCTGTGTGTTGAACAATGCAAGCATATCGATCGATACCGATATCAATGTTATGTACAGATGTTATGTTACAGTCTTTAGCACAGTTTACAGATAACAAAAAAATAAATTATCGATATTGAGAAAATCTGTATAAAAAAGGCGGTGTCAATCAGATCGCGAAATATTTCACGGCGGAATTTTGACGATTGGTTTGGAGACCGCGAAACTAAAATCCACAAGTTAACTTTGATATATTCTGACGACGGTTATCGGCAAACCACCACAAAAGCGACAAGTGCATCGAAATGGAAGTAGTAAGTTATAAATGTAAATGATTTTAATCTTCAACAAAAAAGTGTACTTATAAAAAGTGTAAAATTAAGGCAAGAAAATTAATGCATTAAATTTTTGCCTCACAGCAGACATTTTCGTTTGGTTCTACAATCGAAATATATCGTGAAATTTTCGTCGATCTCTAAACTGGTCTTTATTACTGCAGTTCTAATAAAAAAAGTTCGCATGTCGAGACAACGATACCCTGTTTTAGATTTGCACCATACAGTTTGCGGGCTGTGGTTACAAAATTTGTCAACAGTTAAACCACCCCACTTACATTACTATTGGCCTGTATAAAATATAATCAAGTGAAATAATTCTTTTGTTTAAAAGTGCACCTGAAAAACATTCACATGCATCGCGCCAATTTCTCTCTATCCAAAATATATTTTTTTTACTAAATAAAATATAAACAAATTTGTACAAAACAAAGACAATAATTCGGGGAATTCATGAAAAACCCGTTTAATGAAATCAAATCCAATTTGTTGTAGAAATTGAATTTCAATGTTGTATTTTTAGACCAATTAAATGTTCACTCCAATTGGCTTAATATTTTTGGACACATCAAAATGGAATTGATTGAATTCAAAATTGTTTACTACCACTAATATGGAGAGCCACTCACCTGGATAGAAGAGCAGACCCTCAAAGCTGGTGCCACCGAACATCATGGGCACACGTCGGCTCCAGGTCTGCTGCATGAGCTGGTGGGGTGGCTGGGCGATGACCGTGTGCTCGGTTTTATAGGGTTCGACGACGGGACCAAAGGCGAACAGGACGCGATTGTGTTTCTCCTCCTTGTCGAGCACCAGTGACGCGACCTTGACAATATCACCACCCTTGGCCTCGCTCAGGAACTTAAAGATCTCCTTGTCCTTGTTGGCGCCCGTGAAGCCCAGTTTCTGTGCCAGGCGATAGGCCCTATTGTTTTTCGGCGTCTGTGCCCATGGACACAATGCAGTGCCCGACATCATAATCGCCTTGTGCAGCAAACCCTCCGTCTGCGGACTCAATGTGAGCAGATGTGTGGATGCGGCGCCAGCGCTCTCGCCAAAGAGTGTGACATTATTGGGATCGCCGCCAAAAGCTTCGATATTCTGTTGCACCCAACGCAGGCCCAAAATTTGATCCTTTAAGCCCGCATTGCCGGGCACATTGAGCTCCGGATCATCCAGACTGAGAAAGCCCAAGGCGCCCAAACGATACGCAATGGTCACAATCACCACATCCTTGGACATAAAAAAGTCCGGACTGTACATATCACGCGACGCTTCGCCCACCTGAAAGCCACCGCCATAAATCCAGACCATCACTGGACGCGGTTTCGTCGGTTGCAGCTGCAGACAATAAAAATATATCAGTTGTTGACAGTTGTGTGTATTATTTATTTACTTACATCCTTGGCATAGACATTCAGGTACAAACAATCCTCGGAGCCAGCGAATTTGCGAAAGAATGGATGTGTTTGCATCGGTTTGTCGCCCGGAGAAGTGCAGTCCAGCTCACGTTCCCATGGCTCCACTGGTTCCGGTGCCTTGAAACGCAACTCACCCAGCGGCGGCTTCGCAAAGGGTATTTTCTCAAAGCTGTAGTAACTGCCGCCCCAAATAGTGTTCCTCTTCACGCCACGCACAGTGCCCAACTTGGTTTTAACCACCGAAAAAATGTGAGTAGTCAGACGACGTTGCTCATACTTAAAACTCAGCACCCTGTAAAAAAGCGAGAGAGCGAGGGAGAAAGAGAGAGCTGACAAATTAGTTATGATTTGAGCTGCACTTCAAGGTTTTTGCAGAAATTTTTATTAAAGGGCAGAGAGTTCTCTGGTTTTGTCAACAAATCTGTAACGCACTTAAAGAAACAACTCCACAGTTATATTCCTCAACAGAAAAGTTACTTTATCTAAGTGAATAGCTTATTGGCAAATTTATAAATGGCCATCAGTCTCCTGACAATAACCGATTCATATATCTTGCAAGCAATAAAATATTAATTAACACATGCTAATCGTATGTTAAAATAAATGTTTTGAAACAGTTGTTAAAATACAAATAATTGTAAATAAAATATATAGTAACTATATATTTCGCAGGTTACAGGAGCACCCTGGAGAGGTCACCAAACAATAAACAAAGATAAAAATAAATATTTAAAACAGTCAAAGCTTTAAAATTGTATCTCAACTTTCACAAGTGATTTTTTAAATTATTTTTTTATTTTTTACTTGTTTTATTTATTTATCGATATTCTTCTTTCCCAGTGCTGCAAGCTTAAGCTTATTATTAGACATTATTAAGAAACTAGTCACTAATAATAAATCACTTTTATATATGTTAAATAGATAATATTAATAATATAAAAAAATTACTTGTTGAGGATTAGAATTTAAAATTAGTTTCAATATTTTTTCTGAGTTATACTTCATGTAAGATACTTTAAATTAGATATTCCTTTAGATTGATTTAATTCAATTTAATGTTTCTATTTTATCATTTCACTTTGGATGTGCTAATAATTTTAAACAAACGTTTTTTCCGTTAGCTTTTTGTTTGTTCAAAAGATGGCAACACTGCAAGAGTATTATAAAGTCGGCAACACCACGAAGAGCCTACTTCTTTCTAGTGTTTTGGCCCAAAATCAGTCAAGCCGTTAACAAATTGCCGTTGCCTGGTGGTGGGTGGCTTGGTGGTTTCAATGCCACAGTGGGGTTGCCTTGGCGGAATGTTTTTTGGTTTATTTGTGCTCTGTTCTCCGTTTTGAAAGTCGCGCCTTTTGACCAACCTCAACGCAGCCCATTTAATATGCACGACAAGTTTTCTATTTACTGTTTATTTATTTTCGTTTTTCATTACGTTTTTTATTTTTTTTTTCATTTTTTGCATTTAACTTTTATTGCCCAGCTCCCAGCGGGTGGGTGTCTGTGTGTGTGGCTCGTCTATTTTATGGCATTTAGTGTAGTTTGTTTTTGTTTTGCTTTGTTTTGATACCTTTCAATTGCGCAGCTCAAAGCATTAATCGCATATTTTATATTTAACACACATTGTCCCAATGCATCGACATAGTTTAGCTTAAGCAACCACAACAGCATCGATAACAACAAAATTGCATACAAATTGCTTAGTTCAGAGAAAGCGTCTCTTGCCGCTTGTACTAATCTATGATCTATAATCGGGCATATTAGATCTGGAAAGTTGCGAAGCTGTAATTGAGAGTAAAAGAGACCGAAAAGTCTTTCGATCTCCCCATACATAATATATATATTTTTATTATTGTAAATTTTATTAACTATTCGAAGAAATCTCCAGCAACCCCATCAATTTGATATTTCGTCACGTATATATTTTTTGTCGTCTCTAGTTTTATGTCGATGAATATGTAATAATATATATAATATCGTTTTTTTCTTTCTTTTTCGATGTTGATGTATCACATTATTCATATACTGATTATTATACTAATTATTCCCCAGATTGTGCTAACGGCAACAAAGTAATAATATAATCATTTGATTTATTATTAGTAATATAATATATACATGTACATTTTTTTTTATAGCGTTTGATTAGTGTTGGCTATACTAGTATTTTTATAATAACTAAGCCCCTCTCAGCGATTGATTACTTCGTTGAAAACCGGTTGAATGGAGAACCGCAATGTCATCATTATATTTCAAATGACGATACAATTGCCCATATTAAGTATCTGACTTAATTTCAAAAAGTGCTTTTATATGCCAGTTAATTATGGTAAAGATCGAGGTAAACAAAATTCAATGAACACCTTTTTTACGACATCTCAATATTTTGACTAAGTTTAATGTCAATGCTTTTAAAATAAATTATCCCTTTACTGCTAACTAATAGGTTAAAAAAAAAAATGTATACAAACAATAAATATTGATTCAAGCACTGTCTACCCATGATAAGGAACATTTTGCTAGTTTCAAGTTAAATAACGTGATATCTACAAATACTGATATCTACAAGTACAGCTGTTTATCAAATTACTGATAAGCTGCACCTGTTTATATTTTTTATGTTTTCCCTTATCAGTACCAAAAAAAAATGCAAAGTGTTCCAAAGCTATTGCAAAAACAAGAGAGAACGTTGCAGTCGAAATTGCGAAATTGGAAATTTTGGGAGCGGGAGTGGGCGTGGCTGAAAAAATGATAAGAGAAGATTCCTAGTCATCTTCCTTCCAAATTTGGTAACTGATTTTTTCCAGATTTTTGAATGGTGTTATCGGCAATATACCTTTCAGATTTGGTGACTCTAGCTTTCAAATTGTGTGAGATATATATAAGGTGTTATCGATTTACACTAACAGGTGTATCGGATTAGGCAGGCGGCCATCCAATTTTTTACCGATATCTTAGGGGAGTTAACAGTAACATACTTTTAAGATTTGGCGACTTTAGCTTACAAATTGTGGAAGATGTGCGCATTTCAGATTTCTTGGGCCTGTGTTCCTGGGGGCGGCGGGTGTGGGCGTGGTCTGAAATGCCTGAAAATATGCCGATTCTTGGAGCAGGTTACCAGTAAGTCACCTTCCAAGTTTGGTTACTCTATCTTTAGAATTATGGGAGATATGCGGGCTTATCGATTTACAGTTTTCGAAATATCGACTTTGGCGATTATGGGCGTGGCCATAAAAATATGTTATCGGTTCTTAAAGGCGGCTACCAGTAACATACCTAACTAATTTGACGGCTCTAACTCAAAAACTGCGGAAGATATAGCAATAAGAAATTTTTGGAGGCGAGATCGTGGGGGCGGCGGAGATGGGCGTGGCATATGCCAATCTTTGAAGGAGATCGCCAGCAACCTACCAACCAAATTTTGTGACTGTAGCCCTAAAATTGTGGGAGATATCTGGCTTTATCGATTTGCGAATATCGATTTTATCGATTTCCTAGCCCCCTGGTGGACGTAGCACTCCAATATTTACACTTTGCCCGACGCGAGCACAGACCAGCCCTCGGCATCAAAGTATAAATATAATATAGTAATAAAGTTAACTTGTATGACTAAAATAGATTTGCTTTGTATTAGCACTCAAATTAAAAGTCTATGAGCACGAGTTGACTAAAAATCGCTGTGTCATGCCTATTTTGCACAAATAACACTAAATTATAATTAGCTACAGATAGTGAACTGTGTACCTGCTGCTAACCTACATATTTGCTTTTAAAATTAAGTTAAATTAAATGGGAGACGGGAAATTATATACAAATGAATGAATGCAAAACTATAGCTTAGCTTGGAATGGGGTGAGAATGCTCCAGTTGAGAGACCTCGTCTACAAGATCTGAACCTTAACACGGCTATTAATTCTTTTATGCTAGTTTTATTTGCCATTTAAAAAGTTTTCCGCGCATTAATTTAATCAGGTAATTAGATAAAATGCGTGAATTTTTTAAGCTCGTCGGTCAACTGAAATAAATCCACGGATGTTTCTTATCCAACCTTGATGAAATTGTTTATCAACTTAAAATCAATAATATTTTAAAGTATATATTATATATCAATTGGAAGACTGCTTTAAAAATTGTAGATTTTGTTGTCATTGAAAATCGAACGCAGTCTTTAACTCATATATATAGACAACAAAAATACGGAAATCGATCGTTCGCCTTGACATTTGATGCTAACCAAGAACATATAGTTTATATATTTTTCTGCTGTCCGTTATATAATTTTGTGCAAACAAATATACTCTTTTTACGCCTTTTAAATTCAGCGTACAAAAACAAAAAAATTTTAAATATATATGTATATATATATATTGGGAAGTAGAAATTGATGAATATTAAAAAACCAATATCAATATTTTTATTTTTTTTTTAACATCAATCAAAAGCTTGAATTCACAATATATGTTTATCAACAGATAGATAATAAAAAAAATACATTTCTGTAAGTGTTATCTTCAATTGACTTGTATTTAAAAACAATTCGTTACTGTATAATATTAATATATTCTTCTCAATGTCATTAATTGATTGACAGCGAACAAACTTAATTTGTTTCAACTTCTCAAACAATTGTTGCCTCAAATTATGAAATGAAGTTTTAACCATTACCGCATTTGAATAATGTTGTAATAGCTGCGAGAAATAATATAAGCGAAAAATAAAAACATAAACAAAAACGTGCAACTAATAGCAATAGAAAAAACGAACAATTGAAGGGGGAAGAAGAAAGAGATATAAAAAAGCTCTGCACTAAATCGAACTGTATGCAAAAGCCAGCTGCAAACCTTGCACAATAATTTCACCAGCGAAACATTTTGATACACACCAATACATGCGCATGTATGTATGACAAGTTTGTATATGCTTCGCCTGTAGGAGCAAGCGAGAGCAACGATCGTAGCGACAAGAAATCTTTGAGTCTTTGCCGCAACACAAATGCTTCATGTGAAAACTTACTTAAAGGTGAGTTTTAACATATCCATGAAACGCACAGCCATTTTATGCTGCGAATGAAAACAGATTGCAACAGATTTCACAGCCCTACACTTTGATTAGGCGCAGTTTTGGTGCAGCGAAAGTAAAAATTAACCGAAATTCACGCAGTTAATTTGCAACACGGTGGTCAATGTGCAACACGCGAATACGAACCGCTCTGCACGAGAGTGGGCCAGCAACTGAGTGAAGTGAAGCGATCGCGACGCCAACGAGAACAATAGGTGAGAAGGGAGGGAGTTGCTGCAAACTGAGTGGCTGTTGAAATGATTCAAATGAAAGCTGTTCTCAACAGTCAAGCACCTCGCATTAAACTCACACGCGCACTCTCTCGCTCGTGTTCGGCCTAATTCTTTTCTGCCCGCTAAAGAGCTGCGAATGCGACGCTCTCATCGAAACGGTTGCTGTAAGCGGCATTGTTATTTTGGACTGCACTGTGCTGAAAGCTTTGTGCTTGTATGGTCCGAAATGTCAAAGCTGTTGAAACAAAGCTCTTCTAAATAAGCTTAAATGTTAACGAGCTTAATGGTGTAGATCGATGTTAAATAAGCTTCTGCCGCTATCGCATTCCGTTAAGTAATCGAAATATTAACATAAATCATATATTTTTTAATAATCATTCAAAAAAGTGTAATGTAATTCCCACTTTTGCAAATAAACTAAACACTTATCCAGAATTTAAATACAAAGTGTGCTAAAAATGAACTCAAATGAAGTAAATTCAAAACTCATTGAAAAATCCCCACGAGACCCATAAAAAAAAATAGCCACCTTGAACACAAGCCGGAACATAAAATTCGACAACCCAAAAGTGATTAAAGCTAATGCAAAGTATAAATAAATAAATGTGAGTGCAAAGACCCCAACAAATTAACTACAGCTACAGTTACAGTTACAGTTGGTCTTTTTTTGGTTTTGAACTTGAATTTTGAAGAGACTAAAATAGTTGCAGCTGGCAGTTGCTTAAAACCAGTTTCGGCAGACTTGAATCAATGCAAATGCCAGACGCAGACACGCAGTGAGTTTGCTTTTGCTATTAGCATTAATTAACAGATTTATTAAAAATTCAACAGTTTAATAGGTCGAAATATACACATCATAAATAGAGATCGTCTGGCATTGAGTGTTATCACTTGAGGAACTGACACCTCGTGGCTCAGGCATAAATTAATACAAACAGTCAAAATATTGATCAAATAAGTACTTTCTATGGCATATTAGCTGAGCAGAAATAGTGCTTGGAGTTTGGAAAACATTACCGATTTTCTTGCCTGTCTCTCAAATGCTGATTAATTTAAACATAGCTCTTTGATTAATCATATATATATATCTCATTTAATTAGTTTGCTATATTTATTAGCATTGTTTAAAGTTTTCGCTGAGTAAGTTGCCATTCATTAGCGCTCTATTATTTTATAATTTACTGGTAAATAGCAAATGACTAATTCGAGGAAGTTGCAAGGTTGAAGCTCAAAGAAAATTTGAACTTTGATTCAACTTGGTGTTTTAAATGATCAATACCTAAATTGAAATAAACCTAAAAAACAATAAAAATATAATTGTAAAAAAATGTAATATAATTCATTTGTAATAATTATACTCGTTAAACCACAATCATTTTTTG
This sequence comes from Drosophila anomalipes, assembly GCA_035041615.1. Taxonomy (NCBI): domain Eukaryota; kingdom Metazoa; phylum Arthropoda; class Insecta; order Diptera; family Drosophilidae; genus Drosophila; species Drosophila anomalipes. The sequence goes on along the minus strand of JAWNKZ010000064.1, from coordinate 8,766,401 downwards.
CCATAACTGTATATTCCCACATAATCACTATACCTCTATATACTTCTATGAATCACAATCTAGATAAGCTCTCAATAATTTGCCGATTGAGCACCATAATGCTGAGAAATTGTTCTTTATCGTGACGGCCCCCCATTATATATTTCATTATCAACTTAAATTGTAGTCACACCTCCAAAAAAAAACAAAAAAACCCCCAATTAACAACTTGCCAATATAAACTTGTGATTGTTTATTGTGTTGTCTAACATTTATTTTGTTTATCACTGAAGTTCAGAAACGCGTAAAGTGCAGAATTGGAGAAATAGTCAAGAGGCAGACGAACTCATGATTCATATTCAGGTGGGCGATAAGCTTTTAATGTAGTTGCCACAAATTCGAAAAAAGCTGCGGCCGAATTACGTCACAGATAAGAGAGTGTATAGCCATAACTCGTCGCTCTTTGTACGACATTTCGCCATAACGGCCCTCTTTAATTATGGCATGTTTTCGATTTACGGTCTAAAATGTTTCGCTATAACGGCAAACAAACTGAACCTGATATTAGGAACTCATTTAGTTGCCATTTGATGAAGAGTCAGAGCCTCTTGTATCACACTTTTTCCTATTTCGAACAAGGAATAAACATCCTGCCTGAAAACGATCCTGACGTCGAACGTAGCGCTATAGTTGCTCGAGGAAATAACTCAGCCATTTGCTGTTATAAATCACTAAAGAACGAAATTGACTCGAAGGCAAGACAAACAACGTTGGACAATTTTTTAAAGCCAGGCACATCCTTACCAGCGAAAAATGATGACAACAGTGATCTGCAGGTTGCCATTTTTCCATTGTCTTCAGTTTAAAGACATTTAATAAAAAATTGGCATGTTTTATGTATTATTTTATATAACATGAAGTTGTTTCATTTGTGTTTATAGATTATTGTTGGTTTCTGGAGTCTGTATATATGTACACGCTATGTACGTATTTTTGATTTAAATGAAATAAAAAGAATAAAATAAATTGGAACACAAAATGCATTTTGAATGATAAACCATGAAACATATTTCACAAATTTGGAGCCGATCCCATTGAATTTGTATGAATTTGTACTAGAATAAGTGATTCCTTATACGGCTTTATCGAGTTATGGGTGTATAACACTAGGCATACTTACTTCTCCACATAATCGTAGTTCGTATAGATGCCCGTCTTTTGAGGGATCAGCAATTTCAGTTTTCTCAGTGCAAACACGTATTTTGTCATTATTATTATTATTCTAGTCGTAGCTCGACAACTTTAGCAAAGACAATGAAAAACTTTAAAGGTTTCAATACATTTTAAATAAATTTGTTTTTCTTCTTCTTTATTTTAAATACATTCAGTTTTGGGTTTTTTTTTATTTTTTATTCTGTTCGATTCTCTTATTAAAATATGGATTTTTAATTTCTCTATGTCTGGTTTTTTGTGTTTTTTTGTGGCATCACATTAGTTTTGAAGCTTAAAGGAATTGAATAAAGCGAGCTTGAAACAATTCGCTCTTTTGTGGAATCTATCGAAAAAACAATTCGAAACATTTTAGTTAAGCATTTTGTGCACTTTATAATTCAACATTTCAAGGTGTTTTCTTTTCTTTCTTTTGTTTAGTTCTTTTTTGTTTTTTTTTTTTGTTTGTCAACAGACACATTAAACAAATTCACTTCGGCCTATGTAAATTTTCTAGTACTAGTTGTTAACAAGAATCATATTCCTAAAATATGTAAAACTTGGACTGGTACGAATAACCTTACGTAAAAAACAAATATGTTTCCAAAAATTAGATTATTGTAAAAAACATTTACATATATTCCAAAAATACGATACATGTCGTTTATTAAAACTAAGCGTGGGATTTTTTTGTTTTTTCTTTTTTTTTTTGATTTGTTTATCCGAAATTAAATATAGATAATTGAATAATTTTAGATGAGAGTTTTGTTTTGTGTGCGGAAGAGAATTGAACGCCATACAATACAATCAGAATAAATCATAGTTATAAGGGGCGCCTTGACAGCCTTTTCATATATGAAGTAAATATGTATAATTAGTTTTTATGCAGCACATTAGGAACACTGTTTTTTTTTCTTTTCTTTTTTTTTACATATACATATATCAAATTCCTTAGCTGCATGGATCCGTAACGCGTTTATCAAAAGGTACTTCAGTTGCGACTTATATCATTGCCATATGACTCTAGAACTAACCTCAATCATAATAAATAGAATTGTGGTACTTTGCAAACGCTGGAGCGCTGCAAGGCCATTGGGCATTAGAGACTTGGATCAAACTTGAACAGGCTTAAATCGAATTTTAGTGTTGGACAAAACTTAACAACAACTTAGATGATGGCTCTATCTAGACTTTAAAGCTACGCTTTCATTGCATTGTTTTCAACATAAAGCTAATGCTAATGCTACCAAATAGCATTCGTTTCTTTCTTTGTTTGTTCTGCTCTTTCTTTTCACAGCAGCTCATCACGACGGAAGAAGCTCTCCCAGACCATCAGCTTGCGCAGCTCGGGCACATCGATAATCTTCAGATCATCGGATATATTAAGGCACTTCAGCTGTTGCTTGTCGATCGCCGCGGACGACACCGGCTGCCACAGCTCGGACTGCTCGGGATCGAAATTGGGATTGCCATATGTGGCAAAGTGTGTCCAGAGGCCAACCAATCTCTCAATGCACTTGTATTCCCTCGTATGGTTCTTCAGTTTGCGGGCCAGCGAATTGTAGAACAGATACGACAGATCGTCGCCGTGGCAGGTGCCACGCACCTTCTTGCCACAGCTGAGTATCCGCAGATGATTAAAGTGCTTCGAGTCAAAGTCGAAGCGATACAAATACGTCGGCGCATTCGGTGCGTGCTCCAAGCGTGACAATACTGTACGATAAATCGGGAACCAGAAATACTCGTGCGAGACCATCTGCAAAACCAACAAGAAGAGCACAAGTTGCAGATTACTTCAGGTGCATAAATACTCGTAATTGATCTCTATAAACTAAGTGAGTCTCTAGTTAATAAGCTGATCTCTATGAGCTAGTTTTAATATGTTGATCTTTATAAGCTAGTCCCTAGAAATTAGGTTGATCTCCATAAATTAGTTTCTAGTTAATAAACTGATTTCTGATGGTCCTATTTACAAATTGGTTCTTAGTTAACAAGCGGATCTCAATAAACTAGTCTCTATTGCTCTCTATAAGCTAGTTCCTCTTTAATAAGCTGATCTCTATGAATTAGTCTGTAGTTAATAAAGCATCTCTATATGCCAGTCTTTGGTTAATAAAGCATTTACATAAGCTACTCGCTAGCAAATAAGCAGATCTACTTAATGTAGCCTCTTAGGAAGTACTTCTCGCATGCTTCTCTCTATCAGTTAGTCTCTTTTTAATAGGTAGATCGTTATATGTTGAAGTACTTTTGTCATGCTCCTCTTTATAAGCTAGTCTCTAGTTAATAAAATGAACTATTAGACAGTCTCTAGTTAGCCAGCTAACCTCTACAAACTAGTCGCGTAGTGAGTACTTTCTAAATGCTTACAAAATTGAATCATAATTGGTCTACTCTTTATACACGCACTTAAATTTAAGTAGAAAAAAGTCTCGAAACTAGAATTGCTATATATATACATTTAATACCCCTAATCATAAGCGGAGGCGACTATTTGTCATTTGTCTATGTGACACACACCTGCAGATACTCGTGAAGCGTGTCCAGACTGGGTGATTTGTCGCCATAGTAGCTTTGCCGCAGCTGCTCGCCGTAGTCCTTGCAGAGTTCGCTGTCCCGATCCATGTTCAGTTCGATGGGAACGACAAAGCGACAGTCGCCGAGCTCGTTGAGACACTTGGGATTCGTCTTGGTCTCCGAGTAGAGCAGCAGGCCCTCGTTCGAGACGCCGCCCACAATGAGAGGTATACTGTTTGACCAGGCGTTGCGCATCATAATAATGGGCTTGGTGGGCACCACAGAGTGGCAGGTTACATAGGGTTCGATGACGGGACCAAAGGAGAAGCCGATGCGTTCCTTTTTCTCATCATCGATGCACAGTTCGCCGTTCGCTTTTATTATGTCAGCGCCCTTGGTGTTCTTGAGATACTCCCACACATCGCGGTCCACATTCTCGCCCACATAGCCCGCCTGTACGGCCAGGCGATACGGCCAATTGCGCTGCGGAGTCACCGCCCAGGGGGACAACGTGTTGCCCGACATGCAGATGGCCTTGTGGAAGAGGCCGCGTGTCTGCTCTGTGATCATCATGTAGTGCACGGAGGCGCTGCCCGCACTATCACCAAAGATTGTAATGTTGCTCGAATCGCCGCCAAAACGCGAACAATTTGCTTTGACCCAACGCAAAGCCAGCACCTGATCCTTGAGGCCAGCATTGCCGGGCACATCGAGTTCGGGATCTTCCATGCACAAAAAGCCTGCGTAAAATATATTTTCATATTAACTTCAAGTCCTTGGGCAGGTCGGTTTTAAAACTAACCTAAAGGTCCCAGGCGATAGTTTATAGATATAACGACGACATCCTCGCGCAGCAAATAATCGGGACTGTAGCATTCCCGGGATGCCTCGCCAAACTGAAAGCCACCTCCATAAATCCAGACCATGACTGGCATCGGCTTTGTGGGATATAACTAAGGGAAAGAATAATAAATTCGAATTTATTTTATGTTTTTACGTTTTATTTTTTACATTTATAAAAGTAAATCGTTTCTCAAAGTTGTTTATAATTCTTAATACACATTTTATACAAAAGAAAAAAAAATTGTTTGAATGAAAATCATTTTATATTTGTGTATTTTTCCATTTTGTGTCGTTTTATATGTATTTATTTTTTTATATTATGTATGTTTTTCATTACTCACATTCTTTGTGTAGACATTGAGATATAGACAATCCTCGGAGCCATCCGTCATGTCAAATACAAAATGCTTCTGCAGCGGCTTCGGGCCTTGAGATGTGCAGCTTCTGACCTCAGTCCATATCTCAGGTGGCTGTGGTGCCTTGTAGCGCAGCTCCCCGATGGGCGGCATGGCAAAGGGTATACGCTCGAAACTGAAATACGATTGGCCATAGATTGACTTGCGTTTGACTCCCTTGATGGGACCATATGTGGTGCTGACGACAGTCTTTTCGCTAGTGCGATATAGACGCTGTTGGACCTTGAAGTCGACCATTCTGTAAAGAGAATTTTCAGGCAAGTGTTAAAATACTGAACTGTAAAGTATTTGCTTTTGTTGCTTATTCTACTAAATAAACAAACAGTGGCATGATTACGTAACATTCTTTTCTATTTTACCCTAAGAGATTTTAGTCACATTTTCATTCAAACACTTTTGTCATGAATCAGTCACCACAAACGATTCGTTATCCGCTATCAATTTTTGTACTGACAGTTTGTCTATTCTCTATTTGCCAAAATACATACAAATATAAACACACACGCTGATAAGGCCAATTCCTTATCAGGCCAATTCCTAGTCTCGCGACCAGGTGTTAGCCATTTATCAGCGAGCCCAAAAATTAAAACTCGACGAAAAGCGAATCAGTCGAATATTTTTTCGCGTCAGCCATTTTATAGAATTGTATTTGAGAAAGTTGTAGACAGTTTTGAAGCTTAAAGGAATTGAATAAAGCGAGCTTGAAACAATTCGCTCTTTTGTGGAATCTATCGAAAAAACAATTCGAAACATTTTAGTTAAGCATTTTGTGCACTTTATAATTCAACATTTCAATGTGTCTTCGTTTCTTAATTATAAATATAGATAATTGAATAATTTTAGATGAGAGTTTTGTTTTGTGCGCGGAAGAGAATTGAACGCCATACAATACAATCAGAATAAATCATAGTTATAAGGGGCGCCTTGACAGCCTTTTCATATATGAAGTAAATATGTATAATTAGTTTTTATGCAGCACATTAGGAACACTGTTTTTCTTCCTCTTTTTTTACATATACATATATCAAATTCCTTAGCTGCATGGATCCGTAACGCGTTTATCAAAAGGTACTTCAGTTGCGACTTATATCATTGCCATATGACTCTAGAACTAACCTCAATCATAATAAATAGAATTGTGGTGCTTTGCAAACGCTGGAGCGCTGCAAGGCCATTGGGCATTAGAGACTTGGATCAAACTTGAACAGGCTTAAATCGAATTTTAGTGTTGGACAAAACTTAACAACAACTTAGATGATGGCTCTATCTAGACTTTAAAGCTACGCTTTCATTGCATTGTTTTCAACATAAAGCTAATGCTAATGCTACCAAATAGCATTCGTTTCTTTCTTTGTTTGTTCTGCTCTTTCTTTTCACAGCAGCTCATCACGACGGAAGAAGCTCTCCCAGACCATCAGCTTGCGCAGCTCGGGCACATCGATAATCTTCAGATCATCGGATATATTAAGGCACTTCAGCTGTTGCTTGTCTATCATGAATCAGTCACCACAAACGATTCTTTATCCGTTATCAATTTTTGTATTGATAGTTTGTCTATTCACCATTTGTCAAAATACATACAAATATAAACGCACACGCTGATAAGGCCAATTCCTTATCAGGCCAATTCCTAGTCTCGCGACCAGGTGTTAGCCATTTATCAGCGAGCCCAAAAATTAAAACTCGACGAAAAGCGAATCAGTCGAATATTTTTTCGCGTCAGCCATTTTATAGAATTGTATTTGAGAAAGTTGTAGACAGTTTGGAAGCTTAAAGGAATTGAATAAAGCGAGCTTGAAACAATTCGCTCTTTTGTGGAATCTATTGAAAAAACAATTCGAAACATTTTAGTTAAGCATTTTGTGCAGTTTATAATTCAACATTTCAAGGTGTCTTCGTTTCTTAATTATAAATATAGATAATTGAATAATTTTAGATGAGAGTTTTGTTTTGTGCGCGGAAGAGAATTGAACGCCATACAATACAATCAGAATAAATCATAGTTATAAGGGGCGCCTTGACAGCCTTTTCATATATGAAGTAAATATGTATAATTAGTTTTTATGCAGCACATTAGGAACACTGTTTTTTTTCTTTTCTTCTTTTTTTACATATACATATATCAAATTCCTTAGCTGCATGGATCCGTAACGCGTTTATCAAAAGGTACTTCAGTTGCGACTTATATCATTGCCATATGACTCTAGGACTAACCTCAATCATAATAAATAGAATTGTGGTACTTTGCAAACGCTGGAGCGCTGCAAGGCCATTGGGCATTAGAGACTTGGATCAAACTTGAACAGGCTTAAATCGAATTTTAGTGTTGGACAAAACTTAACAACAACTTAGATGATGGCTCTATCTAGACTTTAAAGCTACGCTTTCATTGCATTGTTTTCAACATAAAGCTAATGCTAATGCTACCAAATAGCATTCGTTTCTTTCTTTGTTTGTTCTGCTCTTTCTTTTCACAGCAGCTCATCACGACGGAAGAAGCTCTCCCAGACCATCAGCTTGCGCAGCTCGGGCACATCGATAATCTTCAGATCATCGGATATATTAAGGCACTTCAGCTGTTGCTTGTCTATCATGAATCAGTCACCACAAACGATTCTTTATCCGTTATCAATTTTTGTATTGATAGTTTGTCTATTCACCATTTGTCAAAATACATACAAATATAAACGCACACGCTGATAAGGCCAATTCCTTATCAGGCCAATTCCTAGTCTCGCGACCAGGTGTTAGCCATTTATCAGCGAGCCCAAAAATTAAAACTCGACGAAAAGCGTATCAGGCGAATATTTTTTCGCGTCAGCCATTTTATAGAATTGTATTTGAGAAAGTTTTAGATAGCACCTACATATAAGAAAAAGTCGTATAAGACACAAACAATATAATTGTTATTGATATATACTGCTTTATTTAGATTAAGAAAATAAATTAAAATAAAATTTCCGAGCGGATCCGAATTATATTGGAGTACAAATAAAAATGATAATAAAATCATATTTTAATTATAAAAAGAGGCCACCAAACAAAAGATAAAAGATAGAAAAATAACGATTTTACTACAAATTTGACCTTGAAAATACGAATATTATATTAACAAAGAGTATTAGAAATAAATAAAAAACGGCATTATAATATTGTTAAACTTTAACACGGCTAAAGTGTGTTTGCCATATTTCGTTGTTACCACAACAAGTTTTAAATCATTGAAATATTTCTGAAATTATCTATACTAAAATGGTTTATAGTTTTCTCTCGCAAGTATCTCTTTGGCTAATTATAAGTCTCAAGGTCATCGCATAATTGCGCATATATGTAGGTGAAATATATTTATGAATTAGGTTTCTCTAAGTTATATATATTTTTGTAATATAGTCAAATTATAGCTGAGGCTAAATTACTTATTAAATTTATGGAGAGAAATATAATCAGCTTGGGTTGAAATTGGCAAATAACTACATTGTGTGAGCTCAACAAATGAAACGTGCTTTAATTTTCAAGCGAATCTAAAGTATTCGGCATTATAAAGCAGCAAAGCAACAGCAAAAAAAAAAAAACCTACGCATGTTTTTTGTTGCTTTTTTATTTTTTGCATATGGCTGCAAAAGCGACCAAAATATGTCATATTCATTCTTATTAATAGCCGCTCGAGCTGTTGTATATTTCGTTATTGTCGCTGGCCCTCTAATATATGGCAATGATTGTGATTTTTCGACTATCGCCACTCCGACCCTGAACTCTGCCTTAGAATTATTGGTGAAGAGCCAGACCAACGCTTAAGCTAATGCCCCAACAGCTTCCTATAAAAGGAAAGGTCAATACAAATAATGTTTATGACGGGACGCGTGTCATAAAAAGGAAATGGCAAAAAGAAAAACAGAAAACAGAAAACAGAATTTTCTAATGTTGACATTGCGTGTGGCACAGTAATTTCGCTTTAGGCCCCAAAGCGGCACCAATAGGGACACACCTAAATTGGGCAATTGGGGTATTTTCTGCAAATTGGAGCGGCCCTCTCGTAAATTTGGTGAATTCAACAAATTGTTATGAGCAGCTAATTAAATGCCGATCGCAGAGCCATATTCTCAACGCCATATTTATACAATCCGAAAGTTCATCTGTGGCTAGCGTATTTAAGAGGAGACGTTCCATTCAAATACGTTAATTTCATTCAACTTAATTTTCCTTGTGATTAATGGGCTTGTCTTGGCTGGCCCATAGATATATGTATATATAGTAGACATATGTATAATACTTTTTAGGCAAAAATGAAGCAAAAGATAAATAAACAATTTCGTGTTGACGACAGCAGAAAAATAAAGAACAGAAGCCCAACAGACAACAGAATAAACCAAAGGCATCGCCATGGACCACAGAAATGAACAGCTCATATTTGCTTGCATATCTGCTGTGAGTGCCACATTTCCAATTTCTGCAATCTGGCATTGCTTGACAGACACAGGCACACACACAATACACAATACACAATATGAAGCATTCCAAAGCATTTTGCCAGCTGCGACTTGATTTCAGCTAAATAGTATAATAATCTTGTACGAAAGATCAACATTATTGAGCCATAAGCGGAAGCTATTCAATTCTATATCATAGCAATGAGAACAATAAAAATAATAATACAAATTTCAATAATAATCTTAATAATTGTAATTGCAATAATAATAATTGATTTATTTGTTTATTTTTTATATTTATTATATAAGTCACTTTATCTAAAATGTTTCGATATATTCAATATTTGCCCCAAAGAGCTGAACTTTTCCAATCTAGTTGTCTCTCGTCTCTGCGCTCAAATAAATAGCTACACAATTTAGTCGGTTGCCCGATTTAAAACACAGAAATTTTTTTAAATTGTTTACTACCCAATACTAATAATCCAATTTGCCTTTTAAAATGCTTTTGGCACGTCTAGCGCAAGGCTTGCCAGTCCGTTCGCCGCGTCTGCTCTGCAGAAATCCCCTCACCAAGGTCCATGGATCCTGGAGATCGACGCTGCAGTCGCCACGATGCCGACCTAATCCAATGAAGGCTCAGGTTGAGACGCTAAAGCAATTCAACTTGTTGCCTAAACGTTCGAATGGCAGACGCAACTTCTCCGAGGATTCGCAGAACAATAATCGCACCAAGTTGGAGCAGCGTACTAGGTCACCCAGCCTGAAGGAACGCCTGATGGGGCCGCCCAGCGAGAATGCCTTCTCCATGGGCAAGGGAGCAGCAGCTGGAGCCGCTCTAATGGGCATCGTTGCACTTTGCTATTACGGCTTGGGTCTGGCCGACCAGCCCAGTATCTATGATCATACGGTGATGTGGCCGCAGTACGTGAGGGATCGCATACATGCCACCTATGCCTACTTTGGTGCCTCGTGCGCCCTTACAGCTGCCTCGGCAGCATCTGTCTTCCAATCGGAGCAGCTGCTGCAGCTGATCATGCGCAGCGGTTGGATAGCCACCCTGGTGACCATGGGCCTAGTTATGGGCACGGGCGCCCTGACGCAGGCCATCGAATATGAACCGGGCCTGGGACTCAAGCAGCTGGCCTGGGCTTTGCATTGTGGTGTTACGGGCGCCGTCATTGCGCCCATGTGCTTCATGGGCGGTCCGATCCTGATACGTGCCCTGCTGTATACGGTCGGGATTGTGGGCGCCCTGTCGACAGTGGCCGCGTGTGCGCCCAGCGATAAATTCCTGAACATTGGCGGTCCATTGGCAATTGGATTGGGCGTCATATTTGCCTCATCGCTGGCCTCGATGTGGCTGCCACCAACAACAGCTATTGGCGCCGGCTTGGCCTCTATGTCCCTGTACGGCGGCCTGATCCTCTTCAGCGGTTTCCTGCTCTACGACACACAGCGCATCGTGAAGGCAGCTGAACAGTATCCGGAGCATGGATACGTTCGCTATGATCCCATCAATAATGCATTGGCAATCTATATGGATGCCCTGAATATCTTTATACGCCTGGCCATTATTTTATCATCGGGAGATCAGCGCAAGAAATAGGTTAACGGAGAGTGGAAAGCCGACATTTCGAAATTGTTTGGGTATTTTTTCGCTGATTACAGTTTTGTTACAAAATTAAGTATTCAATTTAAGCATTGGCACATTCGAAATACACACCGTAATTGAGAAACAACTTCTAGATAGTGTATCTTTAAGATCCCACTATACATATAATAAAAAGAAAGAAACAAGATTAACTACGGGAGCTCTTAGACTTCCTTATTGTCCGTAATATTCCATTGTTTAACTTCCACTTTTATGAAGTGTCAGTGAACCAGCGGCTTCTAGTGAACATTAGGTTGGACTAAATAATTTTTTACTGCAGTCTTCACGTGAATAAAGTATTTCATTGTTGGTAATATACTCGTTTTTGTGTTACGATTTCAACTAATGTCATTGTAAGTAAGTATGTATATATGAAACATTAGCACGTTTGCTCACAGCTCTACAACACTACGACTTAATACAATTTGCAGCTATAACAATGTGATCATTGTCGTCTCTCATTTGCCCGATAAGCTGACTTTCCCTGCTTGCTCTCAAAACGAACGACGTGTAATAGATTATGTTAAAATGATTGCATTAATTTTCCATACTCAGACTCAGTAGTCATTCCAGTCCCACCATTATCTTCCCTTGCTTGGTTATCAGTCGTGTGTGGAGCAGACAGGCGTAGTCTAAACAGAAAACACGCCAAACTCATTCACATACTAAAAATTGTATTACAGTCAGCATATAAAAAAATATATGAAAATAATATAAAAATAAGTAGACAGCAAAATATATGCCACATAAAGACCCACATCACTGGGCAGTCGGGAAATGGGAGATGGAGGAATAAAAGTTATGGACACTATTTGTTTAGTCTTTTCATGTCCATGTTCTGTGGTTATAATCGCATCTGTCAACGCGCCTGTTGACCTTGGCCGGACTGACACGCAAGGCTAACGGGCGAAAGCTTCGCCAAGAGCTTTCTGTCAGTCGCTGCTTATGAATGAATTGCGGGCACCCCGCAACCCCACCTCCAGAAAGCTTTCAAGTGGCGCAAGGATAAAACAGAAGGTAAGAGGCACTTGCATTGCGAGCTCTGATGTCAGAGAGGCAGACAGCTGGGTCAAGGAGTGTTTAGCGCCACAAGTTCTTAAACATTTCGATTTTCACTAACTAATTTCAGTTGAATATTGAGCCTTACGGAAATTGCAGCAATTTTATTTTAAATCATATAGCTTATAAGTTTATATATATCTATATATTATACAGAGTAGAATCTATTAAATAAACCACTATGCAAATATATGTTTGAATAAATTGCTACTTTCTAAAGCAGTTGTTTGGAGAAATCTCTTGATTTGTGTTCCCTACTTATTTACTTTTTTATTTCTTATTTATATAAAAAATCGAAATAATTTTTAGTGTGATTGATGTTCAGCGAATCGGCATTATTAATTGTGTTTTATTCATGAGTATATATTATTTATATGTATATATATATTTATGCCGGCTAATAATACACAACGTACGCCTCAATTAATCAACACATCTTAGGGTATTTCCGGGTGCCAGATTTGCGTAAATTGCCCAATTTTAAGCATATGTTAAGCTCATCAAAGTCGCATCTAATAAAACTCATATGGTTTTAGTAAAAGAAAAAAATCTCAATGAATAGAAGCATAGGGCAAATATACAATTCTATTATAAAAAGATAATATATAGGTACGTACATACATATATAATATACTTGTTGCTGTGGCAATTCTTTTATACTTTATTCATTCAAGCCACTTTTTTTTGCGCTCGCTTTAAAAGCTTTACAAATATATATATACAAGACGCGACAAAATTAAATGAAATTGACGAGCACACACCGATATGTGTGTACCAATGTGTGTGTGTGTGTGAGTGTGTGAGTGTGTGTGTGTGTCGCAGTGGTGTGGGCGATCGGCAAGAGCGACAGCGACAAATGCACGTAAAATGTTGCTGTTGAGAGCAACACACGGCGTATGAGCAATGTCGAGAAGACTGAACAAAAAGATATATATATATCTTCTCGAAGATATATATATATATATATATATATATATATATATTTTGGCACGCAGAGCAAATATGAGGAAATTTATGTATATTCAGCGTTTAGAGTGTATAAAATTGCCAAAAAAGATAAAAAACAAAGCGAAATTGAAACAATAATACGAAAATGTTTACAATAATGTTCTAAGGCGTTCTAAGATTGTGGGACATTTTACGATTCACAACATATTTTGGCGAAGTCAAATTCTAAGTTATTCAATGCTTAATCAAATTTGATCAAACACCAAACGTGCGCCAAGAATTGTGTGAGAAACTCAATCAAACTGAAGGTTAATGGGTGCAAGTGATGATGCTGCAAATATTTCTAAATATACTATATATATATATATATATATATATTCTCCAATGTTCTCAATTGACAATGAAATTAAATTATGGCCACAAACTAATGATACAAGAATTGTGTGCAAATAAATTGACAATTTAAAGTTTGACCGTTGAGTTTTCTGCAAAATTCATTGAACGTGCTATATGAATATATATAAAGAGTGAGTGGTAAATCACGCCAAACAATGAATATGCTAATTTAACAGTGAAATAAAACCGGCAGCTGGCTGCATGTTGCATAAAAGCGTTGCACGAAAGCAAAGTGCTAAAAAATAAATACAAATAAAAACTGATAGATTACTTTGAAATTGATGTACGTGTGGAACTTATTCGAAGAAACAATTAAATAAAATTCGAAAATATCTTGCCAGGTGGCACAATAATAAAAATCCTATTTTTTTGTTAGCCCAAAATTCACAGAAACTCTTGTTGCGAAACTTGCTTTACCTCTTTGAGAATCGGAAGTAAAATGTGAAAAATTAATTCAACATCAAAATTAATTCTGCAGATGTCTTTAATAGATTCGCTTAGAAGCTATCCAAAAATCAGTTTGCTACTATCAAGCAAATAAAAAAGATGTCATTCAAGGTCAACTCTTAAAAATAACTGATAACTAAATACAGCTTGGAAATATCAAACATATAAAAATTTTCATTAAGTTACCCTCTAAAAATAATTGATTAGACATGAAGCTCACCAACAACAAAGAGTATGGTTCTTTGGGCAGACAGAATATCTTCAAAAAGATATAGCTCGTTTTCAATTTTGATTACAGTTGTGGGATATTTTATTGGGGTTTCTAGCACGTGTATGCGCTTTAGGGTTGCTCACTCTAAACTTGTTCTACCGCTCATTCAATTTCACAATGTGTTGCTTCCCAAATGTGTGTGTTGAACAGACCAAACCTGTTGCGCTATTGCTCTGCTTCTCGGCTGTTTGGTTGCTGATCTCATGGCACAATCTCTTTCAAGTTCAGTCAAACATTTTGCCCTGACTCAGCTTACGTTTTTTCTTTCTACAAAAGCGAAAATTTACATAAACCTTTTTTTTTTTTTTCTATTTTTGTAGTTTTTATTTTTTTTTTTGCAACAGCTGCGGGCGCTCTACCTAATTATTTGAGCTGTTTAAGTGCCGGCAGAGCTAGAGACAAAAAAAAAAAAGAAAAAAATCAACAACAAAAAACAAATAAAGAGACCAAAGTACCGCTCACAATGGGCGCCTCTAATGACAGCTGGGCGCTGTGCGCTGGGAGCCAGCGTGTTTATGTTTGCTCGTTATGGCGACAAATTACAGAGTTCCCGGTAATCAATAGAACGGGGCTGGATAACAAGAGACAATGTCAGCACAATGTGGACACAAGGTAGCTGTGACATGAGCTGTCAGGAAATTGGAGCTCCTGTTGTGCGCAAACATGCTGTTGTTCTTACTGTTCCTGTTTTTGTTGTTACTGTTTACGTTCAGAGTCCTGGCCACAGGACAAATGGCAGCCGTTTAGTTCAAAAAAAAAAAAAAACCAATTCATTTAATTTGTGGACACACGCGTAAACAAAGCATTTTTGTTTGCCATATAAATATTTTATCACTGGGATTTGACTGAGTTATATTTGCGTTTCTTATCTGGGCAAATATACTTATACATATATATATATATATATATATATATATATATATCATTTGACATATTTCAACTTAACTTCTGATGTGCTGCCTGTGATTTCTGGGATTCTATTCAATCGATTTTTATATAGACAGTTGTGTAAATGATAACAGACTGTCTGAGTTTCAAGCGAGATCTATCAAATGCTGTAATGTGATGGGAATTTCCTGAAAATTTCAACTTGAATCTCTAGAGCGTATTAACGCCATACTCAGCGAATGTCAGAGCTAAAAATATAAATCTTAGCAAGCCGGATCTTTTATACCAAATAAAAACGGTAGATTTACTGGAGTTCCCCTGTTTCTCTTGCGGTTAAACTGATTTTTGGCCATAAAGCATTAATAATTATTATCTCTATTTTTTTTTATAGACGACACAGTTCGCTGATGTCATTCAACTGGCCGAAAAGGCAGCCATAATTAAACGGCTTCAGTCAAGTATTGGGCACTACTTTAATACCAAAAGCGAAATGTGTCTTGATGATCTAACTAAATTAATTAAAATTCATTTTGCGCAGCTGCTTAGTAAATCACAGTGTAAATCAATTAGTTCGCTCAATGTCATGACTGCATCACACCCAATTTCCCCATATAAAAGATTTATATATATTTAAATTAGATATAATTTTATATTCTTACTTGAGTCCAATTTTGAATTGATCAAATGCAGCCATGGAAGACATTTTGTTGTTGTTTCTTATTTATTTGTTTCTCGGGCGTGGTTAAGTGAATTATTAAAAAAAAAAAAAAAACAAACGGGTTTGTTGTATTGTTTTAAAATAAGTCCTGATTCTCGATATTTATTTATTCTCACAATTTGATAAAAAGGTATTTTGAGTTTTTATTTTTGTTTTTATTTTTTATCAGCCAGCTGTTTGCTTGACCTTGTTTTGCCTGATTGAGAACAAGAAAACAGGCTGCTGCAGCAGCTTCACCACTGATAAGCAGCTTTCGCTGGCACGTCCTGCGCAGTTATACACGCACACGCACGCACACACACGCACACACGCAGGATAATTTCACTGCGAAAAAAGCACACATACACAGTGAAATTTTTGCTTATCACATAACTTTTGCTGGCACAAACACAAATAAAGCACACACACGGAGAGTTGCTGTTGTTGCCAGGCGTCGCGCAATTAA
Source organism: Drosophila anomalipes (assembly GCA_035041615.1). Classification (NCBI taxonomy): domain Eukaryota; kingdom Metazoa; phylum Arthropoda; class Insecta; order Diptera; family Drosophilidae; genus Drosophila; species Drosophila anomalipes. The sequence continues at coordinate 8,750,187 of JAWNKZ010000064.1, read as the reverse complement.
ATTAAATTAAATTATTTTATAATTTGGTTTGGTTGTTTTATTATTAGCAAGCTGTTGCTTCTATTCAGTTAGTGAGTAGCCTTCCAGTAACGTTTCGTGCTACGTCCGTTTAGCATGAAGGCAGCTCGTCAACTGTTTTGAAAGCACACCAATGAAAAGCACCGCGCCAAAGTTCTAAGCACATGGCACACGCAAAAGCTCTCTGAGCATATACCGCGTGCCAGACAACGACTCGCTTACTTGGGGTGCTTCCTCTTCTTGCGCTGTGTAGCAGTAAGTTCTTCTTATTGTGTATGTGTGTGTGTAAAGTAAAAGTCAGGCTGCAAAGCATTCATCACTAATTGTAGCTTTGCCCTTTTCTCAGATATCTCTTACACCTTTACTCACTATGCTAAATGCCCCATAATAATATAACTGAGTCAGTGGTAATCACTGTTAGATCTCATCTTTATTGTATAAGGCTTATCAGTCTCTATTGATAAATTGCGAAAATTATGTTGTTAGCTCTCCATTTGCTTGTTTGCTTGCTTTCTGTAATCTCTCCAAAAAAATGTATAAAAATATAACATACTAATCATAGAGATATGGCGAAATGACGTAATTGCGTAAATGAGTCATTGGGCTTACAGGGAACACCTATCGGGTAAATTAATGGGTTCGAACCAATGACTCTACTGCTAGTAAATGAGTTAAGGTAAAGTTCAGATACGCATAATAATCATAACAATTTCAGTCGTTACTAGAAATCATTATTTTAAGTAATTCCCAAATACTATTGTGTATGATATTCGTATTAATTTACTTGAAATGCAAGCTTTTCACTTCAACAACTAATAAGTAAATAGAGTAGGGTATTTATTGCTCCTAATGAAGTAATAAACTGCATGTTTTTGTGCTTTTATTTTATGTTCGCGCCAAAAGCTTTTTGCGCAATGTAAACAAAGAATGAGTACACAACATGAGAACAGCTGACTGAAGGACTAAGCCCTGTTGCTGCAGGCAGCAGCGCCGAAAAGCTGTCGTGATAGCTTTAGCCTACACTGAGCTTATGCACGTGTGTGTATTAATATTTTTGTTTTAAATAGGTCAGTCGAAATTGCATTGAGCAATTATAGTTAGGTATGGTCATTTACAGTTAGTTAGTTGAGGCACGCAACTATACTGTGCAATACTTATCACAAAATCGCTCGATATACGGTTCACACGGAATACGCTCTGCACTCGCCGCTGCCTTAAATTAATGTTGATTAAACTTAATCAAAATAATGATGTGCAGAGAAATTCCGCTTCCAATTGTTTCTCACTGTGTCTCTCTATTAACTAGACGAACAAACAAATGACCTTGGGCAAAATGCTAGCTGCAAAAAGCGCCGGCCCGTTTTAACATAAACTCTCGTGACTTATGTTGTCATGTGGCTTTGCAGTTGTCGCTCACCGAGCTTTTCAAGAGCAGTATGTAAACTCAACTTGATCGGTCGCTCTCCTCTCTCTCTCTCTCTCTCTCTCTCTTTCTCTCTCTCTCCGTCTTTTGTTCTCGCCTTTGCTCTCTGTGGACGATCTCGTGCTCAGCGCTTTTTGCACGTTTTCTGTCCGTAATTCATTTAAATCAATTTAAATTTGCGTCTATTTCTAGCTCAGTTTGCACATTGTTGCTTTCTAAGTGATTTTGATTAATAAAAGTTAAACTCTTCCTTTGCTCTGTGTCGAGATTCTCACATTTGCACTACGTGCGTTTTTTTTTTTAGATTTATTTCGTTTTTGTATACTTTTGTTATCTGATCGTTGCCATCTGTTTCCAAAATCAGATTTCTTTTTTACTGTGATGTGAATTCCTAAACATCAACCAATTGTGTTACGAATTCATTTAAAATTGGTAAAGAGGGTGTAATAAAATTGTACAAAAGTATATAAAAGACAGAATGAAGCAAATCCAAACCCATATAGTATTTATATACATATATTCTTGATTAGTATCAAAAGCCGAATTGATTTCGTCATTTCTCGTCGTTTCTCGTTTGTCGCAAGCCGGTGTTTTCAGTTCAGGCCAACATAAATTGCCGTATTTTGCTTACATATGAGTTTCTAAATTTGGTAAGAAAATTAAAACTATCTCCTGTTTTTATCCATTTAATATATTTGGGAGCTTAGTCCAGGGTATCACTTTGTCGAGTTCCTTCTTAGTTGTTTTTTGCTTTATACAGTAATTATTTATATGTTAGTTTTTATTTAAATTAACTGCGTATATTTATAACAAAAGTGAATTTTTTTATTATTATAGAAAAACAAGATAGAACGTCGCAGTCGGGCGTAACCGACTGCGAAATACTTTGATACCATAAGTTAGTCCAGCAGATAACAAGTAGCAAAGAACAGGGTGGGTCCAAGTTTGCCTTTCAAATTGCGATAGATATAAACCAGTAATGTTGTTTTTTTTTTTCGAAGTTTGGTAACTGTAGCTCTTAAATTACGGGAGATATGAGATTTTGAAAATGTTGTGGGAAGGAGTGGGCGTGACCAAAAAAATTATAAGAGAAGCTTCTGAGTAATCTTCCTTTCAAGTTTGGTAACTTTAGCTCTTAAATTACGGGAGATATAGGCTTTACAAAATATTAGAGGCGGGAGTGGGCGTGGCCTGAATCTTTTTTTTTTTTTTTACGATCTTAGTAATCTACATTCCAAGTTTGGTAAATGTAGCTCTTAGATTGGGAAGATATAAGCTTTGTTTTTAGGGACGGGAGGGGGCGTGGTCCAAAATGTTGTCCCCGGATTTTGGAAGCGTGCTACTAGCAATATACCTTTCAAAACTTAGTGACCCTAGCTTTCAAATTGTGTGCGAAATATGGTCTTATCGATTTACACTAACAGGTGTATTGGTTTAGGGAGGCGGAAAGGGCGTGGACACCTATGACACCTTCGGTATCAAAGTATTATAAAATTTCAAATTAAATTAAAATGATTAGATAAGAAATATATATCTCAGCTGTCACTTTCAGAACATTTTCCCGAAAATCGCAAGTGAGTTGTAAAAGAGCTTGCGAGTTGCTGAAAAATTGCAAATTATCATGAAGATTTCTTTTAATTGTGATTGTATTCATAAGGTCCTTCAAAAAACATTGAACTTGTTTTTTATCGAATCTCGAAATTGATCGCCTGACTACTTGATAATTTGAGCTGCCTCTCAACCCCAGCAGCAACCATCTCAGATCTCTCAGACATTCCTGTGTCTGCATTGGAAGTGTGAAATTATAATATTAAAATTATATAACAAAATAAATAAGTAATAAATAATAATATAAAAATAAAATAAAAATGGAGTTTAATCAATTTTTTTATATATATATAATATATATAATAATAGTAAGATATGCATCTGAAAATATACCACACAATCTATATTAATTTTTCAGCTAAAAATTTTTATTTGAATAGGCAAAAGAATATGTTTGTTCTCGTAGAATATAACATTTTGATTATTGATTATAGTCTGACTTTATTTTGTCTTAACATTTGTTTGATTCTGTCATTAAACCCATTCATATTAATAAAATTATGAGTATTCCGAATATGAGTTAGGGAATAAATATTTTCATCTCTTCTGAGCACTACAATAGGTTCACCCAAATTATTCTGATTCCATTGCATATTGCTTTCGATATAGTTGTTCAAGCAAATCGGTCGCACTTTTGCCGAGAGTACAAATGGATCTACCATTTTCAGCAGTGCTAAGGGTTTACTGTAATTAAACAATTTATCAGTTATGTGATATAATTAGTGTATTAAATTCATTGGCTTACAATTCGTCCAACTCAATAATGGCAATGTGCTTGGTTTCGTAGCCGTGTTCCTGGCTTGGATAAAAGGTAACCGAATGATTGCCCAGGACTATGACATAGTTAATTAGCGAAATCCGACGACTTGAAAAGCAGTCGCCCACAGTCAATACATAAAATGGATCAATAATTACGCCCATGCACCGGAATACATATCTATATTCAGATCGCTCGAATACGCTGATAAGCCATGGAAATTCCTCAACTGTCGTTAAATATCTGCCACAGTCGGGAATGCAATTCAGTTTCCCATTTTGTTTGTTGCTTCCACTTGGCAGCTTACTCCAATTTGCCTGACTATTACAGATGCGCTCACGTTGTGCAATGCTACCGATCGACTTATAGCCCGGAGCACACTGGACGTGTGCTCTGCTGCCCACCACTAATGGGTCTGAGGCACAGTCGATGATGTTATTGTCATTACTACAATAAACTCGAATACTGGGATCATTTATGATCGTCCCACGTCTGCAAACCCTCACGCATTCTGGCCATGGTGCCATCCACTGACCATTGTCGCAGGTATTCACATCGTTGCCCTTGAGAAAGTAGTTCTGAGTACAGGACAGGCGCACGGTGGCCTGATGAGAAATGGTTCCTTCGCCCATATATGGAAGGCCGTTGTACATGGTCCTTAGTCGTAGTGCAGTTCCCATCACACTACAACCCTTTCCAGTAGTCTGATTATTGTGAAGAGGAGTAGTTGGAGTTATTATAATTTGCTTAGAGCCAGGTTTCGTGCCCCACTCTTGATTTGAGAGTATATTATGCCTTTTTTTGCATATGGCATCCAGCTCATCGGAGCCGTCGTGACAGTCGATGATGTGATCGCAGGATTCTGATTTGGGAATACAGGCGCCGTAGTTGCAGCTAAATGAGTCTTCAGGACATAGTGTTCCAATACAAAAATAAATACTCTCATCCGATTTATCGCGACAATTCTCAACACCATCACACAGCTGGCTCTGAGGCAAGCACTCTTTGGATTCATTACATTGAAATCGTTGTTCATTGCTGTAATTAGCAAACAATCATCAATAAAGAATTGTTATAGAATTAGGTTGGAGTTTTTTGTGGCACTTACAGACAATCTCCTCGAAGTTTAGTATACGCAGCAGCCTCAATTGGGGAACAGTCAAGCAAGTTCTCATCGGTACCATCCCAGCAATCGTTTATGCCATCACACATCTGGGAGCGCTTGAAACAGGCGCCGTAGGCACAACGTCTTTCTAAACACTCCATATCATGGCATTCCACAAATGTCTCATCACTGCCATCTTGACAGTCCGTAGACAAATCACACCTGCGAGTAGCATTTATATACTGCCCATTATCGCATTGGAATTGTTGTTGTGCAACTGCGCAGGCTGTAGACAAATTAAATCTTTAATTTACCAACACTTGACACAATTTGAACAAAATATTACCGATGCTCAGGCATAGAAGTAGCAAGTAAATGTCAAATACATCTCTATTAATTATTTGAGACATGGAAATGCTGCTGATAACAACTAACAAAATTATTAATTTATATATGGTTTATAATCTTCCGATCCGTTCAAATGACGACTGTTCGCGTTCAACTTTCATCGCGTACTGGTTTTCAAAAATGAATTGCGCAATTGCTATCGAATCGCAGAGATTTGGTGCCCCATTAAGCATATCGCATATAGCACATAGCAAACAATACATAATCAAGCCGACATACAACGGCTTTAATTACACAACGCCATTCCCAAATGGCCAATTTATTTGAAAACTTATTTGGACGCCGAATCCTGCAGAAGGTATTTTAATTTTGTTGGGGCCATCTTGCATCATCAGCATCACTAAGCAATTAGATATGGATTTCGAGTAATCTTCTTTTAATTTAGAATACATACTTCCGATTGCTGCAGGTAGTACATATGTACATACATATGTGTCGGAGCAGGTCGGAAGAATCTGAGAGATGATTTAAACTATTTTCATCGGGCTAGACACACATCTCATCCATTTTAATGCAATTTAACAATACGAAAAGTGTAACTTGAGTTCGAACCTGAACAGTTAAAATATTATAAAAGCCAATAATAATATTAATAATAATTTTAGAAAAACTTTGTCAATAAATTTCTTTAGAAACAATCGGTCGATTTTTTAAATTTATAGTCTACAAAGGTAGGCAATCTTCTTCCGGTCCTAAATATCTTGTATATTTTTCTTAGTTGATCGATGCCATCTGCGTATGCATCACGGCTTCAAAATCGAATTTCTTTGTTTAATCCCCAAAATCGTCGAATGGTTTTGCTTTGTATAAATTGGCTGAAAATTCGCTGATATTTGTATGTGAATTGAAATTGTTTTGCTAAATATAATATAAATAATAATATAAATATATATGTATGTATATTGCAAATTGACGAACACTATTTTAACAGAAAGACAATCTATGTAAAACATATTTAGTGTTTAATAAGCCACAACAGTCGCCGTGGCATTTGAGTACATAATTAACTTATTGATAAGAACAAAAACAGGCAGATTGCATTGCTCAGAATGACCCGCTGCTCTTTCAATACAATTCGTAGATAAGTACCACAGATAAGTGAACACTGTAATGCTATATAAGGCGAAGATTTTTTATAATTAAAATCAGTTTGAATTTGCAACTCAACTCAAGTTTAATATAAGCACACATTTAATATTAATAATAATCCAATCGAAAATTAAATAACAAGAGATTCTTCTCGAAAATCTTATTCCAATTAGCACGTTTACATTGCAAGGGCTTCTTTCAAAAATACAATTTTAGTTGTTAATAGAAAATGTATCGCATTTCAATCAATCCAATTTAAATTAAAATGATAAAAAAAACTTAACGTTTTTCGATACTTTCACCAAGGCGAGCAGACAATAAAATCAAGCAAATTAAATTAAAGGGTTATGTTAAGGTAAAAATATTCGAGTATCACAATTAACTTTTTGCCGCAAAAAATAATTGGTATGTAAGCAAAGTCTAAAAATAAAAAATCATATGCCCTCAAAATATCTCGTTAAATATTCATTAAAAAAAAAAATAAAAACACAAGGTACTTTGTATGTCAAACTGTTCTTCATTTCATATTGTGCACTCTGTGCTACACTACAGCACATGAGCAGATACAGGGAAAAGAGTGGCAAGTAAGTAAGTAAATGCCAGCTGTCAGACAATAAACATCGTGTCACTTGCACATTGTTGAGGGCAAGATGGGAAAAACCCGGAAAATCTTTTTGAGCGTGCAACGCTTGGACTCATGAATTTTTTAAAATCAAATCAAAAGAACTCCCCTCTTGGGTATGGCTAACCCCGACAGTCATAATTTTCAGACAGTTCAACAATCTCTCGCGTGACTTTTTTTCCCAGCCATTCCGTGACTCAATTATGGCACATAAGCAACATGCGTCGTCTTCCCATCCTCTGTTGTAGCTCCAGGCAACGGCGACACAGCGAAATGTTGCAGGAGCTGGCGAAGTTCGGCGTTCGAGTGTGTGTTTGCCACCCAGTTTTCGCTCAATGCACACACGTGACTATAAAAAAGGTAAAGACGAAAACAGATTTCTGCAAATTTAAAACTTCAGCACTTTGACATACTTATAAAAAACGTGCACCTGTTTAACTTGCCTGAATGAGGTTGCTGACATTGTTACCGAGCAGACAAACAAATACTTAAAATTGTATCTGGAGCGTTGAAACTAATATTTAGCTTAAAGCTGCGTAAATCTCAGTTAATGCAGCCTTAGGCAATGTTATATGTGCTCCAAAAAATGATTGTTAAATAAACAGTTGTCTAAAGCGTTTTTAGCCTTCTTCATAGACAAATAGATACACCAGCTCAGAATGTGGCTTCTAGTTGAAATTAATAAGGTTAGACTTACGCTTAATTTCTACCATTTCATACGCATAAAATAGATAAAGACATAAAAAAATTAAAAAAAAAAATAATTTCAGCTACCCAAATATGTAACAGTAATTATCCAACATTAATTAATAAAATCAAAACACATATTACCCGCAATTAAAACACCATTAACATAAAGCAGAGAAAGAAACTTTGCCTACTTTCAGGCAGCTGTAAAACACAGCCACAAATTCAATCAGAGGCCAGAAGAAACTCCGCTGAGGCGATGCCAGCAGCGACATTTAAATAAATTTCAACCAATTAACCAAAGCAACTGTAAATTATAATTAAAATATAGCAACAATAATACAAATGAAAATTGTGTAACACACACAATGAGAGAAATTCGGTGGCTGCGCCACTGTTGAAGGTCGTCGAGCTTACTAAATGTGTGGCACGTGCAGGTTGTTAATTACAATTAATGTGGTGCGTGGCTGGGGGGCTCGACGGCGTGCTTTTTGTGTATTGTATTTAAGTCAGACAATACGAACTTTCAAGCTGCCCCATACAAATATAACACACACAAATTACGAAATGTTTTTGCTTGCCGCAAAGTACTGAAACTCCAAAATGTGGACCAATAATTAATCATTTTATGGGCTAGCATAAATTTGTGGGAAGCCTTGTAACGCTTGTAGAACAACAACCGAGTGTAATCATTTTGGCTTATGTATCTGAATGAGTCTAGAGAGCCGAATTTTTATTTAAACACAATATCCTTAAATTTTAATTAGAATCTGCGGTTGGTTCTATATATATTTTGTCTATTTATTTTGCAAGATTTGCATTTAGCCTACAAAAATCGAATAATTTTTAATGAGATTATTTTTTTTACCATAAAATCAGTTTAATTCTGCAAATAAAAATATTTTTAAAGATTTTGTTAGGGCATTAAAACGTCAGAGTATTTTTTTGTCAACAGCTTAAAGATACGGCCTTGAAAAAAATTGGGGTGCGTCTGTGTTAGGCAGGTGTGTGTGAGCTCTGGCTTACAAACAGCTTGCAGGTTAGTGTTTTTGTATGAGAATGTGTATATATGTGTGTGTGTGTGTGTGTGCGTGTGTGTGTGTAGTTGTCTGAGAATCTTAGGAATTTTTAATATCATTATGCGCTGCATATTTAACTGTTGGTTTTAGCAATTGGTGGTTGTGGTTAATATTAACGTTGCATGATGGTTTGCTTCGAATTCTGGAATTCCAATCAAAGATACGATTAAATATATATATTTATATGCCTGTATATAAGTGTATACATATATGTTTTATTTGTAGTTACTATAAACTGATATTAACGAAATTTACCGAAACACCTTAGCAATTGTAGATAATATAAACTTAAATTTCTATTTATATATGTTAATTAAATATGTATTAAAAAAGAATTTTGCTATAAAAAATATATTAGGACGATGGCTTATTCATTTTAAATTTGATTGACTTCCATTTACATAATATTGCCATTAGATAACCATTTTATAAATAGCGAAACCTGTGTGCACACACACTCATGTGTGTGTGCTCCTGTATGTGCTCATGTGTGTGCTTGTGTGTGTGCTTGTGTGTATGTGTTTTTGTGTGTGCTTTTCTTTACTTTTAATAGCTTTGCTATAGAAAAAAAAATCTGTATTTACACAAGTACATTTGATGCCTGCGAAAACAGATTTACATGTGGGCTGTGCATTTAGAGCCAACTCGGGGCCACGGCTTAAATCTATAGTAAATATTAAATGGCAAATGGCCAGAAGCAGAGGGCCAGAAAGTATACATATGTTAGCCTAGTACAAAAGTTGCTTGTCGGCATACATGCTGTCCCAGAGCCGTAGCTTTTCAGCCTCTGGCAAGTCAATCACCTGAACATCTTGTGAAATATTCAAGCACTTGAACACCACATCCTGCCGGGATATGGGCAGCCAGATCTGCTCCTTTGTTTGTGTTTGTGCTTGTGTCTGCAGCAGCTGCGGCTGCACGTCCCCATTCCCATTCCCATTCCCAATTCCCAGGTGCGTGACGAGTGGTATGCTGGGATCACCGTTTGCGGCAAACTGCACCACCATGGAAACCAGTCGTCGTATCGTCTTGAACTCGGCCGTGCGATGCTTTAGCTTTTTGGCTGCAGCATTGTAGAACAAATAGGATAAATCATCCGCATGGCAAGTGCCACGCACCTTGCGGCCACATGTAATAATTCGCATTATATTGAAATGCTCCGAGTCGAAATCGAAGCGATACAGAAAAGTGGGCGCATTGGCCGCATTCAGACTCCTCGACAGCAGTGTGCGATGGATGCCGTGCCAGAAGTATTTGTAGGAGCAGAGCTGCAGAAAACGAAAACGATTTAGTAAAATTTGCACTATGTACACTAAATTTGTTATATCCATCTATCAATCTAGACTTTTATGACAGTAACAAAATATCTAACATTTGTTTAGAGAAGCAAGTTTTCAACAATTAGCATATTTATGTCAATCTACTTCTACTTAAATATGTTTATTTTTATTATTAGTTGATAAATACGGGTTATATTTGATATCATAAATATGTAACTGATCTATATATTTTTACGCAAATAATCTGCGAAAGTATTCACAAATTTCTATAAGTTCCGTTCAGATCTAGTATTCATATATATGTATATATATATACTTACATCGCTATATTCAAGTATAGTGTCCCGACCAGGTTGCTTATCGCCAAAGTAGGTGGCCTTTAGCTGTTTGCCAAAGGCGCGCCTCTGATCCGCATTCAGGCCGGCATCCTCGGGCGATAGATACTCGCAGTCGCCCAGATCGCAGAGCAGCTCTGGCCACTTGCGCACCTCTGGAAAGACGAGTAGCCCCTCGAAGGAGTTGCCACCGACCACCATGGGTATATCGTTGCCCCAACAGTTGCGCATCATCTCAATCGGTGGCTTGGGTATCACACAATGCTCCGAGTTGTACGGCTCAACGGTGGGCGAAAAGCTAAACATTGCCTTGCGCTGATGACGCTCCTCCATGGTGATAATCTCATCCGCCATGCGCAACATATTGCTCGCCTTGCTCTGACGCAGATGGTTCAGGATATCCCGATCATTCGGCTCACCCGTAAAGCCCGTCGCCTGTGCCAAGCGATAGGCCCAGTTGTGTTTGGGCGTTATGGACCAGGGCGACAGAGCACATCCAGACATGAGCACAGCTTTGTGAAAGAGATTCCTTGTCTGCTCCGTGAGCATCATGTAGTGTGTGGAGGCGGCACCAGCACTCTCACCAAATACCGTTATGTTATCCGGATCACCGCCAAAAAAGTGACAATTGCTCTTGACCCAGCGCAGGGCGAGCACTTGATCCTTGAGGCCGGCATTTCCAGGCACATCCAGCTGCTCATCGTCGAGCGTAAGAAAGCCGAGCACGCCCAGCCGATAGGATATGGTCACCAGCACCACATGCTCCATCATAAAATAGTCGGGACTGTAGAGGTCACGGGATGCTTCGCCCATTTGAAAGCCACCGCCGTAGATCCAGACGAGAACGGGCAGCGGCTTCTGTGGATGTAGCTATTGCAACATGACAGAAATATAATTATTATAATTGCTATTCCTTTTCTTATTTATTATTTATTTTTTTATTCAAGTGACATGAATTTACAATAGGCATTAACAAGTAGTCACTTTTGTTCTACAAATATTCCAAAATTAGCTTAATTCCCGTTGGACAACAACTTTTGTTTCTTAGAATTTCTCAGAGCAACAAAAACTTAAAAAAGAAGTGCAAAACAAAGAAATTGGACTTTAAGCTTCGAATGACTAGCAAAGTGTTTGCAAAACTGGAGTTGATGATTAATGAGCAAGTTCTTGGAATAACTTGCTTTTTATAAAAACAAATAACTGTGTGTTGCCCTTGAAATAGCTATAAACTGCTTGTTTTTATATACATATAAGACAGATTGAGCTTACCTCTCGTGTGTACACATTTAGGTAGAGACAATCCTCGCTACCCTGCACATGCTTCAACACCAGATTCATCTGGCAGGGCTTTGTTCGCACGCGAGTGCAACGTTTCACATCGGTCCAAGGATCGGGCTCGACGGGCGCCTTGAAACGCAACTCCCCCAACGGCGGCCTGGCAAAGGGTATGCCCTCAAAGCTGTAGTAATTGTTGCCATAGATCGAGCGCCATTTGACGCCCTTCACCTTGCCGTAGACCGTTTCCGCAATGACTTTATCCTTGCTCCGAAGGCGCTGTTGTTTTGTCTTGAACTTGACATAGCTAGAAGAAGAGCAAAATTCACAGATATTAATGTGATTGCATACTCAGACAGTTAAGTGCATTTTGAGCCAATTCTTTTCCGAGTGTTTGGCTAAACCTTTTCGCAATTTTTATTTATAAACATTTAACAGGTACTTTTGGCGGGCTTTTAGCTAGTTATTGCCCGCCGTTTCGCTAAACACAATATAAACAACAAAATTGAATTATAAATTGCTAAGCATATCTGACCAGCGGATGGCCTACAAATGTGTATATATTTATATATAAATACGTAAGCCGAAAGATATTGAAGACTATTCTAAATAATGCTTAGACTATTCTAAATAAAAGGGGTTAGGTCAGTTCCTCAAATGTAAACTAATAAACTGATAGTAATTGTATAAAATCATAAATCATAAATGAAAAATATTACAAAACATATATTTCGAATCTAAAGTTGGTTCCGTATACTATATTAATACTATAATTTTGGAAATAGAAATATTCTTTAAAATAAATATATTTTACTTACATTATACAAAATTCGGTCCAACGCCAACTTATTATATTATTAATTATAGAACTGAATTCTAAATAATATTGGCCACTTTTGCTTTCTAAATACAAATGCAAACCGCAACAAAAGAAATAAAAACAAATCAAAGCAATATAAAATCGTTAAAGATGAAATACAGAATAGTGTTTCTATTAAACAGGTTATTCCGTGCAAAAATACCAGAAATTGGGGAAGAGAGGGGGAGGGAGAGAGAGAGAGAGAGAGAGAGAGAGAGAGAGCCATAGAGATAGATCACCGATGCCCCATTTAAAATTTCAAGTGCGTTTTCAATAGGAACGTGCCAGCTAAACGATGCGTGAGTCGATCGACAGCAGACCGATGTGCCCAATATAGATTTACTATATATATATATTTATAAAAAGAAACTTTGACTCGATCCCAGACAATGTATACGACTTCAAATCATTGGAAATTCCATGCGTAGTACGAGTAGCAATTAATTAGCCACTGGCGTTCCTCATCTCCTTCATCTTGTTCTGTGAAAGTAACCTTGGAGGTATTTCCATAATTCTAGTTGAATCTGTTATGAACACACTTTGTGTGAATTATGGATCACTTATACATCGTCTGCTAATTATAAGCAATTATTCTACAATTCTAAAAGTTCAAGGTGAGTGTCTCCTATATAAGTGTAAACAGAAATTATTACATTCCAGAATAATGGCATTTACACGACTCTGGAACTGGTTTATCCAACTTAACTGCATATTATTATATATACCCGGATAAAGTATAAAGTATTATACTTCATTTGGTTTTTATGCATCCATTTTCAAGTTGTTAAAAATAATCAGATAGTCAAGTCGCACTTGAGACGCAATACCCTAGCCGGCCTGGCATCTGTTTCTGCGTCTATCACAGTTCGAGTGGAAGTGGAAGCAAAACACAAACTTTTTATAGCGATTTGTATGCTCAATAAAACCGCTAATGAAACCACTAACAAATCTCCGGCATCGACTCCCCATTCAAATCTGACCACACAAAATATAACTTACCATATGTTAATTGAGTATATAGACATATGTACTTATTATTCGAGTAAACATTTAATTAGAAGTATAATCAGCAGAGGAGGCAGTTTTGAACACAGCAAGTTACATAACATTGAAGTGTGAATTTTCGTAATTTTTAACAGGAAATAACCATTTTGTTCGACATATGAAAGAATAGATTCTCTTTTTATTTAAGTCCGATCAGCTCAGCTATTAAAATATATTCAGCGAAAATGTGAACATTAAAAATAATGTTGTGTAATTCAAAGACAAGTCTAACAAAAATCAATCAATATATCAATACATCAATTGACAACAGCATCAGCAATGTTTCAGGGCAATGGCACTTTGGAGTGCCAAAAATTTCCAAATATTTGCCATTTATTAAAATCGTGCAACGATGTGTAAATTAATATAAATGCAAAGATGCATGCAAATGAAATGTTAGCAACAATTGATTGATTTCATTTCTTGAAAGACGACAACAACGTATGATTTGTTCTATAAAAAGCGGATCAAAAGTTATTTATATAGTTCAACATATTAATTAAACTGGTTATATACCCGTATATGTATTGTATTATTTATTTGGGTCAAGAATAATGTTGATATCAGTAGTGAACTTGAAATTTAGAAACTTAAAAGCAAATAAATTATTAACTAATAGCTAGTTAGTAACTAAACTTATTTGCAATTAAAAAATATAACATAAGCTTTACATATAATTATTTCAATTTTTGTATAAATAAATAAATTAAATGATTAAAATGGTTTAATTAAAAAATATATATTTCATTAAAGTTTGGGTAACAGATTATTTAATTACACGGCTGAAAGTGACTTGAAAACTATCTAATTAATAAAATATATTCATTATGTGCAAATAGTGCATATACCCAGAATTGCATTACAGTCACAGCAATACACTCACAGAAAAGAGACTTGACTGAGCAAGCAACTCAGCAGATGACCAGTTTTTGTTATTCGTTTGCTGAAGCGACTTGATTTTTGTGCTGTGACATACTCAACACCGCTCACAATTTTTATTACAAAACAATTTTATAAATGCCTTGACATTTGCAAATTTTTTTCTTTTATTTTTTTTGTTACGTGTTTGTTTGGCCAATTTCGAAAACAGTGATCTTGACTTTGGCCGCTTATTCAGAATATTTAACTGTTGCTGACTTTCAGATTGGCTCAAGTTGGCGCGACTGATATCAAAATTGCAAATGTCATGTGCTAATTCAAGTGAGCTCGTGATTTATGTTGTTGATATAAAACAAGTCTGACGCAGACCAAACAAACCGCCAATAAACCGGAAAAAAAACATATCAAATAACAAAACTCACATACAAAAGCACCTTTTGAATCTGCCATTAGTCTTATCAGCGCAGTTTGATATTAATATTTTTATAAACAAATTATAAATTATTATCAAATTTGTTGCTGATAAGTACTAAGTACATGTGTACAAACGATTTAAGAACTACTTCATAACATTTTCAGATTATGTGAAATCCGTATGACGACGGCGCTGAGAACAAGGTTCGCTTTACAAATCAGCATATTTAGAGTCTTATCAACAGCTGCAGAAGATTACCCGGTTCTACAAGGTGAAATGAAAGTGCAAGCAATGCGGATGCATTGCTAAGCTGTTTATAGGACTTCCAGCTATAGTTGAACCGGATTCGAGATTATTAATAGGCTCGGCATATCTGTTGTTGATAAGCTGCTTTCAAACTTTGACGTAGCTTGTATTCTAAGCTTTTACTTTCCATTTTTAAACCTCTGCGATAAGAAGTGGTCACATTCCTGAGTCAGAATCAAAATTTGAACTTTTTGTAGGTTTGCTGTGATAATCATTTGTTGTTTGTGACTATGGATTCAATGTCATATAGGTCAATTCTCCAACATTTCTAATTATAGAGAACTGATTTGTTCGATTGGGCAAACTCATATAGTTTTACTTAATGAATTTGACCTAGATTTCTATTCGAAAAAATTATATTAAATCCGTAAAAATAAAATGAAAATTTGTACACCAGAATTCAATGTAAATATAATGCAAATATTTGTTCGGAAATTGTAATAAACTGTGATCAAAATAAATCAATCAATCAATGTTATTAAGCTTAAATATTATATAGATATTTATTATTATGCCTTAATAAATGGAAAATCAAATTTAACTTTAAAGATTATGTTAGCTTTAAATAATTTAATTTATAGTTGCATTTTCGCCTATGAAGTATCTTAAATAATTTTTACACATTGTTCTAAAAAATTTAATTAATTAGATATAAATAAAATTAAAATTGTACACCAGTTTAATATGTAATTATGAAAGTTCATTTAACTGGATAATTTCTTTTGGTAAATTTGGTCTTTTAATTATTCACAGAAAAATTTTAAATATTTAAATTATTATTATTATAGACATAGATTTTATTATTTTATTACTAAGCTTATGTATCTAAGTGAAGCGTCAAATTTACTTACTTAGATTATATTAGTTTTAAATGTTTCTACCATGAATAATCTAAAATAGTTCTTAAATTTGATTCTATTCCATGCGAACGAACGTCCTATCTTTTGTAGTATAGTAAATACATTTTACATGAATATCGCTGCCACTTACTTTAATGCGATACGCATCTGATCGGCAATGGCAATATCGAATGACATGTTGCTGCGGTTGCGGAGTACCGCAAAGCGCGGCGCAATTCGATTCCTTTCTGCCTGAGTTGTATATACACCCAGACACACACGCACACACACACACACGGAAACACACCCACTCACAGGGGCAGTACAAATTCACAAGTTGTTTTATATCACAGTAAAAATCAGCACGACAAGGCCAAATTGGTTCAACTGGCGCAAATGTGAGGAAAAAAAGATACACCCACGCGGCGTATGCGTAACGTGCCCTTTTCGCAGGCTTTAACTAGCAATATTTTGATTGATTTTTTTTTTATACGTTTGTCCTTTTCCTCAGGGACGTAAAAGTTGATTTAAATTGGATATATATTATTTACTTTACTTTCTTTTTTTTTTCAGATTTAGAAGCACTCAACTCAACACGTTTCACTTGTTGCCGGCAATTGAAGTCGCATTGCATGCGCGATGTTCTTTTTAATTGAATGCGTTGCGTTTCGATGCTTTTTATTTATTTTGAGGCTGGCTTTGAGGCCTTAGGCTTGAGTTGCGTTTTACTCAGGGGTTGCGCGTCTACTGAAACATTTGAAGTAGGCGCCGGCTAAGTTTAGTGGTCGACGGACGCAGCGTCGTCGCTTGACGCTCAGCGTTCGGACGTACGTACGTACGGCCACACATCAAGCATACACACACACGCACACACGCACACACACACACACGCACACACACACACACACACACACATACGCACACTCACACACACATTTGTACACTTTTACATGGGGTTTCCACTCATTTACTCTTGCCCGGCCTGACTGGCGTATGAGTGATATTCTGTGTGTGTGTGTGCTGCCTTGTTTCGCACTCAAATGCCCATGGCATTGTCTGCTCGAGTGAGTTCGCTTGCTGGCTGTGCTGGGCGCCGTTGTTTTGTTTAAACGTTATCGTTTTTGTTGTTGCCTTTGTTTATTGTTTATAGCATGTGCACACACACACACACACACACACAGAAACACACACAGAAACACATTTGAGTATGCACACAAAATAGTTTCAACAGCATTTACTTGTATTTTTTGTTTTGTTTTTGTTTGCTGTGTGTTTGACTTTCGGTTTGAAGTTATTTTATTTTGTACATTATTTTTTGTGCCTTTGTGCAAGTTGTAGCTCTTATATTGTCACACACACATGGCGTCTGTGTAACGTTTATTGTTTCGTTGTTTTAGTTGTGTTAATCAACAGCTTGCGGAAATTTTGAATGCAAGCTGGTAATCATGTTAGTTTTATATTGTTATTGTTTTTACATTTGAATTATCGTTAAATATTAATTTCTATATTAAAACATTGTTTTATTTATTGGGCTTTAGGCAAAATATATGTAGATGTGAAAGGTGTTAAGTTATTATATGTCAATAAGATGAACATATGTATGCAAATATTACCTTTTAGCCGGAAACTATTTTTATATAAATTAATTAAATGATACCTTATATTTTATATGATTACAAATTACATGGGAAAAAAGTTGACAGAGCCGATTATCTGCACTTGTGTTTCCATAGAGCTATTATTTGAGTTATAGCTAAATTACTTAGTATATAATTATTGTCATGCAAGTGTTACGTATATTATTATAGTAATATTACGTACATGTACAATATAATATACTATATCATTAGTAAAAGCAATTCCAGTTATTGAAACGCGATATTCATATTAATTTGCTAGATATTATATAAATTAGACTGCTAATCCATTTAGCAAATCCATCAAAAACATTAATTAATCATTAATGTAGGAAAATAAGTACCGATCTAAGTGCCCATCTATTGAATAATATTATACAAATTTCGTAGCTCTCAATTTTTAGGCAAAGCACTCAAATTTATTAAATAATTTCAATTAGACTATTTCATTGCGTTTACTGTCATTTAATCAAATCATAATTAAATTGTTGCTTTAATATGATTTATATATATTGTGACTAATCGGTAATTTCTCATCGATATCTTATCGACAAAGTTGTTTAAATGTAATTCATAATATTCGAATAACAAGAATTGCATAATAAACATAATTAGCTATGAATGTAGATTTTTATAGACTCGGATAAAATACAACCCCACTAATATTTAAAATAAAACTGAAATTGTTGAACAATTAAAATAATTGTTGAACAATTAATTATAATCTGTACCATAAATCGTATTTTGTATATTTGAATGAGTCTCAAAAGTCTGAATAAATTTACTCTAATTATATAATTAACTTTTAAATGAATTAACAATGTGACAAAGAGTAACATGTCTCATCGCACAAATGGTCACAAAGTGTGTAAATAAATTTTGGATAACTCCCATTAGCAAATTCCGTGCCGCACAATGAACAACGGGTAACAGTCCGAGTTGCAGTCCGTCAGCTGTGAATAATTTAATAGGTATGCTGCCAGCAGCCTGTCCTATAAATAACTGGATAAGTGGAACACATTCTAGCTTACCTTAGGCTTAGTGAAACTAATTTCAAATAATATATTTATTCAATTTTGGTATGAGTATATAATATGGCTTTCAAATATGTCAATTTTGTTGCAGCCATACCCCGACTAGGGACGCTTTTCGGCGTTCTTTCTAGTGAAAGACTCCGCCGTCTTCATGAATGTTTTGTGCTCTTTGATAAACTCTTCCGCCAAATCGGAACGCAATGGATGCTCTGGCTGTGGATTATGGACAAGGTCAATTAGAGCCTGAAAAACATTCTCAGTGCGCGTTGTGGGCTTCCAATTGTCGACTGCAATAATTGAGAGGCACACCTCACCCTTCTCATCGACATTGGGATGATAGATTGGAGTCTTGAAGACTATCTTTGGTGGCATAAAGGGATACTGTGGAGGGAAACTTATCTCAATTTGAAAAGCACCCTTGTTGTAGGGTGCCTTCTCCGGCACCAGCAGGCCCGTCCACAGCAGCAAGGACTCATCTGATACCTCAATATTGCGAAGGGTATTCGATTTCACCGCAAGGATATCGCTCAGCTCGCGACTTAAGCGACGGGAGGCAGTCATTTGAATTTTTTCGATTTTTTATCAGAGTCAGCTATAAAATTTATAATAACAAGTCATTTTGGGTTACTGCTGAATAAACTGAAAAAGCCTATTTTGTTTTAAAGTTATATACATGTTAATCTTGTTTAAACAAATTCTTATTACAAAAACCGAAATAAAAATAAAATAATAAGTTTCATTTGACATTGCTAGACTTATGTACAATTTCATAATCGGAAATGATTTCAAATTTTTATATTCAATAAAGCAGGTCCCTGTTATCGTCGAATAGACTTTCCCAGATCTTTATTTTAGACCATTCGGGCAACTGCATAAATTTCAGCTCATCGCTAATATTTAAGCACTTGATGGTCTCGTCACTCTTGCGCACTGGGTCCCAGGTGATCATGTCCATGCCATTGATCTTGGAGCTGTGGGGATTACCGCTTGCCGCAAACTGCGTCCAAATGCCCACCATGCGCTCAATATTGCGATAATCGCGACTATCCTTGGGAAGGCGACGCGACAGGAGACAGGCGAACTGATAGCTTAAATCATCCGAATGACTGACGCCCTTCACGCCACGCCCCAAGCGCATAATTACATGCGGGTTCCACAGCTCATCCGAATCGAAATCATAGCGATAGAAATAAACAGGCGAACCAGCCGCATAGGCATGTCGAGAACGAACCACTCTCAGAGCAGGGAACACAAAGTGGACCATGGAGCAGAGCTACCAGAGGAGGAAAGAGAAGAATATAGAGAGAGAGAGAAAGAGAGTGAAATAGGACATGAGAAACTATAAGCGTAATAGACCATAAGTATTCAGATATTGCACACTATAATTATTATTAAATTTTAAATAAATATAATATGGAAATATTAAATATATATTTATTTAGAAAAATTAGCATTGACTATACTTGAGTCTTCAAATAAGATTTATAGAACTTTTTTTTAACTGTTTCTCTCTAATACTAAGCTGTTACACAAATCTAAAGAAATATTGACTTGTTAATATTATAAGAAAAGCAATAGGCTATATCTTCCCTACGAATTATAAAAACTCGAAGCTAAAATTATAATTTAGAATTACTGTAGAGCTAATCATTTATTACAGCTATAAACAAAAATTATTTCTTAATTAATCTTTTGGTATTAAGTAGCTTCTAAGGAATATCATAGCAAAAATACATATTCAGTATTCTAAATTCAAAATAAATAAATTCAGATCTTTGTATTATCATTTTATTATGCACCTAGAGTTAGTTAGATAAATTATGCCATCTTCTATCAACTCTAATTCATGCAGAGTTTCTATTTCTGCCGATCTTAAAACATGTTTTTTTAGTATACTACATATTCTTCCGTCTAAAACTCAGATCTTAATTCAGTTAAGTTTTTAAATCTGACTTTAACAATTCTATCTCGACTAAAATTATGAAAACATTCTAGCTTTACAACACCAATATTTATGTACTCTACTTCTGATCTAAGATTACTTTTAACTAAATTTGGAAATATCTTTTACCTAACTTTTAGAAACAAGAATCTTGGAAATATGTCTAAGCATCCATAAGCATCAACTCACATCCATATAATTATCCAGCGTAGCCTTTTCATCCGTCACATGAACACTGCGTATGATCTTGCCCCATCCTTCGACCTTCTCGCTGTTGATGTCCGCAAGCTCACGTGGCACGAATACAGTGCCTGTATCCAGTTGCTGCACCACCTGAGGCATTAGTTTGGTCTCTGCAAGGAAGTGTTGTTAAATAGGACTATATCAAGGCATCGGAAGGCACTTACCTGGCAGCCACAGCAGTCCTTCATATGAGGCATAGCCCATCATCATAGGTATCGAGTTACTCCAAGCGGTCTTCATCATTTCACGTGGATGCTTTGGCACAACACATTCGGGCGTCGCATATGGCTCGAGGGTGGGTCCAAAGGGGAACATCACCTTTTTTGCATGCTCCTCCGGCGTCAGCACTTTCTCCTCCAATCTCAGCAGATCTCTGGCCTTTACAGTTCGCAAAAACTGCAACACATCCTTTTCATTGTTCTCGCCCTTGTAGCCCGCCAGCTTGGCAATGGTGTAAGCGCGCCCCGTAATATCCTCAGTGAAGGCCCAGGGCGCAATGGCGCTGCCGGATTGCAGGATGCCCCGGTGAAAGAGGCCCTGTGTCTGCTCCGTCAGCATCATATAATGGGTGGAGGCACCACCCGCACTCTGACCAAAGATCGTAATGCAATCCGGATCACCGCCGAAGCGAGCACAATTGTTCTTGATCCATTTGAGTGCCATCACCTGATCCTTGAGACCAGCATTGCCGGGCACATTCAAACCGGGTGTCTTTAAACTGAGAAAGCCTGTACGAATAGATATTGATAGTATTGATGATGTAATTTTACAAATGGCTGCATAGAGCCTTAAATGGTAATAACTTAATATAATATTAAATATAAGTATATGCTGAGATTCTTAAATAGTAACAAATTAAAAGAATATAGTATAGATGGATATGCAACGATTTACCTAGAGCACCCAAGCGATATTGTATAGTGACCAGCACAACATCCTCTTTGATAAAATAGTCCGGACCGTAGAACTCACGATTGGCCTCGCCTGTGATAAAACCACCGCCATGTATCCAGACCATGACAGGACGTGGCTTGGCTGGACTCACCTGTTATTTAAGTTATTTACGTTATTAGTTATATCGATTTCGAAAGCTAGATTTTATGTATTAATTAACTCACATTATTCGTATAGACATTAAGGTAGAGGCAATCCTCACTGCCTTCCATCCTATCAGAGACAAACTGCACCTGCACCGGTTTATCCTTGGCATGAGTGCAATCCCGGACACCCTCCCAGGGTGTGGGTCGCTGCGGCGCCCGAAAACGCAACTCCCCAACGGGTGGCTGAGCATAGGGTATGCCCTCGAAGCTGAAGTAGGGCACATCGTAGATGGAGAAGCGCTTAACGCCCCGCACTTTACCATATTCGGTGTCGGCAATGACCGATTCGTTTGTGGTCTGGCGATATTGTTGGATTTTATGGTCGATGGTTCTGTAAAATGCAAAATGGAAATTACCATAATAATAGTGGACTGGATAAGCATACAAATCTCCATATAAATGTATCGAGCTAGTTAATATGTAATTTGTATCGTCTCTGAACGCATGTTAATTAATATTACCTGTATTTATAAAATGTGTGAAAAATGGGTATATTTTAACAGACAGAAGCAGTCTCATCCCTTAAGGTATATACATATATGTATATAGATATTAACTCTAATATTCTGATGATATTATTTTCTGGATTAGACTGTATTAACTATTCCAATATGCAACTTAAGCTACAGGATATCTTTTAGTCGATCAGTTTCGTCTAGAACATTGTTACGTGCTTTAATTAGCATTAAATTGAAATTATTTTGCTGATGCGGCAGCTGCTGTTTACTATAACGTCAGGTCAATAAATATACACAACAGTTTCAGTTCTTCACAGTTAGCTGTGTTGCATGGACCACAGTCAGCTGGGCACGTCTGTCAGTGATAAATGAACACCAACTAACAAGCTAGCCGGTCACGCAACAATGCACTCAACTGCTATTCAAGTATTAGCCCTCAATTGTGAATCCACTTCATGTTCCACTGTGTCCCGTGGACAAGCCACAGTTATCACCCAACACAAAGCATGCAAATACAGATTACAAAGATTATTTACTAAATATGCCTATTCGCATGCAAATGATGAAGGCTATCTCTCTCTCTCTCTCTCTATATATATATTATATTATTATTAATTATATATATATATACATATAATTTATTTTATTTTTACTTTGCATGCATGCCCAAGGTATTTTCAAGGTATTCTAGGGTGCATCAAAGATTACATTATTCATATTATATACCCACATCTATATCTATTTCAAGGCTTAAATTTTATTTTGAATTAATGAATAATTTTATACTATGCTTCTTTAATCATCAATTTATTGTTACACAAATTTTAAACTACATTTGTTTAATAATTATTATATTTAATTGAATTTGAACTAAAAAAAAAAAGAAAATAACTAACGATTATTTAATTAAGAGCGTGCTAAAAAAGTTAATTTCTTAATTGACGATGTATTATTTTGAAAATTCAATTGCCAACAAGCGACTTGTGAATAACGATACTATATAACATAAATGTGATAATGATGAAATAATGGGAGTGTGAAAGGCAAGCTCGACAGTCATGACGATTTTAGGAGCGGGTCTGTTTCTGATTAGCCTACAAATAAAATTTTCAAAGCGATACCGGCTCATTCCCATTGAAATACAATGCTTTTGGCATACTTAGGGAATAATTATAATAATGTATACTACATAAATGCTGTGCAGTGAATTCTAAGTATATAAGATAACAAATAATAATAATAATAATAATAATAAAAACAGCCAAACAGAAGATTTGCCGATGTAACCAAATTTGTGCTTGTATATGTGTACATGCGGACATGATGGCCAACTATGCGTTAATGAAAGGTCGTAAATAGAGAAATATGCTACTCATTAAACTGATTAAGCGATAAATAGGCAGCGCATATATATGAAAATATTATTGATTGAGTAGCATAAATTAAGGAATTATGTGACATTTTTATGGTTAACATAAAAACTTTATTGATTTACGATAAACAGTGGCAAAATTTATCTGATGTGTATATCTATCTACATTGCTTATAAGTAGAAAACTTTTTATGACAATATTATGTATTTTATATGAAATACGATCTCAAGTTTTTAATTTTATGGTCATCTATTAATTAACTTCATAATATTTTTATTTTAATTGTGTACAATTAATTAAATAGAAATTCATTTAACCATTTGGTTTCTTTTGTTTTTTTTTTATTCACTGCAGCCATGAAAAAACATAATTAAATTATAAAAAGATTTCGGCAAACAATAAATAAACAAAATAATTTTCCATTCGTTTATCCGTGAGCTGATAGAGTCTAAATAATATGTTGGTGCTTAGTTTTTTTGCATTTATTAAATTTGTAATTCAGTAAATACGCAATGAGTCATTTTTAGAAGTAGTAGATATAAACTTTCAAGAAATATGTATTTTTGAACAAATAAAATTTGTAATTTATTAACTTATATCTAAACATTACTTAGTCACTTGCAAGTAATACTGAAATAACAGCACTTGACACTTAAGATACATATATAGCCGGATATATACGTGTATCCATTGGTCATCAAAGTGTTGGCATCATATTTCAAAAAAAAATAGCTGCTTACAATTGCAAATATTGATTAGCTCATTGAATGTATGAAGCCACAAAAAGTTAAGTCATGCGTCCAAATGAGTAATAACTTGAATACTCTGAACAATGGAGAATGACACTTGAACTACAAAGTAATCTAACTAATATTGAAATAAATTAATCTTGATAAATTGGGGGATCAGAGACACACTCACTTTAAGCGCCAGCGAATACGCTCCACAAAGCCGAGGTTTTTATTCATTCTGAGAGCAGACAACAACAGAACATATACGATCGACAAGTATCTATAAATTCTCTCCTTTTCACCGATCCGTAGACTTTAACGCGCCAGCACTAAACCGAAACTGAAATTAAAAACTTTTTTGATATTCGTATTGAGTTCAGTTGTCGGCGAGTCTGGCGCACAAAACACAAAACAAGCGAAACAAGTGGAAGAAAGAAAAAAAAAATCATATATATATTCGTATGCATATACATTGTAGAGTAAAAAGCGAGAATAACACAATAAAATATCAACAAAATACAAAAACAAAAAGCGGCATGAAAAAAAATAGCAACAAAAAGATTCCAACAACAACAAAGAGATCTTTTTTCAAGTGCGGCATACTGATGTACTATATATATATACGTATTTATGTACACATAGACAACTACAACTGGAGATCTCGAGTGGGGGGCGCTTGCTAGATATGGCACTACTTCGGCTACTACAACTACTTATCGACGCGCCCAAGGCGACTGCATAATTAATCAATTGATTTACCAACAACTGCACCACAAACTGCAAGCGCTTCGAGACATTTTAGCAAATTTTCCAGAGTTGTTCAACAAACACAAGTTGGAGTATTTTTAACTGTTAGCTGAAGTATGCCAATTGCCGGCTGCTCACACCCAAAGGGGGGTCGCCCGCCCCCCCACTCGGTTGGGTTGGGTGCGCTTGATCGCGTCGGCAATGTAAACAAACACCAACACATGGTTGTTTTTTGCTGGCAAGTTTTTAAAAAGCTTCTCGTTTCTCGGGGCGTCGCCGTAAAAGCTTGCCCAGTGCTCTGAGCACAAAGCTTAAAGCACAAAACACTTCAGTAGCGCACAGTGGAGGAATGAAATATTAATTCAACTTGACCAAAACAATACTCTGTTAAAATATCAAACTTAATCTATTTTTTATAAATTCTTATTTAATTTTGAAACTCTATTCGAAATTTACAAGTAATACATTTTGCAATATGTTAAAAATATATTTATTTATTAAGTTTATTCAAAAATTTTGTTATCGTTTCAAAACAAATGTTTTATCCCTCAAACAGTAAGCAATTGTCGTTATCGTAAAGCTTATTCCACACTTTCAGACCATTCTTCTCCAACAGAGACTGAAACTCGACTTCCCGCCCAATATTCATGGCTTTAAACGGATCCTTTTTATCCACCGGCATCCACTGATGCTCCCCCGTTTCTGCACAGTTGGGATTCCCCGTGCGTGCAAATGTCGTCAATATTCCAACCATGCGGCCTATGGTCTTACATTCAGCTGCATTCAAGGGCCGCGTCAGCACGCCCTTCCTGGGGAATATGTAGCCCAACTCATCGGCATGGCAAACGCCCTGCTTGATGTCGTTCCCGCACAGCATGATGCGCATTAAGTTATAATCGGGCGAGTCAAAGTCAAAACGGTAAACATAGGTGGGTGCCTCAGCATAAGCCAAGCGGGAGAGCACAGCACGGTGAATGCCATGCCAGAATAGCTTATAGCTGAAGAGCTGAAGAAAAAAATTCAGTAAATCCAAATCAAAGCTCAACTGGCAGGTAAGAAAATATAGTTAATCCTATTTTTATAACGTTTCTTAAAACAAATTTAACATTTTGCAAAAATAAATATGCTTTAAAATGTAATTTTATAATTGCAATAAATTTTCTTATGCTTAAAAAATTCACATTTTTATATTTTGCACTTTTCTGCGATTTTTATATGTGGAGTTTTTAAACAAATACTTTTGAGTGGGTGGAAAATGTGGTTTGCTCTACTTACGTCTAGAACCTGCATTACATCGTTTTTATCAATGTTCCGCGGTCCAAAATGAAAGCGAATCAACTCCGAGGAGCGTTCTTCGCGCTCTTTCTTCGAGAGCCGCTCATACAAATCGTAGGGTAGTACCAAGTCCGGCTCCAGCTTGAGCAGATCCATCATCAAACCATTGTTTAACGTGCAGTATGGATACATGACCAAGCCCTCGAACGAGTTGGCACCTATCAGCAACGGAACCTGCTTCGACCAGGCATTACGCATCAGTTCCAGGAACGGACGCTTTAGCAGCCCTTCGCCCGACTTGTTTGCAGTGTGGTGCTCCAGTCCAGGCACAAAGGGATATAGGTGCCCGAAAATGTATTGCCTTGCGCCAAACAGATCGTGCTGCACCACCGCCTCCGCGGGTAGCGAGCGTAGATACTCCAAGATAGGCGCCTCATCCAACTGGCCATTATAGCCCTTCTGACGAGCGAGACGGCAAAATAATGTACTCGTATCCGGCACCTGAACCCACGGATTCAACATGCAGCCTGACATAATGATAGCTCGGTGAAATAAACCACAAGCCTCCGGCAGGCACATCATAAAGTGCACCGAGCCAGCCCCCGCACTTGTGCCCATGAGTGTAACATTATCCGGATCTCCATTAAAATAGGACACGTATTTCTGTATCCAACGCAACGCCAGCAGCTGATCATGTAAGCCCGCGTTGCCAAGCACGCCCAGCTCGGCACAACTCAGACTAAGGAAACCCAGGGCACACAGGCGATAGCTAAACTGCACATAGACAAAATCCTCACGCATTAAATAGTCGGGCCCGTATTTGATCCTGGTAGCGCCGCCCGTGCAAAAGCCACCGCCATGAATATAAACCAGAACAGGCAGCCTTGGCTTGTCAAACTGCGCAGAAGTAGTTAGAGCTGATGCAAGTCGAGAGTGCCCGACTAAGAGATACTTATGGAAAGACTTGTCGAAAATCCGACTGATGACAATTGAAGAATCGGTGAAGCCGTTGAAGCCCTGTCAACTTACATGCTTGGTGTACACATTTAAGTGCAGACAATCCTCGCTGCCCACTATCTTGCCAGTGTTCCTGTCAATCTGTACAGGTCGATCACGCTCCTTCAGACAGTCTAGTACATTGTCGCACCAGGGTTCAGCCGGCTGTGTTGGCCGGAAGCGCAACTGTCCAATGGGCGGCTTGCCAAAGGGTATGCCCTCAAAGCTGTAGTAGGCATGACCAGCGATGCCAACCTGATGCTTGCCCATCACCTTGCCCAGCGGCAGTTCCACGACCTTCGTCGGCCCGCTTTGCGAGTAGTTCGACTTGCCGGCCAGCAACTGCAGAACTTTTCTACTGCAAATTCGGCGATATTTCAACATGTCATTACTGATTCTAAAATGAGCTTAGGCAAAGCCAGCTTGGCTTTCAATTCCATTCAACAGATCGTATTTCCTGGGCGATACAAATATTTACTTTTACCCCAGAAGAGATTTTTGTCGCAGCTCCCAAAAAATATGTATGTAAAACAAAAAGGTTTCAAGCAACAATAATCCAATATTTATTCACATAAAATTACACTGGTTCACCAAGCGCCAGTGCACAGTGTGCCACACTCCCAAAATA
Source organism: Drosophila anomalipes (assembly GCA_035041615.1). Classification (NCBI taxonomy): domain Eukaryota; kingdom Metazoa; phylum Arthropoda; class Insecta; order Diptera; family Drosophilidae; genus Drosophila; species Drosophila anomalipes. The sequence goes on along the minus strand of JAWNKZ010000064.1, from coordinate 8,721,995 downwards.
AAAGAAAAATATTTAACTAAAAATGCATATTAAATTTGAATATTGATTTTATAAACGCAAAATGCTTCAACTCAGATACTAAATAAAAATTGAATTCAAACTACAGTTAAAATATAGATTTTATAATCGGAAAAAAACGTAGAAACTGTTATATCGAAGTACACCTTTTTATTTGTGTAAATTAAGTGTACTTAAATAACGTTAATTGTGATCTTTTAACTTGAGCTCTCACGAATATTCACTTTGGAAATAATTAAATATTTTAATTAGCAACACTCGAAACAACAACAACATTAACAATATCAACAGCTTTATGTGGCCCATTAAACGTTCATAACACGAACAGCTGTCGACAACAAGTCATAGTTGTGGGACTCTATACACCGACACGTTCAATCAGTATTATCAATGAAGTTTTCCTGCTCCCCTTGCCATATGGTTTTCAATAAGAACAACTACAATATCAAAAATAAAAACACAGCAAGTGCTACAACAAAAGCGTCTTCTATATAGATAAGCGTTCGCTTTTGTCGTTCGTGATTATAACATCAACTGAAATTGAGACTGTGCAGTACAGTAAAAATTGATTAAAATAAATGCTGCCCAAAATTCTGATTACAAAAAGCCTATTCGGAACAAATTTGGATGTGAACCTTCGCGATTACTTTCTCTGAGGGAAACGAGCATATTTTCAATGGAAGAAACGGAAAAGAAATGGAAATGCAAGTTATTTGTATTGATCAAAATATTTATTTATTATTTACTAATATTAACTATAAGACATTTGAAAAAAAAAAAATTATTTTAATAACTAAGAAAAGTGAGAGAACCTTCAGTTCAGAGCATGATATGAATTTCTATTAATCGAAATCAATCAATCAATCTTAACAATCTTTTGCTGAGAAAAAGAGAATTATTTGCTAGCCTACATTTTATCAGCATTCAAAAATATTTTCGAGATAAGACAGTGAAAAATGTTCAGTTAGATTTGCTGGGGATGTTCAGCCTACATAGGCAATTGCCACTGTGCATAGAGTGCGACTGCTCAAGCCGAGTACTAGCAGATTGCCCGGCACTAGTGTAACGATCAGTTGCAGCTTGTCAATCGCTAGGGACGGAAGTGAAAGCGTCGCATTCGCCGTATTGGGACAAGGACGTAATATCCATTTAATATGAATCTGCAAGTGGGTGTTGCGGATCTGCTAAAGTTGGGCACCAAGTAGGTGATTTAACAAAGCGCTGTCGGTGGCATCGTAAATGTCGATTACCAACCCAAAGTTCAGCGATAAGATAAGAGCAACTGATTCGACACGCAATTAATATGGAAATTTCAATGCTCCGCTCTAATCCAATTCTAGACTTATCGGGCACAAGATCGTGCAATACAATCTGGGCACCAAGGTGACAACGGTGATCAAGACAGTGAATGGAAGGGTGCGCGGACTGCAGCGTAAGACACTCTACGATGACGAACTCTACTTTGCCTTCGAGGGCATACCCTATGCCAAGCCGCCGCTGGGGGAGCTGCGTTTCCGGGCGCCGCAGCCCGCAGAACCCTGGGAGGGCATCAGGGATTGTACTTATCCACGGGCAAAACCAATGCAGGAGCATTTCGTGATGCATGTGGTCGAGGGCTCCGAGGATTGCCTCTATCTGAATGTGTATGCAAAGAACCTCAAGTCAGAGAAACCCCTGCCAGTTATCGTTTTTATCTATGGCGGCGGATTTCAAATTGGCGAGGCCACTCGAGATATATACAGTCCAGATTACCTTATGCAGAAAGGCGTTATTCTGGTCACTCTTAACTATAGACTGGGCGCGCTAGGTGAGTCTACGGCTACGAGTAGTGTCAAGTGTCAAGTAACAGTCAGTATTTAGATAGCAATCTCTGTTTAACGAGACAACAGTTTAACTCTAAGACTATTATCTCTATCTTTTATAAAGTATATGTTAATTGTTGTGTGTTTTTGCTTTAAGAGCAATCTAACAGTTGTTATGCTTGTTACACTTATTTTTTATGCCCTGAACCCATTCTAAATGTGAAAAACAGGTGTAGAATAAAGTTGTGCAAGTGAATGTAATATGCTGGAGGAAGTATGTGCAACCCCATGAGTCATATACATACATGTCTACTCCTCATTAGCATCCAAAGCCGAATCGATTTAGAAACCTGTATGAGCAAGCCGATTTCAGAGACTATAACTCGTATAGACTCGTATACCCCACTAATTTGATCGATAACTGCCTCCGTTTTGCGTTTCTTAAAACTGTTATGTAATATACTCTGATATATTATTGATCTACTGTACAAATTTCATTATAATCATATTGAACAAACCACAATCAGACAGCGTATTTGAGAGCTGAATTCAGGGGTCAACGCTCTAAATTTTATCAGTCAATCAGTTGATTACAGATTGATCACAGCATATATACTAAAATTTGATTGAGGAGATTTATAATTCTTATGCAACTTAAATAATTCATTATTATAGGTTTTCTCAGCCTCTCCGATCGAGACTTGGATGTGCCCGGCAATGCTGGGCTCAAGGATCAGGTGCTGGCTCTGCGCTGGATACATGACAACATTGCACACTTCAACGGCGATCCAAATAACATAACCCTGATGGGTAATAGTGCGGGCGCTGCCTCAACTCAGATAATGATGACCACCGAGCAGACGCGAGGACTCTTCCACAAGGTCATTCTCATGTCGGGCTCATCGCTGTGCTGCTGGGCCAATGAACCCAAACATAACTGGCCGCATCGGCTGGCCTCTCAGCTGGGCTATGCGGGCACCGACAATGAGAAGGAAGTGTTTCGTTTCCTGCAGCGAGCCTCGGCCCGAGACATAGCCGGCTGCACAATTTTGCAAAACCAGGAGGAGACACGTGACTACATTCTGTTTCCATTTGGACCAGTTGTCGAGCCATATGTGAGCGCGAGTTGTGTCGTCTCCCGACCGCCAGAGGAGACACTATCCGTGGCGTGGGGCAATGCCTTGCCGGCAATCATTGGCGGCACCTCGTTTGAGGGACTGTTCTCCTATCAGTTCGTAATGCGCGATCAGACCTATTTCTTGAGCGCCTTTGAGTCCCTGATACCCAGAGAGGTGCGTGATATTTGCACGCCAGCGCAGCTCAAGGAGCTCGTTAGACGGCTCAAGTTGATGACCTTCGATGATGCGACGCGTGGTCGCATGGAGTTCAAGGAGTGCCTTCAACTGAACTCCATCAAGCAATTCTGGCATGCCATGCATCGCACTGTGCTCGCCCGACTCGCCTATGCTCCGACCACGCCCACTTATCTCTATCGCTTCGATTTCGACTCACCCACTTTTAATAACTATCGGATTCTACAGTGTGGCCGGCATGCGCGAGGTGTTTCCCATGCCGACGATATCTTCTATTTGTTCTACAGCATACCGTCCAGTAAACTTGATAAATCCTCACCAGAATATCGCACCATCGAGCGTCTCGTTGACATGTGGACGGCATTTGCCGCTAACAGTAATCCAAACTGTCCACAGTTGGCACCAGCCAGCTGGGAAGCCTTGGAATCGAACGCTACTCCAATGTGCCTAAATATTGGAGAACGTTTGGAGTTCATTGAACTGCCGGAACTGAAGCAACTGAAACTCTGGGATAGCTTCTATGATAATCTGAAATTGTACTAAATTGTTACATAATTTAAACGTTGTTTATCATATTAAAGGTCGAATGGATTATATTGTATAATATAATAGTCATTGCATAATTACGCTTAACGAGGTTGCTGGGTTCATTTGCTGTATAAAATCACAAAGCAGACACTACATTCTATATGCATTGTCTTGTCTGCTCAGTGATGAGATATAGTCAAGTAAATTCATCTTCAAGTTTACGAATTGAGACATATAACAAAAAAAAAAAAATACTTAAGTCATGTTTATATAAATGCTTTTATAATTTGTATTTTATTGATTTTGTCATCTTTGGTATATTGAATGAAATATATACACAAATTCTAAGCATCGCTCGAATCAAAGAGTTATCATCTTTCTGCACATGTTTTCATAAATTTCGATATATTTTCGTGTCACGAAAGCAAAACACGACACGCAACCATCTCAAATTCCACACAATGTTGTCTTAGTTGAAGGGTGAACGTAATTATTACAAGTGAGCAAATAAGTTGTCAGAAATTAGCAATCTCGAACAAATTTACATTTGAAATCATTATTTAATTTCCAGTCTCGAGCTGCGTTTCTAATGAATAAAGCAAACATATACACAGGCTCTTACTAAAATATAAATACGACTTGGCAATCTCACTCAATTCCTCAATCAAACCATTTAAAATCTCACTTTATTATTCGCAAAGCCAAGTAAACAATTTAAAAAAAAATGCAAAATTCATTTTTAATGCAATTTATTTACAGACTTCGTAATGCACTAGAAATAGTTAAGCAAAACTACTTCTTTGGTACACAACTTTAGTATAAATTTTCCTTCTTATACAAACTATCCCAGGTCTGAAGTTTCTCGTGCTCGGGCAGATCAATGATTTCGAGCTCATTGCCAATGTTGAGCACGCGCTGTGGTTGTTCCTGCTGTGCGGGTTGCCAGTTCAGATGAGCTGTTTCCGCACAGTTTGGATTGGAAGTGGCCGCAAAGGATGTCCAAATGTCCACAAGGCGCTGAATGGTACGATATTCGCCGGATGACTTGTCCAGCTTCCACGACTGCGAGTTGCGGAACAAATAACTCAAATCATCGGCATGGGCGACGCCCTGCTTTATTTCATTGCCACAGAACTTCTGGCGGTAGAAGTTAAAATCGGGCGAGTCAAAGTCAAAGCGATAGAAATAGGTGGGCGCCTTAGCATATGCCAAACGAGCCTGAAGCGTACGATGGAAGCCATGCCAGAAGACCTTATATGAATAGTACTACAAAAAAATAGAAGATAAGCGAAAATTAATAAAGAGTTGGCTTGAAAATTAGAAGTCATTTGGTCATACTACCAAATATACGAATTTCTCTTTGTCAATAAAAAAAATTGTAAGCCAAATTTGAAAATCAAGGGCCAAATCAAACTTTAAAAAAGGTCTTAGTACGTACATCCAACATGTTCATCATATGCGCCGAGCTGGGAGTCTCATCGCCAAAGTACAATTTGATCATCTTGTGACTGTACTCTAGATTCTGCTTCTCTGTATTAAGCACACGCACTTCATACGGCGTCATGCGAAGCGGATCTTGCAACAAGTTGTCCAATGCCTTAATATTTGCCTTTACGGCTGGAAACATGAATAGACCCTCGAAGGAGGTGCCACCCAACATGACTGGTATCTTATTGCTCCACGCATTTCGTGCCATTTCCAGCTGTGATGTGGGCGCCACACAGTCGTCCATCACATACGGCTCCACGGTGGGTCCAAAGGCATAGATTAATCCGTTGCGCCGATCTTCAGTGGTGAGTAGGCTGTGACTAACCAGTTTATATGGCTCCACGCCACGCAAGTGCTCCAGCACCTGTCTGTCGACATTCTCGCCCTCATAGCCATTAGCCTTGGCCAGACGAAAGGCGAACTCCGCTGGCAACGTATTGGACCAGTAATTGTGCAGTGTACCCGACATGGGTATGGCCTTGTGGAAGAGGTCCCGCGTCTGCTCCGTGCTCATCATGTAGTGGGTGGAGCAGCCACCTGCGCTCTCGCCAAACAACGTTATGTTGTTTGCATCGCCATTAAAGTGGGAAATGTATTGCTTGACCCATTTGATGGCTAAAACTTGATCCTTAAGACCAGCATTGCCGGGCACCTCCAAGCTTGGGTCCTTGAGACTAAGGAAACCTATAAAGGCAAGGAGAGACGAGGACACTTTCTATACTTTTCGCCTATGAAATTGGTTTAAATTGTTGATATATCAACCATATTTAAGTCAATTGAAATAATGACTTGCAATAAGCCAACGGGTTCTTACCTAGACAATCAACTCGATAGTTAAGTGTAACTAAAACCACATCCTTGGCCATCAGATAGTCGGGTGCATATAATTCGCGAGTGGCTTCGCCAATGGAAAATGCCCCACCGTATATATAAACCATAACTGGCAGTGGTTTTTCCGTTTTCAACTGTTAATATTGAAGCAATTTGAATGCTACTCAATTTTAAAAATAAAGCAAAGTCATTCTTTATGATAGTCACCTGTTTGGCATACACATTCAAGTAGAGGCAATCCTCGGCCCCATCGATGACACCGGTTAACAATGCCCGCTGCACGGGCTTCTGGCCGAAATGGGTGCAGTCCAAGACGCCAGTCCACGGCTCCGCCGGCTTGGGCGCCTTAAAACGCAGTTCGCCCACCGGCGGTTGTCCAAATGGCAAACGCTCGAAACTGAAATATTCATCATCGTACAGGGTGCGACGTTTGACACCCTTTATCTGTCCCACGGGCAGCGAAATTTCACAAATCTCGAAACTAAAATTATAATAATTATACGCAATAGCATTATCTTTATTTTGGTTTGTTTATGAATTATGAATTAATTAACACCTCTCCGACATGATGGTAAACAGTCTTTTGGTCGTCTGCTCTGCTCGCGATCCACTTGTCAACTGAACCAAAAAGCGAGAAATATAAACTGATGTTGATGTTCAATATTGCTGGCCAACCATATCTTTATCGCACCTTGATAATGTTTCTCGTTCATTAAATAAAAAAAAAAGACACAGAAGTCTAAATGTCCTTTAAAAGTATTCTATTTGCTGCAAAATTTTGTTTTAGATTTGCGAACTTTAATATTACTTTGACTACTTGATATTCATCTGCTAAATATACTGAACTGGTAATATAACTTATTTGTATAATATTTTATTCAATCTGTTTAAATTGAGAGTTAAGCAACTTTTATAAATTGATCAATGGTTTTTATTTTAAATTATTGTTTGGTGACCTCTTTATTTAATGTAAATATGTATTTCGCTGACTCCGAGTGAAATCAATTTAATGTATAATGCATAATGCGTAATAAACTGTAGATAACCATAATTATATAAAATATAGTTTTATTCAAAATCAATCATTATTGTATTGATAGATTATCGAGGAATATACATGTTTTTAAACATATACTTACATATCTTATCTTATCTTATCAAAGCTTTCAAGTTCTATATTAAATTAGCTCCAGTTCGGCATTTCTGTACAACTGATCGTAGAACTTTAATTTATAGCGTTCCGGCAGCGGTATAAACTTCAAATCCTCATTAATATTTAGACACATTGTGGGTTCAGCTGCAGTCAGAGGCAACCAGTTCACAAGCGGTTGAGTGAGTGGCGCATTCGGATTGGAATTGAGTGCAAAGTGGGCAAACATGGCTGACATGCGACAGATGGTTTTGTATTCCGCTCGAGACTTGTCCAGCTTGAAGGTGGCCGGCAACTTGAATAAATAGCACAATTCATCGGCATGCACAACACCCCTAGTTCCTGGACAAAAGCGTATGCGATACAAATTAAAATCCTCCGAATCAAAGTCAAACCGATACAGATAATTCTCAGCCTGGCTATAAGCGAGACGGGCATTAATCATCCGCTGCTGATAGTGCAACATGTTGTGTGTATAAATCTCAACGATTTGAGGATAATGCGATACAGTCACCTCTGAGCAATACACACCACAGAACTTCTTTACCAGTCGCTGTCCCAAAATGCGATACGGAGTCCGCCCCCAGTATCGCACCAACGAGTAGGGCAGCACGAATTCCGGACGGTTCCTCAGAGCTGATAGCTTTTCTGGTTCCTTTTCCATGTTAAACATTGGACTGACTATTCCTTCGCCGCTGGTGCAACCTAGCATTATTGGTATGCGGGTACTCCATGCGCTACGGTGCAGCACACGCGGCTCGGCCAGCAATATGGCAGTGGGCGTGGCATAGGGTTCTACGCAGGGCATAAAAGGCGCAAAATTGGCATACTGCAGGCGCTCGTACAAGGTACGAAAGTCTAACAGAGCTAAGAGTTTGGCATCTAATCCATTTAAGTAGTCAAAAACTTGAGCATCGTGATTCTCTCCCGTATAGCCCAAATGCTTGGCCAGCAGATACTCGATATCGGGTTGTCTATTCGTCTCCGGCATGAAAGTACTCATCAGTATGGCCTTGTCGAAGAGTCCCTCGGCCTGTGGACTCATCATCAGCAATTGCACGCAGCAGCTGCCCGAACTGTGACCGAACAGCGTTATGTTATTCGCATCGCCATTGAAGCGGCTCACATTCGCCCTTATCCATTTGAGGGCCATCACAATGTCCTTGAGGGCCGCGTTGCCAGGTATGTCCAGCTTGGGATCCGCAAAGCTCAGAAAACCTATGCGCAATAGAACACAATTCGAGAGTCAATCAGAGATTGATCAATCCAGATTTTAAATACAAACCGAATGGTCCCAGTCGATAGCCAATGCTGATGTAGACAATCTGTTCGCGCATCAGATAATCTGGCGACAAGTGGCGCCTCGTAGGATCACCGCCTCTGAATGCACCTCCATGCACATAGACCATTACAGGCAAAGGCTTCTCACTGCGTAGCTAATTCAAATATGTATTTATCAAAATATCTATATAATAATATAAATATATATATAAATATAACTTACTGTTTTTACGGCAACGTTCAGGTAAAGGCAATCCTCACTGCCTTCGATCTGTTGTGTTAAGCTGCCCACTTGAAGGCACTTGTCCTTTGGCTCTGTGCAGTCGCGCACACCTGTCCAGGGCTGCACATCCTTCGGCGCCCTGAAGCGCAGCTCACCGAGAGGCGGCTGGGCGAAGGGTATGCCATCGAATCCATAATACAACTCGTCATAGAGCGTTGTGAGCAGCGCACCACGCACTTCTCCGTGTGTGGTTTGCACAACTGGCGACGTTTCACTGCTGCAATATTTTTACATTTATTGTTATTAACTTATCAAACTGAAAAAAAATAATATATATATATATATTGTGTGTGTTACTTACTAATCCGCTTCCATTCTCTGTTTGGCACACACTAATTTCAAAGAGCCAAAACTTTGTATAATAAAGCAACACGCATTGCCAATCGTGATGAAATTACCAAAAAATTCTGAGAGCCACGATGAAGCGAGAGAGAGAGAAAGAGAGAGAGAGAATTGAATTTCTCAGTAAGTGTGTTTTCTCTCCGGTCGCTGAATATCTACCTTATACACCTTATCTTATACGAAAATACAATATAGCATATTCGTATTATGGTCTTGCGATCTGATACGCGCTGTGTGGTTAAATGAGATCGTAAAGATTAAATATTTGGAATGAAGTAGCACCACAAAAAAAAAAAATTAATAAATAAATAAAATTAAAAACAATGTAGTGATATTTAAATTGTGCTTATTAAATAAGAAACGCATAGGAGTCAAGATAATTTTAAATATATTTGGTTGCCGTAACGTAATAACAGTTTTGGCTAAATACTATATACACACTGTGATAATAGGTATAGTATTAACACTATCCTTTTTTTGTTGCTTTTTTTTTTTTTTTTTTGTTTTGTTACCGCCTTTATTCAATTTACTTAAGTGCTTTGTAGACTAGAACAATTACAAATATTTAAAATGAATTTTACATTTTATATCAAAGTTAATTTAAAGGCTTTGGTTATTTTTGAATTTTGTCCATACTTACAATTGTTGTATTTTGTTCATGAATCGAGTTAATGCTAAGTTATGCGTGCTCCTTGTAAACGTTATCCCAAACTCGCAGCTTGGTCATTTCGGGTAAATCGATTACCTTCATGTATTCCGAAATGTTTAAGCACTTGAAATTTTTCTTAGATAAAGGCGCCCAAGTGTTGCCTCTTGGCAAATTGGACTTAACGCTATCGCAGTTGGGATCCGAAGTGCTGGCGAATGCCGTTATTATATCAATCATGCGTTCAATGGTTTGGAACTCTGCGGTGTGCTTGTCCAGCTTCCAGGAGAAATCTCCATACCAAATATACGAATGATCATCCACATGCGATACGCCACGCATCTTGTCGCCGCAGTACTTCAATCTCTGGTGATTGAACGTGGCCGAATCGAAGTCGAACCGATATAGATATGTGGGCGCTGTGGCGTGCTTAATGCGTGAGTTTGCTGTGCGTAGTATGGGATGCCAGAAGACCTTGTAGCTGGCGTACTGCAATGTTTACCGATATTGCAATTATATATATATTCATATATAGTCGATTCTGAACTCACCTCGCAATAGGCGGCCACACTATCCGGCTCCAGATCGAAGGACGTGTCCCGAAAATGCAAAAACTGTATACGTTTAGCCAGAGTGCGGGCTGTAGTGTGGGGCAGCGACTGCTTCAGCTCTAGCGGCAACAAATGCTCCGGTTCTGTCTTGAGTCTAGTTAGTAGAAAAGGCGATAAGTGTACACGAGCGTACATCACGAGACCCTCGTAGGAGGTGCCGCTCATCATCAGCGGTATATTGTTGCCCCAAGCATCGGCCAGCATCTCGCTGGGCTGTTTGGGTATTACACAGTGCTCGGTGGCATACGGCTCGACAACGGGCCCAAATTGATATATACAATCATTCAGATTATCGGATTCATTCAAAAAATACGGCTCCACCAGCTTTTCGCCCGAAACTTTCTGTAGAAATTCCACGATCTTAGTATCGGAGGCCTGCTTCAGATTCGGCATTCGCAAGATTTCTGCAAGTCGTCTCGCTGTATTGGGTACCATGCAGTGCGCAAAGCAGCACAGCACATTGCCCGACTGCAGAATGGCCTTTTGGAAGAGTCCACTGGCGCTGGGATTCATCATTAGATAATGCACTGATGAGGCGCCAGCACTTTCTCCAAATGCAGTTACATTCATGGCATCCGCATTGAATCTGGCCGCATTCTGTGTAATCCATTTCAATGCCATCAGCTGATCTTTCAGACCCGCATTGCCCGGCACACCAGCAGCGGGATCTTCGAGGCTGAGAAAGCCCAAGGCTCCCACGCGATACGACACCGTCACCACAACCACATCGCGCATCATTAAATAGTCGGGACTGTGCTGATCCCTTGTGGGATCGCCCTTCTCAAAGCCACCGCCAAAGAAGAACACAATCATCGGCAACGGATTTTCCGACTCGAACTGAAAAGATGCAAATATATTTATTAATATTTGAGTGTACCCTATAAAGTTGAATATTCATTTAAAATTGCTCAAATTTCTTATGAATAAATTAAGTGCAGCTTTTTTGTGCTTTTTAAGCTTCGAGCTGTTTAGCAGACCAACAAAAGTCAGTCAAAAGACGGCTGATACTTGTTGGTTATTAACAAATGAATTACAGCCAGCCTTAGATTAGCATATGGTTACTTTAGATTAAAGCACTCTTATATCGCATATCGCATACACTCACCGACTTGACGTATACATTTAGATACAGGCAATTCTCGACGCCTTCGACTTGCTTTGTGTATATATTGAACTGTAACGGTTTTTCGCCCTTCTCCCGGCAGAGCAGTGCCGACTTCCAGGGCTGCACCGGCTCGGGCGCTTTGAAGCGCAGTGCGCCGAGTGGGGGACGTGCATATGGAATGCGCTCAAAGCTGGTGTATGTGTCATTGTAAATGCTCGTACAACACTTGCCCACAATGGGGCCGCTGGTCGTCTTCACAACAACGTTGCGAGTGCTGTGAATGATATAAGCGATTTCAGATCGCACCGTTTGAACAGACAATTGACCCCGTTACTCACTTCGCCATGTTCAGCTGCTTAATGCGCGAACTTAACACCTTTTTCCGTTCCGACTATGTTTTTCTGGGTTTTTTTTTTTTTTTTATCTAGAAAACATTGATAGCGGTACAAAACAAAAAACAACAAAAAAATGTGGGAAATCAGAATATATAACACAACTAAAAACAGCTGCTTTGTTTTCGTCTGATGCTAATAGTTACAGTTACAATCACGAACTGGTCGTCATTGCAACGTCAGTTCTGCTTCCAATGAGCACTGCTCGCGATACACTGCCGTCTACGCTTGACTCGGCTCGACTTGAATGTTTAATGTTTACATTTCTTACCAGGGCTGCCGTAACACATATATTTTTGAATGTTTTCAAACATTGCTTATATACTTTTAAATTAATAAAATATTACTTTTAATTGCAAGTATTGTGCACTCGATGTAATTATACTTGCAAGTAGATTTAACTGGCCATTATACTGGCAAGTAGATTTAACTGACCAATTATTTATCCATATCGCTGCAGCCCTATCTAATTTTGTTGCTGATTTATATGCAATTGGCTACACTGGTAGAAAAATATAATACAAATAAAACGAATTATATATGTAAATTACTTGGGTGATGCATAAACTTAACATATGAATTTAGGAATTGTTAACGACTTCACTTACTTATAAGGCGGTCTAAATATATTTCAAGTTGTTGCAAATTTACTTGTTGCTTAAATTCATATAGATACATAGACGTTTACTGGGGGCAAGAAAGCAAACAAAAGTTAAACTCTAACTCTAATTAATGCCCAGTACTCAGATCGACGACAAGCTTGGGCGCATGAATAATTCCACATAAAAAAGATATTAAAAAAAGCTGTAAGACAGCACTCGATATTTTTGATAACGAACATTTTTGGTGGTTGGTACTCAGATAAGAAAACTGAAATCCACAGTGATAACTCACTGCTAAGCTCTGCGTATTGTTTAAACAGCTGCAATATATTCTTACGATAGTTGGTGAAAATATATATTGGTTTATATATCGTTATCGCTATCACCAGTGAGCAGAAGATTGCGCTATTAATATTGAGGATATCAATTATATAGAGTACAATAATAATATTACACTGGAAATCATTGTTATATTGTTATAAAAAAAACCTAGAAATTTAAAGTTATTATATTTTCTGCGTTTAGTTTTATTTCGTAACATTTTCAAATCTCTCACGCAAGTAGGATATTATTTTGAAAATACCAGATGCGATATTTATGAAATTTTTTTGTTGATTGTATTGTGGATTTTTGCATGCAAGTTTTTTTCTTCTAATATCCACATTAAAAAAAAAAACATTTAGTTAACTTTTTCATAGACGCTTAAGGCCTGTTTTGAATTGATATTAAAATTATAATTGGGCTTAAAATTAAAAACTAGCACGTATCATGTTAGCACAACGTGCAAAACAAAACAAAGCACAGTTATTCATATATATTAACAGCTGTTAAGCCGGCTGAGCGCTGTTAATGAGAAGATAAGGCGCCAATGTTAGTGTCTCGTTCTCTTTTTATTTCAAACCGAATTGTGCGAGATTTTTGGTACATGTGTACTACATATACATATAGCAGAGACCAGACTCGGAGTTTAACTCACTTGTATTTTATGCTATATGTTTGTTGTGGCGGGTGATCATCGGAGATGGTAACAGCTGACTAGGTGGCAACCCCCTTTTTGAATATTATGAAAGTAGATGGAGATGGCTAAAAAAGGAAGAAGGTCTGAGATCGCGCGCTCAATAGAGTTACACAAGGGAGTAGCAAATTACCCGAAGTAAAGGGAAATGATCGCATTTTTAGAGGTCGATCGAAAGTCAGAGGATAGTCGATGCAGGATTTTAGTTATATCCTTTTTTTTTGGTTGGTCGACGAGATTTAAAACCGGTGTCAAATAAAACCCGCCAAATTTGCAGTAAAATACAATTACCAATAGAAAACTGGCATATCATGATGATACGAACTTTCAGTGAGCTGAGAGAGGATTGCTGTGTCACGATGACATTAAAAGTATAAACAATTATATTATATATATATACAAATGTACATACAAGGCAAAGAACAGACTCGGAGCTTCACTCAATTATTTTGTATGCTATACTTTATGGCTGGCGATCGTACCCAAACATATTTAAATGATCAATTGCATATACAAAGTATGCTTTTATTTCCGTCGTTTTATTTTCCAAATAATAACCAAAATTTCCAGTTTAGCTTTATATCAGTCTTGTGAACACAGGCCAAAGAATGTTTAGTGAAAATTAAAAAGAAAATATTATCATTGTTTCGAGATGAGAGAGAATGGGAAGCAGGAATGTAAAGAGAACAAACTTCAAGTTATAGAGATACAGGACAAAACAAATGTCCCTCTCTCTCTCTCGCTCTCTCTCTCTCTCTCTTTTCGTCACTTTAAATTGAGTGATTAAGTGCATTGCCACAATCTGTTGCAAAATTGAAGAGCGATAACCCCGCTCTTGAAACCTTGACTTATCTCTGGGCATTGCTTAACAGGTCCGGTAACGTAGAACGATACCGTTAGTTGCATTGCGACGGTCAATCGAATTGGAACAATCAGGGCAACTTCGAAAATTATTATATTTTTCGATCAACACAATAGAAAGCAATTGAAATGGATGTGCACGTCGGATTTCCAAGACTACTGCAGATTGGCGTCAAGTGAGTAGAGACAGAGGGCATCAAGAAAGCGGGTGAAAGGGACTTGGTTTTGTAAGACTACCGAGACACATTGTACTTTTATTATTTATTTTATATTTAATTTCACTTATCGCGGCACAAATTGTTATCTCCCCATACGTTACAGACTCGTCGGGCACAAGGTACAACAGTATCGATTAGCCACCAGACACACAGTCATCGTGGAGACGAAATATGGTCAAGTTCGAGGTCTAAAGCGTAAGACTATCTACGATGAGGAGTTCTACTATGCCTTCGAGGGCATACCCTACGCCAAGCCGCCAGTGGGTGAGCTGCGTTTCCGTGCACCAGAACCGCTGGAGGCGTGGAAAGGCGTACGCGATTGTACCACATACAGCGAGAAGCCGCTGCAACGCCACATGGTGCTGGGTATCGTTGAGGGCTCCGAGGATTGCCTATATCTGAATGTGTATGCGAAGCGGATGCAGACGGAGAAGCCGCTGCCCGTCATTGTGTGGATCTATGGCGGCGGCTTCCAGAAAGGCGAAGCCTCTCGCGATATCTACAGTCCGGATTACTTTATGAAACAGCCGGTAGTGCTGGTAACCATCAACTACAGACTGGGAGCGCTTGGTGAGCTAAACCCCTGTGATACCATTGCATTGTATACGTCACGATCAATAATTGGTTCACCATTCTCTGTTCTCTGATTGCCATTGGAATCATTACAGCAAATTCACTTCATCTATAAGCACTTTGTATTTCAATATATCTTGAGAATCATTTATCTTATATGTGCGATAGCTGGAAAATATTTGTATGCTTGCAGGAGTTTGTAATCATTATTAACATTTTAAATGAAATATTGTGTGTTTCCCGTCTTAGCCTTTGCTGTGACGCTTGTGCTCTTTTTGGCTTTTTGTCAGTAATTTTCTGATTAACAACTCAAAAAAATACAGTCCGCGAATAACAGCTGTGCTTCGTTTTTGAGCGTTGTAATAAACTAAGCTTTTGCGCGAGCGATCGATGTGTATTGTTATTGTTATAGAGAGAGGATTTCGTGTGCGCTTTCTTACGCTCGCTCTCTCGATTTTCGAGTGCTCTCGTGACTGTGCTTGGACGTGTTGTTGTTTTGTCTATTTTTGTAGTTCATCGGTGCAGCGCTAAAGCTTGCTGTTGTTTCTTATTTTTTTTTTAGTTTTTGTTATTTTCTTTGTGCAGTGCCGATTATAGTTTGTTCTCTCCTTTTTTCAAGCATATTAATTCATTCATTAAAGATGTCTGCGTGCTATTTAAAAAGCTGCAAGTGCTAGGCTGACCCAACGGCCGATTTCATTTGCTGTTTGTTGTATGACAATGTAGTGCACATAAAATGTTCTGGTCTCCCGCAACGAGTAAAATATATAATAATAATAATAATAATAAATATATATAAATATATAATTTAGGTTTACTTGTTGATCATAAGTTAAAATTCGATGGTCATATTAATTTCACTATCGACAAAGCCTTTCAAAATTTTGGTTTTATTTGGCGTTGGTCAATGAAAAAAGATGACCCTTATGGAATAAGGATTCTGTATGTGGTCCGATTCACCAAAGTACTCTTTGATCTTCGTCCTTATGACTGGGGTGCACTGCCTCCGTCACCGATGGAGTTTCGTTATGCTTGGTGTTATGTGTGTAGTTAAGTTACTATAACTAAAAGGTGAAATATAAATATTATTTATTTTTTAATTTAAACTTAATTTGAAGTTTTATTTTTAATTCAATATAATATATTTATCATATTTTATTTATTATTTTTTTTAAATAAATAAAAAAAATCACCGTGTTCTTTTTTCCCACAGGTTTTCTCAGTCTCAAAAATCCCAAGTTGAATGTGCCTGGCAATGCTGGTCTCAAGGATCAGGTGCTGGCCCTGCGCTGGATCAGTGAAAATATTGCGCACTTTAATGGCGATCCCAATAATATAACACTGATGGGCGAGAGTGCGGGCGCCGCTTCAACCCACATTATGATGACGACTGAACAGACCCGTGGACTTTTCCACAAGGCCATACTGCAGTCGGGCTGCGCTCTATCCGCCTGGGCGGATATACCGGATCGCAATTGGGGGTATCGACTTGCCCATCAGATGGGCTACCAGGGCAGCGAGGATGACGCAGATGTTCTACAATTTCTCTGTAAGGCACCTGCACGCCAAATAGCTTTAAGTGATCCAGACATTGTTACGCTGGATGAGGTGCGGAACTTCTATCTCTTTGCATTTGGGCCTACCGTTGAACCATACGAGAGCGAACAATGTGTTGTGCCCAGGCAGCTCAAGGAGATGCAGGCGAGCGCATGGGGGAATAGCATACCCATCATCATAGGCGGCAATTCATTTGAGGGACTGTTCTCCTTTCAGGTGGTGAGCAATGATCCCTGGGTCATGACCCACTTCGATAATATAATACCGCGCGAGGTGAGCAAGATAAGCACACCGGAGCAACTGCAGCATCTGGTGCGGCGTCTGAAGCATGTCTACTTTGGGGACGAGCAGCGTCAGTGTATGGAGCTCTTTGAGGCACTGTATATATTCTCGCACCGAGAAGTCTGGCACGATCTGCATCGCACGGTCATGGCTCGATTGGCCTATGCTCCCGGGTCATCCACCTATCTGTATCGCTTTGACTTTGACTCGCCGCATTTCAATCAGTTCCGCCGTCTAGTTTGTGGCAACCGGGTGCGTGGTGTCTGCCATGCCGATGAGCTATCCTATCTCTTCTACAATGTGCTGGCTACGAAATTGAACAAATCCTCGCTGGAATATCGCACCATTGAGCGCATGGTGGGCATGTGGACAGCCTTCGCAGCGAGCAGCGATCCCAACTGTCCGGCCACAGACTCAGCCCAGTGGACGCCCGTGGAATTGACCTCGAATGGAGCCCACAATTGTTACAACATCAGCGAGGAGATGCAAATGATGGCACTGCCTGAGGCAGCCATACTCGCCGTCTGGGATACATTTTACGAAAGCGACGCTCTCTACTAAGTCTCAAATCAAATTCCAATTGAGGCACGTGTCTATTTTTAAGCAAAACGTAATGCCAAAATCCTATTAATTAAATAAAATTATTAAGATTTGAAACGTTTTTCAAATGCAATTATTAAATCACAACTTGCTAAACTCATCAATTAAATTCATTATACTAATAAAAAGACTTATTTTATTTAACTAGAAAAGTACAGAGGTAAGAATAATCGTAACTAACAATATATAAGTTCATTTTTAAATGATGTACGTCAATAACTGATTCATTTCTATAAAAGATGAGATGTAAGTGTTGCATGCAGCCGTCCCTCTGCCTCACTCTGTGTGTGTTTACCAAGATAAATACGGAATATGGGAAAAAATATACATTTATACATAACTTAAATTTTTATGTTCAACTAAAAATGTAAAATATTATACAGCAATCAAACACACACACACGCACACACACACTAACTTACACACACCTACACACTTATTGGGGCATCAAGCCTTTTTGCCATTGCAGCCATTTTGCGGATATTGCAAAAATTTGAAATATTTCCCATGTAGAGATACCAAGCGCAGTCTGTGTATATTGTAATTAAAATTTATGTAAATTAAATTAGTTGCAAAAATGTCACATTTTCAGCGCACAAAATAAATGTAATTAAATTATTTTATCTTATATTTATATATTGATTTTTGTTATTGATACCAATATATTTTCATTTCATATCAAGTTAATTTGTGACTTGAACGGTTTCTATATATTTCAAGCCCTGTTTTCTCGAATTTGCTTGTGCTAATTGTGCTACATCTGGCTTTAAGGCAACGTTGTCAGCATGCCACACACACTGCCTCACATATGGATGTACATTCACAAATGTGTTGCAAACACATGCTAGCAATGGATTTGGAATTTTGTACTTCGGCATTCGATTTGGGTGTGAAACTTTTTGCATTTATCAATTATGGCTGATTGTGTGGATGGATGTTAACTTGTTCAACTTCACCTGCTCGCTCGCCTTTCAGTTTTATAACAATTTCCAATCAAAGCACAAACTGTGTGCGTTGTATTGTGTGGACCCAAATCAATAAAACTTTTGCAGGGTGCCAACAATAACCAGAAATATGTAAAAGAAAATATTCAAACAATGTCGATTGAAATTGCGCAACTTTTGACTGGCAAATTTAATGAAATATCAAACATTTTTAACAGTAACAAGTAAAATTTTGATGAGCCATCAAAAAATAAGTTTTTTTTTTTTTTTGTAGTGAAAAGTATTCTGGCAGCTCGCGGCTGCTGTTAATTAAAAATTGTCATAAATCCCCCGGAGTTTAACCCATTTACAGTCGACTGAGCTGGTGAGAAATGGCAATAAGCATTTTCGGTTAATGTTTGAAAGCGTCCCTTTTTAGCGCCTCCCCCACCCCCCTCCCATCCTCTAAAGGATTTTGCGTATTGCTCAAGTACTTAATTACACTTGCGCGCATTTTAATTTCCAGTTGCAAAAATCTATGGGTTGGATGGGGGTGGGGGTGGGGCGGGGGGGAGTCGAGGAAAGTTGCGAGCGGGCAGGCACAAAGATATGTAAATTAGGCTGGCAAGTCAATGTGAGCCGAAACCTTGTAAATTATAGGCTTAAGCTGCTGTCAGGCCTGCTTGCAAGCGGCAACTCCACATTGGTTACATGCTGTTAAACTGGGGTCCCCAAAAGGCTTATTAAATTATATACATATAACGACGGGGAGCGGCGTTTTCCATTGCTTTCAATGTCAGGCGGCAATCTAATCTCACTTTAAGCACATCGCTCCTCAAATTTGACACTGCCTATTTAGTATATTGAATGTCAAGGGGTTAAGATAAGTGGCTGAAGTTGCCTAACTTAAAATATATATATATATATATATAAGTAAAAATCAGAGTACATGTCCGTCTGGGCATTCAGCAAATAAATATAATTTAGGTTTTGTATTTTTTGCTTTTTATTGCACCACAAGGACTTCTCCATATGATTTTTAGCTCTGCTTCTTTTTCATATTTTCTTTCGAACAACTATTATAAATCTGAAATTGCAGACAAATTGTTGTTTGTTCACATTCTGCAGCTTTTGTTGTGCGAAGGACGAAGTTTAAGAGACAGCAGCACAAGGACATGAACTGAACATTTATTTGTGCTTTTTGAGGGGACAGCTGAGCGGTTCAGAAATTTAAAGAGCTTTGAAAATGTCGTACAATTATTTCATTTATTTAAGTGCATATTTGGCAAAGGAAATTCAAATCTTTGAATTGGCAAATTATTCATTTATAAATACGCTGTAATTAAAAAAGTTATAGAGCAGTTTACAAGTTAAAAGTTAAAAAAATGCAAAATGATCTGGTTGCTTTTTATAGAAAAAATTTCAATTTATATTATCAGTTGGGACATCTTGCCAAGCTAAGTCGAAGTACTTGAAAATGTTGTCAAATTCTTGCAGAGCGTATTCCAATTTTGTCCTAAAGTTTATAGCGGACTTAACAGGACTTCTGCGACCCCTTTAGATATATATACTATATATATTTATATGTATATATATGTCTATGTCCACGTCTCTGGTGGTGTGTTCTTTGTAAAGGTGTTCTTTCTTGTTTTACTCAATTATTAAATTGAATCCCGTTTATAATTAAACAGTGAGCGGGAACCTTAAAAATTTGCTGCCATCCCAAAAGCCTATTAGCCTAGACCCAAAAGGTCAAGTTTTATTGCAATTCTTTATTTTGATATTCTCTGTTGGACTATAGCTGGCTATTGTTTAGTTACCCCCTTGGTGGAGCGAGCGCTTTTGCTTTTGTCATCTTTCACAAAAAAGTAATTTGGCTAAAAAGCAAATGAGTAAGTATTAAAACAGCAACAAGAAAAAGGCAGGACAAACTGTGGGATAACCAAAACGGTTGCCACTTCAAACTTGCCCAAGACAAAGGCAAAAAGAAAATGAAAAAAAAAAATAAATGAAACCTGAGCAGCATTTTTAATAAATTTCTAGAAAGCAAAATAAAAATACATAAATTAACTTGCTGAGGGAGACGCCATCGTTCCCCAATTGGCATTTAATGGAGTCGGTTAATTATGAAGTGAAACGCTTTTTGATCTGTCTGGCAAATTCGAGGATTGGATTTCCATGTTACTCACCGGAAAATGATACTCACATCACCAGCACTTGCATACAATACAATTATTTGGGGATAGTAGTGGGAAAAGGGGGGCGAGACGCGCCGAGTGTCGCCTGTGGCACGTACAATTCACTTTGATTAAATATGTTGAGCGAAGCAGCGCATTAAAATGCCACAACAATGTTTAAATCCAGGACGACTGCAAATGGGAAATCCTGGGCGAACCTCCTCAGACAAGTCAAATAGTCAGCGGTTGGACAAGAAAGCGCAAAGCAAGTTTGTGAATTTCGGCAAACTGCAGCGTGTCCTCTGGCAGGATATAAAACAATCAGCGCAAGCAAGCGGAAACGGAAGTGTTACTGCCGCAACCAAAGCCAACCATCCACCCAGGCACACCGCTCCCTCCTATATTGTTTCAATTGTGGGTGTGGCATTGGGAATACTACGTACACCTCGCTTGCCTAGCTGCTGCACTATTCCTTGTTCCTTGTGGCTGCTGTGAAATGCAGTCCAATGTTGCCTTGTGGCCGCCATGCAGTCTGCTCCTGGGAGACACCACCACCATCACCACCGGCACAAGGCGGAACAAATGTAGAACCTTTCCTTATTTGTACGCTTGCACTCGATGTGGGCGTCTGTTTGAGTATTGTCTGTGTTGCAGGATGCTTTATTAATATGGCAAATTGAAATTTCACGCTTTCTTGCGATGCCTCGTTTTTACTGACTGACGTCTTCATTTTGTGTGGCAACGCCACTGTCTGCACCACCACAGCGGGTAAAATGTACTATGTAAGGAAAAGTGAGTTTGATTTCAGTCATATACATTTTAGTATTGTAAGTATTAAGAATGCTTGTCGCTGTGATTATAAAATACAAAATGCAATTAACAAATTTGAATTCCATCCTGAATTGGTCAAGTTTATATTCTATGTGTATTAAGAGATAGAGCTTTGTTAGATTACAAAATATTAAACATTTTTCTCTTAATTTATTTTCAGCAGTAATATTTAAAGTTTTTTCCCATTACACGCTTAGCAGTTTTTATGATACTTGTTCCCAGGATTCACCAACACAAACTGCAAAATTAATTTGATCAAATAGTTTCGCAAAGATTATTTTTTTTTAATTTAGTTTCTAGTGTAATAGAATTTGCCATTAATGCATCACTTATCTCCACATTTAGAGTCGAATTTTCTAAGTGAACTACATATGTACATAGCTTGTTTGGTTGGGGGAGGGAGGGAAGCGGTGCTCAGTAGGTCCCAAGGCTCTTGTGGGCGTGCCAAAATGTCAAACACAAAATTGACTGACAAACTTTTACTTTCTATGGACTTCTGTGAACTGCAATTTTTGGTTGGCTTCATCTCGAAGCACTCCTCAGGCGTGTTCCCCTTCCTTTGGCAGTACTCACTGCTCGTTGTCCATGATGACAGCTGTCGAGTTGTTCTTGTTGTTAAGGGTGAGGGTGAGGGTGAGGGGGAGTGTGGTGGGTGGTGTGTGGTAGGTGGGTGTGGTAGGTGGGTGTGAAGTTTCAATGCAAGCAAAGAAAGAGAAAAACCAAAACAGTTTTGCGGTCTTGCATTTGAGCATCGTCGGTGCGGTCCTTGCCGTCTCGTTGGTGGTTATAAATGAAGCAGACAAGGACGCCACATCACCATCAGAGAGTCAGTCAGGCTGGGGCAGCAGCAGTTTTGTTCTTTGTTTGTGCCACCGCCTGCTGCTGCTGACGGTCATTCGTTGTTCTCCGCTGAATCGGCATCCTTCGCTAGGCTTGTTGAGCACAATGATAAACTATCCTGCTTGCCACACCAAAATGCCCCCCCTGCCACTTCTCGTCTATTTCTTGTTCATTTAAAATGTGAGTTCATTTTACATTTTATGCTGTCATTAGATGTGTCTGCTAATGGTACTTATATTGATGAGTCTCTGGCGGTTTCAGATCGCTTAATTCACCCCCCGCCAATCCCTCTCCATATGTAGACCATATATTTAGTGACAGTCTCGGTTAGTAATTTAAAATTGTATGTTGCCCCACTCAGTGTCAGTCACGCTTCACTTTTCACAGCCAGTAGAACATATTGAAGTGGCATAGTCCTTTTTGTGTACGCCCTTTTTTCATTACACTCAGCTGATGCTTTTGCAAATCGCAGTTGAGAAATGCGTCAAGTTAACCCTGAGGTTCATCTTTGTAATTCCAGCTGCCTGTTCGTGTCCATCTCTCTCTCCTTCTGCTGCATCACGTAGCCAATCACAGTACAAGCGCAGCTTTATTTTTTTATTTTTTTTTATTTAAACATTTGCCTTGTTAAACTCGGTTATTCAAGTCGGTTTTCGTTGGATGTCAATAAAAATACTTTTGAGCGGACAGTTTTAATATTGCTGCAGTAATGTTCTCAGATTACACTTCGTTGAGCTACTTGAGTCCCAAAAGACATTGCTTTGCACCCACTGAGCGAAAGTATAAGGAAATCAGAGACCGGGTCAGGCAGGATTTCTCCTTTTAAATGGGCAATAAATAAAGCCTTGCCTGTCTTGTTCCCCACTCGTCCATTTAAAAGGTGGTTACAATTGCCAATGGCACATCGACTGCGGTAATTTCAATAATCATCTTCTGTAGCAATTTTTCATGCACCAATTACCAGTAGCCTGTAGCTTGTAGCCTGTAGCCTGTAACCTGTAAACTGTAACCAACCACATGACAACAACACTAATTAGCAGTAACAGCATAACAAGCTTAGATGTTCGACACCTGGTCGCAGTGTCTTTCTCATTAAGTTGTACAAGTATGGATGAGTTTGAATTGGTGTCGTTGGCGTTGTGACACTCACCGCTCGACAGGTCCCGGCCGCGTTATCTACCCTTCTCCAATGGCTTCTTGGTATGCGATCATAAATATCGCAGGGCCCAGACATTTTGCAACCCAGACAACGTTCTGCTAATTCAAATTTATTGGCATTAAATTTGTGCCGCGCAGGCAGTGCCTCGGGTTTGGCTGCATACATAGCGGAAGACCGTGGAGAGGCGAGGACGAGTGTGGCCGAGGAAGAGAGATGGGCAGGGGGTTAGGGGGCAAGCCTGGCTGGGAATTGGAGTGTGACTTTTGTTTGCTCTGTGGCTGTTGCAGAAATTTATTGCATTTGCATTTCCATTGACACTACTGGCAGCTTAAATATACGGCTACCATTGCCCTTTTTCCCTCTTCTCCACTTTTGGGCCCAAACTGAATGTGTTTCTCGATTTCAGGCAAGGATTATGTAAATTTACTGGAGTGACACAACTTACGATTGGTTAACAGCCAAACAAGAATTTCAAAAAGTTCTAATATAATTAATTGAATATATTTTAACTAAATTTTTTTTGGGTAGCACGCACAGATCAATAATATTTCAATTTTTAGGTCTTCCCATTATTTTTAAGCTATGACCTTGCAATTTAGTGAGTTTCACACTTGGGAAACAAATACAGAAGTTAATTAAGAAGGAATTTCTAATAGAGTGAGAAATCTCACTTGATGATATTAAATTCCATTATTTAAAGAGTCAGTTTTTGTTTGTTATTTGACTTTAAAATATTTTTTTTTTACGTTTGTTATTATATGACTTAATTTGCAGTTGCCGAAAGCACAAAATGAACTCAGCAACATACATTTCTAGTTAAAAATGCAAAACAATTTGGTTTTTTTGTGACCCTTCCGCTTTTATTTTTTCTTCTTTTTTTTTTTGCTTCTGCTTACAATTCTATTTATTTATATAATTAAAGTCGCATGTCCTGGGGCAATGATTGTAGTTTTTTTTTTTTTTTTTGTTGGCCATTGGCAGCTACGCACATTTTTGCAGAAAAAATAAGGGGCTCTCTCTATTAGTTGCAACTGTGTGCCGGAATGGTAAAGAAGAGAGGAGGATACAAATTTTAATTGAAATTATAATAGCCTCATTATGCAAATGCTTTTGCTTATTTTTGCCCAGCCAGGATATACAGGACATAAACACACAGCACAAAGTATACAACTTATTTTTTGTTTTTGTTTAATTTAGTTGTAAACATTTTGTGTTTGCTTATCGCGAGCTTATTGTTTCCGTGCATAAGGAAAATTTTAATTGTTTGCAACTAAATTACCAATGATGCTTAGATTGGCCAACTACGGCGATTTTTAGTTCGTTTTATTGTCATTAACGCAAATATCTAGCTACATACAACGAAAGTAGTAATCATTTTTATTATGGACAGATTTAGTGCCCTCACATAATATGAATGCACTCATATGTATTCGAAAACCTGGTGGAAACCTATTTACCAATGTCCATAAATAATTTAAGCCAAACAAATTGTGTGCATCGCATTTCCGCACAACTAAATACACACAAGTAGGGGCCCTTAATGTGGCGACCCTCCGAACGCCGTTCGGTTCGGGAGCCATCCTCAGTGCGCAACAAAATAGTCCATGTGAACCGTGTGAGTATTACCAGTGAATGGCATTACCTTAAAATATGTAGAACAAACGAGTCACTAAATAGTTGTCTTTTTTCCTGCCCGCATTACAGTGCAACATAATGTGTGTGTTTATATAGCTTTATTCCAAACCGACTTTCTTTTAAACTTTCAGTAGAATAATATTTTTGATATTGGGATTGATGTTCACTGGTATATTTCTTTCCCAGATTTAAGATTATTATTAGGCACTAATGAATAAATAGTTTTATAAAAATGTGTGAAAAATTTGCTTCAGGTCAAGATAATATAATTTTAACATTACCTAAAGCTATGCAAACCTAAGAAAAGCTATAATAAATTTTATTTTTATTTTAAAGTTAGCAAAACTTGCCGTAAAACAGGTCATTCGATAGTCGTTCAGAGCATATCGTGAACAAAAATGGCAGTAAAATTTAATAAATAGTGCGCGCAATGTGCAGTTTTTGGATTGGCCAGTCTCTGGACCCAGGCAAGCGTAGCCTATAAAGATCCTCCCCCTCCCGTCCGACTCCCCCCTCCCTTGTTGACTGGTCAAATGTGCAATGGGCCGTTGGGTAAATATGTGCATATAAATATTTTGCATGCGATGCATTAAAATTTATGCAAAAACGAATTGCTCGTAGTCTGATGTTGCGTATTAATATTGTTAAAAGAGCTTTAAGTTGGCCAATAGACTGCAGACAGTTGAATCACTGTGGTAAATTTTACTCATTCAAAAGTCAACAGCTGCTGTTTTATTTTAATTTTTGAATCGAATGTCATTAAAACAATTGACATCTGATATGCAACAATGCCGCATAAATGGTCGTCCAAATAACAGGCATATATCAGAAGGCATTTGCCAGGTATATGGTCAAAACTGTGGGAGTGTCGAACAATGAATATAAATTGGTATTTTATTAATTCACTTAATTGAAATATACGCATTGATCTAAGCTCAGCACTCCTCCTCCCTGTCAATCTACAAGCGGACTGACGCTCAAATAAAGAAAATAATCGATTTAATTGAATTTTTTTTTTTGCATTGCCGTTAATACATTCTACTGGGATTTCTTTAAATAAATGGTGCTATTATTAGGTGCAATATATTAATTGTTATTGAGTATCTAATTACTACATATTTATTACAAATTTGTTTGCCGCAAGTTGTGAAATTGCTGATGTGTTCAAAATTATGACAAGCTTTAATTTTTTAAATAAACATACATTCACCAACTGTCCGATAAAAATGCGGTTTAAGATACATAGTAATATAAAGTAAATATTTCACATACACAGCGTCAGCTGAAATTGCATAATATGAATAAATAATTGCTTTGGTTGTTTGCATAAAAAAAATGTGACAACAATTTGAACAACCGGTATTTAAAAGGTGCCCACAAAAGCTGTCTACAATAGCGCTCACAGATTATAATTGATTGTTTAATATGAACATTAAACAAACACAACAAATTATAATAAAATGGCAGAAATAAACATTGAAATACATACGACTCTCCTCCGCCTGCCCAAAATAACCTTATGCAAGCTGTTCATTCAACTGTAATCAAATAGCAAAAACTGAGATAAAACAAGTAAAAGCGCTTTAGTCCAATTAGTTCGACTACGATATGCCCTGAAGCCAGTTGTTAAAATGATGCTAGTTTTATTTCTCTTCAAAAACTTTTGCACACCCAAATGTAAGCAAATGTTTGCCATTGCTTTCATTTCTTATGGCACAGATACTCAGCCGTAAAAGAAACTAAAATAGAGCATATAAATATTCACAAGACCGAATTGCAAAATCACCTTGTAATCTTGCTTGCAACAAACGCGTGCAAATACTTGCTTATATATATATATATATATATATATATATATACATACATAAAAACATACATGCATACATAAATACATAAATCCATTTACACATTCAGGCAATCTCAACGAGGCACTGCAGAATGCATAGAAATATATTTACGCTTTCTTCGATGATATTTATGCATTTAAAAAATGCCTCTGTTTGAAATCGAAATAGCTATATCGACTCTACTATTGATCCTGATTAAGAATACATATTTTGTATGCGGTCGAAATGTTCCATTCTGTCTGCTGCATTTGCACAAAAGCATTTTACCCTTTTTACCCATTTTCATTGGGTTGAGGGTGTAAATATTCCATATTAAAAATCACAAAATACACAATAAAAGCATTTTTCAAAATCCCACAACAAGTAAAAACTTAATAAAATAAAATAAGTGGACTGGATTTGTGTGTGCAAATATTTGGTATTTTCGAACACGTCGTTAATATTAAATTAAATTTGTTTTTGTAGATTGGTGTTTGTTTTGGCCACCACAGTCTATTAAAAAAAAAAAAATGTACAAAAGGCCAGCGGTGAGCTCTAACTTAATGAGGTAACTAGTGAAAGTGCGTTTTTTTTCAGTAAAGTCCTAATGGTAAACCCACATTTGTGGCTGCTTAGAGAATAGCACAGTGGGAGTCCTTGCAAATATGAATAACTGCATATGTGCATATACAGACCACAAATTCATTTTTCTTTTTTTCTTCTTTTGAACAATATTTTTGGCTTTTAACATTCCCATAACCTAATTGCGACACTATTTGTATTTTTTTGGTTTTATGTAAGATAGGAGTTTTTAAGTTTTTTTATTTTGTTGTTCACTTTAGTGTTTTGTATGTTTCTGCGTTCGTTGTGTCATATGCAGCAGAATTATTTGGGCAAAATTGCGCAATTCTTCTTGTAAATGTAAATTCTTTTGGCTTTGGAATTCGGTTCGCTACTCGCATTGCACAAGAGTTGTGTTGAATTTGCAATTTAAAGTTTTGCACAAGAAACGCAGCACAGCAGACGGGGCAAAACTGCGAAAGTCCTTTTGAGTTGGCGCAAAATTGAGCATGTATAGCGATAGTTTTGTTTGCTTTTATCTGCTTTCAGTCGGCAGCCCAGGCCCCCTTAAACTACAACTCAAATGCATTTTAGGGACAATATATATAAATCTGTAATTCTTATGGCGAACTGGCAAGCTGGCAAACTGTCCGAAAAGTGTCAAATCCTTTTGCATACATCCTTTTGGCCCAGTTTCGTTTCTAGCTAAGCTCCAACTTAAGTGTTGCCCTTGTCTCTCTCTCTCTCTCAGCAGCTGTTGTGCCAACTTTGAGAAAATGGCGATCAACTATGCAGCAGGAACTATTGAATGATACGCCTGCCTCCTGAGCATCCTTGCCGGGCTGCCACTTATGTCTCTCGTCTTTGCTGCGGTTTATTTGCCTGCAGTCGCTCCTTGTTGTTGCTCCTACGGTTCTCTGAAGTATTTTGCCAGCAAATACTGCACGAAATTGCTTTATTTGCCTCTTAGTTGCAGCTTGACTCAAGTAGCCCCACAAAAAATTGACAAACTAAGCGTGTTAAATGTCACTGAAATAGCTTCTGCCTGTCGCTACAAGATTGATACTTGAGGCTTAAGGCCTCACAAATCTCTGATATTTTAATCCTCATTGCCTTCAATTTATGAACTCGATTCATATTTTATTTATGTAATTAATTATTTAAATACGCAATTGAAATTCCGTATGTGACTGTGTGAAATTGAAGTGGAATATAAAAGATATATATACATATGAGTTGGTTTTTGGCTTCTGAGGCCAATCTCAACAACAACGACGAATGTAAACAAGAACAACGACGATCGCTAGACAACAACGACGAGCAAAGAAGTAACGACTAGCAATGAAACAACGACGAGAGCGAATTCGCAAGCCGGCGAGTCTGCTTAAAGACGACGATCGGCGAAGAGCGAGTGTAAAATGCGATGACGACGAGGAAGACAGTCTCCGTTCGGCCTTTGATGGAATAGGTTGTGTGAGCTGTTTCTCAAACGAAGTATAGACGAGAGACTTGCAGTTCGGCCTATGACAGAATAGGTTGTGAGAGCTGTGTCTCAAGAGAACAAGACGATAACGACGAGAAAGACGATAAAGACGCTGACGTGAAATACAATAAACTGATAATTTCATTATATGAACATTATATTTTTAATATTATTAACTGTTATAATAAAACACCCACAAATATATATGTACGAATAGGACTAGATCCAGAGAGACGAGAGCAGAAAGAAACGCAAAGTGGTCACCGTTATTAAACGACGAGTAGTCATTGAGAGCGCAAAGGGAAAATGGTGGGGAGTTCTGTGAGCATTCGGTGCGAAGATTTCTCCAGAAAGGCACGCACATTTAAGTTATGCAACCAATTCAATAAAGTTGTAAAATTACCTGATGTATAGTGACGTGAATGTTATTACTCAAAAAATCATATAATAATATTAAATAAATAATTGTAATAATAATAAACGTCGTTCCTGAACTATTTACTACTAATGAAATATTTGGCACCAAGATATTTAATTTCTGAAATTGATAGTCAATAACTTGTCTAAATGACTTGTTTTTAATTTTGATATTTATTAGGAAAGTAACGACCACACCAAACATCAAAATGTTGAACAATTTTACATTTTGATACCCCCCGATTTGTTATATCCATGGTTTTATATTTTTCCGATTTTTTTTCTACATTTAAATTTTAATTACTTTTATAAAGAGTGTGGACTTTTTGTAATCGAAGTAAGTAAAATAGATTGTTAGAAGATTGCTTTTGCAAATTTTAGATTAAAATATTATAAATTATACTATAAATTAAATAATATTTTACGAAACATTTTTCAAAATGTAAAAGAAATTTCGTAGTTAAATTCATTGTTGCAAATAATATTAAATGGTATTCGCCTCATTTACTTGTCTTGTTAGATGTTTTATTATTCATAAAGAAAGTTGCTGCTGTGCGTTGCTGCCATTAATTACCAAACTCATCCAAAGTAATTCTATAGGAAAATTAGTTTAAGCGCGTGACGCTGCCGTTCGGCGGGCCAAAGATTCAGCTGCCACAGTCGCTGCAATTATTATGCAATTACAGGCGCTGATGGCGCTGTCGCTGTAGTTGAGGATGTGGCCGAGGCTGGGCGACGTTTGGCGGTATAACTACATAAAACTGTTACCTAAGCAACCTGCACAAAGTTATGGGGCAGATCCTGGCGCAGGAAGGCAATTTAGTGGCGGCGGCGAGCACAACAAAAGAAGTAACAGCAGCAACACCAACAAAAACATAATAATGTACAAGGATTGGGACAACGGCAAATCGTTGGGCAACGCCTTTGTCTTCTTCACGCGTCGGTGGCGGCTGTGTTATATTTTTCTTTCAATGTCCTCCGCTTGCCGCATACCGCTTGCTGCATGCATACAAGAAGGAAAAGCTCATAAAACTTTTTCAATTTCACTTTAATTTGGCAGAGACGCGCTCGTTCTTTTGTTTTTGTGTTTTATCTAGTAACAAAGGCATTTGGCGTGCTCTGTGTAGGCATTTTAGTTGTATGAAAATTCAATTATATGCATTACCTTACTTTGGATATATATACAATATATATGCATAATATATACATACATATATATGGCTTGCTGCAAGATTTGGAGTGCCCATTTAAGTCGCTACTTCGGATAATGAGAATCAAATTAGCCGTTTTTGCTACGCATCAAAACTTTTTCCATTAAAACTGCAAAAGGTTACTTAAGCATTTTTGTGAGCTGTTTTGAAAAAGGAGAACGATTTTATAAGGATTGTGTAATGTCCAACATTATTTAAGCCTTGACTTCTTTCTTACATCCATACGAATAAATTCTTCTTATTCGAAGTGTTAGGATTTGTATCCAACCCATAATATCATCATAGTTTCGAGGCGGAATATGGAAACTACTATTGATCCTGATAATCCATCAAAATAATAACAATATTTAAACAAGTCTATAAAGATAAAATAAAATAGTTTAAAGGAAAGTTCATAAAAATCTGGTTTCTTATCTTGCACCACAGAAGGTCGCTTCAAGTTGAGTTTTGTTTTTGCCAGCAAATTGTGTTTTAGTATGCAACATGCCTGCACTTGGTCAGATAAAGGAATCCGTTGTTGACTGACCCCACCCCCCCCAGCTCTGTGTCACGCCACCAATCACTTCAGACAGTTATTGGCCTGATTAAAATGTTTTGCTCTAATTGAAGTTTCTTGTTGTCGGTTAAGTTGCATGTTTCATGCGTCTAATGCCCATCTGACATACTCTTAAGTTGCTTTTAACTCCCCATTGCAGTCAGTGCCTAATCAAAAGCTGCCCAAACACTCACACATACACACACACATATATATATATATATATATATGTATATATGTATATATATATAAGTGTTTGTGTGTTTATTACTAATTATGATGGCGTTGTAGGTGAGTAGTGGTAATTTGAGTTGGGATAAGACGCTTGGTTTCTTGCTGAAGCGATGCAATATCTTCTGTTACTATTATGTGTCAATGCCTCTGTCTATGTGAGAGAATATTGTAAACTTCTGACAAACTTAAACTGATAAAAAATGCAGCACCTGACAACATAGTTTGGCAAGCAATGCCTTTTGGATTTGTGAACTTATTAAGTTCATATAATTTTGTAGTCTTTCAGTTTAATATGATTTGATCTCTCCTAACTGCGTTAGTAGGTTTGCTTGGGTTTTCAATCAGTCTAGCGCCAAGTGTTAGTTTTTCGTATTTCAAAACTTTCAATATAGTTACTAAACGCAATCAGAGGGCGCTGCCAATCGATGCACTATTGGACTATTAAGTCAACAAGGACGAGCTGCATTTGACTTGGAGAGGGGGGGGGGGGGGGGGGGGGTTGGTTTATATACAACGTCATCGCATCATAAACATGAATAATTGCGTCGCTCTACGGTCGTTCAAGGCTCAGGAGAACTGAGATGAGCTGCTTCAGCTTCATCTTTGAATTTGGCCTGATTTCGCTTTGCTGTGTGCATTCGTGCACAACAAGATGTTGAAGAGAGAGAGAGAGAGTTGGATTGCTGGGCGCAGATTGTATTACTGGGGTACATGAAAAGCAGCTTAAAATTAGAAATCACAACATGCGACACTTGTCGGTTCAGTTAGAGACATTGACAGTCATCGAATGCAGCTCGTCGAGACCTTACACCCAAATACACATAAAATATAACAAATAAATCATTTTATCTCTAAATTTGAAATATGACTACCAATAAAACCAAGTACACTGACTTATATTCAAAATCATTCATTCATTAACAATCTGTGCAGGGTATAGTAATGAGATTTTGCTTTGAGAATTCAAAGATTGTTAAAACAAATGGATTAAAGGTTTGCGCATATATGATTCATTACATATTGAAAAGTTTGGCTTTGTTGCCCAATGAATTGTGGGTGAGTGGATATGGATTCGATGTGTGGCACTATAACCGTATGCTGGCTATGTATGTACTTATATGGCAAAAGTATTACAAAAAACGAGAGCAATGCACAAAGTTTGATTTTGCAAAGGAGTTGTTTTCTATTTTTCATTTTTTGCAGAAAACTCAACAGTCAGAGATTTTGGTCAACAACTAATAAAACTTTTGTGTGGCATTTAAAAAGCGTAGAGCACGAACTCAGATGGTTTTTAGTTTCTATCGAATCGTATACCTGGCTGTTGAAAAAACGTATAAAAATATTTAAAAAGTTGAAAAACAAATACAAATACATGAATAAAAAGTGTATATATATATATATATATATATATATATATATATATGTAAGTGAGCTGAAAAAATAATACAAACTAATTGCTGGAAATAAAGTTTGTCGTTCAAAGTGGTATAATGTGTGGAACATTATTTTTGCTCCTTTTTTTTCGCTTACGATTTAATGCAACGAGTTCTATTTAACTTTTTTAATACGTCTAGTCTTTACGGCATAGCTAAAAGTTGCTCAATTTGTGCGGAATT
The DNA here is from genome assembly GCA_035041615.1 of Drosophila anomalipes. NCBI lineage: Eukaryota > Metazoa > Arthropoda > Insecta > Diptera > Drosophilidae > Drosophila > Drosophila anomalipes. The sequence goes on along the minus strand of JAWNKZ010000064.1, from coordinate 8,689,049 downwards.
TTAAAATATTTCTACGTTTTTGCTACATGAAATTTGTGTGGGATTCGGAGCATTTTTTTTCTGAGCTCAAAGTGGATTTCTTGTGAAAAACTCTGCACTCAATTTTGGTTTGGATTATCGCTGATGTGCAATAAAATGAAATGTACTAAAAAGTTCTTAACTGGACAGCAGTCACAGTTGCCATCGAGCTTAGCGTGATATTCCTTATTTTCGGGAACCACAAAAAAAAGTTATGCGAACTGTTTGAATGCGAAATATCAGATACTCTACTATATCTCTGATATATTGAATAATCAATAATGTATATAAGAATAGAAAACAGTAAATAACTTTGGTTTTATTTAGAGAGTGATCCAAATATAATAAATGGTACGTATACATTCCGACTCTTTATTTATTTAAAAATGTATATTGCCGTAAATAAAAATACCTTTTGTGCGTATTATTCGTATGCAATTTGCAGAATTCAATAAAAATATCAATACACGTAATCCTTACAGACTAAAATATAAAATAAAAAGAATTTGTATATAATGCAATATCTAAAAATTGATTTAAAGAATTAATATTGGAACTCGACGGTTCTCCTGTACGGTTAGTGTTACTGTTTATATTAGATAATTTACTTGACACGGCAAGGGAGGTGGGTTGTGTGTTTGTGGAATTTATTTCAGGACCGCTCACTCACCTAAAATTAAGTTGCTTGTTTTGCAAATACTTTTATTAGCGTATAAAGCAATTTCCAACAGATTTGGAAACATAAATTATCAACTTTCAGCGCTGAGAGTAAGCTTGCTTTGGCGCCACGCCACGCCCAGCTAAACTATTCTATGCCCATTACGCCCCGGTAAGGTCGATCCCGAGTCGTGGCCTTTTTGGCAACATTCAAAGTGATAATTTCTATTCGCACAGAGCCACTTGCAAGGCTTTTATTATTTAATTTTCAAGCTTGTGCTAATAAATTAAGCACAGCATGTGGCAGCTCACCGCCCACTCACAGCCAGCTACTCCCATCTGCTCTTGCCAGTGCTGCTGCTCCTGCTACTCCTGCTGCTCTTGCTACTCCTGCTGCTGCTGTGCAATATTACCGAAACAACATATGCAAAAAAACAAAAAAAAAGGAGACCAACTTTTGTTGAAATCAAAATCCTTGCACCCTGCCCTTACTGTCGGCACTTAAAGGGATTATGTGCCAAGTTCCCAGTTCTCAATTCATTGGCCAAATGTCTGCGCTATGCCTCACTGCCTTTTTCTATACACAGTCCATGTGAGTGTGTGGATTTCTCTATTGGATTTGCGCTGGCTGCAAATCGCAACTAATAAAAATCACGCAAATCTAGAGCCAAGAAGAAAATGGTTAGAAAGCAGCTAACGATGCTGCCAGCAATTTAGCCGAAATGTTTTTGATTCAATTACGCATGTGAATTATGCAAGCTTTACAAAGAGCACACTTCCGCATACGTATCACGCTCCGCTGGCCCACTCTGTTTGGTATGGGCAAACATTTAAAGTAGACCAAAGCCACGCCTGCTTTTAACTTTCCATGCCTTTTTTTTGTCTTTACAAATTAAGCAGTTAAGCCTTGCACTATGCATGCCATAAAACAACTTGTAATAATAGATAGCATGAGCGTGATAAACTAAAGAATACTCTGCAAAAAATTTACTATATACATGATATACTCCTACACAATTCCGTGTCGCTACAACGACAATGGCAATGATTACTGTGGATTTTAATGCCACCCTATCAAAGTAATGTATTGATTACAGAGTATATAAGGCGAGTCGTCTGGGATTCACTTATGCCTTAGCAAATTTGCATAATAAATCTATTTTCAATGGTTCTTTTTTCGTGAGTGTGTGTGCAGCTTTTATCTATCGTTTGCTGCTTTTATGTATCAATGGGAGCATTATAAGGCTCTCAGTTCTTTTATGTAGTTGCACGACTATCAGCATATTTGGTTAACAGCTGTGCATGTGTGTGTGTGTGTGTGTGTGTGTGTGTGCAGCCATATTTGTTTTATATAAGCAAACATATATTCATCGTATCGCATTGATCCCAGCGCCTTAACTGCCTCTTAAAGTCCTCGTTATAGCCATTTATTTACGATTCTTTTGCATACTTTGTATTTTTTGCGCCCTCAGCAATTTGTTCGATGTCCTTGAAGATATGTACATATATGTACATATATGTTTGTAATGTAATTCCCACGCACCCAAAATGAAAAAGTTTATTTTTGACATTTTTATAACTTTATTAGTACTCAAATGTTGTTTTCCAACTGAAATGTCGTTTTTTTTCAACTGTTTCTTGAACAGGTTTTAACAGTTTTTATTTATGGTTTAATTTGTTCTATATTTGTTTTCTTTTTGAGACTTGAATGCTGAACTCTTTCGCACTTTTTCATTCGTACACATTTCTAATGGCATAAATTTGAATTAATTTATGTTTTAATTACATGTATCCTTTTGGTTTTTCTTTTTTAACCTCTTTTTCAATTATGCGGCACACTATAAATATGCATATATATATATATATATATATTTATATATATTGGTATTTTTCTGGTATTTTTGTTTTTCTATATTTATGCTAGTTTTACATCGTTACAATTACCTATATATACGCATACACATAAGCTATAGAGCTATAGAGTTTTACATATTTATTTCATTTAGTGTATCGTTTGTTTTTACGGCCGTTAAATACTTTTTTTTTCTTTCTGTTATTGCTGTGGTTTTTTGTTGCTTTTTTTTTTATATAATATACAATTATTTTTCACATGTACGCAAATTTAATTGTTATAATTTTCGCGCTGTTTCATTTTAATGAACCGCTCCATGACCATTCATTTTTAATTACATTTTCGACATTTGCTAGTTAATAGGGTGCTTAAAATTAAAAACTGAACATTCTATATGGTATGTTTTTCGCTCTTATATATTTCCGTCTAATTGAATTTTTAACTATTTGCAGTTGCAATTCTTTCCATCTATACCCTGTACCCATGAGCATGCATGAAACAAAAATTTCGTAATATCAGGCTGATGAGGGGAAGCTATAGGAGCTAAAGATTTTTACATTTTTTAAGTTGATTTACACATTTAAATAATCTTCCGCTCTTCTGCTAGTAAGTTGACAAAGAAGAGAAATTTAAGTACAGTACTCAAAAATTAAAAGTAAATAAATATAGATGGGCACAGGGTATTGCCTAAGTCCTTCATTGGCAATGCGCGTAATTGTTGAATTTGTTTGGTTTTTGTTGTATTCAGTAGTCGTATATGCATTTAATATTAATAGCTATATAAATATTTATGTAGTTGAGTTAGTCACATAACAAAGTAGCTGCAGGCTTACAATTAGCAATAACGTTTGTTTTTTTTTTATCTCTTTTATAATTGCTACCAACAGTTCTGATTTTAAGGATTTAAGTTTTAGCTATTGAAATCGGCTACACAAGGTTTAAAAGCGGATTTTCGAGAGGTATTCTTTTTAATAAGCTGAACATAAACTCGAAATCTTAAAACAATAGTTTGTGCATGGCACAAAATTAATAAAAAGACCGCAAAGTAATTTGGTTGCTTTTAATTCTGTGGGAGATTTATTGTTGGATTAGTTGTTGTTGTACAGCTTATACCATATTGTTTTTTTGTTTTAAGAGCTAGGCATTTGTATTATTTACACACATACACAATTTGAATTCAGTCTTTGGAAGAATAACATTTATATTGGTTTTTCTTTATACGTACATATATATTTTTATATTATTTTGAAATTTTAAGTTAAAGTTGTGCTACAAGTTTTTATTTAATTTCTGAGAAATCATAAAAGAAAAATCAGAGTGTTATGCTAGGAATTAATTGGGAATTGGTCCTAGTAAGAAAATCATGAGTGAGTACAAAATGTAAATCAAATAAAGGAGATTTAAACTTAACTCTTTCGCTTTTTTCTTATTTACAATAAAATGTATGTTGAAATGAACCGTTTTACATAAGTTGCTTAACATTCACAGCTGGCAGCAAAAGTAAAGCAAACTCTGTAACTAATTTAACAGAGTTGATTTAACAGCAGGCACACACACACACACACACACACGCACCCATACACACCCATACACACCCATACACACTAAGTTTGAAACAGTTTGTGGACTGTGCGCTTTTGAGATCATAGCTTATAGATCACATTTGAAACGCACCGTCAATTAATGTCACACACGCAACTCATCCATTAGCGGATGTTGCTGCTGTGACTGTTGTTGCTGTTGCTGCTGCTGCTGCTGCTGTTGCTGTGAGTGCTGCTGCGTTGTTGTGGCCACAATCACTGGCACTGTGGGCGGCGTGGGCACTGGCATGAGGCCGCCTGACGTGGTCAGCACCGTGGTCATGCTTTGATTATGATGATTCTGCATATGTTGCTGATGCGTTACCACATGTTGCTGTTGTGCGGGCGAGTGTTGCTGCTGCTGTTGCTGCGCCTGTGCTGCTGCCTGTGTCTGCTTCATGCAGCTCTTTTTGGTCAGTGTGCCGCACTGATTGCCCAGCACCTGCAGCGCATGCGGCGGTGGCAACATACCCCCGCCCCCGCCACCACCCTGTCCAACATCCTGCATGGAAGACTTCATGTGTTTCGGGGGCGGCGGTGCACGATGCGGTATATCGGCAAATTCAGGCGGCGGCAGCTGATGATGCTGCATGGCATGATGATGCGACAATATAGTCGCCGGATCGCTTTTCGCGTGTATCGTCAGCGTTTCCAGATCGCCGCATATATTATTTGGCATTTGGCCATTCTCCTGTCGCTTGAGCTTTGTTTGCGTGCGCGGCTCGCTGAGCCGCGTCTTATCTCGCTGATAGTAGACGCCGGCAAAGATAAGCACATTGAGTATCAGCAGCGAGCAGCCAATCGCAATCGTTACACTCAGCGCTGTGGAGTACGCAGCGAATCCATCGCTATCCTGTGAGGCACTTGCTGCACCGCCAGCATGATCCGCATCGAGCATGTCATCCGGATAGATTTTTCCGTTGCCGTAGCGTGTGCCATTGCGTTGCAGCGAGGAGGAGGGCGAACTGAGATTCAGCAGCGAAAAGACCTGATTCGTGAATATCGTATAGTTGCCCATGGCAGCCGCATTGGCACCCCGCGATGTGTAGGATGGGTTGAGGGGTTTCACGGATGCATCGCTGGCAATGTTGTTGTCCAACTCGTCGTCGTCGTGCAGCTGATGATGCGAGGCGGGCACATTGTCGCCCCCGGGCTTGTGCAGATCGGGTATTAGATTCAGCCAGAAGGAGAGACGATGTGCGCGATAATGATTCTTTAATTTCGGCTTGGTGTCTGTTTGGAGCGGAAGACATGCTCAATTAAAGGTGTTACAATATTAAAACTAGATCATGCAACAAGTCGATAACAAATGATAATTCGATTTTGACAGTTATCGAAAATCTGCATATATTTTTTGGCTTATTAAATTAACAAAAATCTAACGCAATGCGTCAAATTTTATGTGAGAATCGATTTCATTATTTAAATTTAGTTTGTTATTTCGGAATGTTAGGAATCTAAGGCGTTACCAAATCGAAAGATATGTTTTAGAAAGTATAATTTTATGCCTTTTAACTGTTCATTAATTTAAAAAGGGTTCAAACTGCTCAAAATCTCATTAGGTAATTCTTTGGAAACTTTCTGACTGTACTCACCGAAATTCAAGAACTTCTTATGCACACTCTCATAGGCCGTCCATTCGATGGTCTTGTAGCGACTACGCTCCTGTCGACTCCCATGTTCCGTTTCCATTGGCTCATTTGGATTGCTGAATGTGTGTGCGTAAATTGTGGGTGCGGTGGTGATGGAAAAGTAGTTGTTGTGGAATGTATATACACAGTTGAGGTCGTTGCGACCGCAGACCCAATCAACACTTACCCAGCGCGCACAAAGTTGGACCAGTAGAACATTACAACTTCCGATAGACTGATTTCGGTTTTCGTATAGTTGCGAGTGAAATGATTCAAACCGCCGACGAGTGGTGCACCAAAGATATATGGTAAATCCTCTCCATGAATACAGCCCTGACGCTGCATAAATGAAAACGAATTTAGTAGCATGGGTGTTGAGGTTGAATGTTTAAATGGGTGCTATGCAATCAATCTGAACTCTAAAATATATGTATGTGCTATAACTTACCTGAGGATAATCACCGAAACGTGTCTGATAATCAAAGACATATAAATATGAGTTGCGATGATCTGCAGAATGCAAATCGACAGTTTGAGCTGCTGGAGCCACCACCTGTGCATCACTTAAAGCCTCCAGTGTTTCATCGCTGCGAGAGAGATACATAGGGGGTGAAAGAGACACAAGTGTTAAAATCAAATAGCAATTTATTGTAGTGCAATTTTTCACCCATTTGCCTCATCGAGTCGCATTCAAGTGTACAACTAACAAGCCACTTTGAGTGCCCTTTTCCCTGGACTACTCACTGTTTACCTGTTAAACTATATACCAGCGTATACATATATTTACCATCCCACTAAGCAGCTGCCCTGAAATGTCATCAACGTTTACTAAGCCTATTTAGGAAAAATATTCTTTTGGCTTTGATTTGCTCCAATTTTTGTTTTATTTTTGATTTTCTCATGTTTTTCGTGCTGGTTTTTCCATCGTCCCCCCAAAATGACTGACGAAAAATTTGAATAAAAACCATTTGCCACATTTGCATACGTATCTGCTCAGCTGTACCGCAGCGACAGCAGCTAGTGCTGCATCCTGCTATTTCTTTCTATATTATTTTGTGTGCTAGCACAAAAGTACATTTATTATATGTATACATATTTTTCCTTGTCAATGGCAGTAAATTTTATTGCTGCAGCCGTACTGGGAGACTCTTAAAATTCACTGTATGTAATCGAGAATAGGTTTATTTACATATTATTTATTTAAAACAAATAAAAATGGTTGCCACGTGTGCAAATATTTATTAAAAAAAATACGGTTTTTATATAACAGAAGAGCTTTATACGAATTATTGAGTGGTATACGAATCTGGAAATGTATATTATATTCCAAAATGTGTGTGTTGTGTTGAATGGTAACTGATTAATTTTTATTCACAGACATTATTTATCTAATTTTATAATATTTATTAAATTCCAACAGTGATTTTTACAGTTCATTTGAATATTTGAAGCAGTCTTTAAAATACGTTTTAAACTAGATTTGGCATCAAAAATTCAACTTGTTAATCTGGCCACGCGATGCGCATGTTGAAAACTCAATCTCACATTTATAAATATTTATATTGATTGCATTTATCGTTGACTTTTTAGAAAATCCATTTGAAATATGCGCACGACTCTCTTTGATACAGCCACCACAGCCCCACCACCACACCCCCGCCCCCCTATTTGCAGCCCCTATTGAGCACCCAGCTAGAGATCAAGCGTGAACCGTTTGCTGCTTCATTGCAGGCAACTTAACGCACGTTTGCACATCAGCTGAAACTTTTGCATGGCTCAGGCGGGCTTTGGGGTAAAAAGAATACACATTATGTGTACAATGTGGACGCAATATAAAGAAATCAATTTTTTTTTTGTATTTTTCATAGAAAATGACAAAATTGTATGCTTATCAAATTATGCATTCAATGAATAAACCCGTGATGACATCGAAAATTCAACAAACATATAAAATGCCTAGTAAATGCAAATGCAATACAAAAGTCAATTTATATACATGTATGTTGTTGTTGTTGTTGCTGTTGTTGTTGCTATTGACTGCACTTTGGCGTAGACGCAAACATAAATATTGATAAGTTCAAAAGCAAATCATTTATGATTGCATATATGCAATTTTTATTAAATTGAATTGAACATTGAATGCAGTGCATTGAGCTCTAAAGCTCAATCATTACTTATAAGGAATGACAGTGAACTCAGGCTGCCAGGCAGGCAACAAATTTGCATTTCACCTGCCAAAAGATTGAAATCAAGATTCACTTAAGCCACTTTAATTGAAAAGCTACCACCCCCCGCCTCCAAGAGGAGGTAAGAACGTAGCAGCTCGCATTTAATTAAGAACGAAATATTTATTTGGCGTAGCACTACAATCACAGCCGCAGGACGAAACGATGCTCAGACCCCGTCTGTTTGGCAATAGAGTGGCAGGGGGGGTGGGGGGCATAACAACGGGTTCACGTGGAACAAACGCAATTACTCACCGGATATTAATTGGATGCTGCACCGGCCGTTCCCAGTCCGTGTATTCATTGACAATCGTGGCGAATATCTCGTTCAAATGAAATGTGTACGTGTTGCGTACGTAGGCCTTTAAAATTCTGGAGCGTCGATCCGCCTCGATGCCATATTGTACGTCGCCGGAATTGAAGCTGAAAAAGGATTCGGCACGTGTCACACCAGCCATCAGGTCGTATCTGTAAATGAGCAGTGAGTGAGTAAGAACGTGTATCTTCCAATTTATGGATATGCCAAAAAAGGGTTGCTCGCTCCCATAAACTACAGCCACTTCGATTTGGTTACGTGTTGTATAATTTAGATATAGAAATGATAAGAAAATGTTGTCAAAAAGGTTTGCAAAACTAATTCATCAGTTAAAAGTTGCAACCAAAAATGTTCAAATTGGATTTGAAAACTCGAGAGCAGCTATTCAGAAAATTGTGGGTAGTTTTCACCAATTATAAAAGAAATCTTTCAGTAACTTCAACATTTCTCGAGTTGCACTTAATAATTTATATTTTTATTTTGGCCAATTTGCATTGATGAAGTTTTTGTTTTTGCGCAGCGCTTTTTGTTGTTATTTTTTCTGGTATTTGTTGTTATTTCTTTGATTTTATGTGTTTGCGAAATTTTGTATTTTCTGTTCTCTCTGCATGTGTTTAATGAAATTCCTAAGAAACATATTGAGCTGGCATTCCAATGTGTGTATACTTTATATTAAAGCTATTTGGAGATATGTGGACATGAGTCTGTTTTTGAGTCTGCATTTCACAAACCAATATTTATACTTCTGTCGTAGTTTTGGAATTAATAGCCTCTTGGGTACTGACAGCTTACAAAGCGCTGCAAAGGAAATGGTCCGAGAGGTTGGCAGCAATACAACATTATTTAAGTATATATGTGTACATATATGTAAGGCAACAAGTATCAACCTATCTTTATAAATTTCATTAATTCGCACAAATTAATTATCAGTCTTCTTCCCCTTACCTATTTATAAATATGCTTAATATTTCTGCTTAAAAAAAAAAACAATTTATTGTTGCTGGTGACACGTACTAATTTGTTTATAACTTCATGAAAATTGTGTACGCTTAATTAGTATTGAAAATGTAATTTGAAAAACAAACATAACTTAATTTGTAATTAAATGCAAAATTTATGGTGATTAACCTCTTTTTCATAAAATGTACTAAATTAAAGTTTTTTAACAAACTCCATTAATTTATTGTTTTTAGATAAAAATATTGTTTTTATTTAATAAAATAGTGTTTCTTCTATTGTTGCTTTATATTCTTACCGAGTGGTTTTTAATAGCATTCAAACCCTGTTAGATTTGTAGCTTTTACATGCGTGGTTGTACACTAATTATGAAATCGCAGCTAATTAGCTGTTAATGATATGTATTAACAATGCGAAATTCGCCAGCACAAAGTGCATAAATCAAGCAGCGGTGCCAAAAACAATAAGACGTGCCCACAAGCCAGCATACGGCACCATTAACCCAAACCAGCATTTTGTAATTGTATTGCAAAACGAAGTCGCGCATTTGCATGGCTAATGTGCATAAATTAATAACGATGTGAATGTGTGCTGTGTGTGTATGTGTGTTATGTGTGTGTATGTGTATGTGTGTATGCGTGTTGTGCAATACGGTCAACTGTGCGTTATAAGCTCAAAGCTTATCGCTACCTAAGGTGACGCCATTTTGAATGTTCGTCGCTGCGAGATAAAATCTTTGAGCAGCACGCAAAAGTCGGCAGAGTCGAAACTTTAAATTAATTACATTGCATACTTTTGGACAAACCCGATTGCTGTAGTGGGAGTGCGTAGTGTGGCTATGTGGTTAAAGGCAAAAATAATTAAGCAACGTTGGGGAGGCAGAGTTGAGCCGAACCAAGCTGCAAAAAAACTTACCTTGACAACTTGTTAATGGCTGTTTTTCTCATTAATACTGCATTAATTAAAAACGCCAACACACACGCGTATTTGCGCACAGGTGTGCATAGTGTGTGTGTGTGTGTGTGTGTGTGTGTGTGCGTGTTAATGGCGCCAACAAACATGGCAGTTCACAAGTGCACGTCGTCGTCAGTGATATCAGCAGCAGCAGCAGCAGCGTCGAGAGGTTCGGCAAAATGGAAATGACAGAAACGCATCGGATTTTAATATATTTGATTAAGAATTTGTAAATAAGAATTGGGTTAAGATTCGACAAGCCGCAGCTTAAATACACTTACATATGTATATGCATATAGGAAATATTTTCAATTACATGTAAATCAATTACATTAAATTAAGTGAAAAAATCAAACTTAAAAGGAACATATTTTTTTCTTTTGGAATTTTCAGAAATATATTTTGAAATTATTTATATTGTCATTAATTAAAAATTGTATGTGAGTTAATTAATCACTTTTGTCTACAATATATCAGCTATAATTTTTGTGCTCTTTATGTGTATAAGTTCTCAATAAAGAAGCTCTTAAATGTCCACTCACCGATATTCTCCAATTGACCTGGCGTTCCCCAGCCGCCAGCTGCAGCAATGCCAGCCTCACCTCCCAGCCCATTGCCAGCGGCAGTCGATGCCTGCGCCTGAGCCTGGGCGGCTGGGGAGCCGGGTGCTGGTGGCACATAATCGCCGCCATCGATGACAACGCCATCGATGCTGGGCCCGAAGGCGAAGCCAAACTCTGGCGGTCGTATCGGTACACTCAGCAGCTGCTCGAGTGTCTTCTCACGCAGGCACTTCATCAGATGGGCGTGCGGCAAGTCCGAGGCGCAGTTGACATGATGCGCTACAATTGCGGCATACTTGGCCGGATTACTAACCAGGGACCAGGGCGCCAGCCCCGAGCCAGACATGAGCATGGCGCGATTGAAGAGCAGTCCTTAGAAGAAGAAGTTCAAGAGTGATAAGGGATTTGAATGGAATTTTGATTTCGATTTGGAATTACCTTCGGGCACGGCCATGGATGAAATGAGAAAATGCACACAAGCCGCACCGGTGCCATGTCCGGCAAGTGTAATGCTGTTGGCATCTCCGCCAAAGGCCGCAATATTCTCCTTCAGCCAGTGCAGCGCCGCAATTATGTCCATCAGCCCGTAATTAGCGGGTAGTTTTGAATAGCGATCCGTATTCGCATTTAGAAAGCCTGCAAATAGATGCGGCCATAATTTATTAGATTAACTGGAGCTGCATCAAATGGCAGCAAATGAAAATTTAATCGAGGCTGGCTGTTCGACGTGTTTTTTCGCAGCTATTTAAAATGTCAGACACATGGACGCAACACTTGTGAAAATGTGTACAGTCACGCGTGCAAATCATGATGTCAGCACTTCCGTTTCCGCAGCAGCAGCAGCAGTGGCCAAAGGTCTGAATGATGGGCCCCTAGTTGGGGGATAGGCAGTGCTAGAAATTGAGGTCACACTAATATGGAGTGCATTTGAATTTTTACTGTGGGTACTTTTTGTACTTGTTGTTTTTTTTAACAAACCAAAAAATTAAACTTAATGAAACCAGATCTACAAATACAAAATACAGAAATCATAAAAATTCTGCAGAAAATAAATTTTATTATTATGCAAATCTACCTTTCAAATATTGTAATTCTAAAATTGTGGAATATATAACATTACACGATTTTTTGAGGTAAAATGTCTGCAGCTGGAAAATTTATATGTCATTTTTGAAAAGGCATTATTGTTTGCACTTATCAATGTTATAGATTACTTAGTGGGAGTAGCAATTTGTCTGATGCGGGAGTAGGACAGAATATATTTCAAGCTTGATGTCTGTAAATTCAATGGTGTCGTAAACAGCACGACGGACATTTCAGAAAACCAAAATATTTTTCTACTTTTACTATCAGAATATAATTATATATTTAAGACTTTTTATATTTTCTTAAACTTCTTTTTAAAATAATAAAGTCATAGATTTAATTGTGTTTATTAAACAATATAAATGGAGTACGAAATCTTTCATTTATTTTAAGTCGCAACGAGTTCCACTGTGATTTATATCATTTTTTCCACTAGATTGTAACAAAATTAGTTAGATTATTGAATGAGCATTCGCCCCATTGCTGCTGCTGTTGAGCGGAAGTGCAACGGTTGTTGCAGTGACTTAAGAGCGAATCGGACGTTGTACACGTTTGGCTCGTTTCGCTGCACTTAGTCGTCGATGGTGGCAGGCAGCATATCAATTAGTATTAGCATTTGAGTGCGCAAGCACTTACCCAGCACGCCGAGGCGATAATTTATGGTTACCACCAATATTTGTCCATAGCTGGCCAGCACGGAGCCATCATATGGATTGCCGCTGTTCCACTCGTACGATTCACCATGCACAAACACCAGCACCGGATACTTGGTGGGGCCAGCGGTCGTTGAGGAAGACGAAGAGCTGCTCCCACTGCCGGCAGAGTTGCCGCCACTGCTTGTGGAATCCCGGGAACCAACTGCAAAGTAATTAGAAAAGAGAAAAAAAAATATTATTACAAACTAAGTATTCAATTGCAGTTAACGATTGTCTGAAATTGCAGTTGCTCATAATTTTAATTCAATTGTTTTTGGCTAAAAAAAAAAGAATGAAAGAACTCAATTGTATAATAATTGGGGTTGCCAGCGGAGCAGACAACTGTTTGTAATGGTCGCTGCATTTTATGGCTTTTATCGAGTTAAATTTCGTGGATTGATTTTTGCCAAGTTTTCAACTCGATAATTTGCATTTAAATGGCCAGTTGTGAAGGCATTGGCTTCAATTCAAGACACATCGGCCATTAATCAAAATTGACATGAATGTCTTAAGGGTAAGTTTTCGACGAAAAAAAAAAAAAAACGATGCCTGTCAAGTGTCTTAGAGTATAGGTAAACAGGGTCTTGGAACGGATTTGTTTGTCGAAAGCGCAAGACAAATGAGCGTCTAAGCCGAAAATAGGCAAATTACTGGGAAACAACTCTTTCGAATGTCGGTCCCAAAATATCAACGCAGACACGCAGAACCTCGGCTACTGGGAACGTTTCTGAGCTCAGCAATTTTCTTCACTTTCAGGCACAAACAAAATCAATGCAGGCAACTTTGTCAAAAGCGTAAAAAGGTTGAGTGTATACATGTACGAGGGTATTAAGGAGCGAAAAGTAAGAGTTGGGTAAATGTAGGGATTTATACCGCTTACAGTTTGACAGATATCTATATTGCTGAAAAGGTTGCACATGTGAAAAGGTAGTAACACTTTAACTGCTGTTAAACGATGAGATAAGAAAGATATAAGGAACATAGTATTGACAAAAAACAATAGGAAGGAAAACACGTTAATCAAAAACAGATTTTTGTTGGTTTAAAATCAAAAATTGGTAGTTAAAAAAGGTAAATAATAAATAAAATTTAATATGCTGCAATAGAAACTTAAATATTTAAATATGATATTTAACGGTATTGTGTTGTACGTCAAGCCCTCGGGTAGAGTTTTCTAGGCCAAGCTCATGCTTTTCCACTGCTCCACTTTTACAAATTTAATTCAACTAAGAATACAAAATTGCACTCAAAATGCATTCATCACTGATACTCATACGTGTGTGTGTGTGTACAGATATATCTAGTGCAGCAGCAGTATCTTGGGCAGATACATATCCATACCACATGTATCTGAGTGCATGTATCTGCTCGAGTCAGCAGCAGCAGCAGCGGCAGCAAAAGCTTTGCCACATGGCAAGCCTGAACAAAAGCCACAACAACAAAGATAACAAAAGGAATATGACCCATGAATTCTTCGTGCATGTATATAAAACTGTATTTTTTTTTTGGCCAGTCTTTTCTTCCGTTTTTTTCATATATAAATATACCATATAAACTGGAACAAAAGAACTTGCTTAGCAAAGCGGAAAAAGAGTTGCGTGTGGGGAACTGAGGTCTGAATGTTAGACGTGGCAAAACGAGCGCCACACTCCGCTTAGAGGATAGGCAGGCCAAGGCAGAAGCAAGTTAGTGTGTCACTGACTTTTATAAATAGCGTCAGGCATGACACGAGTCACAGACAATGAATGCCACGTGCCCAACTTGCCACATCAACTTGCTCAATCTGTAGCGATCTCTTTCCTATTTCCTCTATCTCTCTCTCTCTCTCTCTCTCTCTTTCTATCTCGCTCAGCAATGTCAATATCTATTTAAAGTCTGCTTGCCGCACAAAGTCACATTCACACCATGCTCGCTAATTCGATGAGTTTCATTCGCTGTTGCTGCTGTCAGTAGTCAGTTTTTAGTCAGGTGTAAAGTTAATGACTGTGTTTAAGCCGCAGCCAACGCCCACGCACACAGTTCAGTTACCCCGCAGTTAAAGTCACAAAATCACAACGCTTTTGCGAAACTTAACACATAAATGACATAAATGACATCTTCGGTTGAAATTTGGAAATTTTGATCCAAAACTTCTCGCTAGCTGACATTAAATATTCATATATTGCATATATCTGTACGATAAAGCTTTAAATATATTTAGATAACGGTTTTTGTTGTACAATCAGTTGATTAAACTATTGTTAATTTATAAATAGAGAAATATTCAAGATTGACTTCTGCCTGAAGGCCTCGACTTACTCGAAGCACTTCTTTGTGTTTTGCTTTTGCTTTTATAAAAATCTTAGCACACAACAGAGTAAATATGCCATAAAAAATCAAATACTTGTAGTAATAGTGATGGAAAAAAGATTATAATAGTTGCTCTTTTGTTTAAATACAATTTTTAAATGTTAAATATTTAGTTTTAATAAATGCTGGCCAACGGCGAAGTTTAACTCTGTTTTTTTTTTATTCGATCAATTTTTATATTGAGGCAAATTTATAAAATTACTTTTCTAGTGAAAAATCGTAATTCGTGTAGCCTTTAAAATATTTTTAAATAAATAGTTTGTTGCTACTTGCAAATGAGGCGCGAAATTACAGCAATTTGCGGGGGCAAAAGGCTTGACAGCCGCGCGACATGCAAACGGCATTTAAAACTTGTCTTCTACGAAAAAAGAGTAGAAACCCTAGCTGTAAAACCTCAAGTAAAAACTTTTGATGGTATTTCAACATGGCGGATCTGACAGCAATGGCGACGTCTGTGTACTGTTTGCATGTCGCTGCACCCGGGGGTGCTACTTACCCGAAAACTTTATGACAGCACCGAGAAGTCAACAGACATACAAAAACTTGCCACGCCCCACCTTCTACCCCACCCTCCTCGCTCTACCTCGCCAACAAAGCGCATAAAGAAACGGCAACTGTCTTCTATGTTGCCTAAAAACTTGTTAAATATGTAGTTGCTGGCCTTGCCCCGCGTCCTCTATGTTTTTGCCGCATAATTTCAGCAAATGTAAATATTTTGTGCAAATAAATAGAAACAAATTTTATGTACGACCTGCAACATGCAGAGGGAGAAGGGGCGCGCATAACAAATACGAAGACAAGAGCTGTAACTGGCAAAAACTAATGCGACTTTCGGGGCTTGTTAATAAGTTGAACATGTTTTAATTCACATGCTGACTGTCCCCCCCCCTCTCGGTCCTGGTAGAATATTTACCCCATTGCCAGCGCGGCACTTATTTGCAGCGGGATAAATCTGAATACTGAGTGTCAAAAATATAGACATTCCACGGCAAGAGGCAAGTGGCAAGTGGCAAGTTTCATCTGCCTAAACGTGCACCCCTTTTTGCATGCCGCTTGGGGCATGTCTCTTTGCAGCAGTCAACAGCTCTCATGTTGTGCTCGACTCGCATAAATTTAATCATATTTTCTGGCTACAATCTGCACACGCATAGACGCCTAATGGGCAAATATTCCTTGCGGCTTTTATGTGTGTGTTAATAATTCCCTGAAACCTTTAATTAATACCAGTTTAAATAGGAAATGTATACAATGTGAAAATGAAGCTAACACAATACCATTTAAAGCTTATATTTTCATTCAAATTTTCTTAAATATAATTAACAATAATTTCTTGTCTACTCTATTCTATTGTTCAAAATTATTGAGATGTGAAATAGTATTTTCTTAATTTAAAAATGAGTTAATATCGTACGTTATAATGCAAAATATATAAAATATATAATATATATATTTAAATTTAAGTTTTAAAAGCGCAAAATTAATTTATTTTCTTTCGAAATTAGAATATTGATTGTAAAAAATATACATTTTCGTTTACTTAAAAAGTTTGCTCTTATTTTAAGTTTTTCATTAAGCCAAAGCTTTAATTTTTAGTTTTACTATTTGCAATGCACGCATACAAAAATCAATCCAAAAGAAAAAAAAAAACATTCCAACGAACATAGGCGTATCTCAGTCAAAGACTACATGGAGAGCATCTTCAATCCAAAACTAGGTGAAATCGATATCCTTTAGTCATTGTCCTGGCTTTTCTCAACTTTTGCTTTGTCATATCGCCTGGCTGCGGTCCTTGATTTCGCGTGTAGAATACTCAAACCTCAGTGCATTGTGCTGCTTGCGCTTCCAAGAGATGCTACCACAATGCTCGAGAATGCTAGCTCATTTCTTTTTATGGTATTTCGTCGAAATCTCATTTTCTTACTTTGCAAGTTTAGTGTCAAAGTGGGGTAAGCCTTGTGCCACATTTCAGCTACAGTAAATTGTCGTATTTACTGAACCAAGCACAATTACAGTGAAAGGGATATTTGTAAAAATCGATATACATTTCAGAAGTATTCAGTTTAAAGTTATCTAAATTGCAAATAGCTTATATTATTTTTAGTACATATATTTAATATATAATTGGTTCTGGTTTTTCGTCACACTCCTGAAATAACTTCTCAAACCGTCAGGTATTACACAACACAGGTTGACTTTAAGTGCTGTTAAAACATATTTGTTGACTACCAAAAAAAACGAGTTTCTTATTTTTATTTTTATCGATTTAATAAATTGCAAGTTTTCAGCGCGCTTTATTTTTTATGTCTTCGATTTAAGGTTCGGTGGACTTTTGGCTTGAAAAATGTGCGCTAAAAATCGAGTTTGATGTTTTTTTCTGCTGACACAGTTGCGAACACGGTAGCATTTTTATTACTCTTTGACTTTTTCCATTGAATTTTCAGCATTTGGATAGGACAGAGGATACGCTAAAGTGCATTTTCAGTTTTGTAGTTTATTACTTGCGCTTAAGTTTTTGGTCTTTTTAATGGCACTCGATTCGATCGGCGCCGGCCTTCGATTTTTATGCTGTGCAAAACCTGCTCTGAATTTGTTGTTGTTGCTGCGATTTTTTTTCCATGTTTTTAAATTGGGTTTATTCAATCGCACAAATTTTGCTGATTGGACGAAGGTGCTTAAGCGATATAGGGGATTAGCACAAACATGTTTGCCCAAATTTTTAGTCAAAATAACAAATTTCTGGCTTTGCGTGCCGAAAGCGAAAAGTTTGCGTTACATATTAAAAAAAGAATGTTATAGATGGAATGTTAATCGGCTTGAAGAAAGATTTGACTCTTTCTTAAACAAAATATGTGTCAAGTGAAGTTGGAATTATGCTCCAAATGGTTTTCGAACTTCTCAGTTCAATTATGGCTTAAGCTCATAATTTGTTCGGAAATCTCTCAAGTTTCTAACTATCTGGACAGTGGAAATAATATACAATAATACGATTTTAGCAGTAATCTGACATTTAAATTGGAAATAGAAGAAATTCACAACGAATTCAAATCAAAAACCAATAGTTTGTCAAGTTTTGAGTGTTGTTCAAAAATATTTAGTTTTACAATTAGCTGAGAGGCAAATTTACTTCTGTATAAATACTTCAAAGTAAATAAAATGCCCTACAGTTGGTTAAACTAACTGAGGTCAAAGGCAGCATAAATAAATATTCGATGCATGGTGTTTAACTTATCTGCACAAGTGAGCATGTGAATATTCACGCATACATTTATATGGCTGTGTGAGTGTGTGGGTAAGTAAATGGACTGTTGAATGCAAAAAGTCATTGAAAGTTACAGTTAACTTGCAACTTTTGAACAAATTTAATGCAAAAGTTTGCCTATGTCATATATAACTTGCTTTTATTTTAGGGACAAGATCCCAACGAATTTGCTAAAGTTTGTAATGCTTAAACTGCTTTTGCAGGCAAACTTTGGGTTAAATCGATGTGAGCGCGACTTTCGAGTTGACGTTAAGTACTGTTAACTAGCTTAACAGATATATTTTCAAAATATAATTGTGCACATTTATTATGTTGTCTTCCTTTTCCCTTTGCTGGCTATGCTACACCTTATTGCCTTATCGCTAGCACATATTATTTTTTTAGTTCTACCAAGCTTTGAAGCGTTGAGCTCTTACGGCGCCTTTTAATCTCGAGTAATCTGCATAACAAATGCAAAGCCTGATAATGTTAATAAGTTGAACATGCGAAAGTCACAACGCTTAATATATGGCATGTACTTAACATATATGTTATCAGAGCTACAGGAAACAAACAAAATGTCAAAATGGCGCCACAGTTGAGAGTCGAGAGCTAAAAATTATGATTTCGTCATGCAAAATGCGGCTAAACAGTCATAAATAAACACGCAGCACACACACGCATACCCATAAAAGAATAATGAGTGTATTTCGGTGACAGACAGGGAGGGAGAGAGAGAGAGAGAGAGAAAGTGAAAGAGAGTGGGGGAGTGGGAGAGTGTATGAAGTTATCACGTGACTCCTTACGCACATTGCAGGCCATAAATTACAAAGTACTTTAAGCGCCAAACTCAATTTACATTCATATACGCACACACACACACCAGCAAACTCACCAATACAACCACACACGTTTTTTGCACCCACACTGATAACAACAAAGTAAATGAGAAATATATGTGAGAGAGAAAGAGCGCCAGCCAGTGTAAGACAAAATAAAAATAAATATTGTTGCATTAAGTTAGGCGCACCAAAAAGTTTACGATGCTTTACGTGCACCCATCACCACCCACATTTAAATGCCGATATATCATTAAAAAAAAGTAAGAAAATAATAATAATAAAGGGCAGTGCAAGAGAACGGCACATTAAAAGGCGCACCAAATGGGAACTGCTTGCCCTTATTTTTACCTTCAGCTTCTGCTTCGGCTTCGGCTTCTGCTTCTTGTTTTTTTTCGGCCGGATTCCTTTGCACTTTTATAACCCACAAAATAAGATTTTTATTGCACAGCCCCTCAGCGTTGCGTCGTCTCGCACTTCATAAAAATTTAAAATATTATGATGACTAACAGACACGTACTCAACATATTGCTCACATACACATAACACACATGTACACTTTTTTTTTTTGGGGGCGTCCACTGTATGAATTTTGAGTTTTCGCCTTTGGCTCAAATTGGCAAAAATCATAAGGTCTGTAAATTTGCACCGTATGAATGTACCCCCACCCAGCCTTTTGTATGATATATGCATATATGTATGTATTATTTATTTTAGTATTCTGTGCGCCCATTTAATGCTGACTGCGCTGCAAACGATGCGTTGAAGGGTAATTGCTCCACAAATGTCTCTATCTTAAATTGTTTGGAAAGGTGAATGAGAAATCTTTCCAAATTGTTTTAAGAATGTAACAGCTTTGTGAAAAAAATTCCAAATAAAAATGGAAAGTGAAAGAATATTTCAAATAAGATATATGGAAGATAAAGGGGGAAGTAATGAGATGCTAAAGGAAATCCTGAACTTTGGATACAAATATTCGGAAGTATTGTCCGAATGTCAGAATTCCTACAAATGTTAGTATTTTTTTTTTTTTAACAACTTAATTGCTTTCTGCAACTTGAATCAAGCGACCAATAATTTATAACTTAATTAAGTATCCCAGCTGATAGACACGAATGAGCTCTTTTCTTTGACAACAATAATAAATTGAATCTACTTTGAGCTTTTACAAGATTATATCACTTCCAGCTCAAACTACAGCTCATTTATAAAATAAATACACCTTTCACCATCGTTTCCTTGAAAGTTGAGCACGCTTGCTTACAATATAATCAACTGGCTAACTTACGCTGGGTATACATAATGCATACGCTTGAAACACGGTAAAAAAAAAATTATGGGCAGCGCTGTAAAAGTGGAACAGTGTGAGGAGCAGAGTGGAAAATACTGATACTACGGAGAGGCAGCTGGCACTGAATGCCACTTAATCTTAATACATTTTACAGTTTAACCCATGCATCAGCTTAACTGTGGCTTAACTTACCGCAAGGCAAAGCTTCTCGGTACCATTTTGCATACACTTACATAAAAGTGGGTGTGTTTGTGTGTCTTTTTAAGCAACCCAATATGAGTCAGACACCTGACTCTAAAATCCCTTAACTGGCACAAAGCAGGCCAAAATGAAAAAAAAAATCAATGGTCGGAGCGAAAGACCTGGGAAAAATAACAACAAAAAAAATAAAAAATGTCTGGATCAGAAATGGAAACCCAGTTACTCCTACAATGTTGTTGCAAATTGAAATATGCAATTTGTCGTAAGAGATTTTGTGTGGCAGCAGTAAGGTCTCCCGCGGCCCACCCTTCCTGCCACTGCTGTCCTCTGACGTTGCCTGCTGTGGCCTGGGCTGCACTTTTCAATTTCAACGTATTATCGGTTAACAGCATTATGTCAGCGTTCAGGCGTAAAAGTGCTTAAGAAAATTGCAGCGAGAAAAAATGGGTATAAGTAGAAATTGGTTACTTGGCTGCCATCGCCAGACTCTACTCCATACTCTCCCTCTCCCGACTGCAATCGAAACAACTGAAGTGGTTTAGCACCATGCTAACTCTTAATGGTTATTCCAAATTCTTTTTCTGGATATTTCTTCGGCAAGACGACCGACTCCACATCATCCATCAGTGCTGGCAGCTTATGTGTGGCAAAATGTGCCACATAATTGCGTTCCAGTTACATTTTGAGCACAATTTCGTATTCTCCTGCTGCGTTGCATTCGCTACAATTTTGAGTAGCGTGCGATAAATGTTCTTACAATGTGCCTGGCCACCATGGCGTATGCACAATATATTCTCTTTTTTTTAATATACTACTCTGTAAGCATTGAAAAATATGTAAGCAGCGGATTATGAAGATGTGTTGCATTAATGCAAAAAAGAATTAGTTGCCTCCGAGAAAAGTATATACTCTTGAGAATCACGAAATGACAACTAATTCATAATATTGAAATGCATTGATTGTATGTGCATTGGCAATTATTGGCCCATTCGGTAGGTATCGTCTCTTACATAGTGTGAACCTAATTGCTTATTTTATTAACTTAATCAGACTAGGTATGTGTTAGTCGATCAATTTTTTAGTTGTTTAATGCGGCACTTGAATAACATCCGTTGGGTCGGCGCTGGGTTTAGTCAGCTCAACTGTAATATTATTGATGGCTAGCACATGTCGAGCTCATCAATAACTAACATGACGTAGACGTAATATACGCAAATGGGCAAAATCAAATCATACTGCACGTGGCCCATCATCAATTCACAGAAAGAGGAAATTGTCAAATATTAATGGACGTCAAGTTAAGAGTCTATTTGTTGCTGTTGTTATCTATTGCTACAACTATTCGAAAGTGTTTTCATTTTTTCGGCTAGTTTGATTGATAAATTTGCTGCCCACCCACTTGCCATTCATTTCTCTGTCTTCTTTTCGATGGTTTTTGTTTGGCTTTGTGTTATGCCCACTGGTTGGGCATTTTTGTTATGGCTTCTTTAGTAAATTATGGCCACTTCCGTTTTTGCTGCCACTGTCTAATAAACTCCCTCTCTCTCTCTCTCTCTCTCTCTCTCTCTCTCTCTCTCTTTTCCGCGTGTGCGTGGGTGTGTGTTATGGCTTACTTATGAGATTCCTGTCTGCTTTCGTTTTCTGTTTTCTGTTTTATTTTTATTTTTTTGCTGCTGCCAAGTTCACTTTTGCCGGCCACCAAAACAAATTGACGTAAGTCGTGTGTAATTTATAATGAAATATTGTATACAGCTCCTTGGCAGTTTGGCAGTCGAGTATACGGAAGGTAATAAATGACACTGTTTGTCCTCTCAATGTATGTGTGTGTGTGTGGGTGTGTGTGTGTGTGTGTGTGTCCAATTCACTTCAGGCTAATGGTGTGCAAACGAGTGTGGGTTGCTGTTTGTTCATATGCGAATAGTTATGCTTGTCAGTTATTGAATACAGCGAACATATTGACACACAAAATAGCATTATCGGCAGAAAGAAAACATTTTAAAATTCGGCTTATATTTTTGCGGAACAAACTTACATACGTTTATGAAGAATATATATTTATTTTTTTATATGTCATAAATAATGTCCTAAAGCAATATCTAAACGAATGTGCTTCTTTTTGAATGCTTAAAATACAGATGCTTAGAAAATGATTTTCTTGTAATTAAATTTATTTTGATTTTTAAAGGGCACTGACTCGGATAGCGTAGAATTTTCAGAATTAAGTATAATATAAGATATTTGATTTGATTTCAAAAGACTCATTAACTATTAAATAAATATTTAGGCTAAGATCTGCTTAGTTTAAACACAAGATTAGGCACCTTAGAACAAAACTGCGTGTTGCTGCAAATGTGAATGAATTGAATTCCACACAATAAATTGCTAGCAATCTTTGCAATACCGTTGGCTATTGCTTGAAATATAACTGTGTAACTACTCACTTTTTTCCCCTTTGTTTCTGTTTGTGTTTTCTTTTTGAGTAAACATGCCTTTGAATTTTCGTGCCACCGGGCGTATGCCTAATGCACACGTGGCATGCAAAATAGCAGTCAGTAACGCCCCATGATTAGACTGAGACATGCTAAGTGCACTCAGACACAGGCGGAAAAGAGTGGCAGACGGGAAAGAGTGGCAGACGGGATTTCGAGGCGGTTTATTATTGCCAGGATAATGGCCTAAATGCATGCCATGGAAAAGTGGCTATTCTATTTGCCATTTTCGGTTAGTTTGTTGGTGTATTTGTTGCGGCTTTGCCACATTCACCATTTCAAATTGCATACATTTTTTTTTGTCGTCACTTAATTGCGGTTTATTGAGTAGGACTGGAGGGGTATCTGCAGGGTTTCAACTTTGGAGTATGCTGGCAAAATAAATTTGAGCTGTTAAATTGAGTTGTAAAGAATGTCAACATTGTGCTGGACCCCTTCGGGCACGTCCAATTATGAACTTTGACTTATCAATTTCTTGGAAAAAGGCCCGCACAGCTGCGTCATCGTTGGATGAGAGGACATGGCTTCTGGTTCTTATTTAATGCGCAATTTAAATTCAATGCTTTCGTCCTTTCAGCACACTCATGTGTGTCTCTGTGTGTGTGTGTGTGTGTGTGGACTACACTTTTCTGGGTTAAGTGGTCATTGAGAAGGTGAACTTTTCGACCATTTTGCTGGAGTGTGACAAATTTTTGATGCATATTTTATGACATGCCATTGCTTTTGCCCATGTGTATGTTTGTGTGTGCGATGAATGTGTGTGTGTGTGTGTGTGGTCTATGAGACGTAAGTCGCAAAATGTGTCCGTCTTGAGGGTTGGAAGTAAAAAGGAAAATAAAGCATATTCAATGCGTTGCACTTGAAAACAAAAGCAATCGCTTTAAGGCGCAATTTTCTGTGCAAATATTGAATATTGAAATTTACATAAGAGCAAAAACTGTTCAAGTTAAATAAAAGTGGCTGCTTTTTTTTATCGTTGTTGAATTACCCTATAAATATGGGCTATGGTATGTTTTGGTAAGTGCGTGAGTTCTAATAAATTATAATGGAAGTATGTATATGTATTTTAAATTTTAAAAAAATTTAAATCAGAAGTAGCATTTTATTGTTTTACGGAGAAAAACATTTGCGGTATATCCTAGAAAGATACAGCGAAGGAAGGCAGAAGTGTGTGTAAGAGAGGACGAATTCAAATCATACACAACTACAAATCGATTGGAGGAAGTTTCGCAATATCGGTCGTTGTCGCCTTGGCAAATAAATGTATTTATTGATATCAGGCTTATACAATACTCACAGACAGCTACACACAATCAATATAAACGCTTACAGTTAAAGTCAATATGTGTGCAAGTGCTTCGTTTGTTACACAAAGTTGACAGAAGTTTTTCCCCATTTTTTTTACACGCCGTATTTATGGGTTTCCATTTGCCGGTAGTTTTATGGAATCCTTTAGGTGTTCTTGTTTTTGTTATTATTGTCGTTGCTAGGCATATGCAATCGCAAGCAGCAAACACAATCAGTAACGCATGAAAGGGACAACATGAGCACAGTGACGGGAAAAGCCAGCTAAAAAAGGATTTATCTGAATTACAAAAAATGAAGTAGTTGAAACACGATAAAAAGCCGTTCAATAACATTTATTTATGTTTAAAATGTCTATCTTTTATTCTTATTCGGTTCGGTAAGCTCTCAATTTGATTTTAGTTTCAAATCAGACAAAAATGACATAAACAATAAGCGAAACAGTTACAATATATAAAAGCTTAATCTTTCCCAATTGTTTAGAATTACCAGAATAAATGGAATTATGAACTTCAAACAATTTTTTACCGCAAACAATGGCTTGGATAGAGTTATCTACCGATCTATATCAAGAATATACATATTTAATATAGACGTAAACGAAAAAGCAAAACAATACAAAATTTTATACGCGTTTCATTTACCTGCTTAAATAATTTGCGTAGTTATGCACCTAAATTTGGAGGGAGCATTTTTGGGCATGGACATCGTCCTCCGGGCAAAGTCTACTTATAAGCCACTACACTCCAAACCACATCAACCCCCATCCTACAGCGAGCACGTGGCGTAGCGATTTATTAATTAAGTTGAAATTTTTCGGAAGCGCATTTCATTTAGTTTGCATTTAAATTGCCTTTTTAATTAGCTTAGAATTAAAAAGTTTTCTGTTTATGAATCCTGTTGAGCAGTGCTTGGCTTTTTACTTCAAAATGTATTAAAAACTTTATTCGAAAGAGCACTAATATTTAATAAGCAATTAGTATACATAAATATATATTTCAAATTCGGCATTGATGAGAATTAAATTTTCATAATCAATTTGTTTAACAGTTATTTCCTGCTGTCTGACAAATGCTTGTAATGCTTAAAGGGTTTTATTATTCTGTATTCGCTATTTTTGCTTTAATCTGGCAAAACTTTTCTTTCGGTAAAGTTTGAAGGAAAGCGAAAATGTAATAAATGTAATTTCACATTTTTTTTCTTCTTTGCAGTTCTTTGCCAATTGTCTGCGCACAAGCAAATGAGCATGAACTCAGACAGTAGTAAAAGTACAGGACTCTAGTTCCCTACCCTCGTCCTGTACTGTGCTCCGACCAATTGCTGCAATCTTGGTCCATCCAAAAATATCTGACTTCAAAGTTTCTTTTGCAAGCAAAGTAAAAAGTTTAGTTCCGATTCGTTTCATGTTTTTTTTTTGTGCAGCATTTACGTTTTATTTTAGAACATTTACATTTTTATATTTTAAGAACTTGTTTTTTTTTTTATGGATGTTTTTTGACCAGCATTTTCATTTCCGAATGCAACACGCAGACTGCACATTGATTTCCGTTTCCGTCCGTGTAATGGGGTTATATTGCGTGTTGTCTATCACAGCACACATATACGCACACCAACACAAATATGAATTTCATTCAAATTGTATTCTATTGCTTTATGACACATGTATGCCTTGGGATTTTAGAGCGTTTCGACGATATGTGCTTTTTATAGAATCACATAAACTGAGCAATAAAATGTGGTACTTGCATATTTATTGGTTTTACACGCATATATATTGCAGCGGGGAATTAAAATTATTCTATAAAAATTTGTAACGCTTTCTGGGTATGCTATTAAATACTATAACTTACTTGCAGGTTTCCTATAATATAGTTTTAAAATTGAGAAACTAGATTTAGGTAAGTAAAAATACCAAATACATTAATTTCTCATTCCAAGTTTGCTGTTTCAGTTTTTTCTCTCTTCAGAAATCAACTACAGACTTGCTTCTGACCTTCAGATCTAATCCACAGATTAAGACTTTGTAGCTTATACGCGTTAAAAACTATCCATGAGTCATTGATTAGTTTGGAGCAGTTTCAATCGTTTACAAAACTTAAGCTACTGTTTCAATGAGCTGGTTGTTGATATCAAAATGCCAATAAATACGAACAACTGTTTGCAGATTACCCCGCTTCAGATGAGCTCAATATATTAAATATGCTGAGGCCTTAAGCAAGATATGTGTGGCTCATGTTGTTGGTATATATCAATTTAATGCGTTTGTGACTTGCGGGCGCACAGTGCGTATGATGTATTTTTGCTTGTTTTATATGGACACGCGTCGAAAACTTTACTGATTGCGAGCACTTGATTGGCTTATTGATTTATATGTCAAATAGAGTGTGAGAACAAAATTGCATTATGGCTTTATATATATATTTATATATATATATATACATATATTGCAATTTCTGGGCGGACGCAAGGTCACGTATGGAAGTCATGGCCGCATAAATCTCAATGGGCCGAGCTATTGGCCGAAATGCCTTGGAATAATACGCTATTAAGTGATGCCAACAGATGTTAATCGCATGGAAATGCTGCAGATTAGAAATGATGACATTACATTAATCTTTTCAAAATTCCGCACAATGGCAGCTCATTTATTTTTGGCTCTCTCTCTCTTTTCGGACTGGTCTAAAAGTCAGCGAAGCGCAAAATATGAGTAAAATGCAAACAGATGATAAACTTGAAATCTGAACATGAAATGCACAGAGCCAACTACAAGAGGTAGAAGAGAGTGGCTAGGGGATGGTTATCCACCTCAGGCTGAGTTCTGAAGGACTCTCGTAAGCGCCTGTTATTGGCCGCCCAGTAAACTTTTTGGGCTTGCAAAGCGGCAAATCATGCTTAATGTGGCATTTTCTGCTTTTTATTATTATTATGCTTTATTTATTTATTTTCATTTTTTTCTCCTGTTGGCTTTTGAGTTTGGAAGCGCGAACAAGCGCAAGATTTAAAAGAAATGCCAAACAACAAGACCATAAAAAAAGGCCAGCGAATAAAATAAAATGAGATGAGAAAGCGCAAGCAAAAGGCAAATAAAAGCCACAGAGGCGAGAAAGGACTTCACTAAGCTGGACGCAGAAGGGAAAGATGATATACATTTTATTGTCATGTCCAAGTAGATTAAACTAGCTGCATGTAGCATGCCCCGAACCGTAGTATGGACGTCTTGTGTTGAGCTCTCCGCCCAGAAAAGTATGCTACGTAAAAGGCACAAGAGATTTATTAAGAACTTGCCATGTGAGTCCTTTTTTGTATGTGTGTTATGCATGTGTGCGCTACAAAAGTATACTTTCAACTTTGTTTGGTATTATCATGTATGTTTGTATATACCATCTATATATAGTCAACCGTCTTCTCAAAAAGTTTCATTAATTTTGACATTAAACGTTGAGATTTTTTTGAATTGTTTTTTTTTTTTGGTTCTTCTACTTGTCTTCTTCTTTCTTTTTTTTGTAAATTTATCAGGCAATTCATTTTGACATGACAGCAAAATAAATAATGATTTATTTTGCGCCAGCTAAAGGTAACTCCCACTCAGGCTCATTAAATGTTTTGGATTTCTTGCGGTTTCGATTGGCCTTAAACTGTCAAAATTTATAAATTGGTTGCCGTTTTAAGATTTATAATCTTGGCAGCAGATAAAAGAGCCTGAAGAATGGCCACTTGGCGTTGACACTGACCCGTTGGATGCTCCTTTTACTCACTTAAATTATTCACCTTTTTGACTATAATCACAAAAACCAAAATTTCACTTTTTGTTAAATACGTTTTAAATACGTTTAACAGGTTTCGTACAAAAATTTTCAGTCTATTTGGATTACATTTAATAAATAATAATAAATAATATATAATAATAGTAAATAATAATAAAATAAGTAAGTCCATGGTCTCCATTTTACTTCAGTTTCGTTAGTTTAATTTATTCTGAAATTTAATATAACAATGTTAATAGTGTGCATTTTGTGTTATAGGATTTTTGAACGTCTCCCATAATGTAATTGTCCTTACACATATTTAATTTTCCTGCTGAGTTGGCATGTACAGTGCCCAGGGCTCAATTAGGTGTATTTTAAATGCACATTAAAAAGAAAAACAGAAGCAGAAAGAAGCGAAAAGGGAATACGAAAAGAAGCAAATCCAATTTGAACCCTTCGCTTGTCTCGCAACCTCTGACAGTCATTGAACAATTTATCATAATTTCACATAAATTCTTGCAATTCAGCACGGGACAACACTTCAAGGTAGGAGCTATCGAATATACAAAAACGCTTAGACAGTTGCTGTTGGCATTTAAACGTCCGCCATCGAAGACAAATTACAGACAAATGTAAATTTCTGCCACACTTCAACGATTTTCACGTATATATACATATATAGTATTTTCCACATTTTTCATGCTCAGCTCAAATCGTGCGTCGACATTTTCTTTATCTTTTGGCAATTACCACATTTTTTTCTTTTCTGTTATCTTTGCCTTTTGACCTGCCGTAAAGTCATTTAATTTGACGTTTTTATTCTCAGCAGCGACTAGACATTGCCGCATATTCTAAAAGTATGAGGTGCAGTTTACTTTTGCGTCTTAAGTTGATAATTGGTTGGCATTCAGTGTGCAATCAAAGATTTATATGTGACCTGACTAATGAACTATGCAAATATTAAGCAATCTAGACGTGCTTTGCGGTCTTTAATAAGCATCATTTGGATTAATACTTAGTGCCTGCATTTAAGCTGAGGTGGTAATTTCTGTTATGTAAACTCAGGCAAGTGAAAAGTAATTAACTCAATTTAATATGGTTAACACATACAATACTTAATTAGAAATTTGAATTGGAATATAATGCAAACATTAATATTATCATAGAGTTTGAAGTTGAATAGCATGCTTAGCTAACAGGCGCTGTGTAAAGGAGCTCTCCAAAAGTTGGTTAGTATACGGCTTATTTGAGCTCAGATCACTTTCATTGTTAAGCAAAGCACAAAGCACTTCCCACAGACCTTTATTCTCTTGCAGCACGTTTAAAAATTTCCAATAAACTACATTATCTACAATGGGCTGTTAAAATTTTGGCAGCAAACTTTAGTAAATATATGCGTGGATAAGGCGAAAGACTGTTAATTTATTTTGTAGTCAGTTGCAAGTGCTGTCAGACATCAAAGTCAAGGCGCCAGTTAGTTATATAAAGCTGACTGCCAGTTTGATTGACTGACGGACTGTCTGACGCACTGTGGCTGATGTCTGTCAGCAAGCGAATACAGTTTCTTAGCCGCAGAGATGTGTATTAAATTTTACTCTTAACGAGTTGTTAGACAATTAGACAATTGAATTCCCCGGAACTTCCCATTTAGTTATTTGCAGTTGATTTTCGGTTGGACTGGCAGGTGTAATCTTCCATTACGGCAAACTTCTACTTTTGTTGTGTTTATTTTATTGCCTTCCCTTTGGCGCTGTAATCAAAATGTAATTAACAAGCATTGCGCACATTGGCCAATGCAATCGCTCTCAGCCAGTTGCAGCGGATGATTGACTGACATTGAGACAAAGCAAAGACCCAGTGGTAGCCCAGATATATTTTTATTTTCTGATTCCTATATATATTATAATTGCTGTCTGTTTCGCAAATTGCTTTCGCTTATGACGGCTTGCCGGCAGTTGACACGGCCCAAGGCAGATAAAAGCGATCGAATCCTAATCAACAATTGTAAGACACATTAAATTTAAACAGCTAATACGCATTGTTCAAGTATATTTTATAATAGAGTAAAAATAACAATTAACAAAAGTTGAAAGGTTGCCAATAATTGTACTGTAAGTAATGTAACTCTATATATTATATATGTATGATTCTATGTATAATTCTATTTACATATTTTTTCGTAATATATAATAATATATGTCTTTTGAAATAAGCATGAAAAATAGCATTATTTAAAAAAATATTAACATTTACATGGCATATTATTTCTATAATTTGTTCAAATATTTATCTTACCATCTTTTACAAACACATTTTATACATACTTAATATTAAATATTAGAATAAGAAAACTTCAAACTTGAAGACCTAAATCATTCACAATGATATTAATATTTGTGTAGCAAATATGTTTTTCCTAAATTTTGTAAGAAAATCCACTCTCCAATACACTGTTGTGAAAATAAGGGAATAATCAGTAGGCAGACGCGAAAATTTTTGAAATGTCCACATAGACAAGGAGGGAGACAATCGTCTATATGTTTTTGCATAAATTTGGCCACTTTGTGTTGGTTCCTTTTTTCATGCCCAACAGCTTTGCAAATTCCTTGGCGTTTGAAAAATGTCGAAACATTTGTCCATTGGTCCATTGGGCGGGGGCGGGGCCAGCAGACCAAACACCCTTGCTTAAAGTCTGCGTTCACAAAACAGAAAAGAAAAAGAAAATCAAGAAAAATAAGATGGAAGGCTGAAAAGTTTTGGGCAAAGCTGACCCTTTTCTGACTTGTTCGCCGGTGGCCTTTGGGATTAGAAGAAGGCAGTCTGTTCCGTAGCAAAGCTGAAGAAAAATTGAAACAAGTTACCCCAAACCATTTTAGTTGCTTACCGCTTGCCAATTTATTCAAATGCCTTGCAAAGTGCTAAATAAACAAGACTGAAAAATGCCATGGCAGCGCATGGTAGCGCAAGGGGGCGAGCGGAATTCCTATAGCCGAGCATGTGCGTCATTTTTCTTGGTTTTAGCCGCAGTAGCGGAAAAAAAATATATACATATATGTATGGCATACTTAGCTGGGCTTTTTAGGGCCCGCCACTCGCACTCACCTTGTATGGGCACATAAATATTTAGATAGAGACAATCCTCTGATTGATTTTGCAGATAGGGCAGCAATCGCTTCAGATACTCGAGGCGACCCTTGGGCATGCGCTCCAGCGCCGCTGTCTCATTGTAAATGTCCGGCAGTCGCTGCGGACAGACCGGACTGAATCTGCAAAAAAAAAAAACAAAAAATGAAGAAAATTTGAGCTAAATTTGTTGGTTAAACGCAAAAGTTTTTCAACTGAGAGTTAATTTATACCCTGTACTCAATACAATAAAGTGTATCTTAATGTTTTATAAATCTGAATACAAGGTTAAGGGACACTTATTATTATTTTTTTCGATAACATGTCTTGAAGATATTAAAAGCTTTCGACAACAAATTAATTTGTAAAGATATGACCTGAATGTTTACCAAATGAGTATATTTTAATGCCATCTTTATCGGATAGTAAGAAGAACTTACTTAAAAGTCAATTGTAAATAATGTTTGCCATGTCTAAGCGATAATAAGAGGCTTATATAATGCTCAGCTCTTACCCAAACTGAGAGCTGGGTACAGGGTATTTCATAGTCTTAACAAGAGCACACTTATTGTGTATTTTTGCTTCTTTGGGTTTGTCTAAAGAGGTTCTGAAAGTTGCGGCTTATTTTTATACTTGGCCTTTGTCACTCGTTATAAACAGATTAATTTGCCGGGATTGTGCAATCTCTGCCATCGAGTTACAATTTCGCCTTTGGGCTAAAATAACTTTTTGATTTTTGATGCCTAGAAAGTTTAGCGCTCAAATTTATTTTCGGATATTTTAGCCAAAGCCAATATTGCAGTCAGCTAAATTGGTTTTCGATTTTGCCTTACACACACTCTGCCTTGTCCCCGCCCTCCACTTTTATTGCATTTTTCTGCCACTCCGTGCTGCTTTTGGTCATGGAATGCAAATGCCAAAATCAACGATTATGTTTTGCTTTGCGATTGCCATTTGCCATTTGCCATATTGGCCTTGTGCTCATTTATGACTGGCACTGTCTGTATTTTTGCTTTATCCTTTCGTGTCCCCACACCTCTCACCCCCCACCATTCTTGTCCAGGCTGTGCGCCTTGAAATCGCTTCCATTTGGTAGCATTATTTGTTTTTAATCTACCGTGTGTCAGACAACGCATAAGTAGCCCCAGGCGCCAAACCAAAAAGAAACTAGCCAATCGAGCTGTATTTTTGCTTTCAATGTGCAAAACGAATTGCACTTTTGAAATTACTGAATGCTAAAATTGTGTATATTTTGGTCATATCTAGTGGTTTTATTTGCCCTGTGTACAGCGATTGGCTTAAGACCAATTGTCCACAAATTTTTGAAAAATATTTTGGAAAGTTGAGACACATACAATTTAATATTATTTATATATATCGAGAAACTGAGCGGAATTGTATTAATAAACAATTTTTCTGATTACTTGAATTAAAGCAAATTGACAGTTTTAATTACTTTAACCTACTTTCTCACCCCTTATAGCCAATTAATATTAGAGTAAACTGTATTTGGATTTATGTTCACAACCCATTAAAGCAGCAACTCATCAAGTAGCGCATCTTTTGGGCCCCATCAAATTGTCATAAAGAAAAAATCAATATAAACATTAAAATTTGTTTGCTCATTCCAACATGTATGTTTGTGCTGTGTATCTATGGGAGTTGAGTGAACCCAAACCCTTGGAAAGATATTAACTTTAATGACATTGCGAAATGGGAATTTATTTTATTTAATTTTGCGCAATGTTTCTTTTTTCCTGTTTTGTTGTTGCTCCAAACCGTTGTTCTCTTGTACAACTGGAGTCTATTTAATTTTTTATTATATTTGAAACGCCTCTGGAAAAGGCGAAACAGTGACCCTGCGTAACCGCCTCTGACCCGGTCGGTCATTTTAATGGATGCTTGTGGTGGCAGAATAGCGATTGCCATAATAATCATTAATTTTATGGTAAAACAATAAGGCAGGTAATAAAAGTTTAATTTTCGGCTTCATTTTGCGTTGTTCGCTTAATGGCCAGCAAGATGTTGCGAGCAAAAAAAAAAAAAAAACCCTGTCAGACAACAAAAAAAGATTAAAAATAATGAAAGTGAAAAGTTTGAATGACGCCACGTTGAGAGTGCAGTTGTTGTTATTCTTCTTCTTTCCTTTTTCGCTACCAAACACATTGCTGAAGTTCAACATCAGGTGACACGGCACCTTTCACCCAAAACTCCGCTGCACCCGCCTCACCAGCACCCTGAACAGTGTACAACTCTCAGCGTCAGCTACAACTCGTAAAAGCCACATTTTGAATTTTTAATGCGTTTTCTCCCATTTAAAGCCCACAACCTGGCCCGCAGCAGCGCAATGTGCTCAGTTTTCAAGTGGCAGCGATCTTGTTTATGGGAATTTTGTGTGCTCGCCCTCGCCACGACTTCGGGCTTCCCAGTCGAGAGAGCGCTTGGAGCTGTGCTGATAAGCTCGCAATGGGCAAGAGTGATGGGAATTAAGCTAATAAAGTAGGCGGGGTCATGCCAGCCATGAAGCAAGAAAATGGGCGTGCCTATCGCTAGTGCGCTCCCAGATTTTTACTACAATCGATAAATGCCCGGGACGCGAGTTGTCAACAACTGTGCAGCTTTCAACACGCTTTTGAATGCATATAATTTGTTTTAAAATTAATCACTACACTTTATTGATTCAAGTATATTAATAATGGAATTGAAGTCCAAACAAACTATTTTCCTATTTTACAACGTGATATTGTCAAAGATTTGCTGCTTAAAGCTGAAGTTCGTAGTTCGAAAATGATGCAGTTTAGTTTTCGCGAAGTTTACTTGGGCAACAACAATAGTAAACAAAATGCCAGGTGGAGCTACCGAAAGCTATTGACATTAATGATGCTTTGACAAACCACGCGTGTTGCTGCCAAAAGCAGCATCAACCAAGTGCCGCACCTTTCCCCCGCCTCCTTCTGCACTTTAGCGTCCTTTACCTTAACCTGAATAGTTGTTGTTGGTGTTTAAAAATAAATTTTTCAACCACTTTGCACTTAGGACGTCATGAAGTTTTTGCTTTCAGCGCAAGGATTATGAAATACAAGCGGATTAACAGCGACAGGCTGCATCCTGCCGCCTGGTTGCTGCCTGCTGGCTACCTTAAGACCGAGAAAAAATGTAAAAAAAATATTAGCAAAAAGTGCGAGAGCTTTATGCATGATGCTTGGGCGTTTTAATAATAAATAAAAATATGAAGAATAAGCTGCTTGCGGAAAACTCAGGCTAACGATTTTCCTAATAAAAACCACAGTAATGGATGCTATACTTGAAGCATGTGAGTGGCCTCAGTGAAATGCGTGGCGGTAACACACAAAATATATTTACCAAGAAGGAACGCTTAATTTCGTCACTACGAAGATCCAATGCCCTTACAGGCAGAGACCACATTTGCAGATTTAGAAAACCCACCGAGTTTGCAATGAATAGTAACTACTTTCCCGGCGGTTAATGCTGATCGGGAATATATATGTTTGTTATGGAGTCAGAGATGCACACTTCAATGTGCTACACAATTCATGACAATATTATAATATTTCATGCAAAGGTCTTAAATGTAAAAGGAAATATAGAAAATAAATTTGTGCCCATCATTAAAAACGTTAATTCCAATTTGAAACTCAAGTGCGTTGCGAGTCACCGCCAAGTGTGTGGGCCGCATGGGTAAGCGGCAGTGGCACCACACGGCTGTTGGTGCTGCTGCATAAATTGCTGTTGCCCACGGTGGTTCAGTTGGCTTTTGGTTTGTTGTTGTTGTTGTTGTTGTTGTTGTTTTTGCGCTGTAAATGAAATTGCGAAAATTCATTTTAAATTGGATTTTATTTAATTTGACTGCGGCGGCACAGCTTTATGCGTGTTGAGCAGCAAGGACACAAGGATGAGCGAAGCGAAGTGGGCTGCGCGGGAAGAGGATTGTGGCTGGGCTGCCAATCTAATTTGTGAACAGGTAACTGGCAGCCAACCATAGACAACAACAACAACAACGACGACGACTAGACTTCTGGCCCGATGCCCACAGGTAAAATTAATCTATTTTGCTTGACGTGGCCGCAATGTCGCATATCATTTTCGGTATATGCCCCCAGGTCCCACACCCATCTCCGCTTTCTATATAAATATCTTAACTTGTCTGCTACGTTCCCGCTCCGTGGCGCATGCATTTTTCCGCTTGGCTGAGATTATGCTTCTGTTTGATGTATTTGAGCACAGCAAAGGAAACTGCTCCGAGTGCTTTTCTTGCGTCCTCCCCACCTGTCGCTGACTGACTGTCTGTCCGGCTTCTGTTCAGTTTACCGATTGCAAACGTCGGAACGTTCATACGCCCACCATCTGCAGTGCGTGCCACCCTCTCCGGCCGCTTATGATCTTTTGCCACCTGTCCACACGCCACATGCAGATTATGCGGGACCATACCCATCGTGCTCGGTTGTGTCCTGCGTCCTGTGTCCTGCGTCCTGTTGTGTGGCCTGTTTGTTTCTGGCCACGTGATTTATATGCGTGGCATGTTTTTGTTTTGGTGACCCCGCATTGAGAACTAAGAAATTGTTTGTTTTCTTTCCAGATTCAAATTTACGCGCTTGGTTGCTAAGCGATAAGATATGATTCTAGTAGCCGGTCCCAAAAATGGAAATTATGAGCAGGCTTAGAATTTGTATGCCCGCCAACAATATGAACAATACGATTCAAAACGGTCAATATTGTGTATAATATATACATGAGTTGCTTGCTATGATGATAATATGCAAAGCGCTCAATAATGAAAAATGAAATGTATTTTTTACCTTTATCTACTACCAGTAGAAAAAATACGAAAATTCGAAAAGTTTTGTTTGTACGTTTGCAGAGAGACAACCGACAATAGTTTATGGGATCGAAGATGCTATCCTTAATACGCCACAAATTTGTTGACCAAATTGTTACACCCTCTGTAAGGGTATAAAACCGTAGAGGCTATGGGCTGATTTATAGAAGCTTTCTAA
Source organism: Drosophila anomalipes (assembly GCA_035041615.1). Taxonomy (NCBI): domain Eukaryota; kingdom Metazoa; phylum Arthropoda; class Insecta; order Diptera; family Drosophilidae; genus Drosophila; species Drosophila anomalipes. The sequence goes on along the minus strand of JAWNKZ010000064.1, from coordinate 8,652,919 downwards.
ATATGCTCTATAACTTGATCTCATGATATTTGCATTTATTCGTAATCAACTTTTGTATTGGCATCATAAACATGGAATAAAAATTGAGTATTTATTTCGGAAAAAATGTTTCGCCATTAATTTCAGCTATAACCCCGTACTTAACCCAATGCTAATAAGCTTTAAAGTACCGTCTAAGGAAATTAAAGAGATTTGGGCCACAAAATGCCCCAGACGTATCCATTTTCGCATTTGATTGTAAGGCTCGCTAATGAGCTTTTGTACCTTGAGTCTGAGTGCCTGTTCATTTGTCTGCCTGTTTGTCTGTCTGTCTGTCTGTCTGTTCGTTAGTCCGCTGATGGTCGAAACAGCTTTATTACGCTGACGAGCTGAAAAATCTGTGGAGCATTACTCAAGGAGTTTATTGGCCTGCCAGACTGTCAACAGGCCCACAGCAATGCGGCTTGACAAATAAAGACGCAGTCCCGCAGTAAAAGATGACGACATGAAAATTACAGACGAGCAGAGAGAGACAGAGAGAGAGAGAGAGAAAGAGAGAGAGAGAGAGAGAGAGAAAGAGAGAGAGAGAGAGAGAGAGACCGACAGACTTAAGCAGAGATTGCCAAAAAATTGCGTTGATGTCAGCCTAAAATTTCGTGGTTCAGGAGTAGAAGCAGGTGCCACACAGGAGAACGCATACAGCTCCTTTGGGGCAGTGTCATTCATCAGATTTTCTTTCATAAAACTTGAAACATTATATTTATTTGAAGTGCGCTGATTCTTGGCCTCTTTTTTTATTGGGTTTTATCATTAGCCAGCGACCAAAAATAAAGAGAAAGAGAGCTATTGAATTCCAAATACCCTATGCAGCATAGATTGTTATATTATAAGATATGGAAATTCAAACTGAATTATCTGTATATTTTAAATTAATATAACAGGTAGCGAAAAAATAAATAATTGTAAGAAGACCTTCACATTTGCTTAAATTTTCCTGAGGCATTAATAATGAAAATGGGTCAAAGTTGATTGGCTTCATTTACAAAAATCTTCTAATCAATTTTAAGGTATTTATTTATGTACTTTATAAGGTCGAAAATGCTTCCTTACAGCTTAAAAAACCCTTTGTACAGGGTACAGAAAAAACGAACCGAAAAGAGAGAAACTTTTGAAGGCACCCTTTTACAAAGCAAACAATGCGGCTGCAGGACAACGGTGTTCTGGGAATCTTTTTGAATAATGATTTGCCACTTGGGAGCATTTGTAAATTAGATGTTCGGCTTGTTGTTGTTGTTGCTGTTGTTGTTCGAGTGTCGCAGCTGCTAGCTGGCGGCAGTGTAAATATTTAATTTGTGTAACATTTCAAGCGGAAACCCCAGCGAGTCTGCTGACCTTTGACTTTCCTTCCCTTTTTTTTTTTTTTTTTTGCCATCGCGCATTATTATTATTAGTACAATTGGGTGTGTGTGTGTGAGTGAGTGAGAGAGTCTGATGCTTATTTTTATTAGAATTCTCGGTTTTAGTCCTTTACTTCAGTTCTGCCTTCGCCTGCGCACTTGACAATAATGAGCCAAGTTAATTGAGGTGACAATTGCCGGGCAACGGCTGCGCTCGACCCTCTCGAGTGGCTGCCGGCCCTTGAGTTATGGCATTTTGATCATTTTATGTACTTTCGGCTACAAGCCATCGCGCTGCTCAAATTCGTCTGCACCCTCTTCAGAGCTGTGGGACAGCGCGGCTCAAGTAACTAAGAAATGATTTAATGCATTTAAATTGACAGCGCAATTTGCATTGGAGTTGAATTCTGATTCAGCTGGTGCTCGCAGGCAACATTAAACAAGACGCATTAAATACTAATTGTAAATAGCAGGAGGCAGATAAGCGATTCGTATTTATATTTAAGTGGTACTTAGGACTTAAAATGCAAATGGAATTAGCGTAACTATTTTTAAAATATATAAATTTGAGAATATTTCGGACTCATAGCGGACTTAAGTGGAGAAGTTGACCATTTTAGAATTGGTGAATATGGAATATGTACTTTTTTCGTCTTGGAAACTTGTTTTAAAGCTTGCAATACCAATCTTTAAAGTAAAAGCTATAAGACTGAGGATGCCCTAAGGACATGTTATACTTTGTACTTAATTATACCCATCCCATATTTTTGCTCAAAGCCTATGTTTCAGTTAGCTAGGTCCAGTTACGCGTCATTTTAGTCGGCCCACCGGTCGTATGAGTAACAAGAAAGCGTGTCAGGTCGTAAACTGTACACACAGTACACACAAACTTCCGGCCTTTTGAAATTTATGCGAACGACTCTCTAAAGGCGGCTGCCTTGGACAGACCACACCTAAGTCTACTTACTGGCAGAGATGGCAATTTTCATGAACAAAAAGTTTCACAGCTAAAAAAGTAAAGAAAACGAATGTGCTCTCGATGTTCGAGATATTTTCTTATAATATTTTCAGCGTATTCGTATCAATGGCATTATTCTCTTCAATAACACCAAGGCTAAATACTATTTATTATATAAAAAGTTATAAAAAAAAAGCCTGATTTGGTAGGTAAAAAGGCTGAACTGACAACACTGCGGCCAAACAGCGGCATTAAGAATAAAGAAACTGGAGCGGTTGGGGTTGTGACTTACCTGTCCGCCTTTTTAACGCCCGACCACATGGCGGCGGAGACGGGCGGCATGAAACGCAAATTGCCGACGGGTGGCGATGCGTAAGGTATGCCACGATACGCCTCAACTGGATCCAAATGCCGCCCATCTAATTGGACAATTACGCCCGAGATGGCGCCGTTGCGTGTGTGGATGATGCGCGATGAGAGCTGTGCTGGTAATTGATCATGATTTATGTTGTTGTTGTTGCTGTTGCTGCTGCTGCTGCTGCTGCTAGAAGTTAGACGACTGCTGCGGTTGCTGCTCGACGTGGCTGATGATGAACTGCTGCTGCTACTGCTGCTGCTGCTGCTGCTTGTTGAAGTGGCATAGGATGTTGATGATGATGCAACAGCTGACGATGATGAAGTGAGCGACAATGAGGGTACCGCGCTAGATGTAGCTGGATGCACAGAGCTACTGCCACTGCTGCCACTGGCGCTGCTGCTGATGCTGCTACTGCCTGTGGCGGTGCTGGAGCCGATCAATACCAGTCCGCCACTGTTACTTGTTGCCACGCGCTGTGTGGCACTCAGATTGCCCAACACACTGCTGTAGCTGATGCCAGCGCCACAGATGCTCGTACAACAGAGCAACAACAGCAGTATCAGGGATTGAATACTGAATTCACATTGTTTTCTCTTTGCTCTCGAGACTGTTGCAGTTGTTGTAGTCGTTGCTGCTGGTGGCAGTGGTTGCTCCAATTGCAGCAACATTACCATTATTAATATTGGTCAAAATGTGTGTTGCTGTTGTCGTATAATTGACCGCGACAACACTGTTTGTGGCGTGGCCTAATTTTTAATATTATTTTTTTTATAGAGCTTTTCCTTTCCTTTTTTTCAATGGCAACGGAAGCTTACTGAAAAGACCAGAGATGCACATAATCACTTTGTTAACTAGCCGCTGACCATATTTTTTGGTTACATGTATATTTCTGCATATTTTATAGTTTTTTTATTTATAAATAGCAAGCGTTGAAACTTTTACATTTTCGATATGTGTGACCAACGCATCAGCATATTTATTTTATAACTTTACTTCCTTTAAATATATTTTCCTTATATTAAATTTATAATTGATTTTGAAAACCTTTCTATTAAAATGTCTGCATTTTGTTGGACTAAGAAGATTGAACAGTTTGATTAACAGTAACTCACCCATTGTTATTTAAAATATCGTTACAAGATTTAAGCCTCACCCATTAAATTCTTGCATCAACCCAAATATTTGCTCTACATAATATTTCATATTCTGTTTATAATTTAAGTTGTGCAAATTCTAAGGAGCATTTTCGCTCTCGTCTGCACTTCATCGTCATCCGCAAAGTGTCCGCCTGGAGCATGCAGAGTGTGACCCTTTCTCCTCCAAGTGCGTCACCAAAAAGTATGCAATGCCTTTTGGTAGTCCTCTCAAAAGTAGCTCTTTGCACAAGCCCCAATCAGCCCACTTGCTGGCGGCGTTGTCTTCACCTTTTCTCATGCTTGCTCTTTGTGCTCTTCATTTCACATTCTCTTTTCATTTCTTGTTTTATTTTTGTGTGGACTGCAGAACCTTGTTTGCTCTTGATGTAGTGCCCTTGCCCTTGTTGTTGTCGTTGCTCTCAAGCAAAACAACGGCAACAACAGCCACAATAACGTTGAGATGGCATTTTGCATATGCCAGACTTGTCAGGCAGTCGCCAAGCATATGAATGCAGATTACTATTCTTATTGGAATTTGGATAGAAGGTGTGCCTTAAGCGTTGAGCACAGTATTCTGCTTTTGTCGAATGCATTTTTTATTGTGTTGAAGTTTGAAGACTTGCAATAAAAACCAACCGTCAATAACCGAATTCTTATTAATCTTTAAAAATTTCTCTTTTTTCTCAGAGATATCATGCGAAAAACGCTTTAATCAACCCAATTCTAAAATCCCCCTTTACTCTGAGCTTGGCAATGATACTTTTAATTTATTACTGCTCTTAAAGATTTCCCTTCTGCACATTTTCGAAATAAGTTTTTCTTGACACTTTTGTCGTTACATTTCCCATACCACATTTCTAGTTACATTTTTTTTTAAGCTGATGCCTTGAGCAGTGCATTTTATATCCCTTGCAGCAGGACGTGTCTTGACCTGTCTGTTAGTTTTGAGTTGAACATTTTGGTATATTTTTAGGAACTCACTTAGTTATTCCGTACGTTGCTCTGTCTTTGCTGTTGCTGCTGTTGCTGCTGCTGCTGCTGTCTGCGCCTTGCTGCAGGTGCTAAGCTTGGTGCTTCGTGCTGCATGTGGGTTAGTGTCCTTGCCACGCCTGGTGCTTTTGCTGCTGCCTCAAATTCTTAGCATACACTTCACGTACGCTGCGCTCAACTGCGCTGTCTGCTGCGTTGTCTGAATGCCTGCACGCTACAATTGTCATGCAAGCGGACATTTTTTCAAGGCTCTCACGTGCTCATCGTTGCCGTCTTCGGCTTCTCAAGCAGCTGCCACCGCATAGCTGTAAAAAAAACAAGAAAAAAAAATAATAGAGGGTGGTGGTCGTTTAGTCGTTGGCTTATAAGATACTTGGACTATGATTAATTAAGTGGCGCACACAAAAGCACGCGTCTTTTAAATGCATATTAAGTAGCCGGGTGTGCGCAAACAATTTATCTGACTTGTGGATTTCTTAATGAGTTCTTTGAATTTACTCCAGCTTTCAATCGTTACTTTCACAGGTATTTTATCCGCATAACAGCTTTGGTAAACTTTATTTATGAGCTCAAGTAAAGTATACATTAATTGGATAAAATTATAAAGTAAAATACCTAATTAAAAAGTAATAAAAGGTCAGCAATAAAAAATGTATTTCCCAGTTAATATCACCACTATGTAGCGCTTACATCTAAATTCTAATTTTAATCAATATATGAAGAGCCTGATAAACGTTGAACATATGTTAACTTTCAAAAAGTATTATAATTTAAATCATAAATGAAAAAATGTAAAAATTGTACCACACTTCATGACTTCGGCAGGTTCTTTGTTTGAAAGGCTTACAAGTGCTGACAAGCCACTTAGCAATCTTGGTAAGACGAAGAGCAAACTTTTCAATTATACAGCGCACTCAAGTATAAGCAAATTATTATGCACATCATTAGCACGGTATTTAGCTGGGCGCCCCAGTGCAGAGTTTTCACTAGTTGAATTAATTGTTTTTCTGTGTGGAAATTGAGCTGTTTTCTTACTTAACGAACGCCCACCAGTTAATTTTTAGCTTGGGCTCAATGCGCAAGTTGCTTTTTAATTTATTTATGCAAATACGGATGAATTTTCATTGCTGCGGGGCAAACAGCTTGGCATTTAAATGCGTAGTCGCATAAGTAAATAACTGCCGGGCTACTTCAGACTGCCATCAAATACTTTCCCTTGGCAACGGCAACAACAACAACAGCAACAGGAATGAAAGGAATAATAACAACAACAAATATCATCAAGTACGTGGCTCAGTTGGGGGTAGATTACATCAGATTTTGTCTGCCTGGCTGTCACACTGGTTAGATACAGCATACAAACATTGTAAATCATACGCACTGTTGCACGCCTTCTCGGTAGGTAGCTGGCGTAGTGTGAGCTTATTTGGTTATTGTAAATGAGTTAGGACGACAATTTTGTGGTTGTTTTCAAGTTGCTGACGTGCCTGCGCATATAAAGCTATAAAGTACTTAAATATCGATTTTTAGAAAGTTGGGCGTTTAAAATTGCAGTTTAAGTTATCATTATTAAAGCAGAACTTTTTTTTTTATAATGAAAACAAAATAAATTTATTTTATCTAACATTAATTTTTTTTTTAAATTTTAAGATATTGAAAATAAAACATTTATTAAAAATTTTAATAAATATCACAACGGGCCAAACATGGTCCGTCTGACGTCATTTAAAAAAAGTTTGACAACCTGCTTATATGTATTGTTTTCTGTAATATGTATATATTTAACTTGCATATTCTACAAAACAAATTCTGTTTCAACTTGTACTTTTACCATAAATTTAAACATTACAATTTTGCTTTAACTTTTATTTCAGCGCTTTTCTGATTGTAAACTTTTGGCCTAACAGAAAATATTACAAAAAGTTGACAAAAAGTTCATGTTTGAAAACAACTTGTAAATAAGGTAAGAAGTAGGAGGTTTCAGTAGCACTCACATTCGCATTCGTATTCGCATTGAGAATGACTTTATCAATTTGTTAGTCGTTGTGTTTTGGGCATGTAATTTGTGCGCGGGGCAAAAAGATAATTGAATTCGGCGTTTGTTTGTGCGCCTAATTTAAGTGCGTAGAGACCAAATTCCATTTTGCAAAATACATTTAACTTGGGCTTTAATTAAAAATCAAATAGAGATAAGAACGCTGAACGCGACAGAGATGAAAGTCGGCCAAGCATTGCAGCAACAACGGCGACAACAAAAACAGCAGCAACAAATACATGTAATTGTGGCAGCGACTTAGCGACGCGTCTCGCAATGGCTTCGCAATTTCCGCGCTTGGCCGAAGCCTTTGCGCCATAAATTCAGGCGCCACGACCCAGACAGCCTAGACAGGATACGCATTTAAAGAGGCAGAGAAATTGCGCCGGTCCTCGGACCTAGGGTCATTAATTTGTCTTTAGAGGCCGCTGAAGCCAACGTGGCATTAAACTGCTTAAGTAGCACAACTAAATTAAGAAAAGTACAGAGCGGTTGGGACGGCAATTAGAGGGTGAGGGGTTAAAAGATCTGCTGCAACGTGTACTGAGATAAAGTTCAAAGTGGAATTGTGTTTATCCTTGATTACGTATACAGTTACATTACAGTTGCGAATGCCAGAGATTTGTGGGGAAAGAACTGAAAATAGCAGTGTTGGAGAATGTTCGTTTTTGACAAAAACTTGCGGCATGCAACACAATAATGAATGCGTTGCATGACCATAATTCATTTCTGTTTTGCCACACAGACAAACCCAGGCAGTCCTGAATTGTGTTGCTACAATGTTGCTACAATGTGCCACGCCCCCGTTCTCAGTTTGGTACACTGGAAATGCTGCAACCACAATGAAAATGCAAAAGATATAAGCGTAGGAAAACATGTGGAGCATACGAAAAAGCATACAACTTTGCCAGCGGCATAACACAAACAAAAATACAAGCAAGCACTAAGCGCATTTATCATGGGAAAAACATATACACACTCACAGATATACTTGGGCATAGATATTAATGTTTACTGATAAAAGCGAACCATGATAGACTAAAGATGGCGCACACGCTGCGTATGCATTATATTCTATCCATCCTTTCTGTTAGTCTGCGTAAAGGAAAGAATTGAATTTCTTTATATCGATTGATAGGCATTCCATATATATTTACAAATATATATATATATATTTTATCTGTCGGAAAATTTAATCAGTTTTCTTGCAAGGGGAAGTTTTTCTTGTGGGGGAAATCTATGAATGTGGACAATGTGCGGTGAATGGAAAAATGGATTTGCAGTTGGCAACGTAATGAAAATGAGAATGGAAATGGAAATGAAAATGTTTCAGACGAAAATACTTTGTTATGCGAGTCTTTGTGACAGTAGACGAGCATGGGAGCTTGTAAACACAAAAGAACTTAGATCAGATCAAAAGATAAATTTCGGCTATCAATTTAAGATTTATTTTTTAATACTTAATAATATATTTTCTTCATTCTCAGTATCCAAAAAAAACTTACCATAAGAAACATACTTTGGTGCTTCGTTTGTTGGGCATATAAAATGTTTTTTTTATTCCATACAAAAGCCATAAAAATAAATGCATAATTTTGATTAAACTCTGCTCCAAACAATATTTAAATGCATTTAAATAACAAAATGCAAGCATAGCTGAAAAATTATAGTTTCCCGAGTCAAGAAAAGCTTGATAACAGAACTAGCGGCAACAGCAGTAAATGGGGGGGACCAAAGCTCCTTCCGCTCTGAAGCGTGTCATTTTTCATGCAGATTTATGTAAAAATTTGTGAAAAATGCGTAAAGAAAGCTGCAAGAGGAAAACAGCAAGAGGGAAAACGAAGAAAACTTTCGCATCGAGCATTGAATTTGGTAGCAAATAATGCGACTTTATAACTAGTTTAAATGCACTTTGCATGTCATAGACGCTTGATAAAATTACTTAAGCATTCTGTATTCAACATTCTGCATTTTATGGAGTTTAATACTTGACTTCAGCTGCAGGGTTGACCACCCCCTCTGAGTCGCCGCTGTTGCTCTTACACTTTTATTATGCTGCCTGCCAACAATGGCTTATAATTATTTCTCATTTTTTTGCGTTTCTTATTTCTCGGTCCTTTTTTTTTTTTTATTTTGGTTTTTTTGTTTAAACTCGTCAGTCGTTTACTGGCTGCGTTTATATTTATATATATATATACGAGTATATTAAAAGGCAGAGCTCTGCTCTTTGTGGCATCTGCAGTTTGCAGATTGCAGCATTCCGCACGCTGCCATCTTCTCATTTTTAAGTAGTCAACGGCCAAACAATGGCGCACCATAACTGCAGCCAAGGCATTAAAATCATCAGCAACAACAACAACAACAACAGCAACAACAAAAAGGTTTTCGCTCATCAGGAAAAGGAAAAGCGTATCTGATAGGCAGGGGCGTGCCTCAATTTTTAACCCATGAAATTAAAGTGCAGCATAAAGTTGGGAATTGCAGCGCATATGTTTTAAATACTATGAGCATAAATATTTTTGTAATTAAAAGCTGGAAATACGAGTACCGAAATATATACATGATACTTAGTTTTATTTATTTATTTTTATTTGACATCAACAATTGTTTGTATTTATACATATTATCCATAGCTATTTGTATTAAAATAATATTAAATATGTGAGCAGTTTATCTGTTATCTAAAGCTAATCCGTTAGAACGTGAGTGATCAGATTTTTAAATTACTTTTTAATACGCTTGTAGTGCACCAATTTAAGTGTTGCCTGTGCCTGAATTTAGTTAACATTACCTTTTTCATTATTTCACTATTTATATGTGGGTTTTATTATAGCAGTGAATAATTAATAATTACGAATATAATGACAGTATAATGTAATAGTTTAACATCGTTATATTGTGTTTCTTTATTGGCCTCAGAAGGCACATGCCAACTCACATATATATTTATATATATATATATATAGATATATATATAAATATAAAAAATTCAGACTATTTTTATATCCCTTTATTCGTACAGCATTTAATAATAATAAAATTTCTGATTAATGTTATAATTCAAATCAAATCTTTATGGCAGTGCTTTATATTTATGTACGCTTGTATGAATATTCGAATAAGTATTTATTTTGCCTAGGTACTGTTATACTTTTATTTATATCTATGTGTATTTATCATAATATCTGGACTGAGCCCAATATAATATCTGGACTGTTCAAAGTGATGTTCAAAATTCCATTTAAGTTCAACACTAACTTACTTAAATAAGTACATTAAATATTTGAAATCTTTTCAGCTTAATATCAAAGTCAATTAATTTTGAATGCACTAAGAATTTCATCAATTTTGGGCGCTCAACCAACTGCATTGCGTCGATTTCTTCGGTGAGTGAGTTTAATTGGCACCCATTAATGTTGCTTAAAATGCGCATTCTGCATGCACACTTTGGGCCGAAAATGCAATTCAAATTTAATCAGAGCCTTGTATCAAAGCATAATTTATGCAAAATTTCTTTAGGATGCGCACACATTTTATCCCTGGGCCAACCATTAGCTAAGCAATAAATTTCGCGCACAATTGAGCCTGTGATTGTGCCAAAGCGAATGTAACGAAAATTAATTTTCCTCTGATTTTACATGTGTGCTGCATAAGAGGAAGACTGTGTGTGTATCTGTGTGAGTGTGTGTGTGTGTATGCGTGAATGTATGTGTGTATGTGTTGGGGCTGGTCTGTCTGGTATAAATTGTGCGCTCGCGGCAAACAAATTTTACAAGCAAATGCTGAAATAAATTATCGCTTAATATTGGCAAATAATTTGGCCAACACCAACAAAAGTTTTTATATTGAGTGGATCTCCTCGCTCAATACTCCCCCCACATTCACCCATATTTTTCTTTGCGCTTTTTAGCAATTTTTCGGCAGGCGCACAAATTGAATTCATTCATTATGCCGAGCAGCCCCATACGAATCGTACAAAATCATTTGCCTCCGGCTGTCGCCCGAGAATGCTGATATAATGATAATAAAGCAACATTACTGCATTACATAAAAGGCGACTGGAGGGGAGGGACACAAAAGGAAACAGAACCAGTAACGCAAATAAGCGACAGAGAATAACGTCGACGAGAGCACAAGCACGAAGACATACACAAAATAATAAGGATTATATCCTAGATACGTTTCTAACACCCACACCAAACAAAATTAAAAGGAATATTAATTGTCGACTTTGATTTAGTGTGCCGAACAGTGAACACCCTTGAATAACTCTTGTAAAGGTGCTGTGTTGTACTATGGCTTGACATTTTAAGTGAAAGCTGTAGTCTTGTAAGCCATATATATTTTTATTAATTACACAGATTAGTTTAGGGAATGATTTTCAATTATTTTGGTGCATTATTTTTATATTATACAAATAGATATAATAAATAGGGAATACAAGGCAGGGTATGGACATTAAACCGAGAAATCTCACTGCGGTGCAAAGTTATATAATATGAGAGGAAAGACAACAAATCCTGTAACAATTTCAAATGAATATCAATTTCCGAGTCGAACACCCATACTCACTCACACACACACACACACACACAAACACACACTAAGCTTGGGCATTGGCACTTAATTAATTTTCTTTTGTGCTGGCTTTGTTGTATTTTAGTTTTTGCTTTTAGTGGATTCGGTTTTTTGCATTGAGGGCTTGATTGTGTTTTGGGGGAGGGGGCTAGGGGGAAGTAATATTACTGCCGAGCATTTTAATGACATTTTCATAAACAGTCGTCGCGGCGACATTTTGTGTCCTGATGTGGCTCTAATTTGGTTTTGTGCCACGTGGCATTCAATGTCTGCCTGCTGCGGGTGTCTCATGGTTGGCAGATAAAATAATTTATTGAGTAAAAATTGTTGGCCAAAAGCTAAGCATTTGGTATACTTCTCTCTCTCTCTCTCTCTCTCTCTCTCTCTATCTCTGTCTGTCCCTCTCGATATACTTCTCTCTTCCTCTGTCTGTACTATCCCTATCTTAGCTGCTTTATCTATTTTGGCCGTCGCTTTTGCTCCTCCATAATGTTGGCGCCATGTTGATGTTATCGTAGCGGAAGTGTTGACTCAATGTTTACTCAATGAGGGCGTAGCTGAGATATGACAGCGTTTCCCTGCACACCAATCCCTTTATCTCTTAGCGTACCGCTGTGTATATGTGTGTGTTTGTGAGCTTAAGTGTATTCTGGCTGCCATTTTGGGCGCACAATTTACGCTTTTGGCTTTGTTTCTGCTCGCTTGGCTAATACAAATGCCTCAATGTTACTTTGCTTTTTGTATGTGTCCTTTTGTAAGGATTTTTGCTTTTATTTATTTATTTTTTTTTTTGCCTTATAAATATGCAAAGCAAATGAAGACTTTCAGAATGACTGAACAAAGACAAAGTGGCCATAAAGGGTCAAGGCCATATAGAGTTATGTAAGCCCTAAGCCAAGATATCTAAGTAGTTGGACATATCTATAGAGAAATAGATTTGGCAATAATTTATGGCGCATCTAAATTAGGGTTATGCATTTTCTTGGCCAATTCAAAAGGAAACGAATAATTGTTTTTTAAACATATATATCTGTAATATATTTATTATATATTTATAAAGTTTTTAATTATATTTTATAATAGTGAATATTTTTTGCTACTTAAAATGATATTAATTCAGCAAGCCTGTCTTAAATAAATATAAGCTTATGAATAAGGTTGAAGTACCTGATATCTCAATCTGTACCATCAAATAACCACACCCAAGGCACCTGGCTTATTGCCCTAATGAGCGACACCTGGGCCCTCTTAGCATAGCAGCTACAGTGAAATTCTATAGTCCAAAAGCACTGTTAATGGTCCAAAGACATGTTTTCATGACAAGCTTGCAGAATTTATAACATTTTCAAGTGTTTAACCGCAAAACTAAAGCTGGTATCTAATGGCACATCTCCATGCTATTTGGACTTGACTTTCCCCTCTTCATGTTTGTGTGTAACTGTGTTTGTGTATGTGTGTGTGTGTGTGTGTGTGTGTGTGTGTTTCCGTAAACTGCCATTTCCGACTATGCCACAAGTCTAACAAGCAGCCAACACGACTCGATTCGCTTCTATGTCAGCTGAGCAACCTCTACTGTTTGCCTTTGCTCTCAATGCACAATAATTGTTATCTTCAACAATTTGCGGATGTTATAAACATATACTGGCTGCTTCATATTGTCTGCATGTAAATACCAGCAACGGCAGCTGCGACTGCCAATGGGAATGTTAAGAGCAGGATAGCACAAGTTTTTTGGGACAGTGGGTAGCTTTGGGTAAATGGGATTGCTGCTGTTTCTGTAGCATTTGCACTTGTCGTTGCTTTTTATGGCCAAACAAGCGCTGCACCTGTTTCGGTTCAGAACAGCAACAACAAATCGCACACATGCGAAGTATTTCCTCCCAGCGGAGGTGAGCTGTGCGAAATTGGAGAGCTGGCACGGAAGACATTTGGCTAAGCGCTTGGCTTCGTAAACAATTTTCGATTTCACTGTTTTTCGTGTGCAAAAAGTTTTACTGTTGTGAAAGTTGTGCACACCAATAAAGGAGAGAGAAAAATAAATATGTTTATTAATTGAGGGTACACAGGAAAAAAAAAAATCTTGACATTGACAAATGAAGTTTTTTATAACTTTAGGTATAATTCATGTATCGTCTTTAACACATGCAAAACATAGATGCTAACAGCAATATATAAAAAGAATATTTAAGTTTACCAGACAGTAAGATTTTTAATAATTTTCTTTTTTTTACTGAGTTGATATTGTTGCTCTCTCTCTTATTGGCTGAAAATTTGTCGCATATGAGCATTGCATCAGCCTAAATTTGAAGACGGTTGCTTAGTTTTGCTCAAGTTTCACTTGCGCCAATTACGCATACGCCCCGTTTTTTGTTGGACGAAATGCGGCTTGTCACGGCATTGAGTACTTGAGCAGGCAATTTGTGCGTTACTCATACGCATACGTGCCCCATTAAGGTACGTGTGCTTGGCTCAGTAATAGAAAACTTGGCCATAACATTTGGCGAGGGCGGGCGCCTTCTCGAAACTTAATTAACGGCCCCGAAAAGGTAATCGGCAGGCGCCCGCCTTTTGTTTAGGCCATTTCACTGCGAAATGTTCTGGACATTAAGGCAAGCGCGCGCCACTCAAATGCGGGAGAGTGTGGGGCATAGAACTACCCCTTAACGGTCCTCCCCCATTAAACTGGTCATTAGGCGTCAAGTGGCCTGCTGGTTTGACAGCAGGCAAAACCCATAGACAAGAGAGGGCTCAAATGTTTTGGCTTAATTTGAGCAGCCTCTCCCCTCACTTCCGCTGGCAGCCTTGTTCTCTTTGTTGCTGTTAGCTTGACTTTAATTACTGGCTGGCCACCAGCCAACGGCGCAGCAGCTCAATTGCCGCATTCAATTAAATTACTGGCATTTGGCAATTGCGCTTAAAATTTAAGTATTTCACATTTCAGGCTCGACGCACGCGCATAAACCTACATATATATACATACATATATATATGTATTAAAATAATATATCAGCATATTCAATTTTCCGGGCATAGCTTGTAAAACATCGTAGCACAAGTTCGCATAATTTTCTTGATAGTTAGCAAAAAAAATCTTTTTAATTGTTGTGCTGGAGCCGAGCAAAAAGTTTAACGCCAATTTGTTGTACAAGTTTTGGCGCTTGCTTTTATTTTATTTGCACTTTGCCATTTGCCTGATGTTTTTCTTTGGCTGGCACGAACGTGAGTCCGCAACCAAAAAAGAAAATTAGTTAAAAAGTTTCACAAAAACAGCGCTCGACTTTCGTCTTTCCCAGTATATAGTAAAAAGTGCTGAGCTGGTCAGAAACAAATCTGTTTTAAATTCTTTTTATACATGTTGAATTACTTTTGATATAAATATAGCTTGTTAACAAATTTACATACTGTCTATATATATATATATATATCTTTTTAAAAAAATAAGCAAATCCGTTGATTAACTAGAACTGTTAACACAAAAGAGAACGTTGCAGCCGGGCGTAACCGACTGCGAAATACTCTGATACCAATAAGTCATACTATCCGATAACAGATGACACAGAAGAGGATGGGTGTAGCCCACAAATAGCGATCTTTGAAGGAGGTTCCCAGAAATCTATCTTCCAATTTTGCCTTTAATTTGCAGCAGAGTCTAAGGGGTGAGAGTGGGCGTGGCCGAAAAGAATTTTGTAGCAGTTTCCTAGTAATCTTCCTTCTAAATGTTGTAGCCTTAGCTTTAAAATAGCGAATCACTCCAATTTTTACACTTTGTTTGACGCAGGCACAGACCAATATATGCGTTAAGTTTCAAAACTCCAAGACTCAAGGGTGTCGAAAAAAGGTTGCGTTCATACTGACGGACAGACAGATATCGGAATATAAAAATTACCATTAAAAAACAAATTCAAATGTACAAATTTCGGAGAGTTGCATGATATTAGGACATATTAAGAATTAAAAATCTTCAATGGGTTTTTTTCAATAGGCTTGGATTAAAGTCAATATGCTTGTGTAATATGTAGATATATTTTATGCTATTCTCCATTAGTGCTATAAATTTCAAATAGTTACTTTGAAATTGGTTGTCTACTAAAATGATTTATTTCTGTGGAAATTCATGAGAGTAATTCATATGCGAGGGAAAGGCAGTGCCATTAATCTGACAGCATTTTTATTTTGGCACTCTCACTTACATGAGAAGGTATAGGAGGAGTAAATGGGAGCATCTATAACAGCTCGAAATGTTGCACCCACCTGCAAAAAGAAGACAAAGATGGGGTAAATAAATAATATTTTTGCCAAGGCAACGCAGCTGAAATTTTTGGGATGTGTGTCTGTGTAAAATAAACGCATAAATAAAGCAGTTTTGTTCTTAAAGTAATGCTCGAAGCACTTTACTCTTATCCAGTCATACATACGCCCTGTACCGTATGAGTCTGGACGAGACAGTATACAAAACTGTTGAGTGGAAAATTGAAAAAAACTGCATGAGCTGCGTTTACCTGCCAGCTTTTCTTTTTCCAGGATAACAAACAAACACCTGAACACACACGCATAGACACACACACTAGTGTCTGTGTGCATGTGTTCCTTTTAAGCAATTTGGCAAGTTGTGCATATTTTAATTAGTTTCTCAACCAACAAACACTTTACCCTCCATCCAGATAAAAGGAAAAAAGCGGCTTACATGGAGTATAAGTAACTCAGTTTTTAACTTTTCGGGAGTTGCCTCGCTTTTGTATGGATACGTCCATGCGTAAGGTCTTACATGTTAATTTAAGAAATATTTTTGAAAGGGTACTGAAAAAAACCTTAAAATCCTTAATTATTTTTACTTCAAAACTAAGAAGATAAAAACAATATTATATAAGCTAAATATAATCGCAATCAGATTAAAAATCTTTTAAGAACATACTGACTTCTACTTGAATTTATTATAAAACTTTAATACATTGGAAAATAACTGAGGAAAGGAATTTATAACATGTTTACAAAGGGGCTTATGCAATCCCGCATACCCGATCTGATACATATCATATCCTAATCGAATGCACAAATATGCCACAGAGCGCGTCCTGGCAGGATAATAGCCAGCTGAAGCCGCAGGCATTTTGTGTGTGCAATTGCCATCACTAAGTCATGCCGTCTTTAGCAAATCAAGCTCCAACCACTGTCCAATTGCCTGGTGTGAGAACCAATTTGCAACTATTAAATGCGCGCCAGAAACAGAAGCAGAAGTACAACAAAGGGGAACAAAAACATTGCCAACTTTGGTGATTGCGCTAGCAACAAAGCGCTGTGAATGTGCCAATCCTAGACATCCGATTCTCAAACTCTGACTCAGTACGAAACCGAACCAGCAGCGCGTTATTCTGTACTCAAGTTGCCAGTCTGCAAAGGGGGGAGATGCAGAAAAGTGAGCTACAAATTGCAGCACTTGTATCAAGATAAAGTCAAAAACAGGCAAAAAGTCAACGGCAGCCAGTTCGTGCAGCTTGTTTGAAAGGAACATACATACACCTACACACTCACACTCACACACACACACACACTTATCACGTATGAATGTGTCCCCTATATACCCCCAGAACATTTGCATAGCTCAGCCTTGGAATCCGGTCTTCCTTCTCCATTTCTCTCGCTCCATCACCCTCTTTGGCTTTGTTTCTCTTTGCCCTCAGATTGGCAGTGCTCTGTTATATTGAAATGCCCGGGTTTGAGTCGACACTCGATAAGGCAGGCAGTGCTTAAAAAGAATATAAGCCAAATGCCGAGCTCGGAATAGTTAAGCCAAAAGCAATAAAACCATCAAAAACACACGCGTATTTTGACTTTTCTTTGAGCTTACTACGAAGCAGACTCAACAGCAAAGTATGTCATATTGTCTTGAACTTACATCGATTCTACTGAAAGATAGTTTACCCATATGAACACAAAAGTCCAGCATGAGCGCAATCTAATAAAAATGTTTCATTTAAAATGCTTAAAAGAAAATTCGGAGATATTTTGTATTTTTGATTTGAACAATCGTTATTTTCCATTCGTTATTTATGAATATTGGTTCAATAAAACGCCTTTAAGCTATTTATATATTTCATCGCTTTTCTTTCTTTTTGGTAACATTTGGCAGCTAACTATCCTAAATTAAAAAAGGGTATAAAAAGTATCTTGAATCCATATACCAATATTTCAACAAAAACTTATTAAATTGCCTATTTTAGCGATTAATTCAGTCAATAATATACTTATATCTGCAACGAGTTTAAGTCTTCCCTTATGTTTCGATCTCCACTGAAATGTAAGTATGTTCTTTTCTGGTTTTCTACCTTTTAATTTGTCAATGTGGCTTTGAATCGAGCCATTATTTCAGTCCATTAAACTGCCAATTCGAGAGTTGATTTTAGTTTGCTATGCTGTTGATATTAGGTCTATATTTATTTTTGTATGTTCGGCAACAATGGTAACAGCTACAACCACTTATCGCCCACAAAACAAACAAAACCGAAAAAGTCCACAAAAACCGCATTACAACAAGAGCATCTGCAAAAACTACAACAATGTCAAATTCAAAAAACTAGAAAGCAAAACAATAGCAAATTATGGGTGGCTATAGAGCCCACAGTTAAGCCAATGGGCGTGGCCTTATATGGCCAGCACAGCCAGTAAATACGAGAACTCATTAAAATGTGTTGTAAATTGTAAGAGAAGCATCAGAGTCAACCCGCACCATCCACATCCACCACCACCCACAGTAAAAGGTGGTTTCATTGTGCGGTCTGGCCAGGATGACTGTGAGATTGATGTGTGTGTGTCCCTCGTGCGTGTTTCCGGAGGCTTATAGATTACATTTAAGCTAGCTGAGTACGTTGTTTATAGGGTTTATCGCCATCGCTAACCAAAACAAAAGCCATCAAACTCATTTGACTGCGACATTTGTGTGCACAGAACAACCATGGGGCAAAAATAATCACATCTTAGGTTAGGTTTAATCATTCCACTTTAATGTATTCTCTTAGTGCGTGTTCAGAGCTTACAAATATGTGAATTAATGTAGATGCTCTTAAGCATCACAGAAAAAAGCACCCATGTTTTTATAATATAACTAGCATCGAAGAAATACAGCTTATGCGTACTACCAGACTGCCGGCGAAGTTATGGGAGAGAGAGGAAATTTTCTCTCACTTATTTTTTATAGGAAATCGCATATGCTTCAAAAGAAGTTAGCCTTCAGCTTTGAATCGGTTACAAATGTGGAAAAGGGAATCAACAGCCTTTTTCCCAGAGCTCTTAACTTTTCGGCCCACTTCGGCTATTGACTAAACCATTATACCTTTTGCAACTGATTAATTTAAAAAGAAAGATACACGAATGCTGGCAAATTTTGACAAATCTATTAATCGAGCTTGTAATTTGATGTGCGTACAGTGTAAAGACCATTCGGAGAGCAGGAACCCTTGGTAAAAGTTTGAAAAGAACTGTTTTTCCTGTTTAATGCGCCTCACTTGAGCGCCTTGTTTATCGATTTTCTCAACGTTGAATGCACAGCTGAAAAAAATGTATTCGCAGTGGAAAGTTAATAAATTACACTTCAATTGTGCAGTCAACGTCATGTTCTGTATAAAATATGCTCTGGCAGTTGTTTGTGTGTAAATCTGGGTAAGCACCACGCCCACAAATTGCCTGACTGCCAACTGCCAACTGCCTGCTGCCTGCTGCCTCTTGGAGTCGCCTGTCAAATCAAATAATTGAACTTTCATTCCATTGTGGAAAATGAAACACATCCCCACATCCGCGCAGCAAACGCAAATGCCACACATTAAATGCGATTAAAAAAAGCTGCTGAAGTTTTATTGATTGAAGGCTCTCGACTGTACGATGCTCTGTAATTATATTAAAATATATCAGAGAAAGAGACGAACGAAATTTCAAAAAGGCGCCGCTCGACTTATAATTTGTTAATGCAATTAAGTCTCAAATACTTCTTATGTCATTTATAAGCTTTAAGCATATGGACCCTTTTGGACACTTTTGATGTTCACAGGGTATGCAAAGTCAAGCAGAAATGGCGAATGTCGATATGAAAGTGATGCCAAAAGAAAAAAACACACATTTCTTCTTAATCCATTTTGATACTCGCCCACCCGCTGATGGATTACTCTCGTTCAAATGTCGAATCTTGTTAGTGCAGTTTGCCACCATCAGCTACACCAGCAAAACGTGGCTCAATTGTGGGCTGAAATGCGTTGACTTTGCCTCGGGCTTTATCCAACAATGGCAACATCTGCTTCTGCTGCTGGCTAACAAGCTAAAGGCGCCCGAGAGTTGGTGATTTTTTACGCTCTACATACAGTTGTCTTTGGCTCTGTATAAGGACTACATTGTGCTACAAAATCTCAACATGACTCCGTTGAAAGTATGATTGATTCTTGCGGTTAAATTAAAATCAGACCACCTGCAGATTGATTTAATTGATCAATGTTTGTTTATTGTTTAGGGACCTACTTTTATAATTTGAATATGTTTTTTTTTTCTCCACATATCACTCAACTTCTGTGATTTGGTGTTGAGTGAGTATTGCCATAACCAATCTATACTTATGTTAAGCTCTCAATTTGAGAACAATTTGAGAACACCACTTACACAAACACATTTGTTACTTTGAAACTTAATTTTTGTTGCGGTGTTTCATATATTTATTTTTGAACAGGCGGATATTTGTCTTAATCTTAAAGTTAAACTGCCTGCAACCTGGTGGTGGAAAATGCTTCATTGTACGCTCACATTTTCGTTATATTGCTTGTAGCTTTGCCCGATAATTATATGCCTCCTACTGTTCTCTGCTCTGCCCTGTCCTTGTCCCTGCCCTTGCCCTGCCCTGCCCTGCTGCTGCCTCTTCCTCTGTCACTGTGGACCGTTTAATTCCCCGGGGCGACAGACATGCCAAGCTGTTACTAGGTAGGCACAGCCAACATTTATTCTTATTTTCCTCTCTGCTTTGCTGTTACTTTGTTTTTTTTTCTGCCTGAATTTTTCCGTTTATTAGTGTTTTGAGTCGTTTTGTTCGCATTTTCGACTGGTTTTTATGTTGCCAAGTCTGCTTTTGCTTAATTTTCGCAATGCCATCGACGGGGATTACATAACCAAGTGCTCTCAAAAGAATCACGACTCAGACATTCTTATTGTTCAAATTTGTTGTTGCCTTTTTTTATGTGTATGTTAGCCAAGATCATTTTGTGATTTTAAGAGCATCAAACAAAAACAGGATGAAATAAGAGAGATATGTGTACAAAAATGTTGTGTTATTGACACCTTTTTACAACATATATACACAGGCAGGTAAATTTTGCCTCTATTACAAATTGTTGTGCATTTTCTTTCAAGTCATCTATGGCGCTCTATATACGATGTGAAGTATACACATCTAGGTTTATTTTACATTCAAAATGAATTGTTGTGTAATTTTGTGGTGCACCACAATACACAAATTTGTTTTTGTAAAAAGTCTATGCACAATGCCTTTTTGTATGGAAAGTAAATATTATATCAGTTGAAAAAAATTCGAATGATTTTTTTAAGTCCTGCATGAATTCAGGACAGTTAATACCACCAACATAAAAAAGTATAAATAAACTGTGAATGAATGTAAACATGTACAGTTCTAGATATATTTACCAAATATTTAAGTTTCATATTTATTTATATATCTAGCTAAAGAAAATGTTTAAAATATTATTAACTCTTCGTTAGGTTGGACCTTTTCATTAATGCTAATACGCCAAAAGTCATACGAATTTTATTTATATATTTATAATAAAAAAAAACATTTATGAATTTGTTCTGACTACCTTAGCCAAGAAAATACGGCTATTAAAGCTATTTTTAGCAAAAACGGATCCACGCCAAAAGGTACAAAAAAATAAAAAAAAATTAAAATAAAACATAAAAGGAGACATTTCCGCAAAATTTTCCACCAAAATAAACAGCGCCTGCAGTGCGTCAACCGCGGCCATAATTTTGTGAGCGTTTTATGCTTTCTATGATGCGGTCAGCGCATAGCCACACACAGCATAGCCACACACACACACACACCCACATGTACACATACACGTTCACGCATGCAAAATAATTGTGCCGCTTAATAGCGGACACTCGCAAAAGCTTCGCTTTTCATGACGTCCAATCCGCTGAGCTGTCATAAAAACGCTTTGTTATGAGTCCGTATATGCATTTCAGACAATAAAGCGGTTTATGCTCTAATTCTATTAGCTCGAAAACCGTGTAGCAATTACCCAAGACAACAGCAACAGCTACAGCGACAGACACTTACGCACCCATACGGATTTAATTCATGTGACAGACCCGTCACCGGGAGAAACACTCGTAAGCTAGAAACTTCATATAAATAGGATGAATAGGACGGCTTACTCGATTATAAGCTCGGTCTGCGAGTTTGACGATTTTATGTCGAGCATTAACAAAGCCAATATAATATGTGTGGTATACAAGTAGATTTACAGAAAAATTAGGAAGTAAAGGTCATAGCTTAAGCTAGAATTTAATTTAGATTAGGTTCACTTTAATTGTTAGGACATTTATATGGGTTTCGAACTTCCGCTTAAATTATGAAATAGTAGATTATTTATTTAGATACGTTTTTTTTTTATATTTTATTTTCAGATATGGTGAAACGACTTTTTAATAAACACCATGCCTGTTTATCTTCTGTTAGAAGCGGATTTGACTTTGTAATATATAAATATATATTTAAATACTGAACTTAACCACAATTTATATATTATATGTACATATATACAAATATTTTGTTCATTTTCTTTTTCATATATTTTTATGGCACATGCCACCTAAACTCATGACCATCAACATTCTTTTTTGAGCCATTCCATTAACCCAGTTAGGTGCGCACTATTTTCACATATTCTTTGTTATTTTCTCTAACATGTATTTATTTCTATTTTTTTCCCGGGCTGATGTGGCATTCTCAAGTGCTTGCTAACAAAGTTGGCACAAGATTACTAATACGCTCCATTGTACGTGACTCTTTGCTGTCAGCTAAATCAAGTTTCATTATGTGCCAAACAGCAGGGGTTGAAGCCGAGAGTGAGATAAAGATAAGAAGCGAAAGAGAAATAGAGAATGAAGAAGAGGGTCGGATATTGAGGGGATTATTGCTATTGTCGTTAACGCTGCCAACTTGTGCATAAAATACCTGCTGCAACTTTTGCTAATTGTGCTCCAAGCATACGTTTATAAATGACGCTGTCATAGAATGGACGTAGGATCTGTAGCAGCGGAATCATCAGGACTCAACTATGGGGCAAGTTTGCAGCATAATTAAGGCACAGGCACGCCTCTGGTTAGAATCCGTATACCATTTGCATGAGTAGCACGCACGTCAACAACAACAGGAACAAGAACAAAACAGAAATGACAACAATTCTGAGCAGACACTACCTGACCACAAGCATCGAGCACGAAGGTGGAATAACTGCTTCAGTTTCAGCTTCAACACAGTGAATTTGTTGGATCCACTTAGTCATTTAATCAACTAACTGAGGCTCTAGTCGCTGTGCATTTGAATCAGCATTCAAATTATAATACTTGTCACATCTGCCCAGATCCGCATGCATACATATACATGTATGCATTAGTACATAAATATTAAACACTTTTTGATGCTGTCTCTGAAAATTTGCATTGCAGCTGCTTATTATATATGCGTCCCCAGAGTACCCAAAGAAACAAAAAAAAAATAAATTGTACGAAAAACGTAAATGTGTTTTGAATGGAATGACACTGGACCAGGTGCTCGGTGAATTTCGTGTAGCTTGTCCGGGATTTTTGGAACCTTATTTTTTTGGATAGCAATCTTCTTGTGTCATCTTTAATTATACTTTGCTTTCAACTATCATTTTGTTATACTTTTCTATATTAGTTTTTTGGTTTACTAATATTTCCCATATTTTCGTCTCACTCACATAATTAATAGTAACATATTTTTTTCCCCATAATTGATACTGTCTCTTCTCAAGTCATTACATTATTTTCTGCTTGTGTAACATATTTGTTTCTTTTCTCTTCCATCCTGTGAGTTTGCAACTTGAGCACAAGTAAAAGTTTTTAAGCTGCTTTTCGATCTATCATGACATATTGATGGCAGGCAATCGCAGTTACAAAAAGTTTTATTACAGCCAGTTAGTTAAACAGATGAAAGCGAATAAAGTGTTTCCATAACTGCATAAATTGAACTTACTACAGATATTACGAGTTAATAATTAGCTCAGCTCAGCTAAAATTATGTTAATTAACTGCAACAATGAGAATTATACTAGTGAAGTGAAAATAAATATGGGCAGCTGGGTACACATGAAATTACGATAACAAAGGCTCAGCACATTTCTATACAACTTAAATATTCAAATATGTTAAGAGGTTTATATGTATGTGTATGTGTGTATGTGTGTGCATCTGTTTGTGCTCATAAATACTTAAGAACATATCCAGGTATGAATTATTACAATGGATATATGGAAGGACCTGTGATCTGTGTTTGGTTAGTGTCGAAAAAGCTGCACTCTAATGGAAATGAATCTTTTCAAAGCTAACTGTGCCCAGGTCCGGGCCAAGAGTTGCATAAACAATGCCCAAGCGGATAGCAGTTACTGTGGCAGCTGCAAGTTCAGGTATGTGGCATGTGTGAACATGGGCGGGGCTTGCCATATACGGTCGGCCTCATTAGCCGCAACAGAAATACCAGCAGCAGCCAGACCGCAATGCATTATAAATTTAGCTGCTTCAGCACACACGAATTAATATGTATAGAAATATATATGTACACACACGTTCCATTCCATTCAATGCCTGGCATCCTTCGCTCATTTAATTATTCAATAATAATAAATGATATAACGTATCTATATAATGGAATAACCAAGTGTCTGTGCGGTCCCAAGTGCAAAAAGCTTTCTTTCGTGGCACTAAGTAAAACCAATATTTAGTCAGCTACATAAGCACCTCACATACATACATATATATGTATATTCTTACATGAATACTTACACATGTATGTATACTTTAGTCCCTGGCTGTGGGTTGTGTGTGAGCGTGTGAGTGTAATGTAAATGTTAAGAGCAAAGCCTACCACTAAATGTTGATACGCTACAAGCTTAATTTGAATTCTGAGTTTGGTGTTTTGAATGATTGCTTGCCTATTTCTCTATAAATCTTTATAATTTTATAATAAAAACGTTCATGAATGTCTTGCAAATATTGCTTTCTGAAGCCAGTTCAATTTTAACTCAAATAGAAATTAAATCTATTGACAGGGTAAAATTTATTAATTTGAAAAGTTCATTTATTTGAGTTCAAATGTACCTAAGATTTTATATAATTTTCGGATACGATATTTATTTATTAAGAACCTTAAGAACCATTTAATTATAATGCTTATGGTTCTCCAATTAAGTGCATGAAGTCGCATTAGAAAATTTTACTAACAAATTTCTGCAGGTTATACATAATATTTCTAGGAATTGTAAGTCCCTTGAGTGCCAAAATAATCTCAATGGATTAGCTTTTAATCTTAGTTACTTACATAAATTTGAACCGTGCAGCAATTGTGGAAAAAGCCACTGGCAAACTTCGGGCTATATCTACGTTCTTTCTGTCATGGTATTGGCAGCGTAGGCATATACACTTAATAAGTGGCAAATGCTTAGAATTTGCAGAGGTAAACAAAAGGCGGCAGCAAACCGCAGCAGGCTGCCTGAAAGCAGCAGCAGCTGCGGTTTTCTAATCTTGTATTATATAATGCGATAATCCTTGGCAGAATATCCTTTGTAATTTTGTATTCGTGCATGAAATGTGGCTGCAGTCGGATAAACTAATTTGCAATTGGCAACAGCTATGCAGCTGAGAAAGTTTGCGGTTTTGCTTTGGATAAATTGAATTAATTAAATTTAATGAGAACAATCAAAATACCTTTGACAGAAGTACCTACTCATCAATTGTAGCACACACATACCTGTAAATAGAATAAATAGGAAATTTGAATTGAATATTATAGTTATACGAAAACCACAAATGAACTCTCATTCCCAACCTCAAATTTGAACAGTGCTTGGCTTGCAATGCTATGTAGAAGGCATATAAAGTAAGAATGACAAAGTTTTGTACATTTTCCAGCACTTATAGCGCGGTCAACGAGTCGTATAATTAATGTTCTGCCGGCCAGACACAAAAGCAGAAAACTGAAACCGAAGTCAAACACACTAAAGCGGCACTTGTCACTCTTTTAACTGCACAACCCAAGATAGTTGCACTTTTGTGGGCGTGGTAATCACTCTCTATTTCTCTCTCTCTCTCTCTCTCCATTTGGGATGGGTATGTATGGTTTGGTGGTTAAGTCATTAAGCCAATGTCAGCACTGAAAAAGCGCCGCCAGAATTCATCGCAGCACATAAAACGCACCACATCTCAAAGAGCCCCGTATCATTTTGTGTGTGAATTGACTAAGAGTGTGAGGCAGGCTGTGTCTTAAATTGGCTAATAAACATGACAGCTGCCACTGCCACTTCCACTGAAACTGCTGGGCCGCTTGGTAGGCGGCGTTGGGCGTGTGACTTTATGCGGCTGGATTCTTGCCGGGCCGCTTGGTAGGCAGCGGTGGGCGTGTGACCTTATGCGGCTGGCATCTTAAAATGCTTGCGGCTTCATTAAGCGCTCATAACATAAACACATGAAATGTTTTTTTGTTTTTTTTTTTTTATTTTGTGTCCTCAAACCAGCATTTCGACCAGGCTGTTAAATCTTAACGGCAATGGGGCGTTTGCAAAGTGAAAATTATGGAAGACAGACATTATGAAAACAAAACAATTAAGATAAAAAAGGACAAATCAAAGAAACTTTAAACAAATCTTTATAAAAAACAAATGTATATCTTGAAAATTGATATTAACACGTATGATTCGTCATTCAGAAAATTATATTATTTATTTTATTTTAAATTAGAATTTAATTTGTATTGTTTTATACTCTCTTTACCGGGTTATGAGATGTTTTAAAGCAATTTTGATTAAAGCATATGTGTACGCGCTCATCTGTACTAATATGATACAAATTTATGAGCCAAGGATAAACATGTTCAATCGCAAAACGTGCTTTAATTAAAATGTGCGTATATCATTTATTAGTTTCGTAAAATTAAATGTTGCGTCCTAAATAAAATGAGACGTATAAATTAAATTAGTGAGAAGTATGCTCGTAAAAGAAGGACGCCATCGTTTTATGCGTTAGGTTAGGAGGTGTGTCCTTAAGTACACACAAAGGACATAACTTTGTTGCGGCTTAGTGCCGTTGAGAGACGCCGAACGAGTTGTATCATAAAATGTGACCCACTGTTTTTGGCCACTTTACTTTGTTGTATTCGAGTTGGCGGGCATATTGCGAAAGTTTTCGGTTGCAGCAAGTAGTGCGTAAAATTTCATTGCGATATGCACAAGTTGTGCAATAAATTTCCAAAATTATTGTTCACATTGAAGCGCAAGTATTTTATGTCTATATCGATGTGCTTCGATTGCCTTTATGTGTGTGTGTGTGTGTGTGTGTGTGTGTGGGTACTTTTGGCCATGGCCCGCTTTCCCCACGCATGTCGCATTTTAGGCGCGTTGCCCAATATAACATATATCCATTTGTATATCCTTTGTTGTTAGTTATTGTTGTTTTTTATGACTTTATGCCGGTTGCGGCTTAACTGATATTGAGTTATATTTGTTTTTGGCAGCAGCTTTGACAGCTGGGCTTTAATGTTTTATTACGGGTAGTAAGGCTGTGGCGCAGAGTGTGAGAGAAAACTAGCCACGAATTTTATTTCATTTTATTTTTTATTTTTATAGATTTATGGATGTTGGCAAAGTACAAATGGGCTTGTCAATAATGACTTTTTTAAGATTTACAGACTGTTGCACAATTTATTTGCCAAGCTTTGTTCACGCGAAGTTCGCTTAATTGTTTTTTTGATTTAACTACTAATTAATTTTCTACATAAGAACTTATGAATTTTGTTCTGTTTGTTTCAGCACTGCTTCCTGCAAGCATCCGTTTTCCGCTCAAAAGTTTTCAATACAGCTTTGGAAAAGGGGAAATTTAAGCGGAATTTCAAATAATGGGATTTCCGATAGATTGTCTTGTCAATTAAACTGCTAGCTTTAATTCATTTCAGCAAATATGGCATGATAGCAATCAGCAGCAGGATTACCAAGTTGAAACTAATTAGTTTGGCTTAACTCATGAAGTGTGCAAAAACTTGAGTCGCTACAGAAACTCCAAACAGCAACTACGACTGCAGCAGCATAAGCAGCAATCCAACACTAGAAATGTTTGCTAATTCGCAGTTAATTAGACATCATTTGCATTACCACTTGACAGCCACATAAACTTTGGTAGCACGCAGACCAGCGCGCAGTTGACAAGTTTGCAGCAACTTTGAAGTAACGGATATGCAACTTCGACGCCTCGCTGTCAAAATGTTTGCAGGTGTTGGTGAGTGTTTATGTATATTATGCCATATGTGTCAGTGAGCGAGTGTGGAAATGTGTCTATATATAGGTTAGCAGCGGCAACAGTCAAAATGTGCGGGTCATCCAGTTGCAGCAGCCCGCAGCTGTAGCGCATCATTGCGCCTCTTAATTGATGTTAATTGATTGCGTGAGGGGCGGCGAGGGAAGCATTTATGGATGTCATGTTTGCCTTTTGTTGCTGCACAGCAGCGTTGATTGCTCCAATTTACGACTGACGAAAATTAAATAAAGCAAATTGCCTGTTTGGCACAGCGGGCCTCATAAATATGCTATACCAAATGCAACTTGGCCTGGCCTCAGAATTTGTGTATTTTTGTTGCTGTTACAGTTCCTGTTGGCTGTTATCGCATTTGCGATCGCGACCATTTCGAATTTTTATTTCATTTTTGCTTGGCTTACGAATAACATTTCACACGAACACAAAGCAAATATGGCAAAAAAAAGTTGCGATTGGAATTTCTAGACTGCACACTACTCTGTTTCCTGGTGACAGAAAGAATGGAACTAGATTTGTGGCTTGATTTGTTACCCAATAATCCACATTAGGCAACAATATTCTTGTTAAAAATCTCATCACCTTTTCCAATATAAGTTTAATAAATCAGTTTGGTTTTAAATGGATATGCAGCTAGCACTCATGCCATAAATCCAATATGCGCTTTTTGCTTTGGAAACAGAGTATTATGAAATACGTTGAATTACACACACAGCCTCACACACACACACACACACACACACACACATAAGCACGCGTAGCGAGCATGTGGCAACAAATTTTTGCGCATTTGAATTTCATTTTATTTAATTTTGTGTTATTCAAGACGACCCCTTTCGTATGAGCTACCAAATCCAGAGCAATTGTTTTTTTATGTGTGTGTGTGTGTGTGTGTTTTCGTCTTTTGTTAGCTTTGTTTCTGTTTCTGTTTCTGTGTATGTCTGTGCGGCATTCAAATAAGTAACGGCGAACACACGTCGAGCAGCAAATTTATGTTGTTTCAATAACAATTTAAGCCGAATAACATCTGACAACAACAACTCCAACAATAGAGGCAACAACTGAAATAACAACAACAATTGCACAAAATACAAGCAGAATAAAACGGCATGTTGAGTATATTAAATTGGCATTTATTTGATTTTTGTTTTTCGCTTTTTGCGCCTGTTTCCATTTTTATGCTGTATATCTTTTATTTTTGATTTTTTCTTTTAGCATATTTTTGGGCAAATTTAAATAATGTTCGCCTGGATTTTTATGGTTGCTATCGGCTGTCATTTTATGCGTATTTCTGTGTGTGTGTGTGTGTGTGTGTGTGTGTAAGCTTGTGAATTGGGTTTATTTTTGGGTTAAAGTGTCGCTGGGATTTCTAATTGTGTGGCCTGGCAATGCTATGTAGGATTTGGAAGCGTGCCAAGGACACTGGGATACCGGGCAAAAGCTCTTAGCATACTTATCGCCACAGCAAATGTCGAAAATAGGACAGAAACCCTTAGGCGTTGAGCTCACAGCCAAACAAAAAATAAAAGGAAAAATAGAAAATGGCACAACGATTTGGAGATTATGTAAACGATGTACTACAGCTTTTTTTTTTTTTTTTCTTATTTTTTCTGTTGTTGCTATCGGCCATCGAATGCGTTGTGATATAAAATAATTATATTATATTTGCAAGGTTGTAACTTGTAATATATGCCTATTAGGTTATACAATACTTTATGCCATCAAATAGAAAATTTGTTGTAATATGTAAAATATATTTTTGAATAAATTTTGAATTTATTGTATTTAAAGTGATCCAAATCCGACTCTCATTATCAATTTAATCGCACAATTCAAAACGTAAATTATGCCATTAATCTCCATCAATAAGCGCTTCAAGAGAAATTAAACAGTTTTATTGGCTCTTCAGTCACATTTAATCTCCAAGGCATTCATTAAATATTAAATTTTAAAGCCAAAGCGAACCGAAATAACAGTTTTGGTCAAAAAAAGACCGAAAAAGAAAAAAATGTTCAGCATGATTTTTTTATGTAGCGGCAGAAATAATTTGCGCACCTTTTGGGTCAAGAGGCGCACTCCAGCTCAAGGAATCGGAACTGAATTGACTTTTATGTGGGCCATAAAAAGGATTTTAATGTGTTTATGCGCGAGCCAAAGTCAACAAGCTGACCGCAATCCATGGCCCCAAAGGAGTCTCGAATGCGGGGCAAAACCATAAATCCACACAAGAATCCAAAAGTAGATTTCGACCCCAAAAAAAAAAACGGAATTTGCCGTGAGTGAAAATTGCAGGACATTTTTACGTCAGAAGGCGGAACGAGAATGAGTAAGGAATGTCAGCCAGAACACCAGACATATCTGGTTGTCATTGGCGCAGCCAAATGAGTTGACATTATTTCTAGCAACTAAGGAGACAGACGCATTCTGCTCATTTGCCTTTTAGGACATCAGCTATCGATCCGTGCTACGTGCCAGACAGTGACTGGGCTTGTAGTTATTTGTCGCCCACGCTGACAATCTTTTGGGATGCCACTTAGCATAAAGCTGCTGATAAAAATACGACGCCATGTCCTGTGGCTGCTGTTTACCTTTTTAGACACAACGCAAATCCTTCAGAGCAATCAATTTGTTTTTATTGAATTTTCTTGCAGCACTCACACTCCCATTCGCATCTCACATCTTGTCAATTTGGCTAGAGGACATTCATTTCGACTAAGCACACACACATACGCATGATATGCTGCTCGGCGGGCGCTCGCATCACCTTTTACACCTGTGCTCCACATGTTGTATGAGTGACGCATGGCTCAGCATTTGTTATGGCTTACGATCTATTCGTTGGCGGTTCTCTAACGTCTCTAACGTCTCTACTTCTTTTTTCTGGTTTTTTCCTTTTTTATTTTATTACCTGTTTCCTGTTGTTGGCCCAGAGCAATTGCCACGTTTTTCCGCATGTCAAAATTTATGCTGTAAAATTGTTCGGGCTACAGCTAAACTAACGTATAAAGTATACGCCCCCTAACAATGTGTGTGCGTGTGCCTCTGTATGTGGGATGTTATTTGGCTTTGGCTCATTGCTTACTTTTGCTGGCTTTCATTTTTCAAGCTGATTTCAATCGCCCACTGGCTCCTTTTCAAAATTTTTGGCATTTTACATGTGCTAACCCATGAACGCCCGCTGTGCGGTGCGGTCTGCTTTGTTCTGTCCGAGTCCGTTCGGGGTCTGGTCTTTACCGGTGTTGTTCCAGGCGCTTGGCAACACCCAAGCACGGATACAAGGGCTGGCACATTCTCGTCCTCGTTTGTTATCAGCAAATGCCTGCACGCACTCACCACACTATCAGTCCCGAACACATCCTGAATTAATGAAGCTGCGCTGGAGTTGGAGGATTGGAATGGCCCCCAACTCTCCTGTCAATCCTCATTGATATTCCTAAGGACTTTATATGTTTTTCGTTTCAACTCTAAGTATATCAATCTTGTTTACTCTATGCTTAAGAGTTTATTAATTATTATTTTTGTTTTGTAACGGATATTACATTTAGTTGGGAAGTGTAATTACTTGAAAACAATATAATTAAATTAATTAAAAGAGTAGCAAAATACACCAAAAAATATTCTGTCAACCATTATAAAATTGTTTGACGAAGGTTGCATTTGGCTTAATTAACCTTAAATTGCTTTAAATAAAAATAGGTATTTTTTCCATTTAATTTACTTTAATTACTTATATTTCAAAAACATTTTGATAAAATGAACTCACATTTTTCCAGCTTTATAAAGAATTTATAATTTTACCCTTGACCCTAACACAGATGAAATAATAAAATCCCACAACAAATGCGGCACCCAATTCGAATAGACGCAAAAAGCCAGTGAAACTCTCAGCCCCATTCAATTTACCACTTACATAATTACTATGTGGCGTAAACACGCCCCTTCGGGGCACGCCCACGTTTATCAAATTGCCACCCGCAGTTCAAAAATACAAAAGGCAGAAATTGTGTTGGCTTGAAATATTGTTGTTAAGGGTCGCATTTATATACATGTTTATATATTTTTTTCGGTGGTCTCGCTTGCAATTATTATAAAATGGCAAAGAAGAAGGACACACAGTTGCGGCGGCAGCACTAGCAGCAAACAAGGACTCGTGACGCCATTCGCGCTCCTTAGAGACTCATTTTCAAGTGCTGGGCCCCTCAGCAATTTCTCAAGTGGGTCAACTAAAGTGCTGCAGAGCCCACAGAGTAGAGTAGAGGCTGTAGAGGCAGTAGCAGCAGCAGCAGCAACAGCAACAGCAACAGCAACAGCGGTAAGAGTTCAAGGATTTTATTGTTGCACAAAATGTAATTGAATACAATGAAATTACGGTAAAGGCAGAACGCACCAACGAGAAACGGAATAGCAAACGTTCTATGCAGTATTTAATTGCGTTCATTGTTTGCCCAGATGGGCTCTAAGTTTGTGTGTTTGTCTCTAAATGTGCACAGATTGCAAGTTAAAATTGGTTGCAGAGGAATCCCCTCTTCTAGTTTATCCTTGTGCGCCTCACAAAAGCTAGGTGAACACACGTATATGATAACTATTATTGCACGTATTAATATTTAAAACTCGATTGAATATCAATGTGCTTGGCGTGCTTCGTGCAGAATGTCAGATAACTACAAGTGTCGTACTTTGTTCTAGTTGAATTGGGTGTTAGAATATAGAATTTATAAATAAAAATATCACAATCTATTGATTTATTTTATTAAGGCTCTTGATGATGTTTAATAACATTTTTACCCATTAAATTCCACAAGAAAATCGTTGAGCCTTGTTTTTATTTTTATTTTACTGAAATGTTCAACACACTTTGCCAACTTTATTTTCCGTTTTCGGTTACAAACGAAAACAACAACTTGAAGTAAAACACGTGCTAGGCAGAGACACGCCAGCTTACACAGCCAGACACACAAGATGCTTAAGCATGTTTACAATTTTTTACGTATTTCTCTCTATATACTTGCCACCCTGCCAACAGCTATATTTCCTGAAAAGTGGTCACTGCCCGAGCAGAGCTCAATCAACAGCCTCCGACTGACCTACATTTAACAATAAATTTGCCAACGCCAAGTAGTGTACATAATAACAACAACAACAACCCAGAAGTCTGTAATAGGGAGAGAGAGAGAGAGAGAGAGGGACAGGGAGAGAGACCGAGTGTCCGAGAGTAAAAGAGAGGGGCATATATACATACATATATAATTCAAGCTTATCACGACGGTTCCACACCATTGCGTATTAAAAACATTTTTGTTACGCCAATAAAAACTCGCAACGCAAATTTTGCATAATGTGTGCCATAAAAAAAGAAAGCAAGTAGAAAAGCCCCCCAAACCTACTGTTTCTTCTTCTTCTTTTTCTTCCGCTTGTTGACATTTCCCTTTTTGGACGCAAACTAGGCAATGGGGTTATAACGAACAGCCCCAACACAAACCCCAACCCCAACCCCAACCCCAACCCCAACTCCCTTGCAGCCATAGGCTCATCTCGGACTCGCACTCGGACGTATTTTGTTTATAATGTTTTCCTATTTATGTAGCTGCTGTTGCCAGAGCTACCACCGCCTGTGCAGCGACTTCGTTTTTTATTGCTCACCATTAAATGAGAGACAGTGTAGAGGGGGGGTTGGTGGTTGGTGTGTGTGTGGGGGGTGGGGGCAGAAACATTCTGGCTCGTCTGCTGAGTACCGACTGATGTTGTGAATGTGTGTCGTGCCCCTCGGCGCGGCCATTTTGTGAGACAAAATGGCAGATGAAACAGCACCGGCAGCAGCAAAAACTATGCATATTGTTTATCATTAACAAGGTCAAGCAAAAGACGAAACAAAAAAAAAAAAAAAAAAAACTAAATTCACTTTGATGAAAGAAAGCTGTTACACGCTGCCTGTCAAGAGGGAGGGGGAAGGGGCACATGGGGGTTGCAAGCTGACATTAATTTTGTTTTCATGGCACAAACCCACGGGGCTGACAATTCCTTCCTTTCAACCACTTTCATGCGTCAAACGCTGTTCCCTCTTTTTATCTGCGTGTGTGTCATTGCCAAATGAAGACATTCTGTTGCACAGTGTATTTTTTTGCGCCTCTTCGTTTTGCGCTTTTATTTTTTCTCTTTCTTTCTTTTTTTTTTGTAGACTGGTTCTTTTTGGCCATCGCGTTAGCTTGATTGACATGCCGTCTGCATTCTGTGGCTCTTTCGCTCGCATATCCTTTGCTTTTTGCGAGCTGACCGTGACACAAAAACAAAAGGACAACAGCAAGTGCAAAAACAAATTAGCACAGTATGCTGCATCCTCTTTTCAACCCACACCCCTCCCGCCTTTGACTGCTGATGCGTTTTTGACAATGAACATCAGCTGGCTGTCAGCTTGGGTGCCGCTGATGAAGTACTCAGTCAAAAATATCAAATGAACAAGGATATTTACAACAAGCACGTATGCTGGCGCTGAGTTGCGAGATTAAATTGTTGTATCACACATTTCTAGGTACACATATATTAAATGCCATAGATTACAACTTATATTTTGACATATTTTAAATATCTTTTATTTTAACTGTTTTATTTTAGTATTTGTTTGGTATTTTCAATATAAGATTGATATAAGTAATTGACTCGATTAAATAAAATATGTGTAGTAATAATTCACTGTATTCAAAAACAACTTCTCAAATGTTCTCTATTGTGTATGTAAATAGCCAGCCGTTGGTACCAAAGTTGGTTGGCACATGGCAAAATTCAATGACTGTGACTAAAATCAGGAAGCACATGCCGTGCGGCCACGCCCATGGCGCCCACCAAATGGCGCGTCAACGCTGAACAGGAAGGCTTTCCTCGTAGCATACATTGTGGCTTATTTATGGGCTCAGTCAAGTTAGAGACTTGACGCACTTTCGCTTTCGCCTGCCACTTGAGCCATAACACATTGTGGCAACAACAATAAAAGCGATGACGACTGATGATATGCATGTGTAGCAGCCAAGAGGCACTGAAAGCATTGCGATTGCTCAAGATAAATGGCAAAGATGGGGGAAATGGTATGAATGAGCTGGGGCACTGCTCAATAGCCATAGCATAACGGAATACAATAGAAACACTTGATTTATATTTATTATGTTGGCCTGCCAATATTAAGGTTGGTCCTGAGCCACTGGCCAGCCACTGTGGCTGCTTTATTATAAGACAATGGCGTTGACAGCAAAGAAATATGGCCATGTTGCAGAAATGCCAAATGGCAATTAATGCTTTACACCCCAGCTTCCGCATGGTCCGCACCAAGCTATTTCAAACCTGAGCCCTTTCGGCAGCTATTTGAGCAAGCTATGCGGCATTCATTTGCGCTTTCAATCATGCATTCATTTATTCATGCGCTATGCATATTCGAGTGCTGCGCTTTGGCTTTGTCTGTGCGACAACCTTGAAATGGCTGCACCACCGCACCACATTATTAATTGAAAAAAAAAACCAAAAGAGATATACAGTCGGTAACAATGAGTGCATCATCATCATCATTCAGGCATACAGTATATTCAGTGAAAAATTGCCAGAACTGTGCCCAACTATTAATATCCATTTGTGTAATGCCAAACAATGCGAATGCAAACAGACAAGGAGGTGAACGGTGAGGGAAAAGAGTGCAGAGGATATAGAGGAAATGAAACAGTGCAGAGCAGAGAACTCATGTGTGTGTGGCAATGATTCCCCGTGTATGGATACTCGTATTGTTGCATTGTTGCATACAAATTTCCATAATTATAAAAAAAAAAAAAAAGAAAAAAAATTGTTCAACAGTCTCTCGAATAGACGGCCCAACCTTGAAAGCGGCCCGGTTGGTCACAGAATTGAAAGCTGCTTTTGGCGTCAGCGACAACACGGCGTATGCGGAATATTTATGCAAATACCCCAACAATATACACACATGTATAAATAGAGAGTGAGAACGGATCACCAAACAAAGCCGTAACCATATCCGTATTCCGATGTTGCCTCTTTTTACAGCATCAGTGATTTTCCTTTTTATTTTATTTAACTTATTTTTTTTTGCATTCTTGTTTTTTTTTTTTTTTTTTTTGTTATGCGGGTTTCTCTTTATTGTCGACGGCGTCAGAGTGTGAAAATGCGAGTTTTAAATAAATTAAATGTAATATGTATGGACTGGGAAAGGTCGTCGCTGAATATGCTATGAGATGTGTGAAAGGCGTGATTTTCCATCTCTTTGGGCATCTGTATCCAAATCAGATTCGCTTAATGTGCCGCTGGATTTGTGAAGCACTCTTGCGGAAATTTGTTTGGTAATTGTTAAGCTTTTCTATTTAAAATTTGGGTTCGTTTTAAATATGATTAAGATTAATTTAATTCGTTTAATGAATTGCATTGTTAGCACTTTATTGA
This sequence comes from Drosophila anomalipes, assembly GCA_035041615.1. Taxonomy (NCBI): domain Eukaryota; kingdom Metazoa; phylum Arthropoda; class Insecta; order Diptera; family Drosophilidae; genus Drosophila; species Drosophila anomalipes. The sequence continues at coordinate 8,616,471 of JAWNKZ010000064.1, read as the reverse complement.
GCGTTGTTATTATTTCAAAGTTATTTTATTATATTATATTTATTTTCTTTAAATTAAATATGTATTTTTTGGGCAATCAATTTATTTCCTTAAAATGCTGTATGCTAAAAGTAAAGTAAAGTTTGTTGTTTTCCACATGTTGATATTTTATTATACAATTTTAACCGCAATATAAATTTCAAGCAATCAGCTTTTTTCATTTCTGAGTACTTTCAGAGACTGATTAATGGTATGAATTTGGCAGCTGAAATCAGTGGAGCAAATTAAGAGCGAATTGAATGCCTTGTAATTGAGCGTCAATGCCTTTAGCCGACTGAAAGGAAAGGCAGGGGCTACAAGGACATGCGGTCATAAATTGTATTGTGGCTGCCATTAAATGGGCAATTCTTCCGACGCTTCTGCCTTGTGTGCAGCTTGTTTGATTAAATTAAAAACAAGCCGCTCAAACACATGATAAATGTTTTATTGTTAAATGTAATTATTAATTCGACCGTGCGTCGCTTCTGGCAATTATTTTTCTGTTTTCACGTTGTTTTTTTTGTTTTTTTGTTTTTGTTTTTTTTTTTAATAATGATATAAGCAGCACATATTGATTTAAATGCTAACGTGCCATTCATAGCGCATTACGCATCAGGCATACGAAACGTGGGCCACGAGTGGAAAAGTTTTAAATTTTTCTGACACGCTGTCGTGTTGTTCGGGACGCTAAGCGACAATAAAGCCAGCAAGTACTCGACAGGCAGCCGTAAGTCACCAAGGGATCATAAAATATCAATGCCCAGCTTTGTCAGCTTCAATTGGCAACGTACCGCAATATAAAACATGTTACGCAAATAAGTATAAATAATAACGTCGGAAATTCCCAAAGCAACGGCTGCTTGTAAGTCACATTTTAATGCAATTTAAGAACTGATATAGGGATTGTGAAGACCTTGTAGAAAATAAACACAGCTGATAGGAGGCAAAGGGTTGCCAAATAATATCTGCAAAGATGTAGAAATAAATTACAAAATAAAAACAACAGCTTTATTAATCTGATTGAATTGCACAATAATAATGGTTGTTCTACTATACTATACTATAATTTGTTAACTTATTTTTCCCGTTTTCTCAGCCTTAATACATATTATATATGTTTTAGTAGATAATGAACAAATTTCTCTTAAATGTTATTTGCCATCGTTACGTTTTGCTTTTAAAAACGCGTGTCACACTCGTCTACAACAACTGCATAAGGCGTAGCAGTTGATTCCACATCCTTTTAGCTGATTTTGATTAAACACCCACTCACGCACACACACACACACACACAGACAGACAGACAGACAGACACGGGGAAGATGTCGCATCCTTTGGCACTCAAAAGCCCTTTAACCGTGTGACACTTGTCTTCGTGTGGAGCAACAAGGATAACGCGCTCTGCTTCCCAAGCTATTGTTTTTTATTTCGTGCGACAACCATAACGACCCTCTTTTCACCCATCTCCACCATCCTGCTCTACTTTGCTGTTTAAGAATTTTAATTTTAGAAATGTCTTAAAGTGTTTGCGCCACCTTTGAGGGCAGTGAGGTGAAGGCTACGCATTGCGGTTCCAAGTGACTTTGTGACGAGTTAATATACAAATATTCAAATTTAGTCAAACGGAGACAGCACACGACTTGAACTTTTTTCAACAACTTTTCCAGCAAGACTTTTAAAAAGAACATTAGTTAATTAAGTAAAATGTTCCTGTTGCATTACACATTTATTATATTTTCTGTAGTCAAAATTTAAATTCCTTAATATACATTAAAAGCATATTGTGTTTGGATTAAAATAAATAATTGAATTTAAAATATAAGCTAAAAATATGTTCAATTATATAAATTAATGCATTTATTTTAATAAGTAACAATTTTTAATGCGTAACAATATATTTTTTTCTTATAAATTATTAAATTTATTTACGATAAATATTACGAAAAATGTTGGATGTAGTTTATAAAATTGCTCACTCTTCAACGTGCCGTAAAATAACATCGGAAATGTTTATATATATTTAAAGTAGCATGGCAGCCATTACAAGTTATTGGTATCAGTGCAGCGGTGCAGGACACAAATGGGACCTTAATTAATTTCCCATATTGTGAAAGCGTCACATGCAAAAAAAAAAAAAACGTCGCAATAAACTTGACAATCCCAGCTCGTGTGTGCTGTAATAATTTTTGGCTTAACTGCAAAACCTTTTTTTGGGCTGCAGCAAAAAAAAAATTAATTGGGCGGCAGAAAAAATATATATGACGGGGAGTTTCAACTGCAGCATCAGCATTCATTTTCATTATAAATGTCAACAGGGCAGCAGCAACAAAAAAAAAAGAAAGAAGATATTTAAACGACTTGGATAAAGATTGGAAATGAATGGGAAATTGGGAGGCGAATGGTTAGTAGTTCCCATGTGCAACAAAAACGAATGTAATTATTGTACATGTGCTGAAATATGAGCAAATTTATTTATAGCTCTTTCCGTGTATGTGCCAGGCCAACACGCACTGTGACATGAGCAATTGTCATTTTTGTCGTTTTTTGCTGTCGCCCCTGCTGGTTGTTGTTTTTTAAACGTTTGCTGTTGCATACATAAATGCTGCAGGCGGCAATCCATACACATGCAAGTATTGAGCAGCAGCTCCCATTTATATTTATATTTTTATTTATTTTTTTTGTTTGTTATTTTAGTGCTTTACGGCATTGAAACGAGTCTCGTTACCTGCCGGGGCCAACGTATCCTATGAGTTATGGCTTCTGGCTGGCGTATGATTAATATTCAATTACATGGCACAAGCAGCATGTATTTTACACACCCAACCACCGCCAATAAAAAGCGCAACCCACAATCCACATATATGGTAAGTTTTTTGCGCTTTTTATGCAGTCAGCCAGAAAACTTTGCTAATTGCCCCATACGTAAAAGCAAACATAAAAAAAAAAAAAAAAGAACAAAAGCAGCATAAACAACAATCGAATTAATGCACAGTCTGCAGTGGGGCGTCAGTTGCATCGATGGGAGCCACAAATGTGAAATTTCCTTTCATTTAATTATGCACATTTTGTGCTTGCTATTTCGGGTAAAGGATGCTTTTTAATTGGGTTACGTGTTTCTGTTTGCTTATTTGTATGCAGCGAAAATTGCGAATATTAATTGTGTGTTGAGGCAAATGAACAATTTTTTTTATTAAGCTGGCGATAGCTGATGATGTTTGCATATTTTCAATTATTGAATATGGTTTTTTTTTTGTGTCGTTAATTTAAAATTTTGGTTTTATTTATTAACTTGAAAAATATAGTTTTACCTTGCGATAATTTCTTTAGATTCGGGTATATCATCCACGATTCAGCCAGCTACTTAATTGCGCTGTTTTCTAATATAGTTTTAATTGCCAACAAAATTGTTAACAAAGAAAACTTTCCATGAATTTTCCTTAACTTCACCCAACCACACTTATTGTTCCCATTTTTTTTGTTTAATATAAATGGATATAATACTTCAAAGCACAAATATTGCGTGTGGCTTTAGCATAAGCCATTATATTCGCCTTTTGACAAGGCCAATTGCCGTGATTTATGATTGCCATTATTTAGGGCTTAGCGGCACGTGCTTTGCCTTCTTAATCTCCCATTTCAGGCAGTGTATTAAAATAATGCTAAACCACATCTAAATCATAACTTAAGCTCTTATCGCTGATGAAAAACAAAAATTGCAAATGTTATTTTAATTTACCAATAAGCTGCCCAAAAGGTCAAAGATCTGCTTTTCAATATTTATTACGCATATTTGCTTATTTGTTGCGCATTTCGCATTACATCATTTTAGGTGTCAAACAATATAAATTATTTAAACAAACAATTAAGTAAGTTATGTCACATGTCGTAGGCAAATTTGTATGAATACACAATTTTCATTTCTTTTATATTTTAAAGTTCAACGCTTATTTATTTATTTAATGTCAAGAAAAAAAATAGGAAAAGTAACAAATTCAATTAAATTATGTTAAAAATAAAAATTAAAATTAAATTAGAAAATATGGAATATTTATAAGGTATATCAGGGGGTATTTAAATGCAAAATGGTTCAAAATTTGTCGGGGAAAACCCAGAAAAGAACCAATCCGACCAATAAAAAGCAGTAGTATTAATTAGTTAAGCCCCATTACAAAGGCAAGCGAATGTGAAAGAATTTTTGTTGTTTGTGATTTTTAAAATGCGACACATGTAATTTGAATTGATTGCAAGTAATTAAAAATGAAAATCAACCCATTCATTATTTACGGTGTCTGTGTCGTAATAATTCAATTATGTTAAATTAATTACATTATTATGGCTATACGCCTGGCTAAATAATATTTAAAACTGCACTTCATTTTAGCATTTATTTTTGTTTATTTTTAATTTATAGAGTTGATCCAATGATCGATCCGCATATCATTTACCTCTACTTTTTTGCACACAGGCGAATACTTAGTGCGTGACAAATTCACACTCACTCGGCCAAAGCGCAGCTGTGTGAGCGAATTAATTTATGTATTTGTGGCACGCTTGATTTACCAGCACACACTCACCGATACACACACACACACCACACACACACACACATACGTTCAGTGGCCAACAAAGTTACGCCCCTAAATTGCATATTAATTGCTCATTAATTGTTGATTAGCCTTCAAGTGGGTATAGAAACGCGACGAGTGATAATCTCAGCTCAGTTTACCAACCCGCCCACCCCTTTCGAGTTCCACTCCATCCCTATCTCCCCGTCTCTCCTCTCCTTCTCCCTCTCCTTCTCTCTCTCTCTTTCTATTTCTCTTGCAATCGGTAAGCGCCACTAATCTTTAGTGTTAAGTTAAGTATACGCAAAACTTATCAAGAGGCTTAGCAGCGCTCTCTCTCTCTTGTTGCGCTCGGCATTAGTGCGACAAAATGTTGTAATCAATCAAATGTACAGTATACCGACAACCCCTCTCGAACCACCACGAACCAGCCGGTATGCCACAGCACCGCTGCGGGACGCCACTTGTCGGTTTTCTTCGGCCACGCAAATGCCTTGCAATTAAGCATTATTAATCACAGCGACTAATCAGCTAGCGGCACAAGAACTGAACACTTCCGCCCCAACAAATAATTACAATAGTCATCGCCCAAGGAGTACACATCCTGTCGCCCAGTTGCCTCCTTCTAGTGTCCTTGCCCTTCTAATGTCTTCGCCTTATTTTCACATAAAAATAAATATTTAAGTAAAAGTCGAGTGCGTTAACTCGAATGATTGAGCCGATGAGGCCCCTAGTGAATGATGTCTGCGGTGGAATTGGCTACCAAATTTGAGCATATGAGTTGTGTGGACATAACTTTGAAAACAATTGTCGATGTTCCACAAAAGAATATTGCATGAACAGATTGCTAAACGCTTTTTCTCTTCTTTTGTGAACCACTATATGAAATAATATTTTGATTCGCTCAATAAAACAAAGATAAAACTTAATATCAATTTTTATTTTATTATTTTTGTGTTTTTAATATTGATTGATTTTAATTTATCCAGTAAAACTTCAACCCATAATTCGTATTATAAATCTTATGAAAACATTAATTTTTAAATGAAATTAAAACATATTTAATATTATGAGAAGTTGTGAAAACAAAAAACACTTTCTTATTGCAAGTATAAAACAAATTTAATTTTTACTCATACTCAAATTTTAGCATTTTATTTTAAAAGCAGAACCAGACAAAAATGGAAAATTTACCATTAAATTAAGTTATGGCTTCAAATATTCGTTAAATATTACAAATTGGAAATCGTGCGCTTAAAATTGAAAAACTTTGCTCAAGTTAAAAGAGTCCAATTACTGTAAAAATAAATTAAATTCGTTAAGGCCTGTTTATTTTTTCAGCAAGCTTTGGTAAACATCTTTCTTATATATTTTGCATTTTATTTTCAGCTTGAACTTTACGTCTATAAATCAGTGCACACTCTTGAAGCTGTTACAATCTTTGGCCCAAATAATAAAACAAATAATAAACACGCACAAGCCGAAAACACTTGAGAAAAGAAAGATTGGCACAGTTCATAGTCAGATCGGGTCAAAGAGCGACTTGTGTGCTAATTGTGCCTCTTGTTGCTGTTGTTGCTGTTGTTGTTGTCAACAATGCACAAGGCACAAGGCACAAAGCACAAGGCACAAATGGGCCAAAAACATGACAGACAATAACAATGGCATCACGAAAATTGCCAATTTGGCTGAATGTATTGCAGCAACTTAGGACAAGCTGTCAGATGGCCAAAGTGTGGCAAAACACTTGACTTGCCGCAATGGCAGGTGAAGCTGCAGCGCAGCCAATCAATCAGCTTGGGACTCAGTTTGACTTGCCGCAAGACAGATAAGTGGGCCATAATTCTGGCCTAAGGAATCAGATATCGGCAAGTCCTTTTCAAGTTAAATGGCGCTTCCAACAAAATGCTTGCTTCACAATTTAATTATAAATGATTTATGACTCAATTACCGTTTCATAGACGTGTTCAACTTCCAAATGCTGTCCGAATCCTGCTGTGCAGCACTGTTTTTTATACCTTGTTGGGCTTCAAATTTATTTAAGTTATTTTGACACTGTCTAGCACATCACTTAATTTTTAGCATTTACTTATATACTTTCATATATATATTTTTCATATATATTTATATCTTTTTCTCTTCTCTTTTTTTTTTTTTTTTGAATTTGCTTTGCTTATTTATTAGAATTATTTCTTTGCTCTTCTTTTCTATAAAATTTAGACAAAAAAGTAGGCAACGTTTCTGGTGAGTTGCGACTTATTGGCGCCTGTGGCGTATGCTGTACACAAAAACACAAACACACGCACACAAACAGAGCACACACATACACAGACACAGCACTGTTTAAAGGCGAAAAACACTTAAGCTTGGCTGCGCCTGATGCTGATTTCCGTTTTGTTGTGTTTGCCGCTTTCTGTGGTCAAATTTGGTTATTTTTTTGGGGCGTTGTTTTTGGTCTCGCTGCGAGTTTCAAGCAAGAACTGCAAATGCCGTGGCCCAATCTATGCACACACACACACACACACATGTACACACACACACATGTACTCACAGACACACACACGCACGCACGCACACAAACACACACACAGAGAGAGAAACGCGCCCGTTGTGGAAATATTGTGGAAATTGGCGACGCGACTATCCGTTTCCGTTTGCGCTGCGCTTTCGTGCGGCCCGCTTGTCGTTACCAAACAACACAAAAATCGAACGTGAACTGGCACGAAAATTCGCCACTTCAGGCAACCGAAAACGGACGCTGCCTCAATTGCAATGCTTCGTTTCGGGCATTTCGCGCTTCACCCGAAGCTTCGAATTGCGAATGTTGTGCACGGCAGCGCCAAACGGTCGTTGCGCGAACTAATGCATTGCATTTGGTGAGAGCGCAGAGCGCGCATGGCAATCGATTTGGGCAATTTGGGAGGAGCAGTGCGAGAGAGCAGTTCCCGTTATTATTGAGCAGGAGAGATGGCTGCATGAAATGTACCACTTTCGGTTTAATAGTGGGGAAATCGATGTGCTAACTGCCCCTTTTCAAGGAGTGTTCGAAATTTGTTCGCACAGTGCTCAAAATTATGATTACAAAGTCGAAATAAATATCAGCACGTTTTTTTGACTATAGTACAATTTCGGCAAGCTGATATACCAAATGTAATATTGTAATATTTTTTATTGGGCGAACAAAAAAAATGAATACATTTAAATAGATAATAAAAGTTACCTTATTTGTGTATGGCTGATAACATTTTTGAGTATTGTGATTCAATTAATGTTATGTATTTATGCAACACCTTTATTATATATTGAAATTGTGCTCGAGCAGTTAATAATCTCATTTCATATCTAAATACTCAACTTTTTACATTTTCATTGCGTGGAGCAAGTCCTAACTATCGAATATCTAAACCATCTTTCCCAACTTTATAAAGCTCTTCGGAATATAAAATTGGTTTAAGTATTTGAATAAATGGCAATTCGTACTTTTCGTGATAGGTCTTGAAAGCTTGTAAATAAATATTGGGTAATTTGTTTTAATCACGGACACAATCCATCCAGGGCTTTTTGAAAAACTGAAAGTTAACACATCTATCGAATACTTAAACCACTTTAAGCATTTTTCCAGCTGAAAGCTAAGGATTTAAAAAAGGCTTTTATTATATTAAGATAGAAACCGTAAACTTTTCTAAAGCTAATACAACATTTTTTTATCGATTTTTTTATTCTCGAACCGTTCGGTTGAGTAGTCTTTTGATTAGATGTTAGTACCAATAATTAACAACAGGTGAAATTTTGAAGTCGAGCAGATTTCTTGTCATAAATCCAATTTGACCAGGCACATAACTTAATCGAAGCTACTAACAAATTTAACGAATCGAATAATATGCTCTGTTGTAACAACAATGTAGTTTCAGAATTCCTGTCTTTCTTCCAATATGTCTGTTTGCAATTAATAGCTCCATAAACTTCCGTTAAAAGCTTTCACAGGATTTGGCAATTGTTCCTTGGGAATGTTACAAATACTCTTTGTCTGCTATTTACGATGTTTAGAATGAATCGCATATTCACCTGCAGTTAAAAGCATAACGGAATTCAATTCAATTCATTTTTCTTGAGGGGGAAAAAAAAGAACAGAATTTCAGTTGAACTGTGACCCACTACAGAATCGAGGTCAACGGCCAGAAACAGTGAAAGAAAGTGGCCCAAAGGCTTTAACAGAAGCGTGTGTGAGAAAGAGAGAGAAATGGTGAAAGAGACATATAGATAGAGATAGAGATTTAACCGATGTGTGAGCGTTTTAGTTGCAAGTGCAACTGGCTGCTGCACTTATAAATCATAATTTCCAGAAAATAAATCCTTCACGGACAATTTAACCTACACTGAGAGCTGTGGGCAAACGGGCTGAATTTGCAACAGCGGCAACTGTATCCGGCTGTGGGCTCCGATCCGAATTCTGATTTGGATTCGGCTTCAGATTCTGTTTCTGATTTTGGCTGCTTAACAATGAGCTTGGTCGAGATAATCGTTTTATTTTCCTCTCCACCGTCTGCAGTCAAGGACGCATTGCCATAAATATTGTGCGAGTGTGTGTGTGTGTGTGTGTGTGTCTGTGTGTGCTAACTGATTATATATTGTGGCTAAATCGCTTGCAGACTGCAAAAATGGGAATTGAAATTGCAAGTTTTAATTTCTTAGGTGCTCCATCGCAAAATTTGAGTGTTTTGATTGCACTCATTTAAAATGAATTAGAATTCATTTAAAATGAATTAATTTAATATAGAGTTTGCCATCAAATTCGAATTTATGCGCTTGACGCATACACCCAAAATATGTTGATTAATGCTTTAGTCTTGAGGATTGACCTGCAAATTCCGTGCACCCAAAAACCAATCAAATGCATTTCTAGACGACCCTCAAGCTCTGCTCTTGTTTCCTTACAAATGTGTGTGAGTTATGGTCAATGCTTACTGTTTGTGTATGTTGTGGTCTTACCATCCCCACGGGGGGCGGGATGTGCCACAACTGAAACTGTAATTGCAGAGGCAGCAGGAGCAGCTGGAGCAGCAGGAGCAGCTGTTTTGCCAACAGCTTTGGTGGGCGAACCAAAATTTAATTTGAGTCACACTCCTTCATCATTGTGTCAGGCAGGAGGTAGTGCTGACTTTGATGCTGATTAGAGATAAGACCCATAAAACAGCAATTGATGTTTGGATGCTACAGTCTTGCAAAAAAAAAGAGTTTAGAAGCATTGCTGCAATTTTGAGTAAGATTGAGCGCTTATCGATCTAATCTACTTTACAAATTTAATTATTTTGAAGTCAACTGAGAATTTCAATTGGACTCTTTGCACATATTTGGCATGTCATATCACTTAGCATGCTGATCGATTTGTATCAAATTCATTTAATGTAGCAATGAAATTGTTCGTAATAGTTTTATTATTATTCATTGCCATTGTTTTTAGGACACATGTGATTTGCCAGATGTCTGCCAACAACTCTGAATTTAATAAAAATGGATATTGCATAAATTGTTATTTGCCCGAGTGCGTGATTAACGAGACTGGATACAGTTCTCACCTGGAATTGGAGGCAAATGTTACAGTCTCTAATGATTCAAGTGAAGCAAATAATTTCGATGCATGCGTACCAGATCCATATCGTATATACGGTATTTATTTAACTATTAACAAATTTCCGCTTAATTATTGTTCTTATTCCTTCCCTTCTTAATGTGCAGATAGATTAACGACCTACATTTGTTTTTGGTCCACAACAATGGGATGTCAGACAGTCGCTGCCCATCATTATAAGCTCATTTCCTTTATAGAGGAAGGCCTCTGTTCGCAGTGTTACCTATATTGTCCCTGTACTTGGGAAGTTCCATCATCTGCATGTCCTGAAAGACATCCTAGGCTTATCAAAGCGTGTTTGACCACAATAGCAATGTACTGCTTAAGCACCATAATAAAATATTTTAATTTATTTGAAATATATCTGCAGCTCCCAAGGATTCTGTTTATATTTCGAAATGTTTTCTTTACGGATGAGTTGTCTTGTTGCTGCTCGAACTGAAGTCAACCCTTTTATTTCATTTTTGTAAATAGCTTTAAATATATGTATACAAACATATGTGGAATAGTTAGTAAAACACATTAAAGTGTAAGAAACTTTTTTTAAATAAATGTTCTATAATTCCATTGGAAAGTTTAACTGACATTTCATTGAGTGTTAATTAATATTACATTTTCTGGGTATCAAAATTGCTGTTGGCTTGCCTCGGCGATTGTCTGTGCAAATTTGAACATTGCATTCGTGTTTGATTTGTGGTTCGGTTGGGGGGCCTTCGATTAGCATTCCTATTTGCAGTCATGAGCAATTACAAATAATCAACATTTGGGTAAGCATTTTGACAATTTGAAACGCCAGAATCTAAACATGAACACAACAGCAACCAATTGGTTTCCACTATTGAGTAAACACAGTGTCTCTCTATCTCTCTCCCTCTATCTCTCTCCCTCTCACCCACACTCGCAGGCACACACACATTCGATGTGTCTGAGTGTGTGTTTGGCACATTACTGCACACGAAATGCATTTGACATGTGCAAGTAACAGCAGTTGTTGGTCCCCACAATCTCCGCCTGAGTCCAGAAGCTAATTAAAGCGCACATGCGTGTGATATGCCACACCAGATGTTGGCCTGTAGATGTCGCATATAGTACTATATACTCTGTGTGTTTGTGTGTGTGTGTTGCAGGGGTGCAGACCCTAGTCGCAACAGCGAACATGTCGAACTGGCAGTCGCAACACGCGCCGTGTCTTTATTCTAATCTCAGCGGCAACATGCTTTAAATTTAGCATAACATCCCACAATGAGGCTGGGCTGATTGTGGGCACAGGGTGAAGAGGGGTAGGCAGAGTAGGCAGAGTATGTGGCTGACTGGCAACTCTCTATGGTCTAAGGTCATAACAAGAACTTGGGGAGCTGCCCGGGGTGTTTGAACTAAGCAAACGGTGCGTGTTTTGATTTCATTTTGTTGCCGCGAATGCCGCGAAAAGGTAAACAAAATCTAGCCGTTTTTTTTTTGCTTCATATTTATATATTTTGTTTTTTTCACTTATATTTTATATTCCTGCCTGTGGCACCAGCACTCAGACATACAGCTTGTCAATGTAAGCCCCTTTTTTTAAATGCTGTGCCGTATCATTAGCATAATCTGTCAACCATTGGAACAAAGTTTCTCTTTTTATTTATCGATTCTTCAGAATTTTCTGTTTTTACACTCAAATGTTGTTAGTGTATTGTATATTCGCCTTTATATATGTATGTGGTAATCTCTCTTATTTTCTACACCCTTTCGATGTGTTTCGATTTTGTTATTTTTAGCCCACGCTGCTGCGTACTTATTCGCAATGATTTCAAACGATTTTTAATAAATGCAAAGTTCGCTAGAAATTGCAAATTGTTGCCGACTCGCATTGCCCCCAAATAAAACACTCGATTCAGCAATTTGAGCAGCAATAACCAATCGAACTATGAAATATAACAACATAAACTTCCAATTTGAACTAATATATGCAATTTTTACGACAGGCGCGATTATAGAATAGAAATATGTATGACAGAATTTTAAATGCGTATTTTGATATTTCAACTTAAATAAATGTGTTAGATACTAGATGATATAAGCCTATATAAAATTCAATTAAGAATTTCATATACATTATATTAAATATAAATCAAATATTTCAAACAACATTTCAAAGCTCATAAGCATCTATTACATTCAATTAGAAAAGGTGACTAATTCGAATTGAAAAAAATACAAACACAACTTAGATGATATGTTTATGTAAATTCGATTTAAAACATTCTTACACAAAGGGCATCCGTCAGCCAGACTAAGCCGATGGGTTAACAATTTTTTCTGGCCACTCAACTTTATTGTTAACAAAATATTTTTTATGTTCTATCAAAAAATAACAAAAATATCAAATGCCAACGAATTTCATAAAAAATATATTTGACAACAAAAGCAAACCGTGCGGAATAAATAACAAATTTTTGGATAGTTGACTCAAAAATAATATAAAACAAAGCAAATGTAAAACGTGCGGAATGTTTGCGTAAAAAGTGTATGCGGCATTTGTTGGTGTTTTATTTATTTATTTCGCAAATGCAAGCAGAATTCAAATTACTTAAATACAATTTAGTTTTTAAAAAATGTATAGCTGGTATTAAATAAGATTTACTAAAAAATAGCTAGGCTTTGATTTACACCTCATAACTTGGTGTAGCCATCAAGCAACTTTATTGTGATTTCGGCTGCAACAATAAATAACGCGCTTGTGCCACAAAAGGTAGCCACGAGGACGATGTGTAAATTTATTAACAAATCAAATCGCTTGTGTCAAACGCAAAACAAGCCATAAATTTTGAGATGATTATTGGTGATTTTGATTTTTGCTTATTGTTCTGAATGCATTATTTGGCAGTGCATGTGCAAAAATGTGTGAATATTTTGATAGAGTTATGCAGATTGGGCGGTGTGCGTTTGCGCCGAGTCCCACAGGATGCGGTGCATTTGCAATCAATATATATACAAAACTGAAAAATGGCTGAAAATGACAGAAACTTACTATAAGATACCCTAAGGGTAACAAAATCTATGAAAACTAAATAAAAAAAAGTCAAGTTTACTTCAAGCAATTTGAGCCAATGCTTGTCAATCGTATCTTTTATAATAATACATATATCAACATACCACATAGGATTACCATTTTATAAGATCTATGGGTTATTGACTTAAGAGCAGACATCGAAAATATTACATAAATTACATAGAATAGAAGCGATTACTGATAAACAATATTTTGAAGCTAAAAATAACTAAAACAAATCGACTACATATGATGAAGACACTTACATTAAAAATACATATCTCACTCTGAATGCCAAGCCAATAAGCATCATTTTGTATACCGTCCCTATTCACCGTCTTACACGGTACGCAAAAGTTAACTTGGAATATTTATGATGACTTCTGCCATCTGCAGCAGCGTTTCAAAGACATATACACCGTCTCATAAATAATTTGTTAGGAAAGCTTAGTTTTGCTCTGTGACACATATGCATATACATACATGTTGGATTGCTCGAAGGCAGGTTTCATCGACTTTAAGGCGTTACACAAATTCAGCTCATATATTATCCATTTAAATAGATTACTTGAAGCATTCGACAGACAAACCACACAGCTGCAAGGAAAAGTCACTGAGGCATCTTCGCCGCCAACATTGACCAACATTTCGAAGTCGTGACTGCATAAAATATTTCCGAAGCAAACTTACAGTAGCTCCTAAATACCTCAGGGTTGTCGACACTCCTCGCTGGCAACTCTCCTCCTCCTCCTCCTCCTCCGCTGTCGCTGTCTTTATGTCCCTGATGCTGGCAGGCAGCAGTTAAGCCGCAAAGCAGCCATTAGGCAACTACAACTGATGCGATGACGTCGCCAATGGCTGTCACTCGACAAAATTGTTCACAGACACAAAGAGAGAACTCTGACACACATACATATAGAGGGAAGAACGAAACAGTAAAAAGGCAGAGCGCTCTGTGTGGAGTAACTAACAGTATGCAAACTGTCTTGCCACTCAGTTGCGCATCAGTGGCTGCCACTTGAGTTATGGGACGGGTTTTAAAAGAGGCCGCAGTCGTTGCTGCCACAACACACACACAATTCACTTGCGATGGCAGTAAAGTAGGCAACAGATTTATTTATTGTTTAATTTGCATTGTCTGGCCTTTCAATTATACGAGTGTTTACTGTGGCCCTTCAGTTGACAACTCTATAACATTGGCTGCATTTCGTCTATGCCATTTTTAATCACTCGCAAATTGCGCTAAATCATTTTCTAATTGCCACCTCGAGCAATACTCCTTTACGCTCCACCTCACCGATTTCATCTCACCGCTTCCTTACCACGCCATCGAGACATCCTTCACTCTTAAATGACTTCACACATTTGCGCAGTACATGTTTATTTCAGCTCGAGGACGTGTCGCCGAATCTATATGCCAGCCAAAACACAGCCCGTATCTATGTCTGCATAGACTCAGAGACTCACTTATATATATATATATATATATATATACATATGTATATATATATATACATATATATGCCAAGTTGTATGTATGTTGAGGCATATTCGCAGAGCACAGCGTGTGTTCAGTGAGGCGTAGGGCATATTACCACGAAATAAAACATGCTTTGAATATTAACTTAAATATTTTTTTCTAGTTTTTTTTTTTTAGAGTAGTCCTCAATTTTTTTGGCTGACCATAATTTAATAAGAAATAAAATATTCTTATTAAATATAGCAAGCTTATTTAAATCAATAATTAAAAGATTAGAAAATAATTATGATGTAACATTATTTATATTAATATATATTTATAGCAACAACAAGCTGACATTATTATAGAAAGTGATACATATTTATTAAATTATAATAAAGTTTTTAAAGCTGTTTAACATTTGAAAATAAAGCTCTGCGTAAAACAGCTTTTCAACATTTTTTATTTTATAATTAAGTTCTTAATGTTTTTCTAAGGATACCATATAATTTTATTTCGGAATATTAGCCTTTATTAAGCAAGTGTATTCGAACTTTGGCAAATATTTAATAGGAATTTGGCGCCTGCGGCTTGGCTTGCTAATTATACCAAAATATGGTATGGTTATAGTTTATACGTTATTTCCATATTGGGAGATATGTGGTAGGAGAGAAATGTCCTCCTATTGGGCTCTCTGCCAACAGAGACTTTGCACTTGCCTCTTGTGTTTATTACTGCTCCTATTTTGCTTCTAATGTCTGTATATATATAAACATAAATATACATGCTTGTATATATAGTTCTTACATATTTTGGAGTGGTTACTTGGGGTTGATGGTGACAGCTTCTGTTGGTCATTAGCCTCCAATTAGTTATTGTTAATATGTCGTTTGTGAAACGGAACAGATTGCATATTTTTGTTATTGTGGCTCTGAATATTTTAGACATTCCATAAACTCAGAGGAAATGTAATTATTTTCACATTTCATGCCAATACTAACATAATTGGCGTGACTCATGAATTAATTGATTTTGATGCAATGTTGAAGTCACGAAATGGAAGGTTGGAAATCATTATGCTGTAATTGGGTTTAGATATGCTGTAGTCTCTTTATGCGATTATATTTATTAATTTTTATATATAATGGGTTTGAGCAATGTCCGTCATGCTTTATGTATGAACGCAACCTAAAGCTAGATCCTTGAAACTTGAAACATTTCCTGGCCTATGCCTAGGAAATTTGATTAGTAGGTTGTTGTCCTTTAAAGATCTGGCACACCGAACTCCATTGCCCTAGGCGGAAATGGCTATATCTTCCACAGTTTTTGAGCTAGAGCCTTCAAACCTGCAAATGTTCATGGAATTAACAACAATTTTTTATTTAGTATTCTGCCCACTAAATATCTCCCTCCTTTTGTTAGCCACTAGTTGAAAAATATTTTTGGGTAGTTCTTAAAGGCAGAAGTTCAGTTTCACTTGTTACTTCTGCCACTAGTTAGAAAACATATAAGCAAAGTTGTTCAATTTACAAAGTCAGTCTTTATGCTAGATCTAAAGTGAATATTTTACTTAAATGAACGTTTTTAATTTTAATACTAAGCATTTTTGATTACCGGAATCCCTTGCCTGGTGTGTGTTGATAAAGTCATTTATTGAAGGTAGAAATTGATGATTACCGATTATTGTTTGCAATTCAAGAATACTTGTAAATTGGAAGCCCTTTAAAATTGAATTTCTGTTAATATTGGTCCTCCTTATAGCCAGATTTGTACGTACCAAAATATTTATCATCATCATTACGATATCTCCCCTCCTGGCTACGGCGTCAAAATTGTTTCATTTGTGAATATGTTTTGTTAAAGTCCTCCCTTTTTCCAGCATTGTTCGACAACAAGTCGCGGCACATCTGCTAGTACGTCGAGTACTTTGTTTATATTTTGTTGGCACGCGTGGCAAATGTGGCATGCCCCTTAGCCAGGCAGCTCAGTTCTGCTATGTCACGTAGCTGCCCTAAAGGAAAAACGACAAGATGCGAGTACTCCATAAACCAAAGTCTACGACAAGGCTAAAGGGTTGTGCACTTGTTGTCATTATTATCAACATCATCATTATATTCTTCATCATCAACGGGTGCACAAAATAAATAACTTCAGATTGGGGGCTGTGGTAGATGTGCAACGACAACAACAACATGGTCGCCTCATGTCGCTTGTTGCTTGTAGCTTGACTGATGGTGATGACGTTGATTGGGTTGCATTGGAACAACAAATTCGCTCAGCAGCTTTGGGGTCTGTTAAAGCGAGCCTGATTGGAGCAAACGGCTGAAGCACTCTGCATACTATTTGGTATCATGATAGATGCATCTCGTTTGACTGCATTTCCTGCATTGATTTTGCCTCCAAACGATGCCAAATGAGGCGGCTTATGCAAATGATTTGCCAATTTATTAATGCCACAATTCTTGGGCGAACAGTTCATATTTTATTCAACAGCTCGAAAATATTTTATTGCCAGCAGAGCAAAATAGAGAAGTAGAGAGTGGGATATTTTGTAACTGGCTCATTGGCTGCCCGACAGAATGCTTCCCCGGTGAACGCTTCTGCTGCTGACGCCTGTTGAAAAATTGCCTTTTAATTAAAAACGCTCAAGTGCACTTAAGTGTGCGTTTGCCAGCCACGTCAACAATCACAGGCAGCAAGTGCACACCTTCAACAAAAACACAAAAGAGCCAAAAGCAACAACAGCAATTAAGAAAACAATGCTCTGATGTACAAAAAGAGGAACAGCAAAAACAGCAGCAATGGACAAGGAAATAAATAGTTCCATTTTAAGTAGTCGCTAGTTTCATACACTAAAGAATGAATCAGTGAAGATTAGGTTTTTTTATGCTAGCAATTTTAAAATTAAAAATTTCAAGTTGATTTTAAAATTATTTTTTATTTAAAAAAGATTTTAGATTCTAATCACATTTTCCGAATTGTTTCTAAGTAAATGTAATGTGTAAGTTTTTGCATATACTATGCTCTGACAGAATCACACAAAAAAATGCATTAATATTCTAGCTGCCCGTTGGAACTTTGAGAAAATAATAAACCAATAGCTTAAAATATTTAAAAATCATTGCACATATTTATTGCCCATTAATATAAGCATATATATATAATTTTTCTCATTTCACTTATTTTATTTGAAATGAAGTGACCAATTCTGGGATTAGGGCATTATGTGCAGTGGTTGTCGGTTCATTAAAGTGCCAAGTCGTTGAATCCGTGCTGTCTCGCTGCACCAGCGGCAACTTCTTTAGCTCTGTGGCTGCTGTCGTGCAGCAACTTCACGCAAAGCGCATTGCATGTGTAATTCCAAGCTGTGCTTGTGTCTTAACAAAAAGGACAGGGACAGAAATAATGGGCTTGGAATCTGTCCCCATTTCCCCTGTACGGCAGTGAAGCCTGTCGCTGATAAGCTGCATCAAGTCTCAGTTTTTTTTATGTGTCTGTGTGCGTGCAGGAAACAGGATATGACATATTTAATGTGGAACAGATGCGTATATCTTTGACTTGACTTTATGGAAACTTTTAACATTTTATGTCACCTCGGCAACCGTCTGCTTCAGCTGCTGAATGCATAATTGCGGATTTTGCGAAATGAATACAAGAAAAATGTACCATTAATAAAGTAACTTAAGACAGAAATTTGTAATGCAAAATGTGCAAAATATAATCGAAGGGAATGGATAAACAAAATGGTTAATTAAATGCAAATGTAAAGTGCTAAACCTTAAAAGATTATTCATCAATGCAGATTGCTTTAATATGGGCAAATGGGAAGAGAATAAATCGTTTTATATTGAACCATAAAATAAACTAGTTGTAAGAAATAAAATTATATGTAAGTGCAGTTATATTAAAAATAGTAAAAAAAATATTTATAATATTAAGAACAATCAATTTAACACTTTTCGTGCGGCTACAGAGAACAGCGTGTTGCATTATATTTATATAAAGGTATTAAAGACTTTAACTGCATTAGCAGAGCTGACTTCCCAGTTGGACATCGTTTTTTTTTCTATCTAGATATAATGGCTGAGATCCAGACAAGAGGGATAACAACACAAGCGCAGCGGCGCGTGGGCGAAATGTGTTGCAACTTTTTCTCTTTGCTTTTTGCATGGGCTTGTTTTGAGTTTTATTTTTTATGACTGGGTGTAAATGCATAAAACTGCTGGAGAGAGGTTTGAGTGGTGCTGGTGGCAAGATGGTACGCCACTGTGGGACCACTGGATAGCCACGTGTACTGAAAAATTGTGAAAAGTTGTTTCATTTGCGCTGTGTGGCACAAAAACTTTCGAGCTGAACCGCAGCAGCATTAACAACACTTAAAATGCCTGCAGCGTTTTCCTTTAATACAAGTGGACAGTTCTCTGTTTTTTTTTTTTCTTCTTCTTTACCTTACATTTTTTTGTCAGCCGAGGGAAGTTTTGTAGGACACTCGGCCGCCCATTTGAAGCGGTTCTGTGCCGAAACTTTGTCAAGGGTTTCCCATTCACACTTTAAACTCATTTTGATTTAGTCGTCGCTTAGTTTGCCTTCTGCGCAAATTTTGTTTATTTTACAAGTATATATACATAGTATATAGGTTTTTTTTTTCCATCGGCATCTCGAGAGGGCGACAAGTGTAAATGAATGTCATTTATTTTTCGCCTTGCATTCATTCTCTGCTGAAAGTTTCAGTAGCAAACATCCTGCAATGTCTGTATAAAATCCTGAGACCTGCTGTGAAGATGATTTAAATGATGATGAATTCAAGTTGTGCTCAAGTCTGTAAAATTAACTACAGCTGTGGTCAGCCACACTCTGTGATATTCATTTAAGGCTTAAAAATAAATATTCCAATATTCAAGCAAGCAGCACTAAAGCCTTGCTGAGGTTTCTGTTCACTCTAATTTTGATGCCTTTTAGCCTCAAATTTAAATATTAATAAAACAAACAAGAAAAGACTGCATTTTTTATAACTAAATTAATTTATTATTTCGATTAGCTTATATATTTGAATATTATATAATGCCATAATGAATAAGACTGCATAGTAAAGAAGTTCAACTTAATTTTAAATTGTCTAATTTATATATTTTTATTGTGGTTTCGTATTTCTTGGCCATTTTCAGATTTATGAAAAATATTTCCAGTATTCTTGAGAAACTACTTTGCAAATAAGTTTTGAAAGTTTTACCTACTTACTTAAGTGAATACAAAAAAAAATAATATAAAAAAAATCGTTATTCATCTCCAAAGTAAAAGTCAAATTGGACAAAACATAAACTACTTGAGTTGAGCTGAACGCATTTCATAGCATTTTTCTTGGCTATTTTTGCGTCTAATTTATTTGCACTTCACTTTGCGGCCAGCTCGTACAAACACTTGAGCTGCAACGAGAAGCCGGACTAGTGCTGCAGGACTTGGCCAAAATGCACGTTTTATTGGACAGCTTAAGGGCATTTTTAAAGACAAGTCTAAGCTCTGGCATAATTACCAGCAAATTAGTTGGTATTTGTGTGCAATGAAATAATTCGCTTGCATTTCCTATGATATTTTTTGTGGATGTAGATGAGATTATTTTTTTTTAATTTTTTTTTTTGCAACATCCCTACTATTTTTTCCCAATTTTGGCTTAATCTTTTTTGCATTTTCTTTTGGTTTTCATTTTGAAAGTTGCTCATTGCCTGGCTTAATTAGAGTTAGTTGCCGCCTGGGAGCGTGTGGAACCTTGGACTAACTTTATTTTTTTTCCCAGCTTTTTTATTTTTGTTCAAAGAGCTACTAATGCCATATGTCCAGTCAAAAGCTGAGCAGAGCGAAACACAATTAAATTTTTTTCTCTTGTTATCTTTTTGCTTTGCTTTGCTATGTGATTTCTAGTTCATTCTTTGGAATTTTCACTTTTAGCTTGATTTCCAGCATCACGCTGGAATTTGTTCTTCTCCTTTCTTATCATCTCCTTGGCGGGCGTGGGTGTTGCATTTTAAAATTATGCTCTACGAAATGCAATTATGTAAATGCCTGCAGTGCAAGAATCGAAGTTAATTAGGTCGTAACTGTGGTGCAAATTGTAATCCCCCGCGGCTCTCTGCCTGCTGATGACTGCCTCGTGAGCAAATTGCTTGGCTTGGAATTACTGAAGCGCAAAATTGAAAGGGTCATAAAAATGTCAGTTCTCTTTATTAAATGAGACCCCAAATATTCAACATGAAAAATGTCAACCAGTTTTACAAGCAAACAAAAAAAAAAACAAGTAACGAATGCTGTAGTCAAGTGAGCTCGACTGCAATGTACCCTAAACTCAGCTGTTAAATATATATATAATAGTTTCATTGGCGAATTTCTCTTTAAAAAGTGTTGCACCCAAATGTGAGCAAGTGCACTCATTTCTTATAGCAGGCACTGAAGAGTAAAAAAAATCGAATGCAGCGCATGTTTTTATTCACAAGCCCGAACTGATCCTAACGGGTTTGCGGTAAATATATGTACATATCTATAGACATTCATATACGTACAGGCAATCGTAGGAAACGGGGCTCGGTAGAATACACTCGCAAACATATTTACAGCTGTTGATAGCAATGAGATAATTTTGACAATATATTTTCGACTAAAAGTTGGTTGTTTCTTATATAATAATCCGGTTGATCAATATCAATGTATATGAATTAGAATGCCTTTAGAATTGTAGCATTTATTGCTATCGAAAATCGAAATGTACCGATATTCGAGAAACGGAGGTAGCTATCGATTACGAATACGAGAACATATATTCCAAATTTGAAATCTCTAACTTTTATAGTCTCTGAAATGTTCATACAGACAGACGGACGGACAGATGGACATGGCTATATCCTCATCAAGAATATGTATACCTCATGGGGTCCGAGATGCCTCCTTCTGCCTTTTACATACATTGCACAAAATCATTATACCCTTTTTGCCCATTTTCAGTGAGCTTAGGGTATAAAAAGGGATACAATGTGCTCATGTGGATTTATTGATCTGGATTCTTGTTATAAGCTTCACAACATTTGCAAATAAAGCCAATTAAAATCGTGTGCTGATGTGGCAAGCTCTCAAAATAGCAAATTCAAATCAATTTTTGCTTTAAAATTTGAATTTGAATTTAAATTTCTACTCCGATGCATATATTGTTGAGCTTTTGATTGTCAACAACATTGCCATCATTAGCCATTTGCTATTTAAATGCCAACGAAATTGTATTAAATTTGTACGAAAATAATTCAAATTTGTATAAACACAAATTGTTAAGCGTAGTGTCTCATAAATCAATACCCGCAAGAGCATACAGGAAATATAATAAAATTTCTAACGTGCTAGTTATTAAATTGAGCTCTGATTATAATCTGCACCATTTCCAATTATATACACAAATTTTGCAATTTTTGCAGCACAATCTTACTAAAACTACAAAACCAAAAATAACTAAGTTTTAATATTTGCTAAATATTTTGTGTGCACGTGTACTTGTTATCATAAGTAAATAATCAGCTTAATTTGAGGACATTCAAAATTTATTTAACTTTAGTTAGTTATAATTAATTTTCCATAGCAGCCCAAAATTTATCTTCTATTGTATTTTCCTCAAAAACCCCAACACGAAACTGTTTTCAAATTATATTAATATTTCCGCAGTTTGAATAAACTATTAAAATTTAAAGTGATTATCTGCAATTCAAAATTGTTTGTAAATGGCAAATAAGTTTAAATTTGCGAATAAAATCATGCAATTTGCAGTGATTAAATGTATTTGATTGTCTGCCTGAATTTGCTTAATTTACAAGTTTAATTACCCGATATATGTGCACTCAGTACATATATTATAAATAAATGCATACATATAGTATTCTCTAGTATTTCGACTTGGTTGACATATTGATTATTTTTAAACGTTGTGCGCTTTTGTAAGGGTCTTCAATTTTAATTAACTTGCAATTAAAGCAAAATTTATTGGCGCACTTTGTTGGTCGTAAATTAGCAACGCGAACGACGTTCAAAATGTCCGAGCGGGAGCAAATCAATTTATAAAGCGGCTGCCAGTAAAAGTGAAAATCTAAAAAAGCTGAACTTGTAGCAAGTCAGCCAAAGGTCCAAGGCCAAACAGGGCTAGATTTTTTTTCACTCGCTCTACGTGACGCATGAGCATCCCAGAACAGCGTGACTGACATGCGACCCACACCCGCACGCACACACACACACACACGGAAAAAGTGTGAAGCGAAAGAGGGTTGAAAGGTTTGTTTGGTTGTTGGCCATCACCTTTGAACGTTTTTGCCCATGCCAAAGTGGTGTTGAACTGTTAGCCCAACACAATGAAGAAGTCAAACAAGTCACTTAGCATCGACTTCTCCCAGAAATGCAAAATTGGCCCACAAAAAAAGATAAAGTTTACCCAATGCTGTTGGATCTTCGGTGCAAAGTAAAGTCTTGGCCATTGGCCAAGCTGATTTAAGACTTTAAGTCAGATTATTCACACATACTGCACACATTGGGTCGGTGCACTTAGACTCAGTGAGAGATTTGCGGCAGGAAGTGTCCGATAAGTAACTTGAAAATGACTCTCTCTCAAGGGGCTTAATGGATATATAGCTGGGGAATCGAATGAGTGATCAAACTGTTTTGGCGATTAATAGCTGAAGGGAATTCAAGAGTGTTGAAAAGAAAAGTTGCAATAGAATTTGTGGGAAGACCGAATTGGACAGGAAATAGATTAAGATAAACTAGTAGATGAAAGTGTTTTTCAAATTAATTGGACTTAAAGACAGAGTTTGAATACTTTAATTTCTGTGAGAAATAAATAAAAGATAGTGAAATTACATTGTTAGTTAAGTAAACAAAAAGGTATAATAAAAATTGTACATATGTATTGCAACATACTATATATTACATATGTATACAAATATTTTCAAAATGAGTTAATTTATGGAACAGAAGAGAATTTGAAAATAAAATTGCAAATAAGAGCAAATAATGATAATTTTAAAGTAGAGCACTATATATTTTTTAATTTCTCTCTTTGCCGATTTGCAAAAGAAACAATGTCCAAAAATATATTTTTAGGTATATCTGGCAGGAGAGATACTAAGAGAGCCCCAAAGAGAATGATCTGCAACAGACGACAAATGCGAACCTAGCTGAAAAATATACAAACAGTTGTCGCTTGAACGTCGATCGTGCAGCTTGTGTAGCAATTGTGTTGTTGTTGAACGGTTGCTGCGGCAGCATCTTGGGAAATACTTACGCCAAACAAAGTATCTACAATATACATCTTTTCACGGTCTAAAAATAAACGGGGAGTTGAAAAAGGGGGACAAAAACAAACGCGCGCGCCAAGTGCAAAACATAGGGTCAGACCCCAAATCTGAAAAAACGACGAAGAAAAAAGAAAATAAAAAAGGAAATACCCTATGTGAAATTGCCTACATCAATAATGGAACGCCAAAACGGAAGCTTATTTATGCAACCGATTTGTGAATCTAAAAATATTTATTTATCTATGTGAAAAATATACAAATATTTAATCGGTGCCAAGAGGCTAGCCGATCAAAGCGCTTGTCAAAAGATTCAACGTTCAGATCAAAGTGCCCCGAAATCATAATAAGCAAATCAAGCGAAAAGCCACTGCGAAAATTGGTAAATGCAAATTGTCAGAAATTGATAATGCGTTTAATTATTGCGTAAATAAAAACGAGATAAAAATCTGTGAGCATTGCAAATATTTATTTACATGTTTGTTCCTTTATTTAATTCAGACTGAAACCAGTGGCACTTAAATTGCTTCTTTTTTTTTGCATTAATTCATGAATAATTTCACTTTGTGCTGGCATTAAATAAAAAGGTAGAAAGGTTAAAAATCATTTTCCGAAATCGCTGTGAATATATGTTTAATTATTTCAGCTTATGGTAAATTAACTGAATGCTTCCACTTCATTTTTATAATATTCTGTTGTAAAAATACAAACATTCTTATACTTTAAAAGGCATAAAAGACCCAATGCTATCGCATAAATAAACTGACGTCAAACTGTGGAAAAACCCGAGCGCAAATATAATGTGATTTCAAAAAAAAAATAAAATAAATAATATTAATAATAGCAAAAAATTTTGTTTTGATTTATTTGCTTTCACGTTTGTTTTGAAATGATTTTTGTGTAAATACATTATTTAAAAAACGTGATTTAAGCTTCCTTCACAATACATAGGAAACTTATTTCAATGAATTCAATCGCTTAATTTTGCCTATATGCTAATATAAAACAAATAGTTTATTTTTAACATATCCAAAACTTCGTCGTCACTGACACATTTCATTAGCAAATTGCAATACAATCTTTAAAGATTTTGGTTTATTACCAAAATCTATAATTTACATAACCATTTTTAAGGTGACATTTGAAAGTTTTTCCTAACAGGCATTATTTCATTTTGCCTGCGTATTTAAGTGTAAGTCAACATGCTGAAATCAATTATTGTCGAACATCTCACTCTCAAAATACACTCGCCGACACACAAGTAAATACAGATTCAATTCTTTTGCAATAGTGTAAACAGTTTGGCATTAAAATTGTTATCCGAGCAGAGCCTCGATATTTAAAACTACTATATATATGCTTCACTTAATTTGCATGATAATGGGCCAGATTTTTGCATTTGTTGACGGGCCGCCCACTTTATTCGAATATAAGGGGAGGGCGGGGCTTCGGCAGCATTCTGCCCCAAAAATAAATCGCATAATTCGAAATAATTTTTTGGGGAGCATCTTGTTGCAGCTTCGGGGTTTGTTGAACTTATTTCGCACAAATACGATTCGTTTCGTTGCGGTCTTATTTTGAATTTCTAATTTCTGAGCCCCGTGCCCCACATCCCCTGTGGCATTTTTGCTTAGCTGCTAAAATTAGTTGCAGATAATTTGTTGTTATTATTTCTGTAGCTCTTGTTGTGTTTTGGGTTTCACATTGTCAACTTTTCGCCTCGTCCCGCTGAACTGCGTGTCAAATGTGACAGTTTTCAATGCGTTCTCATGTCTATGCTAATTATGCAAATTTTCGCTTATCGCGTCACCCCATTGCATGGTGTAGCTGCTGCTGTGGACCTTTGACATCATTTGCATTTAAAATGCAAAAGAAATTTCACCGCTTGTCACTCCTCTTACGAGCACCATATGATTTATGACATTTTGACAGAATGCACATAAAATACGCTGCAAATCAAAATTTTTCCAATACTTATTTCCTTTATTTCGGTCGTTTTGGTTTTCGCAGTCGCTGTCGCTGGAATATTATTTTTCTTAGTCCGTTTTTTATACATTTGCATTTATTCATGAATGCAAATGCATGTCATTTATACTCATATGTGCTGCATATTGCGGTAATCAGAAACAAGTTTGGTATGCTTTTTTTTATGATATCAGTTGCTTGGCATATTTATTCATGACAGTATTTTTAAAATGACTAGTATTTTACTAAAGTTTCATATAAAGTTCACAAAAATACTTAAGGCTTTATCAGCTTTTTATGTAGTAATCAAAATACTGACCAAGTTTAATATTTCCACTATTCGCCAAATTTTAAGTACTTATAACTAAACGATAAACGCGAGTTCCGCATTGAAGACCCCTTTAACATACGCTTGAACATATTTTGCATAAATTATCAGTCTAACTGGAATAGTAATACAACATTATGGTAAAGCTCGATCATCGTTTATATTAATAGCTCAACATTATCCTGAAAATTGTTATATTCGAAATATTTAGCTCTAAGTAAAGTCACATCAAGTCATCTCTCAACAGCTTACTCTAAGTACAAAGCATTTTCCAAATTGTCTTCGGCTGCTCGGACCGTGTGAAGTTCTTGGACTGGCAGCGGCGACAACGTAATCCAAATCAAATCACTTTACTTAAGTTAAATTCCAATTGCAATACGAAGAGATCTTTTGTCTTCGCCATTACCAGCTGCCAGTTCTTGACTGTTTCCGCCAGTTTAGCTCGACTGCATCTTCAGTTTGTACTTTTCTTTGTTTTTTTTTGTAAATCTCTCATGGGTAGCAAACGAGAGCCAACCGAATACCGTAAATATTTTTTCGTCCCGCTTTTAGGATTTTATTTTTAAGCATTCGCAGTTTATTTTAAATGTTGTGCATTTTATTTAAATTTGCATTGTGTGTGTCTATTTATTATTTATTTGGCTTATTTTAAGCGAAATGCATTTTGTGTTTACTAAGTGAAAGTGAATTAAATTATCAAATCCGTATACACTCTCTGGCTAACAGCTGATCTTAATTTGTTGCGCGTAGCACAGAAATAGCAATAATTTTCCATTTCATTGGTGTTGCTGCTCAATGATCTACTCTATAAATACACAGCACATATGGACCAACAAAAAGCCAAAACAAACATCAGCCAATGTTGACTTAATTAGCCCCTACTCAAGTGAAAAGATTTATGAGACTTTTAACAAGAAACTATTATCGCGGCTGCTAAAGTGCTTGGAAAAACTTTAACAGCGAGTCAAGAGTGTTCAAGAACTCCAAATTAATATGTGCAACTAACGTACCTTGACATTTGTGCGGTACACTGCTAAAAATAACATGGAATGCAATAAATAACTAAAAACAGAAATACAAGATTTTATTACTTATTTTTTTGGACTCACAAATTTTGTTTATAGACGATAGCTGGGGCACACAGCATTTTCAGTGCATCCGGAAGTACTAGTGAATAACATATATATTTATCAGTGCTCAACTTTAACTACGTTTTTTTTAAACTAAAATTCAATATCACTAAACTGGTAGTTTGACTAAAATTTTGTTTGTTTTGCTGCAGTTTTTTATCACTTTTCTTAACTGAATATATTTTTTATATTTTTGCTCTTTTTTTTTCCCCTTAGATTACTTCTTTAGATTTGTTGGTATGAAGAAATGCTTTTAGACCGTCACAGTATTCTGTTTATTTTGATATATATTATAAATTCACGCACACACTCACATTGACACTCATACATACCCACACACAGACACACACATTGCCACACATGTTGGGCGCATGTTTCTATGTGTTGAGTTCTTGTGCTCGTAAAAATCATTTAAATGTCTTTTTTTTTGCTTTCCGTTTTTAGATATTTGCATTGGTTTTGCTTTTGTATGTACGGAATTTGTGTCAACAAATAAAACTCACACATATACAAGGCTGAGTATCGTTCGAATAAGAAGCTAATTGAATTTTTATTGGTAATTTTATGATTAATCGTCATGGGAAATTTCCTATATCTGTTGTTTGTTTACTCAACGGTATTGTGAATCTGACACTTAAATTTCGAATAGCATTCAAATTTCACTTGGCATGTGTCCGAACTTGAATGATGAGCGTTTGTTCTATATATTATAAATTTTCTTTCTTTCTGTATACAAAAATGTTTTAATGGTTGCTCTTATATATTCATTGACTGGAAGTTCTCAGACTTGGATGTCTACATAGAAAATCATTTAAGTTAATTGAGTTGATAATCCTTAAAGTGTATGTTCCCAAGTAACCAAGTAGCCGGCATGAAACCTGCTACAACCACACACACACATGCGTACAAGTGTCTTGCAACATAATAATTGTCTGCTGTCGAAAAGTTTAAACATAAATTTTCAAATTGGAAAAATGAAGAGCACTTTGATGAAGAACCTTGTCAATATGAAGTGGAAAAGCAGAATTGAATGATGGGTACATCAAGCTTTCGAGAAATTCAATTAAATTGCTTTTCTTTTAGCTACAATTGAAAATTTCTAAAAATAAACACTTCATAAAACAAATCAAAATATTTAGAACAAAGTATAAGAAAATATAATAAAACATTTTTTAAATTTAAATAAAGTCTAAGCAACACCATAACGCTAAAATAAATATTTAACTGCAATGCGCATTTTACGGTTTAATTTCTAATGTCTTTGACAAACAAAACATTTCACAGGCCAAGGAAGCCAAAAGTAAATATTTGCAATGAAAAAGACAACAATAGAAAATAACAACAAATATATAAACACAGCTGTCCAAAAAAGAGAAACAAGAAATTATTTACTACTTTGCGTTCTATCCCTTCTTTTTTTTTGCACTTTGCACAAAAGGAAACTAAACGAAAGTTTTTTTGCAGCTGGAATGCATGAGGCGGGGCACAATAAGCAGTACTCGCAGTACAGGAGCCGGAAGCATGCTAAGAATTTGAAGTAAATAAAGTAAAAGAACTATTCGAGGCAAGCAAGTAAATCCATGTAAATAATATACTGGAAATGTGGCGATTTGGGCAGGGTATAAAACGCAATTAACAACAAAGGAAAAAATTGTCACAAAAGACAAATACACAAAGCAAAAGTAATGTGAAACTTGCGCTCGGCTAAAATTAAAATTTAAATTGAAAATCAAGCAGAAGAAGAAGCAACAACCGGGGCAACATATACTGAAAACAGGCGCCATGAAGTTTTGTTTGGGCTCCTTTTGGTTATTTTTGTTGACAGTTGGCGGCAATGAGAAGCAATTAAGCGCTGATTGCTGCCACGGGCTGGCCACTTGGGGCATACCAACTGTGGCCGCATCCACTGCACCACTAAAGCAAAAATCAATTGAGCAGTCCAACAGCCGCAATCGTTACACACACAACGGAAATGGACTGGAAAATGCAACGATATTCCATTCCACCGCAAAGCAAACACCCACCGAGTCTCCCCAGGTTATTGGAGACATAATAACAACAACACCACAAACAACCGCAACCACAGCAAGAACAAAAACTCAGCCGGATGCCACAACAGTGACGGCCAAATCAATTGTTGAGCTGCTTTTCAGGCAGGCAACCAAGGCAAAAAGTTTGGAGCTGAGCTTAAAAGAGCACATGGCAACACTCATTGCTAGCGAGCAGCATGAAGCAGGTGCGGCAACAACAACAGCAACAACTGACAATGATACCAGCAGCAGCGGAACAAGTACTCATCATCCGGAGCGACGTCATGTGGTGCCCGACAAGCTGCAGTACACGAAGGAGTTGCAAATTAAACAGGGTCGTCTGATGGGCATAACACGTCGCTTTCAGGTGACCAGCGGTCTGCGTGACGTGGATCAGTATCTGGGTCTCCCCTATGCCGAAGCGCCCATTGGCAGCAGACGGTTTATGCCGCCAGGTGAGTAGATGCATTCCACTAGCTGTGCTGAGCATTTAGCTTTATTTTTACGCACAATACTACATTCTTGTGTATAGAAGCTATGGGTATGTCATTTTTAAGAAAGCATAATTTTTTCTTAATACATCATTAATTTAATTACATTTTTACCAAGGATTTTTGAAAAAACCTGATATAAGCGGAATATTTGTGGAGATGGATTTCAATTTAATCGGAATATAAGTGCACATTACTTAGAAAATTTATTCGCTTTTCAAAAATACAATGTCAGTAATACCTATACATATATATATATATATATGTATATACATATTAAATATCCCTATTCTTTAATTTACAAAATATCATATACACACAATGCTTTAAGGTTTTTGATTGATAAGATCAAATCGACTATAATATTATTATGGTTTTGCTTAATATACACTGCTTAAAGTTTCTATATGAATATACATATATATATACAAAATATCCCAGGTATCTATGAAAACCATCAATTAATTTTTCATATTTTATGCATTTTGTAGATTTTGTTTAAATTTTGAATGCATTGACCACAAGAAAAAAATGGGAAACACTATTTCAAAGTGGCAATATATATTTTTACTTAAATTTTCTAATTTCAAGTTATCAAATAAATGTATTATTTAATATTCCAATTAACTACAATTCAGTTATCTTCTAAGGTTGCATCAAAATAGTAAAACGTTTTTTAACGAATATTAAAGCATTTTTCCGAAATGATAAGTTTGTAATGCCAACACTGCTGCATACCACAAATATGAAGGCAATTTGGCACTTTTGCAGCACCGGCACAAGCAAACGAACTAAAATCAAAACCAAAATTACACAGCACATGCCGGTAACACATTCTGACCATGTATAAGCTGCCTGCAAGGCAACTCAGAATTTAGCCTGCAATTTAAGCAATTATCTTTGAAGCACACCTGGCAAAATGCTTTTCCAAAACCTGACACGTACAATGTACCCGTTGCACCCAATTGCTACACTGGGATGGAGGGATGGCTATGCGGGCCTAGTTAAATGTTATTATTCTATGAAAACTGTTGGCTAGCTAGAATATTTCTGTATTTATTTACATCGCAAATATGTTAACGAATTTTTGGTATTTATGGTACTTACATGGCTAGTTGTCAGTACTCATATTGTTGTCCTTAACAAAGTTTGCTCAATGTTGGAAAGTTCAAGAAAATGCTTGTATCTGCCCACACAAAATGCAAATGTTTGACAATTATGCGCTTGTTGATTGCAAAATACCAAAATTAAAACCATAAGCCTTCGAGAATTGACCAAGTAATTTCCGGCCATTGAATGCGCTGCTAAGACACTAAAACCGCAAAATCTGCAAGTCTGCGACTATTTCAATGCGGCTACACTTTCTGGCACAATGTTGTTGGCAGGACACGGGCCAAGGCAAGGACAATAAATTATTTAGCATACTCGAATCAAATCGCATCGCATCGCTTCGATTGGCAATGCCAACATTTTTTGCCAGAACTCCAATTCCCCAGGCCGCGACAAAATTGCTTGTCACGATTTATATTTGCATTTGTGTCTGCCCGTAAGATATATATATATATATATATATATGTGTGTGTGTGTGTGTGTGTGTCCTGTGTGTTTTGAGTGTTTGCTATTGCGTCGCGTTTATTGAGCA
Source organism: Drosophila anomalipes (assembly GCA_035041615.1). Classification (NCBI taxonomy): domain Eukaryota; kingdom Metazoa; phylum Arthropoda; class Insecta; order Diptera; family Drosophilidae; genus Drosophila; species Drosophila anomalipes. The sequence goes on along the minus strand of JAWNKZ010000064.1, from coordinate 8,584,872 downwards.
CTTGAGTGGCGCGCACTCAATACAAGCGGCAAGTGCAATAATAACGGAAGACTGCGGACAGGCGCTGTCGCTGAACGCAGCACTGACGCCATATTTGCCAGCGGAAATGTTGTTCTGCTGCTTGTTGTTGTTACCGTCGGTAAAGTCGACGCATTGTTGCAACAAGCCGCAATCGAATTGTGCCAAGCAAATAGAAAGCCAATGCAAATAAGCGATTCGTTTGCGTATGCGTAATGTATGTAGAGTAGATACAGAAACATACACACAGACACACACACACACACACACAGACACATACACACACACACACACACACAGACACACTCACACATTTACGAGTTTGTGCTTGTGCGGCAGTCTAATAAACACAATAAGTTTCGTCAACAGATCGAAAATGGTTTTGAGTTTTGTATTCTAGTATTTATCTTTGCCGTTGCTTTCGAAGGTTTGGGGGTCGATGGGTTCATTGCTTTTATTTATGTACTAGCAACTCGACCTTTTGCTTGCTGTGAAATTTATTAATAACAAAATGCAAATAACGCCACCGACTGACGCGCTTTTGTGTGACGCCATTCGCGTATTTACAGCACACGCCAAATATGCTATCTGGCCACATGCGTACTGATTTTTGGTATTTTCTTTGTTTTATGAGCGCCATAACACGAACCATTCGGAAAGAAAAATCAATTTTGTTTTGCCTCTGTCAAAGTGTAAATGTTGCATATTTTTGGGCGCACAGTCCTATAAACCTTAAGAAATTTATGTACACAAAATTGATTAAAAATAATATGCTGTTCAAATTAGCATTTCTGATAGTGCAAGCAGTTTTAAGCTTAAAGCTTTCATGATATAATCGTAACTTTGATACCAAGTTGAGAGAGTTGTTTAAATTGTGTTGATAAAATTATTTTACTTTAAATTTATGTCTTATTTTGCTTTAAATTTATATCTTTTAAATCGATGATTTCATACTCTCCTTTCTCCTTTCCAACCACCTCGAAAAGCCATCTCAACCAACAATTTCGCTGTTGACCTCCTAATCAAGATTTGCATAATGAATGTCAATATCAGGCAAAAATTGTCACTCTAGCCAAACTGAAGCAATTTAGTAAGGCATTGCAATGGGTGTATGTCGAATGAAGTGTGTTGTGGGGACAGTTGTGGCTACGTGCTGTGCTGCGAAAATGCAACGGAATCGAAACTAACTTGACCAAATCGTGATTCCATTGCCACACATAAGTCTGGTATTCGCATGCAGTGCGACGTTAACTGGAATGCCAAAACCTAGCCGCAGTCAACTTGGCCATAGTGTCCAGAGTGTTTTTTCTGTAGCGGCACACAGATGCAGGAAGTGTCCTGTGCATGTGACTGTGAATGTGAATGTGGGTGCGAGTTTGAATGTCATTGTGGCTGTCTACTCGTTTACGGTGCTTCCGAGTGCTTGTTGACCGTGTTACATAAATACGAAATTGACTTGCTGCTCCCCATGTGGCACACAAACCAATCGAATGCTTGTTTTCCTGTGGTCACACAGAGAAACACTCAGAGCAAAAGAGAGAGAGAAATCGGGAAAAAATAACCAAGCGTGAAATCTTTGGTTATAATGTGGGTCGTTTGTGATAAAATCTTGAAAAAGCAATATATCTACACTGTAGCAGTTCAAAATAAATTATATATCTTTTCTAAACGCGTTTCCTCGCTGTAAAATAAAGTGACGTCACAACGATTCCGCTCTTCTTCTTCAAGTCGGTGATGGTACAGATGTTATTTTATAGCCTTATTACTACGACACTAGTATCCTATTACCTAAATTAAAGACACCTGCTACAATATATAAATTAAAAATGTTGCTCAAATCTAAAAAGGTAGTAAATCAATAAATCATGCACTTTTTTGGTAAAATATGTATTTAACTTAAAGCAAATCAGAGAATAAGCCAGAAACGATTCGATTTTGATTAAAAACAATTTTTTTTTCACAATTCAGTTTTATTTTCGGTGTTCTTTGAATTGAATCAATAAAATTATAATATTACTCTATTTTCAATTATGTAATTTAAAATCAAATTATATATTTCACTTACATTTAACGTACACTGATTCTATAGTCGAGAGCTGATCAACAGTAATTTATAATAGTTTGTTGTCTTTTATATAATCTTGTTAATATTTCCCGCGTTCTGCTTTTTTATTCTCGCGGTTCTACAGGTGCACCTCTGCCGTGGCAAGGCTTGAAGATAGCGCGTCATTTGCCGCCGGTTTGTCCACAGAAGCTGCCGGATATGTCAGGACAGAATAGCAAAAGTATTTCACGTGCCCGTTACAAGCATTTGCTGCGACTGATGCCATACCTGAAAACCGAGAGTGAGGATTGCTTGTACCTGAATCTTTACGTTCCGCACGATGGTAAGTTAATGATGCGCTCACACCGACACTGAAACTGAATTTCTCTATTCCATGTAGAACCTCTCACTACGCCCAAGCCACATGCGGTGCTTGTTTATTTGCATGGCGAGTCCTTTGAGTGGAACAGTGGCAATGCCTACGATGGCTCAGTGCTGGCCAGCTATGGCGAGGTTATTGTGGTCACTGTCAACTATCGCCTGGGCGTGCTGGGTAAGTGTGTAAACGAGCTTAGTCTTAATGAACAATCTGCTAATTGCATAACATGCCTCAGGGTTTATGCGTCCGGGCATCAATGCACATAATATTGCCAACTATGCACTGCTCGATCAGATAGCGGCGCTGCATTGGATCAAGGAGAACATCGGCTCCTTCGGAGGCGACAATACGCGTGTCACTCTGATGGGGCACAGCACGGGTGCTGCCTGTGTCAATTATCTAATGGTCTCACCGGTGGCATCAGGTGAGTGTCTCTCTTCTCTCTCACTTTTTACCCAATAATGCTGGGTACCCTGACATTGTTCAAATGTATAAAGGCAGTGGGAGATAATTTGATCTTATACTTATCAATCATTCCGTCGGTTCTACCGATTACTCACCAAGATCTTCAATTAGAGTTAAACATTTATTTCTTTTCAACATCTTTGTTGGGAGTTTCAGGACAAATTCTACCAAACTAAATATGTTCTTGTCTAGCATAAGCATATCTCAAAAATTGCAAAGATCCAGTTCTTAAGGACATATTCATGATTTTTAATATAAACTTATTTGAGTGTCATGATTATACTCTAAGTGTTTGATGACAATACGAAAATAAGCACAGACGCTATTGAAGAATACGTTTCATATTATCGGGCTTACAATTAAAAATGCATAAAATACATACTCAATCAGGTTCAGGGTATCCTTAGTCGGCTAGTGCTCTTCCCATTGAGTATAATTGCATTTAATTTTGTAAAATGTTTTGGATTCCACCACAGGTCTATTTCATCGCGCCATACTCATGTCAGGCTCGGCGATGTCCGATTGGGCCGCCAGCAATCAATCGCTGCAATTGACCATGCAAATAGCCCAGGCTCTGGGCTGTCCATTGAGTGACCACAAGGATGAGGATGCTCTGCTCGATTGCCTGCGCCAGCATCGGTGAGTCAATCAATTTAATCAATTATTAAGTGATACGAGTGATGCTGCGAGTGTCGACTGCCTTTACCTCTCTCGCTCCCTCTCTGTTGCCCTCAATTTCTCTGCCCATTTTAATCGCACCACAATGCGTGCTAATGCCCTTTAGTGTTCCTGTCCATTATCCTCTGGTCGATTTGGCTGTTGAATGCGTTAATTTAATTTACGCTGGCATCTTCCAAAAACCAGTCAGGACAGCAGTGTCCTGTACCTTGATTCATTTGGCGCGCGTGTCCCTTGTCCGCTACTTAATGATTCGATAAATTTACGAGTTTGTCGCGTTGAGCTCTCAATGAGCCGTAAAGCCCCGTTCCTTATCCCCGCCCGGCCACCTACAGCTGACCATAACTAATCATGCGTGGTCTGAGATTTGAGCGCGGCCTTCATTGTTTCGCATCTAGATTAGTGTTTGTAATCCCTTGTGTCCATTCTGGCCGGCGACTCATAAAACACGCGTCTAATAAGCAAGTCGTTTATTTTGGTGAAGCGGGGCGGTCGTCGTTAATTGCTTTTCAATTAATCACGTTTTCTGGATCGTTTCCTTCGCTGTGGAGCGAGGCCGAGGTCTGGGGTCATCCACTTAGCTGTCTATTAAGTGTCTGGTTCAATAAAATTTTCGCCTTATTTGCATATTTTTGCGTACCTTTTGATTTCGTTTTACTACTTAGAGTGGTTTGTGGAGCTTGTCAGGTTTCTTGTGCCGTTTCAACTTAAGATAATTAATTTCACAATCATTATTAATTATTATTTCCTTAAGCAACATTTTTTTTTTGTAATCTTTAGGAAAAAGTATAAATTCAATTAACATTTATTTCAAGTAAATTCCATAAATTTCCTGCAATACATTTAAAATATTTCTTTAAATATTTCAACAATTAACAACAAAAAAAAAAATAAAAAAAAAACAAAATTTGTATAAATATTTAAACAGAAAATGTAATTAAAATTCCAATCCCAATTTCGTATTCGCACTCTTTTCCGTAAATATTCGAATAAATATTTATTTAATGTTTCTCAGTCCACAACAATAGAAAACTGTTATTTTAATTGCATATTAGCCGACTACACAAACAAATAGACATATCCTGTTTATGCAATACACATATAATTATAATCTGCAAAAAAAAAAAAACGTAAAAGAAATCGAGTAACTAAAAACAATTTGCATACAAAGCGAAATAAAACGCATGGAGGAAAATAATGTATGCAAAGCAAAATCAACAACGGGACAATAATAGTAATTATGTTAATTATGCCAAGCACTTGCACACTCTCTCCCACACACGCAAACAAACACAGATGCTGTCACCAGACAAACACTAGCTACTTGATGTGTGTGTTCAAGTGTTGTGTGTATGAGTGTGCATTTAAGTTTCTTTATTTTTGCCTCCTACAAATTAACAGAATAAGTTTGCAAACTGTTGGGGCTCTATACCCTTTTCAAAAGCAAGTGCACTTTATGTCCAATGGAAGAAATGCAACGAATCAGCATTTAAAACATATGAATTAAAAGATTGGATACCCTTTCTTAAAAAAGCTTTATTACATTTTTTTGCCTTTAATTTGAGAGAAAAAAAATGTATCATTTATTTATAAAGATAGGTTAAGGTCTAAAAACTTTATTATTATTATAACTTTATATTGGCATCAACTCACAAGATATACAAACTTAAATAACAAGTTGGGATGCATTTCACCGCTGTGATATCCTAAACTGACACTTCGGGAAATGTGTTAATGAATGAGAAAAGCTTTGGGGTATATGAATGCCTCTGTATGACAGTATAAAGGAGTAACGAAGTGAATGGGCGAAGTCCGTGTGCGAGTGTTAAATGAAAGCAATGAATTATGTATGAATTACTGTGCAAATGTGCGCTACACCGTACAAGCATGCACACATTCTCCGACAAACTCAAACAGATAAAATGAACGAGATGTGTAAACATTTTTGGCCACATTTGCACTTGCCCTGCTGCTTGTGTTTGTGTGTGTGAACAGCCTTTGTCTTTTAGACTCACACACATTTAATATTTAATTATACTCTGCTCTGTGTAGGATTTGTTGTAGTTATTCAAATGATTTGCTCATTTCCATTGTTTAATTTATTTGTGCTAAAAATACAAGATCTTTATTTGCATAGGCTGCCTGATGGAAAATACATGATTTAATTATTGAGTATTACAATGCCAATTACAGTTTGCCTTGAAGTGAGCATTTTGCATTTAATTTTCTTTGTAATTATTTATTTACAAATGCATTTGCATTGTAGTTCAGTAAAGCTCCGTGATAATTTTTCGTTTAGCTGATTGCAATATACAAATGAATAATGTATGCTAATTGCATTACTCAAAACACATTCGCAAATATCGTAGAAAATTAAGATGAATGTTTTTAAAGTAAAATAAAATAGTTATTAAATAAAATCAACCAGATTTTGTTCATTGTGCTCAGTTGAATGAAGCAAGGAAGAGTTAAATTTAAGATGCTTTTAATAGTCTTAACAATAATTAAAATTCAAAGAAGAAAACAGAGGGAGGGAGAAAATGGAAATATATTAAAGACATAAATAATCTATAGTTAAATTTAATAAATCTAAGCCAAGAAATTTTAGCGCTCTTAATTAACAAAATGAAAAGCAACACACATTAGAAATGCATTAAATAGAAAGCATTAACTACAACTACAACAAGTACTCAAACAGAAAACAAGGTCAATTTCGGGCTGAATAAATGTTGGGCTTCTGACTGTATACAAAGCAACAGCAACAGCAACAGCAACAACAAAAACAATAACCAAACTAGTACCAGTTGTTTAAGTAACTGGATGCAGCACACAGGCACAATAATCAATCTTCGTAAATGGCACACACACATACATCTACAAAGAGGAGTGTATACGAAGTGCGTGCCCCTAAGTTAGCTAGACAAATTTGTGCATTGTATGCGAGTTGCCTGAACAAAGCTGTCGCAACATGTATTAAGTTCTATACTACAGGAAGACCATAAATAAAGTCAACTAAATAGGTACAGGATTTGTTTTTTTTTTATCATTTCAAAAATATGAAATGTTTCAACGCTTAAAACTATATCATTGATTCAAAATCAATATTATTATATTAAAAAGATTAACGTAAAAGCGATGGTACACATTAAATAATTAATGTTTTGCACAGCTTATTATTGAAGATTATAATTAATGAATAACGCAAAAATATTAAAGTATAATTTGAATTTTTTTTAGCATAATTTTAGATACTATTTATTTTATTAACTGAATTATTATTAAAATCCAAAGTAAGCATAAGGACTGTTTTTAAAATAATAAAATTTATTTGTTGTCTCACAAATCTTAGATAAAAATCAGTCTTGAGACACAAATTGTTAAAAACATAAATATCTACGTATTGTGACAAATGATATGCGTGTCCCTATTTGAATGCTCGCAAATGTATGCTCTCACATATGTATATATATAGCTAAGCCAACTTTATCTAACAAGTTAATCGCAGTTGCAGTTCAACATGTGACAGTTTTGTGCCAGAGCAGCTAATAAGAGCCGCCTGTAGCGAAGCTAAGACTGATTCTTTTACAGTATATGAAAATCATAAATCACATTCACAAGACACATTCCAAAACTTTGCACTCTGCAGCTAAAACTCAGTTGAAGCTCCGAAAGAAGAGCAAGAACAACAGTCGCTGGAGTCGTGGCTTGGTGATTTTAACCAAGAACCCCAAATTGTGGAGCAGTGTGGAAAACAAAAACAATAGCGATAAAAGCGATAAGCTTGGTCATGTGTTGATAACCACGCCCACAGGCAATCGTCGAGTATTACAGCAAACGGTGCCGCAGCATGTCCTGCAATTGACAACATCACCGTCAGCCTTTTGGGCTTGTGGTTGATGGAATCTTAAAGTGTTTGCGGTTGCTTAAGTGGGTGGTATGTTGGTCTTTTGTAATGGGGCAATGCATTTGCAGTGCAGCTTAAATAGCTCATTGTCTTGAGCAAAGTGAGACTTAAAGGTGCTGACCTCATTTACTGCATTTGCCCAGCTTAATGTGCGCTTATGCGGAATCACATGCGCTAATTAAATCACGTTTTTCTCCACTAGTGAAATGCTTCTGACTGGAATTTATCTCCAAATCACATTTTCCTGATTAAATTTGTGCAGTGGCCATTTAAGTTTAACCAAGTGCATATTATGCCTATTAGGGATTCTGCGATCTCCCTTTCTACACACATTTGCTTACTTCAGCCCCAACGAGAAGCTACAGTTGACGATACAATTTAAAATGTCATTTCACAAATGTTGCCATCAAAATTCCCACTGAATTTCTCTACATTATGCACAGTAAAATTCCAATTTTCCAATATTGCCCAGTCGATCATTTTGAAAAATATTTCTCCGCACCAAGTCTGCATTTGCGAGATAAAATTTGCTGCCTGGCAATTGAATATTCGGTAGATTTTTAATGTATACCAATTGCAATATACTTCACATATTACTGAGTGCAACAGGGGCTGGTGCATTTTTATGCAAGCTACAACATAAATTGGACCCAGTTGTACAATTCGGCAACCAAATATTGTATCAATGCCACTTCAACTGCAACTGCAGCAAAAAAGCAAAAGTGAATTCAGTTTGAGGCAGCAAATGTATAATCGAATATATACATATATACTTATAAAATACAACAAAATATACTAATTCATATATTACATTCAGTTGGAAAATGGAGACATAGAGCTGAGAGTTGCTGCTCGAATTGGATTGCAGAAAAAAATATATTTTTGAGATTTGTAAATAAATATAGACTTACATTTCTAAATTTTTCGAGACAACTTTACTCAACTTTAATTAATAAGTGAAACTAGATCGAATATGAATTTATATATATTTTTCATAAACATCAAATTGATTATTAATCTCATGTAGAGTAAAATGAATTACTAATATATTTTTCAATACTTGTATTCTTTTTATTTTGATATTTCTTGAGTATTATATTTTGTAGTTATTTCAAAGTTATTAAATATTGGAAACATTAGAGCAACATCTGCTTTTTAGCTGGCCCCCCAACAAAGTAGCCGTAACGGCCATATGTGTATCTGTTGGAATGTATCTTTATGTGGTTCACGTGTGAGCAAAAGTTCAGGGGTGGCTGCTGTGGTGATTTGGGGTCGTGGCTGCTTTGTGCGTGTCCAGCAACAAATCACACATAAAATTTATTACAAATTTCAAATCAAAGTGAAAAGTAGCCGCTGTCAGACACTTACTCACTCACACTTACTTGCACTCAGCGACTCATTCATCCTGTTATATGACCTTTTTAAGCAATTTCTCTGATGCTTTCTATTACTCTTTGCAGCTACCAGGATATCTTGCACATACCAACATCGCTTCAGCCATTTTCAACATCATTGGGTCCAATTGTCGATGGACACGTAATACCAAATCAACCATACAAGGTCATGGGGCATTATACGGAGCATTTCAGTCGGTTTGTTAAGCAATTGCTGTCACAGTTCTCTACTCTCTCTCTCTCTGTCTCTCTCTCTATCTTTCACCCTCTGTATCGCTCACTCTGGTTCAACTTTTGATATTTGCTTTTTACCTTCCTAACGAAAAAAAAAAAAAAACCTGGCAAATAACCAAAGGACTATTTATTTATTGTGCGTTACTTGATTAGATGTTTGGCATTTCGGCATGTGGCATGTGGCATGTGGCATCTGGCCCTCAGGTAATATTAAATGGCTCGTGAAATCCAAGTATGCATTTTAAGCGAATTGAGCAGCCAATGGAATCGTCTCGGGTGCCATCAGTTGAATAGCACCTCAACAGCCACTTGTTGGGCCTAACATCCTTTTGATAGCATGTTCTAATGTGTCGCTGTTGTGGGCAGCCCCAAGCCTGCAATGTAAAACTCTAAAAATAATATATATTTATATAGATTGAACAGCAGCTGGCAGACAAAGAAAACAAAATGAAGATGTTGCCTCAGACAGTTCACAACCTTTTTTACAAACATTTACAAAGTATTAAAAGCCAACATATTCTGAGAAATAAATATTCAGCTAAAAATATTACAATATTTATATATACACATATATTATATAGAATTTATTTATATAATATTAAATGTGCAAGTATTTGTAATATAATATATTTCATTTTTCAAATGAAGTTCCTCAGCAAAGAAATTCTTAGCGAAGCGCATAAAAAAGGTTTATTTAAATTTGAAAAGCTTGAACGTTTAGAATTTGACTTGCAGACCATATTGATTTTGGATATCCAGCTGCCTAATATCTTAAGCTCAGGAAGAATTTGCGATAATATCGAGCTGTGTTTGTGTTTGAGTTTGTGTTGTATCCACATCAATCAATCAGGCAACAAGTAATAACTCAGGCCTTAACAAAAGGGTTCATTTCAGTATTTTCCTTCCCTTCATCAACATCTTTTGTTATCTGCATTTCTGTCTCTCACCACTTTCCCATCTTTTCTTAATGCTCTTTGGGAGAATGAAACATCGTGGAACGTGTCCATTTGCTGCTGGGATGCCGTAAACATAGCTGCGCATAATCAAATAAAATGCGTGATTAATTGGATTTTAATTGTTATCCTTTTGCAAGTTGATCGTGTTTTAGACGTCGACGAGATGTTGAATACAAAAACTAGAATAATAGCTGAAAGGAAGTGCCATTAATTACGGTTTACATGGCAGGTGTGGGTACATGAAACGTATTGGGAAGCTGACCGCCCACAACTAACTGAAAAGGTAAACTGACCTGAAAACTTGGCCAAAGTAAATGGAAACATACCTTGCACGATTTCAGTTCAGAGCAATGAATGGTCGATGGTTTTAAATTTCAATTCTTTTCATGGCTGTAGATCAAAGGCTCAAACAAGGACAACAATTATCGGGCAAGCTGTGCGCTAACACCTCCCATCCTCTTTCACCTAACAAGCTTCGCATTTACTTTTATCGACACAACGCAAAGCTTGCCCAGACACTAATAACTTTGCGCAACAGGACACAAAATATGTAGTTATCTGATGCCTTTCCCGTTTTCGTTCAGGGCATTAGCATTCGAGTGGGCAAGGATTTTCTCATTGCAGCACGGCGCTCAACATTATCAGGCACCGTAACAAGTAACGCCGCAGGACTTCGTTTTATTCGAATGCTTTTAACTGCCGTTTATGGCGATTTCATTGGGTTGTATGCAGTAAGCGAATGATGCACATGACGAAAATTATTTGTTTCACAAAAAACTTGATATATTTTTTATAACAAAATTAACACAACTTGTTTTATTTGTTTTATTTATAGATATAATACTCATTTTTATACACATTACTAACTATTTATTTCGAGCTAGTTCTTACATACTCAGTTTCGAATTGCACGTGAATTTGAAATTTGTTTTTAGTTATTAGACTTTATGTAAGAGTTATGCCATTTTTTTTTTTATTATTAAGCATGCATTTTGTGCATATACATTTTCAACAAATTTCTTGCAATGTACAAAACTACTTTCATAGTAAACGAAGCCTAACAACTGGCACATCTACGACAAGCTATAACTCTATAGCCGCCGACCCAGTCAAACCTTTCATTATCGCTATCTCGCTCTTACTCTGCTATTTGCTGTCTCTTGCAGTTATGATTTATTATTCGGCATCACGGAGTCAGAATCCTACCATACATTGGCAGCATTAGCACTCGAGGAAGGATTACGTGAAAATGAACGCGATAATTTATTGCACTTCTATATGCAGAGTCGCTTTGATGTACGCCCCGATTTGGCATTGGCTGCCACGCTAAAAAAGTAAGTGAAATTTATGCGCTATTTTATGATATCGTGAAATACAAGCCGACATCGCTGCAGATGGGTGGTGTTATTGGCTGGCGAAAGTTACAACTTGCCTGCATTTAACACTTTGCAAAGTGTACACATACACACACACACACACATGCACAGATATCCATATCGTTCATCTCAATTAGAATTGTTTATGTGGCAATTTGTTTGCTTTAAGTGGCAAGGATTAGCGATGCCAGAGCCCACAAAGCGCCTCAGCCATTTGAGACCACTGACGTCACTGCGTACAGTACGCATTAGCATTGCTTTAAATTGAAATTTATTCGGTGTGTAGTCTAGTTTTTAAATTGGAAACATAAAGTAAATGATTGGATTGTGTTTGACATACAACTTGATTCAAATAGGTAATTGAGACATTAAAATGCACCTAACACAAATCGAATATCAAGCATTTACAATAATTATGAATAAATTATTTTTTTAATATAAATCACAGATTTATTATTAGCTTTTTTGTGTATTTAATTTTTAATTTTTTTCCCACATTCTCCAAGAATTAATCCGTAAACCAATGTCAATTACAAGTATGATAAATATATAAAGCTATTTTGTCTTAATCTTTCTTATCTTATGCAAATGTAGAAATGTATATTATTTTTATTATAATACTCTTGCTCAACCTTAAAATATACAATTTCTGTCCTAATCAGCTTTGGTAAACATATCCAATTTATCCAGAGTGTACCACATTGTTAAACATGTATCATAATTTTTTATCATATTCAGTGCTATAATAATGTGTGTCTAATTAGTGTCAAGCCGACAGCAACATGAAAAACAGAAAAATATTTCTATGCATCCATAAATAATAATAAACGACTATGAAAAAGGCACCGCACGAGAGGCCCAACTCAGCTCGGACCAGACACAATTATGCCAAGAGCTAGTTAGTTATTACTGCGAGCTGTCTCAGCCCCCTTGGCTCCTGTGCACACATTCATTATACCGTTCATTTCATTTTGGAGCAAAACAATGCTGGTGACTATCTCATTTCCAGCAGCCAGAAGCCAACACGACTCAAGTTTTATCTGTGTGTGTGTGTGTGTGTGCGTGTGTGTGTGTGTGTGTGTGTCCTGCAATAAATAAATAGCACAATGCACAAAATTCGACCCCGTCCGCCACGCTCGGCAAACGTCACCGCCCCTGCAGTGACAACGTTTTTAGCTGCATTTCTTGAGTGTGTGTGTGTGTTTGTTTGGTAGAATTGGATTCCATAGAGATGCGTCTGAGTTTGGTCAGAACGACACTATATTCCATATATAAAGATATTTACACAAAAGAGCGCAATTGTTTCTAAAGACGCACGGCAAGGACTCGAAGCGCAATGCCAATAGCTGCAAAAATATATCAAGCCTTTGCCCGCCAGCCGAATTGAAGATGCTCTCAAATATTTATTGTCTTGACAATTAATAAAAAAAAAAAACAAATATCTAAATTTATATTTGTAAATGCATATAGAAAAAGTGACGGTAGAATTATTAGGTGCGAAATAGTTAAGAAAAAAATTCCATTCTCAAAAGGGTGTAAAACAAGTTGTTCAAAAATGCTCAAAGCGATAGCCCAGTTGCAAGAAGCGGATAACAGCAATAACACCCACATAGCAATAACAGAAACAGCAACAAACACGAAGAAACTACGACAAACAAACGATTGAAAGGAAGTTCACACAATCAACAACAGATGCGCTTTTTCACATGCGAATAACTGAACATGGAAACTCTCCAGGGAAATTGTTTTGTATGGTGCTGCTTTCGAGGCTTTCGTGCTACATTCACACACATGCACACATGCACACATGCACAAACACACACACACACACACGCGCAGAAAAAACCCATACACATTAACTTCAGTTCAACAGCTGCTGCACTGCAGTCCCAGTGGCAATACTTTTGTTGTTCGTCATTGAATTAAATGGTTGAGTCCAAATAGCAGCGGGCAACGTTTCGGCCCTTTTTGTTTTGCAGCTCGACATGACGTACTGACTGACGCAGAGACTGGACAGCTTGATAGCAGCCGATAGATGGACAGCTGGACAGTTTGGTAGAGCATCAACGTAGCGATTTGCCTGATCCCTTCGTCTAGGGGCTTTGGGTGATTTTAACAATATTCCGAATCCCCCGCAGCCTGAAAAACTTGCACTTGTCTCTGCTACACGATACGTATCAAATGCATCGCTTTGCGTGGGAAGAGATGCAATGCTGGAATTGACAGAAGGTTTCCTGCGGGGCAATTCAGATAAAAATACTTTGAAAGGCTGTTCAGTGCATCGATTGAGTTAATGTTTGCGGTAGCTGCCATCTGACAGTAAGTGCAGCTGAAAGCCAAATAAGATGTTGGGTAGAATGTAAAATATATAAAAAAAAAATAAAAAAAAAATGGAGCGGGAGAAGCCGAAGGAGGAAGTGACACAGAAAGGAAGATTAAGCGAAAGAAATCGAAGAAGATTTTACTTTTATTTATTTTCTATTTTACGATATTTGTTCTTTAAATAGAAATAATATGAGTGTCGAATTTGTTTATTTAAATTTAAATAAAGATAGTTTAGCTTTATAAAAACTGATCTTTCTAAATTCAAAGTTTCGTTTAAGATGTTGTTGAACAGAAAATGTAATTAAAACTCGAGTGAGTCGAAAAAAAGAAAAGAAAAAAAAGTTGAGCTTCGTCCCAATGAATGAAAAATCTTAAAGTTTATTAAACATCATTCCGATGGCTGAAGAATAGTTATTAGTTTATAAAGGCCACACAAAAAACCCACTACAAATTATCTAGTTAAATTTTCCAGTAACTATTATATGATTAAGCTGCAAGTGATACAACTCAAGTGGTGGCATCAATATAACGAATAGATTCAAATCGACGGCAACTTTAATATTCCACACAATCCCTTAAGTATCTTAGTGACATTTCCGCTTAAGCTTAAGCTTTATATCAATATATATATGCGTACAGCATATTTTTCTACTACTTGAGACATGCCTTAATTCATTGGGCACCAAAAGGGATACGTAAGATTCACTACCAGAACATGAAGCACTAAATAAATGGTTTGGACCTCTTAAAACATTTCAATGGGCCATTAATCTGGGCTGGCATAGCCAATGTGTGTCGGTTTTACGTTTAAGTCTTGCCGAAATAGCAGCTCAAGAAGAAGACAGAATGCTTTGTAATGCCGAAATGGACAATTTCATGGCTAGTGTAAATCAAACATGCCTGCAATTAGGACAGAGTCACACCCACACACTCACATCCACATAACCTGGTGCACCTGCTACCGACCAGAAGACCAATTTGAGCGTAATGTGGCACGCCGAAACAATTTAAGGCAATTGCTTTGCAACTCATTAGCATGCTGTTTGGAAGGTGGGCTTGGGCCAGTTACAGTTTCCCTTGTATCCCTTTGTCATTGTTCTTCCAGTGCGATTTTTCATGTTAGACGTAGAGCAGCTAATATTGGTTGGGCTGCACACTATCGAGACTAAGTGCACAAGCTTGTGCCAGTATCTGCAACTGTATCTGCGCAGCCATAAAATGCAGCAGCAAAACATGTTCAGAGCATGCTAAGAGGGTCAACTCATCCACCCACACAATCCAAAGCGCCGAGGTCGTTGACGATGCCGGCAAAAAAAAACGTAGGTCTAAAAAGTATCATAAAGCAAAGTGTTGAAAGTGGCGCAGAGCCTAAAAGTTAAAATGCTGCCCGAAAACTTGCAGCAGAGGCGCTGATAAAACGCTGGTTAAAGTGGCGGAAAATGCTCTCAAATCCTGGCTTCTTTATAGTGAGCATGCTCCGAAATGAAATAAAAGTAAGCCATGATGAACAAAAGACTGCTAGCTCCTATTTAAGTGGCGCATCAAAGCGAAATTATTAGAAGTTATGCACAAAGTTGCAGCCAACTCAGCGCTAAGAAAAAAAGTTGCCACGAATTGACGCCATTTACCTTAGAAAGAAGTTCAAATTTATTAACCACTTACGTATTGAAGAAGCACTCTAAAAAGGGTCGCTCATAAGACTAAATATAGTTTTTATTATTGAAGACATTTCTAGACAACTTTAATTTATAAATATATATATAAAATCATTTTATTTCTTGTATTGTGCAAAATTATTGTTCTTTAAATTGCTTATTAACTTTCAATTTGACCAAAATTGCTTGTCTGGTCGGGTGTTTAATGTCACAAATATGCAAAGTTTAACCATTTTATACGGGTTTATCACTCTTTTTTTCTTTGTGTACTATTTTGCACTTGCCCTTTTAAAAATATTTGGTAAGTAAATAGACATTTTAATAATATTACGAAAACAGTATGATTTAATTCGTAAATCCTTGTAAGACTTGGTCTATTTTTTTCCATTATCCCACAAACAATTCATCAGTGTCCAATGCGGCTTTATAAACTGTTGCGTATCTCCAAAAAATTATCATCTTATATTAAAGCCAAGTTGTAGACACGACCTTAATAACAGCCAAGCAGCGAATTGATGCAAAAAAACCCATCTCAAAGTGTCGCTGACAGCTCTATTGTCATTTTAATTTTGCCAATTTATAAACCGCAACGGCAACGCCCAGCTCTTTAATTACCAGATAGCCATAGCTAAAGCCGCAAAGCCACAGTGTTGCCAAACAGGCGCCGTGAGACACGTAGATAAGGCTTCGGATGTTGGCCGCTTGAATGCTAGGGTCGTAGTGTGCAGAGTCACGGGGTCGACGGCGACAAATGCCGCAGGCGTTTCTGGCTAACAGACGTTTAAGAGCATAAACTTATTTATTTTAATATTATTATTTATAAAAATATGCAGAGTATCCACGCCCAGCTGTTGTCTGGGTCTCGGCGCTGTTGCTGTTGCTGTTGTCGTGGTTGTTGCTGATGCTCGAGCCCTGGGGTTATGATGACGACGCACGAGCTGAAGCGCAATATGCTGCTTAATTTATAGCCCTCAGGCTGGTCCGGAAGTTGCATACATTATGTGCACAGCACAGTCTGGCCTGCAGCAGATCGGATAAAGGGGTGGCCAATACAAAAGGTCAGAAACTTTTCGACGCCACTGTCTGTCAATGCCTTTTTCTGCGTTTTGGCTTTAATACGTTGACTAAATATGCACATTGTTTGCCAACAACAGACGCACATGCTTTTAGTAACTCTCGCAGGCTTCGTTTCTTCTTATTTATCAAAATATCCAACAGATTGCGAAAATTTAGAATTGAGAGATTACTACTATTTTATACATTTCCCTTTTGTTAAAAAAATATTTTGTGCTATCTTAATTGCCGTTATCTATGTGTTAAGGGCGATTCCAGATATATGTGCTGTATTAGAATTAAATTCCAATTAAAAGAAAATAAGTACAAAACACGTTCTGGAAAGTTTCGTTTATTTCAACTATTTGCATTTTAATTTGTTCCTAGCTTAAAAAGGCGTCCGCAGCTTAAATTCAATTTAACTGCTTTTAAATTTAAAAATAAACAAATTCAAATATAGATTTATATAGCGGCGTAGATTTATTCTATCAATAGCAATATTTATATTTATAAAAGGTTTCCCATTATGTTCAAAATATAACTTTTTGTTTTAATTTTTTTCCCTCGGTATTACTGCAAATAAGCAAATATGTATTGCGGGAGAAAACTTTACCAATGTGGGTAACTTTTCGCTCATATAGATGCTTATATTCGCATATGCATAAGTGTTTCTTCATGGAATTGGGGCTCTGTCGAACTAGTGCAAGTACATACATATATAGTATGTATGTATGGTGCATGTTTCATAAAGTTTTTCGGCAGTTGTAGCTTCTCTGCTGCTGATGTTTTTCCTGTTGCTGTGGAACGTGTTGTTTGCTCGCTGAAACATCATAAATTACATGCGTGCTTTTTACCAAACGCCTCTTCTGTGTATGTGTTCAAACTCAATCTGTTGCTGTTGTTGCAACCCCCCCCCTGCCACAGGCCCCTTCGCAAAGTCCACTCAGCTGCATGTAATATCCATATGCATATGTAAAACTTATTTTTATTATTATGGTTGTTCCCGTGGATAAAAGTGCAGCATACAGCGAAGAAGGCGTTGGGCGCATTTATTCGAGTAATATATACATTTGCCTCTATAAATCTGTGAATGGTAAACATTTTAATGTCGAAATTTTATTCATGAAGTGCGAACGCAGTGCGTGGATTGCGGATTGTGGGTTTACCGACAGTCAACAGTCGCGAATACAGACACATATGTAAGTAGCTGCGAAATAATGCGGGGGAATTGCGTGAAGCTTAAATGTGAATTTTTTTATTACACACGTGAACGGGGTAGTGGTACTAACAACAACATTTAAATACTTAGGTAATTTAGAATTCAGTATATTTTAAGTGAAAGCTATTTCGCTTGTCCTTTTTTTTTCATGTCGATGGCTGATTTATTTCTTATGAAATTATGTATCTTAATTTAATATCCTTTCATATTATCAAACAACCAAAAAGCTGGTGCTTAAGTTAATCGATCTAAAGATTTGGACAAAATGTTTAATATTGTAATCAAATCTATAATCAACCAGTTTAGTTTTTATGGCTGGGTTAAAGTTGAAGGATGTATATGATTGGCCAATCATTTATGAATGTTTCTTTCAAAATTTACCGCCAGTAATAGTTTCGTTTTTTTAAATTTTCTTTCCAAACTGCATTACTTCATCTTGTTGTAATGTGTAAGTGCTGAAGTGTAATAAAATTATGCATATTGTAACCGAGGTATCATAAATCCTCTGAAAATCTTCCACATTCCAACCCGACACCAACACAAACGACCCCAAGCACACATAACCTCACAATCATTTCGACCAACTCTACAATAGTTTTTCATAATCGTTTGTCCATATTGTGTGGCCTATGCAAACAGCAAAGCGGCCACAGCATGTGGTACGGCAATTTCGAGAAGCACTCTCGGTGTACGTACTGATGTAAGTGGAATATATTTAGGAGGGAGGCAGGCTAGCCAAAATGCAACAGGACTCACAGCAATAAATAAAAGCAATTGAGTGTTGTGAGTGCATTAGAAAAATGAAAACAATTAAAAATACAATTTATTTAAATGTGTGCCGTTATGGGTCAGAAAAGTATCGCCCAAATAAAAAAAAAACAAATACACACAGATCTATATGTATGCATTTATAGGAAGAAAAAAATATTGTGCTCTCTGGTAGCTCTTTTAGTTTTGCATTCATTTGCGAGAAATCCCAGCGGCTTGTTTTCACTATTTAGCTAAAACTGTGCCTTCAAGGGTTGCAAGGCACCGCTTCGCATCGCTTAATGGGGCAACGGCTCATGTGAGTCGTGTTAAGTGGGGTCCACGAACCCCAAGCACCGACTTCCATTTAACCCTAACCAAACATAAACATTAACGCCTGAAAGTGTTCTCTGCCAGATACAGTTCCTTTTGGGTTAGCTAGTTATTTAAGCAAATGTTTGAACTGTTCCCATATCAGTAGGCATCTCTCTCTCACTCCCCCTTCCCCCCCTCTCTTACTGTCTGTTTGGGTGTGTGTGTGATGCCTCAGGACGATTAAACTGATTTGATTTTGGGGTTCGCACTGGCTCTGATTCGACTTTTGTTTATGTATGCTAATATAGGCTGCATATTTGTGGCTGAGCTTGTTTTGGGATTATGAAATCCGAATTGGAAATCTGCCGCAGGGACTGAGAAAATGGAAACACTTTAGCCTATATGTAATCAAACTGTATTTAAGAAAGAGTTATTTAATATTTACAGATGGAAATTCTAATTGGTTCTAGTCCAATGTTTCTTAAATCACTGAGAGCGAGAGTTACTTAATACAAAGTTTAATCATTTTCATTCAGCTTAAAAATTGAAGACAATTTAGTTTTGTAAAAGTTGTTGGCGGTTAGCTAAGTGAAAATAAATCAGATTTTCTTTGCACAGCATTTATGTAATCATAAAATTAACACAATGTGTTAACTTGATTAAATAATTTATAAGATTTTCATTTAACATATATATTATTGAGAGATACTTCCATTTTGGAGTTTTATTGTATAGTGGTTCAGTTTAATGAGATTTTCTCGCTTGTTTTAAAAGAGTTCCAAAATAGGATAGAAAGTAATTTCACTAAGTTTTTCTATTATTTGGTATACCGTAGTTGCCCTGGGGTAACAAAATCATATAAAATATAAACATGCTGTGAACCCCACATATACCCAACTTTAGTACAAGTATATAAAAACTAGCATATACTATTAGCAAAATTGACTCTTTAACCATTTGATGTGACCTACAAACTTTTATCCATTTCGGTCTTATAACAATTAGGAGTTAAACTGAAAGCGAACAACTTTCACTTAGGACCACTGGGGCGTAATCCAACGCCAAGCACTAACGCCTTCATGCTGGAGGGGCACATGCTCTCGTATCCGGCAGCATATTCTCATTTAATGCAATTTAAAATGAAATTACATTTTATTTGCACAACTTCATTAGCAAAACCCTTCAGCAAATTCATTACGACTCTGCCAATGACTATCAAAATGTAGGACACTACAAACGGCTGCAGCAAGCCAAGAGTCGACTGTCACATATACTTACACTAACATACACACACATGGACGCCACTAATACACTAATACACTGATACACACACCTGCACACACTCACCTGTGAGCACTCGAAATGTCATTTCAAGTGCGGAAATATTTAGAGTGTCACAAACGCTCCTAGGAAATTAAATGTGAGCATTGCTTATGCTCAGCCACTAAAAGGGGCCAGAGGATGACAACTCTTCGTCGATACACTGCGTAAAGCACACATGATTTTTTTTTATTTTAATTCGATTTAGCACAGCAAAGAGTTGTGTCATATTTTTTATAATCAAATTTCAATTTTTTTTTTCGATTTTTAAGTTTCCAATTTATCTAACTTTTTTCTCACATTTATAAGCTTACTTGAGGACCCGGAATATAAAAAAAACAGTTATTACTGAAGTTCCTATTTTGTGTTGTATGAGTTTTTATTTGTATATAGTAATTTTTTGAGCCATTCATGATATACGATTTGTTAGAAATGTATAGAAAAAAAGTTTACATATATTTTGTTTGTTTTAGTTTTCTTTTAAACTTTTTATAGATTAAAAACATAAAGCTACAATATTTTAGCTTAGACAACTTGTATTCTCCTGTTGCCAGAAATAACGAAAATATTTAATTGATTTTAGTAAACTTGCTGATAGCAGTGCAAAAATGAAGGACTACAAAAAATTAAATAATAGATGAGCTAATCAACATTATTTTCTTTTAGAGAGCACGTGTATTTCATTTTCCACATATCTGTAATTTGTTCGCACGGCTTAAATTTGTAGGTTGTTTTCATAAATGTACATAATTAGGTACTAGGACAGACTATAAAGCTATACATATAGTCTATGGTACTGGGCAATTTCATTTAATCTGATTTACCTTGAAAAACTGAAACATTAAAGGTTGCCTAGCATTAAGTAGTAATCTTGCTGGTTGGTCTGCGCCATGGTCCATCTGCGCCAGACAGTTCACATACTTATGCTCGCCTCGAGAATGGCCTGAGCAAACTCTGTTCACGGGCTCCCCAGCAATCAAGGTATCTTCTGTCTGTCTGTCCGTGTTCGTCTGTGGCAGTGTCTCCTTTTTGTTGGGCCTGGCACACAAACTAAATGACGGTATACGCTTTCATTGTGGCATCTCCCACTTTTTGCATATTGCTGCTTCTCCTCTACTTTGCATAGCTTGCTCTTTAATGTTTGTTGAGCATATTTTTGGTGAACGCGTTTTGCGTTTTAGTCTTCAAATATTTTGCGGTTAGTTTTTGGGTTGCGCGTTTGCGTTATGTTTGTTTTGGTATTATTTGTGGCGCAGTTTGTGGTGCGTATATATGTATACAACCATGTTGCACGCATTACGACACCGAATTTATGAAATTAAACACACGGTTTCTCGCAGTTTTAGCTGCATTTTTTCGTAACCAAAATTTGGTTGTGAACTCAGGCCACAAAACTTTTAATTACGCATTTGCTTTGGATATTTATGCAATTTTCTTTTTCATCGGGGGTTTTCTTCTGAAGCGCTTTTGCGGGCAAGCAATTGAGCTTAAGCACAGTGCGTATTGCATAATATTTAATTAGAACAAAAGCAAACATAATATTTATTTTTATAATTTGTTTGTGCTCCGTTTTAAATATGTTCTAGACTAAACGAATGAACATTTATCTATATTGTATGTTTTAAATTATTGATATTCCTTTGTAGATAAATCAATATATTTTCATTTCCTAAAGCTTCAATCTCAAATTAGCAATCTACATTCATTAAAAGTCTTTTTTAAAAATAAGCCAAAAATAAATATTAAGGAATGATTTTAACTCAAAATGTTGGCTAAACATTCTTCACTCACAATCTTAAAGATGATTTGAATGAATATTCGAGCTCTGCCTGAAATATGAAACCAAATATAATACAACACACACGCTACGTTATCAGGATAGCTCTTTTCCATTTATCCTCGCTGCTTTATATTTAATAATTTAAAAACGAAATTTTTTGCGAACGCTGTCTGAGCGCGTCTTAAATATACATTGACTTGACATCTTCACTTTATTTATTACACTCACATGAACAGACGCAAGCATCCTGCCAGCTGCTAGCAATGACAACAACAACCAGAAAACACGCTCTAAGCGTTTGCTCAAGTGTGTGAGATTACATAATAGAAACCGCAAATAAATATATCGCGTACTATACCATATGACATTCGTAACAGCAACAACAAGAAATACAATAAAAACAAGCAGTCTTCAACCATGAACCTCCGGAGACAGCAAGCACTATGTGGCTGGTCCGGGCATAGGACTTGCAGCTCGCAACGAAAAATCACCAGCAAACTGGTACAAATGTGAGAGAGAAAAGCGGCAACAACAACAACGTAGATACCCTCACCTTAGGCCATACATTCATGGTGGTGTTTCCACCCCCAAACCACCGACAACTGGAGGCGAACGCAGTGGTTGTCTTTGCTGGCGGCGCTTGGATGTTGTCTGTATCGAGGTCAAAGCGCATAACTTAAGTAGCCGACAATAAAATGCATAACATGCTACACACACAGGCCAAAAAGGCAAAAAGCAAACCTGAGCGAAATTGTAGAAAATACAGCTCTATTTATTTGTACATTAGGCCACGCTAAGTCGAAGCAGCAGCAGCAGAAGCAGACGTTGGAAAACACGCCTGACAGCCAGAGCTGTGTAGACATGTACCAGCGTACCTGAAGCAGTTGCTAGCAATATTCCAAGTGTGCTTCTTGACATGTGCAAAAGAACCCATTGAGTGCACACCCTGAAGTCAAGTTGAAGTTTTTTTTTTTTTGTGTACTTTTGCTTTGTGTTTGATGCTTGTGTCCCGCTGGGGCTATAATAATTTCACGCTGCGCTGCAAAATCTGATGAGAGTCTGGCAAAAGCCATAATCAAGTAAATGAAATTGTGACAAAATATGAAATTGTGACAAAATATGAAATTCACTTAAGACTTTTCTTTAGCAACTGGCAAAAATAGCTACTTCTAGAAACATAGAAAGGTATGCAGATGTTAGAAGAGCAGAAAGCATATTACAGTCTAACGAATAATAATTTAAAAGAATTATTCTCACCATCATTATAACAATGATCAGATATTGCCAGGTTGTAGGAACTATATTCATTTTGTGTTTTTAATATTTTCCGGTGCTTTTCAAACAAATTATTGCAACATGACGTTTATATATATTTTGCCATTTAAGGCACTCTTCTGTACATGTATTTTGGAAGCATTTTCCGCAAGCCCCACCTTTTTGTGCAAGTCCCAACAAATTTTGTATTTTAATTTTTCGTAGAAAGCAAACCGCATAATTAAGCGCGGAAGTGCTTCGAAAAACAGCGGCAACTTAAGGAAAATTTGTTAACAATGCGCATTACAAATACGTCGGGTTGCACTTGTTTTACTTCTTTTATTTTTTCATTCCACACACGCACAAACACAAACACACAGATACCAGGACATGTACAACAATCCGATTAAGGCCACTAATTTGGAGCATTGCGATGTTGTCCTGGACATTCTCTCCGATGCAAGCGTCGTTGGACCCCTGTTGCAGACGGGTATGTTCCATGCGGATGTGAATAGACGCAATTATATGTATGTTTTCGGACATAACAGCGCGATGGGCCCCTATGCAAATGTAAGTAGAACCTTTTCAGTACTGTGTGTAAAATTGTTATGGTCAATGGTATTATTTTAGTCTATTGTGTAGATTGTTAATAGCCGTCAAGTTGTGCTTCATGTTTAATTTAAATACTGGGGTCAATATACTAAAAATTCAAACAGCATGAGTTGGGCATTTCATGTATTTTCATGAACTGTCCGTGCGCCAAAAAAAACTTTTGCACCCCTCCGCGAGTGGTCGGATCTCCTGTGTGAGTGTGAGTGGCTCCTCTTTGCTGGGTCATTACATCATTGGCTGCCATTTTGGCTTTTCGGCAAAACAATTCACAACTTTGCAGCTGTACAGGACGCGACCCTTAACGATCGTAATAAAGACAATGAACTGCCGTTGAGTCCAGTAAAATCAACAACAAACAAAATGCACAGAAACAACAACAAACAAAACTTTAACTTGCGGCAAAGTCGCTAAGTAGACGGCCAACCACTTCACTGGGAATACGCTTTTGTTTTCGGACCGCAGGCGGGCCAGTGTTTGGTGTCTAGATTGGTTGCCTGGTTTCTTGACTGACTTGTCTGGTTATTTGTGTCTCTGCTTAGAGTCCTCTCTAAGCGTCTGTGTGTCCTTTATTTATTTATTTTATTTTTTGTTGCTGGTACTGCTGTTGCCGCCAGTTTTTATAGCTTTGTCATGCTTATGGATTTGTTGCTGATTGCCATTTTGTGATAGCTTCTGTTGGTCTGGATATTGCTACCCTCTATTTGATGTTATGATTAAATGTGTCTATCGATTTGTAATTAGGATGTGAGCACAGATATTTGATAGGGTAGGATAACACAAATTTGATGACTTGATTGCTGGATGAAACCACTTTATTTGAAGCTAATGGAAATTGAATAGGCATTTCGAATTGAATATGAATTGAAAAGAATCCAATCTAAAAAAAAAAAACAAATGGTCATCATTTAAGTATGAAACAAGTATAATGAAAGGTTCAATTTAAAAAGCCATGAATATTGAGATTGCTTACAATTTTATTACAAATTTTTTATTCAATTAGATATTAAAAGATTACGACATTAATTGTCTTTTTAAAAATGCATATTTAAATTTTGGTGTGCTTAAAGACTTTTGTACAACAAAAATTCGTCAGACACCAGAGCTTGACAAACTGCTAGTAGTCAAAACAAAAACAACTGCAAAAATCCATTAATAAAAAGCACTGAGACTGAAATAATGAATGGGCAGAACACGAATAAAAAATCGAAATACAAAGAACAACAAACTCAGAAAATGAAGAAAAAAAAAATTGTCGTTTGGCATTGTATTTTTGAGAACTTTAGCTTTGGCAGCGGTGTTAAGCGTATTTTTACAGCTGTAGCTTTCAGTCTGGGTATGGTCATAAACCATGACCAAGTCAACTAAACCCCAACATAATGAAAAAGGACTTATTTCAAGTGGGTCATAATGCAGCAAACGGGCCTTTTCATTGCGACACAATTTGTGGCTTATGCGGGCAGTAAGGAAAGTGCAACAACTTCTTAATAGCTAGCAATTAAAATATAAGGATATGTACGCAATGACTGGACAAACTACAGAGCTTAATACATGTTCAACTCGTATTCTAAAGTTTATTTTTGTGTTATTTGAAATTCTCGCTAAAGTAGCTAAATAATAGATGAGTGCATGTGCCATAGCTTAAGCGACATTTATATTTATGTGTTTGATATGAGGAAAAATGCGAGGACGATCAACGCAAAGCGCCAAAGCGCATTAGTTGCAAATAAATTATGAAAAATAAAATGAAATTCACTTAAATAATTCATGCCAAAAGCAAAGCCAAAACGCTGCTAGGACAAACATAAACAGAATCCTGAGGATAAGCAGGCCCAGGCTTGCCCACAAATTATCGCTACGAAAGACGACAGCCCAGGCACCATGTGCTTCGGGGGCGTTGCCAGACAAATAAACAAACTAACCAGCCCACACACACTTAGATATATACACATATACATATACATATACATGTATGTATGTATACAATTGTGTGAGGCGAGCTTCAACAATGCCGCAACATTTTTCTCTTTTTAGCTTAGACGTTTTATTTTTATTTATTTGGCCATTTTTGCGGCATTTGTTTTGTACTGTGTGCCAAGCCAAAAACACAATTCCTTATGCACAATTTTGCATAAACTGCGATTCTGCACTTATCGTCAAGTTTCATATACCCCGTTGTCTTGAAAAATGATCAAAATTTAACCTCTTATTCGTATTTTTATTTAAAAGTTAGAAGCTGGCTCATTAAATCCTTAACAAATATATTTTTATTTAAATTCATTTATTTAAGCCAGCTATTAATAATAAATAAACTGTATCTAGATTTGAATATCTTACACATATTCAATAAAATGGAAACAAACGTTTTAAATAAATGTATTAAATATTTAGCTTTTAATCCGATTTCTTAATTAAATCTGAATACGAATATTTAATATTTTTTGCTGCCCATAGAGTAACTCTCAGTAGACCACTTACGCCTTGCGTTTCAGATTTTTAGTTATTTTTATGCCATGGACATACTTAAGCATCTCACTGGCTACTCACTGCCTGACAACCGGCCACGCCCACACCCCAACTTTAACTGACAAACTGACTGAGTGAATGTCTTCTCCCATTCTTGCCAACACACTATAGACTACGAGTATCTCTGGCTAAAGCTGCGGGCATATTGTAAAACTTTTTGGCACATGTCTTCTATGTTTGCAGCTGAGAGAAACTGGCGTTCAAAGCGCTCACTTACCCAATGGCAGCTGGGGGAGACACTTAGTCGGGTCTGAAGTACACACTATGGCGGCCCAAGCCAATTGCTAAAATAGCAAAAATGATGCGAGTAAAATAACTTCTAAATGCATCCAAAGTTTGTTTAAACAAGAAATTCGAAGTTTAAATAAATTGCATTAAATGCTGGTATCTTAAACTGAAAAGTGCTAAGCAAAAAATTTCAGAAATTCCTGCACTTCAATTTTACTTATAGTCGGCATTATTTACGCTATGCCAATATATATATATATATATATATATATATATGACAAGAATTTTGACTAATAACCAGGCAGCTTCTAAATGATGGAAAGAGTTTAATATATTCAAAATTGTGATGGTATATTTAGGAAAATAAAAAAAAAAATGTGTTTAATATTGTTTTGCATATTAAATTCAGTATTTTGTACACACACCCTCACTGCCATTCCGGGCATTTCAACTATGCCTTGTCTAGTCCTTTTTTTTATCGTGTCTTGAATAAGTTTAAGCCAAGTGCTTTCGAGCTGCCTTTTGGATAAGAATGCGAAATAAATTGTCAGAGGAAGGAAACAGAATTTATGAAAATAAATAAAATAAAAATGAAACTAAAATTTGTATATGCATCGCGCTGGAGAAACTTTTGTTGACCGCATTCATAAAAGAAATGTGTCTCAAGACTTAAGCAAATAATAAAAAAAACTTTTTTTACGTAACGCGAAATGTGTTGCATACTTTATGAGACAGCCACTAACGAACAAAATATGAACTAATAACTTGGCCAAAACTTAAGAAACTGACAGAAATTTCCCATTACGAAATAGAAAATATCAAATTAAAGAGCCGCCCCAAAGCAATCAATTGGGCGTGCCATTTTAAGCTTATAAAAGTCCATAAAGATGAGTTACAAATTACAGCTACCACCGACGTTGCCCCGGGGGGTCGTGGGTCTCTGGGTCGGGACACGCCTGTTGTCGTTTACATTTAGCAAATTTGGCAAACATTTTTGCCAATTTTCGGCTTTTGACTGCATGAGGTTTATTAGGACAAGTGACGCTTGGGCAAATTGTTGCTTCCGTTAGCCTTAAGGAAATGCGGATGGTAAGGCAGATAGTGTAAGGGACATCGACCCTCAGCTCGAGGGCCTGGATAAACAGAAGCATAAATTACACAATTAACGCATTTAATCTAAAATTAAAATACAGCCTATTCGCTTTAGATTTTAAAATGGCAGTCGAAAACAATTTAATAGAATTAAAAAATTTAATTTACTTACAATGAGCTGACGCTTAAAACACACAATTCATTTGCAATTAAATATAAATGTTATCCATCCACCACATTTATAAGTGTCTCTCAACTAATGGATAATGTGAAATGGACAAAACTGCCATATTTTTAAGATAGTTGTGCAAGTCTTAAACAGAACTGGTGTTAACAATAAAAGCTCAAACAGAATTTCGTACATAAGATGGTAATATTATATCCAATTGCTTGTGAAAAATATGTTCTATTCCACATCGATTGCATGGAAATAAACATATGCTAGTACATGGCAACAATTGTAGCCATAAACAAGTATTTATGACCCATACTCAAATAAAAAGTTTATTGAACCTAAAAATGGTATTACAACTCGTCTAAGCCAATATTGCTACATTTATACTGATTTTCTTGTAAGATTATGCGAATTTTATCAAAATAATAGAATAAGCAAAATCAAAAATGACATTCAACATTTATAAGCGACCCAAAAGCTGGTGACAAGCATGAAAATGAGCGAAAATGACCTGAAGAAAGGACAACAATAATAGCAAAAGCAACAATAACAACCACAGAAGGCGACAGCAATTTTTATGAGCGCTAAAGTAAAATGCTTTGTGACTTTGTTACATTTTTCATAACAGTAAAAAGTTGCCTTTATTTCCTACCCACTTACTGCAGTTTTTGCTCCCGTTCCCCCTCACCGCCTGTTTGTCTGTCTGTCTGTGCGTCCGTCTGACAGACTGGCCAAATATTTATGCAGGCACCACTAAGAAGATTGATGCTGACTGGTCAAAAGCTGCTGAAAATATTTCATGCTGATCAGAAATTTTCACTCAATTTTTAGTGAATCTTAAATCATTTCAAAGGGCATATTGATTTTGTAAGAGAAACAGAAAATATATATGAAAGAATAATAACTAATAGTAGAAATTACCCAATAATTTATTTCAATAATGATTGCTATTTCCGAAATAATTATCATATTGCAATAGCTCTTGGTATATGATAAATGTGTTAAAGATATTATAGCTCATATTTTTATGCTACAAGTCGAAAGGTATTTATTTAGTTCAGCTACTTACAATATCTATGTCTATTCTGATGTCATTCACTTGCAGCTACCGCATAGCATTATGGGGGAGGAGCTTCCATTCGTTTTTGGGGCGCCGCTGGCGCCAGTCGGCCCATATCCCAGCCACAACTATTCCGTGCAGGAAAAGTTGCTTTCCGAGGCGGTAATGGCATATTGGACGAACTTCGTAAAGACCGGGTGAGTAGTGTTGTCTGTGCCAAAAACGAAATTGAAGTGTGCATTTGGTGAAAGTTTGCGATTGGAAACGCCACAGGAGTGGCGAACTGGAGTCGGAATGGGAACGATTACGGGTTCTGGTATCTGAGCCATCAACACGACGAGTCGCAGCTCTGCATGCAAATGGGGATGCAGCAGCGAATGCGGATGTGGATGCGATTTCCATGGCTTTGGGTAGTGGCACGTTTTGTAATCTGCAACGCTCGGACAGTAAAATGAATAGAATTTTTACTACCGCTTTTATTATTATTTCGCTACAAAAACAACTGCAAAAGCGGGCCATAAGCTGGGGCAGTATCCACATCAGCAGCAATGCAAATATTATTAGTTGAAATGCGGCATTGCGACACGCCCTCCGGCGAAACGGCAATCAAATCTGAAATCTAAGATCTTTAGCACTTTTTTTTTTATATGTATATGTATTCCGTATACATTTTATACTTAGCACAAGCGGTCATTAGTCCCATGCCGGTTAGATTCAAAAAATGTCGCGAGGAAAATGTGCTGAAAAATAATTCACAAAATATATGAATTAAATGATGATGGATTTTAGGCTTAGTGTCATGAATATTTAGCGAGATAATTGATACTGATTACGCTCATGAGTGAGAATGATTAATAGTGAATTAGTATTTGGTATTTTATATTTAATAAAATTTCCAACATTTTCTTCTTCTTCTAGTTATTTTTCTTACAAGAATTAAGTTGTTATATGCATTTTAGTTTTATTAACTGTACAATTTGGCTCGAATTTCGCTTTTATTTATATTTTACATTATTTATTTATTTAGATTATTTACATTTACTTTTCGTACTTTACTTGTTTTAGCAATCCAAAAGCGCCCTGGAAGGGCACATTTCTGAATTCGCATCTTTTGGAATGGGACCGATATGATTTGGACTGGCCGGAGTTTAATAAGCGTGCACAGGCCTATCTCAATATTGGTGAGTATCTCCTGTCCACTCATATCCATGCAGAGCACCAGCAACCACAATACCGTAACGAACTAACGAATGCTCTCTGATGGATTGCTTCTGGTGGTAACTGCATGATTTCGTTCATGTTGCAGGCATACCGCCGACAGTGGGCTACAAATACCGCCAGATCTATATGAATTTCTGGAACAAAGAACTGCCGGACGAGCTGAATCAAATTGCGGCAATACAGCAGAAGGGGCAAAAACAGCAACAGCAACAACAACAGCAACAGCAACAGCAACAGCTGTTCCCCGGAAACGATGTGATTACGGGTCACATGAGCAAATTCGGTGCGCGCGACAAAGGCGCCGAGGATCCGGTGCGTACGCTGAAATTGTTGCTTCAAAAGCCGTTGCCATCAAAGGGCAGCGAGCAGGCAGAGACCGCTGCGGAGAACATGTACAATGCACCTCCCACATTCGGTCATGTGCACAGGCAGCAGCAACAGCAACAGCAACAGCCGGCGGTTGAGGGTGTGGCCATATCCGGGGAGGATCCCACGCAAACCTCCCAGCACGTCAGCGACTACGGGGAATATGGCGCCACGGCTGCCCCAACGGAGCCCATTGCCAAATCGGAGACAACGTTGCAGTTCCTCATTGCACTCATTGCCATTTTCATTGTGCTAAATGTGGTGATCTATGCGACTTTCTTGTTTCGGCAGCGTCGCAAGCAAAATACTTCGTTGCAACGCAAACTGGGCGGCCAAATGCTCAGCTACGATGGCGCCAACGATGATGAACTGAAGCGCTGCAGTAAGTCACGTGATGGCGATGAGAGTTATGTGCTGGATATCGTGCGAAAATCCAATACTTATGAAGCCATCAAAACAGGGCAGCGTTCGCCCATCAATGGCTTTGCCATGCAACGCCAATTGAGCAGCTCAACGATGGATACGCATACAAAGGTCTGCGAATGGATGTCATCGCAGCAACAGAGTCCAACACAAAAGCTGCTCAAATCAGGTAGTTTTAATACGACGCCAGCGCCGCTGCCTGCTGCCCAACTGGACAATCGCATCATCATCTGCGAGGACATTGAGGTGACAGATGCGGAGCTTTTAACCCCACAGCATATGCACGAAATGCAAGAGGGGCTGCACTATGAGTTGCTGCTGCAACGACAGCATTCGGCGCTAACAGAACCCAGTGAGGCAACGCTGCAGCCCCAGCATTCCCACACTCACTCAGATCCGGTGGACATGATTTTGGCTGCTGATGAGCAGGTGACCAGCTTTGTGCATGCCGATGATGTGGACATCAATGTGACCAGTCGCGATGAGTGTGAACATCAGCTGCAACCACTGACCGTCGCACAGCAACTGGCTTTGCTGCAGCAGCGCAACTACCCAAAGGTTCTGCCCACTGAACAGGATGTGCGACAGAGCTACAAACGCAACTCGCTGCCTCCACAGAATTTTCAGGCACCGCTGCCACCACCGAGGACTATTAGCAGCACACTGGGCCGGCGGCGACGAGATAGCAGTAATATAACCACATCGCCACTAATGCTTGCCCACGACAGCGGAGAGGATGAGCTGCGTGAACCGCAAATAACACAAAATACGTTGATAGTGGGGCCCATAGTGCCCAAATCGCCAGCGGCATCGCTGAAGCGTATTAAACGACAGACAGACACGGCAGCTATTTCCAAGCTGAGCGGCTCCTTTCAGTCCTTCGAGTCGGTGCCGCCGGCGCATGAGGCAACCCCGCCGCAGGGTCAACGCACCGAATGCGTCTACGCAATTGAGGCGAGCGCCAGCGTCAGTTCCCTGCCCAGCTGGTCGGCGCCCAATGGTGACGTATATGCGCAGCCCACAAAGTCTGCTTCGAGAACATCACTCATACCGCGACCGTTGCAGACGACAGTCGAGACACAACAAGTGTCAAGTGAAGCAGCAGCAAAAGCAACAACAGCAACTGTTGCGGCAATGCCTAGCCGCATACCGCAGCTGCAGCGCCAGGCATCCAGCAAGGAGCTGCAGTCGCCTCGAGAGTCTCTCGCCTTGCTTGACAACACAGACGTGCGAACATCCAATGCCAGAGCAGATACAACGTCACGCACCAAGTCTAGCATCTCAAATGATTCCTCGTGGCGATCCTCTTCGGCTTCATCGTCCTCCTCGTCGACGGGCACAGTGCGAACGGAACTGCAGCAATACCAGCAGCCCAGCAAAACAATTGCGACTCAAATATAGAAGATGGCAGGCAGTGCCTTAATTCGACACCAACAAAAAGGCAGACAACGTTGCTGTGCAACGAACGACAGCTGCAGATCCTGGCAGGCGCCAACCAAATCCTTTGACGGCTTGTGGTTTCAGCTCACATGTAGCTTCGAGTGTTTTGCACAAATTTAATAATACATTTTAGTGGAAAGTTTATCTTTGACTTGGTGGCTAAAGGATTGCAAGAGTAGCTACAGCTTGTGGTCGCTTTGGTTAGAAAAAGTTTTGAGCGGATTTGATTTAAATTAAAACGCACGAATAAGGACACAACTAATGGAATTTAAAGTGAATAAGAAAAATTACAGGAAAGCTCGTTCAAAACAGATAATTCGTTGATTGAATAGAAAGCGGCTTAAATTAAGAGGATTTTTAAAGAGTCAAGAATTTTCGTAGAAAATTGCAAAACAAAATAACAATTTATAACAATTTGATAAATTCACTGCAAAATATGAATTCAAAAATATTACCCACCTCGGGTTGTCCAATTTAATTCTGCAAACACGAAATTGCTACAGAATGTGTAATTTCGTAAGATTTAAAAATATGTATTAAAATAATTTTGAATTGCAAATAGGATATGCACATGTCAAAATATTGGTTTTAAAAAATTAATTAATAATGAAAAACTGTATAAAATAGCTGTTCCAAGGGTCAGACTGCAAAAAACCATAATAAGACTACATAATTGGGAAAGATAAGAAAAATTAAAAGATATTAAAGGCAAATCCAAGATAAAGTGGAAAAAAAGCTAAGAAATCAAGTACAACTGTACAGCAAGGGATTTTGTGTGTCTAACGAAATCACAACCAAGTATTATGGAAAGATAAGGTGGAAGCTACTGATTACGATACCTATTAGCTAGATTATAATTAAACTAAATATTACCAAATAAAAATATAAGTAAATATATATTCGCATAAGTTCCGTTTGTTTATTTCAACTTTAACTGCTCAAGCGAAAAACTTTTGCTTTGCCTCCTTCGAAACTTGTTACCTTCGAAGTAGCACAACAATACGACATTTTATTGGCATCAATTTGGCCAACTATTGTGTCAGCAACTTTGCATATATAAGCTACTTATCAATATATATATATATATATATATATATGTATATAAGAGTAGTTGCCAATACACAAAGCACAATTTTATGCTGCTGCCAACTTAATTTGAAGCCATAGCTAAATCTGAAGCAATGGAAACATTTGTGCAGCTGCAGATATTTCAAATTTTTGGGATTCTTATTCTATAGTTGATGTCGCCGCTGGGAGTTACATCAAACTTGTCACCGCAAAATAGTTCGCTAGCCGTTCCCTAAACTTAATCCTGTTTTTTTGTTGCCTGGTTTTGGGTAAAGTTTCGTGACTGACTTTTATGCCCCTCCTTTGTGGCGCATTACTTTTTGGTTTTGCAGAAAATTGAGTTATTGCGTCGACATTTGCTTTTCTTTTTTGTATTTCTTGTTTAGGGCGTGGATTTGGTATTTTATGCAAATTGCTGTCATCCAATTGTTGCTAGCATGTTTTTATTCCGCCTGTAACAGGACAACGTTACAACGACAATGTAAAATGTAAAAGAGAAAGTTTCATTTTGGAAAATTGAAATCCTTGCCATAAACATAACGCAGAGAAGTTGTAATTAAATTGTGCGCCCAATTGAATTGTTTTGTAGCAAGGTGCAAGCGGCGAGTTAATTTCATTTCATCGCTTTGCATTAATATTTGTTTTGCGCTAATTATGTTAAGTAACTGCACAGAGCCCCGACGACCAACTAATTGATGTAAACAAAAACTTGGCGGAGTTTCAAAAAGAGGCATATTAATTATTTTAAGTATAAAACAAATATTACCATGAGTTTATCCATCCGGTTGTCAAAAGCAGTGTCAAAACCATTGAAGTATTATATAAGATATGTTGCTGCTTCTCAGGCATGTGTACATAGCTAAATTCATTTTCATGCAGGTCTGTTCTGTGTTAATTTGCCACAATTTCAAAATGCTCGAAGCATTCTCTATCACTCCATTTGAACCCACATTTCTTGGTCCTCTCTGTTTTGTTTCCTTCTCAGTTACTTCGACATGTGGGTTATTGTTTGAGTACTTTGATTATATGCCTTTGTAGATTGTTGAGTCTTCAGCGGCGTAGATTTGAAAGTTTTTACAGCATTTGGTTTATTAAATCAGGCAAGACTATTTTTTGATTGCCTCGCTATTTTTTGACAGATAGTTATTATCAGTAAAAATAAAGAAGAAAATCAAGAGTTAAGCCTCGGGAGGCAACAGAAGAAGATGTAAATACTTTCCAACTTAACTTGGATTATTTTTATGAATATGTGTACACAGTTTGTGGATCTTACATAGTCCA
This sequence comes from Drosophila anomalipes, assembly GCA_035041615.1. Classification (NCBI taxonomy): domain Eukaryota; kingdom Metazoa; phylum Arthropoda; class Insecta; order Diptera; family Drosophilidae; genus Drosophila; species Drosophila anomalipes. Next base: position 8,550,267 of record JAWNKZ010000064.1, on the reverse strand, counting down.
AATTTTCTTAATAATTTGTTTGCAAATTATTTGATTATTTGATTTCATTAATTTCATATTAAAACTTTAGCAAATTTTTGTAAAGCTTTAAAATGTTTGTTGATTATTATGATTTTTTTAACAAGTTAAGATTGTCTCGTTTGACAATTTCACAACTTTTCTGTTCCAATTTCAAAAACCTACAATGGCTTAACCAAAAACTAACTGAAAGTTTCCTGCCGATGAAAAAGCCACACAAACTACTTCCAAAATAAACGAAATAATTTACCGAAATTGCTAACAACCCCAAATTAGTGTAAGTTCAAGAGTAGATTAAAATGGAAATTGTATGCTTGGTAAGCTTCTTCCTCTGCAAAAAATGTTGAAGCGATGGAGAAAAATTAATTAAAAAATGTATAAATAAATACCAACAGAGAAATACAGAAAAAAGTAAAGTAGCCATAGCTGCAACGTCCTGGAGATGAAATTCGGGTATAAGTAAATTTGAGTTGCACTCAAACCACTGATTTGATTTATAGTAGTTCTGAGTTTTTGCCCATTTATTTGTGTATTGCAGACTATACATTGAAGGTCGGGGCATGTGAAAATTTAAATGTAAATCTTCATTTAAATTGTCAGCGCTGAACAATAAAATTTAAATGGAAATTATGTGAATTAAATTTTGCGATAATTGATTGCGACAGAAAAGTTAATAATTATAATTACTTGTAATAAATGCATATGCGTTGATATATTCGATGGAATTGTCGTACACAAATTAAGCGGCATAAATGCAACATGACTAATTAATTTACTTTGTAATTAGTATTATAAGATGATCATGATTAAGTTATTTATATAGATGCATTCATATAGTAATATACAAATTGGGTCAAAAGTCAAAATTCAATAGCATTCAACAATAAACTGGTTAAACATTCCACATTATGTCAATCATCTACCAGAGCGAAAACCAAAACAAATGAGTCAAAAGCCAATATGCATCATATAAAAAAGTAAACAAAAGCAAATATGCCAGTTATATTTTCTCATGTATTTAACATTATATTATAATGGCTTTTGTTTTGCTTACTGTGTGAAATGAAATTTTAATAATTAAATAAGCTCCTGGCACAAACCAACATACATAACAGAACATAACTTTAAATAAACATCTGTAAATTATTTAAACGGCAATCACTTAATTTATTCTGCGTTTGTAAGAAATTGTATTGTTATTTATGTTAAAATAAAATCATACTATATATAATCATACAAAGATTTGCATATTTTTGATTTGGTTTAGGGCACATTTTTTCTAACAAATTTTATAATTCTGTAATTTGGACAGATTGACAGTAAGCAGTCCTTTTAATTATTGATAATTCCCATCCAATAATCAATAGGCTGAACAATCAAAAATATAATTCCATTAGTCCATTTTTATAAATTATCTGAATTTTGATATACATCTTAAAGGACATTTATAATTTCAATTTCAATATGAACTATTTAATGAAAAACATTAAACTGTGTCAGAGAATGCTGAAATAGATCTTTCAACTCTTTTAGACAGTTCAATTCTTAAGTTCTGAAAACAATTTTGAATTAATTTTATTTGTATATTATTCTAATAAAATACATTTTACTTTTAGAACCGTAACTTTTTCCACTGTACATTGACTACTGCGCCACTCGGGTTTTTTTTTAATTAAACGTTGTTTTGCGGATTTTATGATGTTGTTTTGTCGTAATTATTTTCATAGGCAAATACAGTTGTGTAAAAAAAATAAAATAAATAATTAAATGTATATAATTACTACGCTCTTAATGTTATTGTTGATGGCCAGTTTGTAGTGCGTATTAAGCTCATTTTAGTTTTCATTCATCTGCATAATTGTTTATTTGTTTATGTTTGGCGTTGTGGCTGAAATTCAATGAGCTGCAAAATTACGGTTTTTATTGCGAGTATGAAATCCAAATATTTTCAAAAATACCATTGCAATTGGGAAAGTAATTAAATCTTTGGTATGACATTTTTTCAACAATATTTTTTCAATGATAAATAATTAAATCGAATCGCCTTAAATAGATAAATAATACATTAAAATAAGGCGATTAAATTTCCAAATTTTACAAAGCTCATTAAACTCGTAAATTTAGCGCAGCGTTGTGTTGACGAAAATTCGAAAGAACAGAGAACCCACAAGAGTCTTATACATTTTTTTATGGCTTTTATTTTGTTTTCGCATTTTGCTCTGTTCATGCATGCATTTATTTTTTTTTTTTTGCCTGCTGCGGAATAATAAAAACAAAGCATATCTGAACTAAAGGACTTAAAATATTCTTCAAGAGTAAATGGAAGAGTAAAACTGTGAAGGAAACTTTATAAAACGTGACTTCGAACTAGAAGTGAGATAGCAGTAGCAGCAACAGTAGTAGGAGCGCCATCAATGTGCCGCCTGCAACGTGAATGGTGTGGCAAAGTAAAAGTCTCCCGTCTGACTGCCTCCATGACTATACGAGACGAGACTAACTGCCTTCGAGTAGCAATTAGCGCCATGATATTGCGGTTTGGAGAGGCACGTGGCATGCACCATTTGTGCGCATCGTTAATATGGCAAATGAGACGCACTGAAAGGCACACTTGCCACCAGCCAGTGGCAAGCATTTTTAATTTTATTTTTGTAGCATACTTTGCAGCGCCATTTGCAGCTTATACTTTCAATTTGCTTATTGCCAACGTAAACTTATGCAGACGATGACAAAGATGTCGCCAACAACCAGGCAAGTTTGTTGTAATTTGCAATTTGGGTCGTTTTGTTGTAGTTGTCGCTGCGTTGTCTGCTACACATTTGCCGCTAATTTGGCGCGAAATGCCTCCAGTCTCTTACAGTCCCTTTCAACCAGTTCAGATCGCGTCTCCCTTTATAATTGCTTGGCACCAATTGTTTTAAATGCTCTACGCGCGTTCACAAATTGCTTGACTGCTGCCACCATAGTGCTGCACTGAATGCAGTCCTTTAACCCAATTAAGTACTTTTACACCAGTCAACAACAATATCAATTTAAAGGTCATGCTTGAAAAAAAAAAAATGTTTACAAAAGCAAACGTTGAGCTTTGTATACAGTTTTACAGCATATGGAATACAGAGGGGAGAAATTAAAATATTTGTAAGAACTGCAAATTTATTTCCAACTATCTTTCTCAACTTTAGTTGTAATAAAAATTACAATATATCGGTATACTTATACATAAATATAAATAAACTAAAAATATATAATATTTTTAAATACTTTTATTTATTTTGCACTGATTTCGAAAAATGTATTTGAAGATGCCGAAATAATGTCTAAAACTATCTTCCCAATTCACAATAGTGTAAACACCTTTTTCCTTTTTTGAGGTGCTAAAAAAATGTGCAAAAGTTCCCATCACGAGTTAAGTATTTCAATATTTACTTGTGTTGTCTAGTGTTAACGTCAATGGTTTCGTGTAGCAATGAGAAATTGCAAATGTTTTTATTATAAACAAAGTGTGTGTGTGTGTGCGTATAGGTGTGTGAGTGTAAGTGTGTGTGTATGTTGGTTTGAACTTTTCGCCGTTTCAACTTGAATTCGATGCGCATCAATATTCAATATGTTGCTTTTACTGATATCAAATTCAGGCAACCGGCTCAACTACCCACCACAGCCCCGCTATCATCATCCGCAGGAGAAGTATCGAGGGCGCAATCTCAATGAGAATCCTCGACGAATCCATACGCCAAACGCCAGCTGATGTTTGCTTTGCTTAATGGAATTGTGCGGTGAATGGTGAGTGGTGGCACATTTTCGCCTTGGCCCCGGATCACAACGTTTTTCCACATCTGACTTTTCTTCGAGTGTGTGTTCGAAATTTCCTTGGTTTGGGCGTATAGATTGACGGTTCAGGGGATTTCAATTGACTTGCGGCGTGCTGAATGCGAGCTGCATGATGCGTAAATGTATCAACATTTGCCATGCATATTTTCGATGCCACTTCATTCAATTTATATTCGATTCAAATTAAATAAAAATACGCCAATATTTAATTTGAACTGTGTTGCTGACACGTTGACGGAAATGAAGTAATCTGCAATGCTTAGCATGCATGGCAGATGTTGCTGTTCTTATTTTTTCAAAAACAAATAATAATTATATGGTAATTATAAGCTTTCATGTTCTTATACCATATTTGGAATGAGAATGAGTTTTTTTTTTTTTGGAAGCCTCGCGAACTACAGCTGTTAAACACCTTGAGAGTATGCTTATCATATGTGCACCAGGGTTGTGCAACAAAGCAAAGCACGTGCTCGTATTAGCTACCAACTAAGTGTTGTTATTCCACAGTTTTGCACCACAATTACCAACTCCATACCAAAACCGACTATACCCACAACCCAATCTCACTGGTTACGTGCCGCACGGCAGCAATGTACGTGTCGAATTCGCAAATATCCCCACGTTACTCATAAATGTTAGACAATGTCTGCCGCATGCAGACGTTTGTGTGCCAAAGTCAGTGTTGGTAAGTGAGATAGAATGTGTCATGTGCATGTTTTGGCATCTTTCCACACCACCTTGCACCATAGCTCCTGGCTGTTAATAGCATATGCCTGCCCATTTAAAGTGTTTTTTCAGCACGCCCCAAAAAACACTTTTGCTCCTTCTTTACCATTCTCTATACTATTCTCTAACAACGTTGTAATATAAGCGCTACATTTTGTCAGTTTCTACTTCTTACCTATGCATACAGCCACGTCTGTGTGCAGCAACAAATTTCTCATGTTGCTATTGTGTATTGTGTTTTGTAGTTGTTTGCGTTCCACTTTTTGCTATGTTTTGCCAGTTTCAATATTCCGCAGCTTAACTATGCCTGAAGGGGCCGTTGAGGTGCACTCTAAATGGATGGGGATTAAAAATAGTTGTCGTTATGAAAATCAATAGGCATATCAATGCCAATCAGACATTTTTCCAATATAACAATACCCACAAATTCAATTGAACATATCTTTAGAAAAAGTGTACACATAGTTCAACATGTAGGAATTTAAAAACCAAGAGAATACGGATTATTTATCAATATCTTTGTTAAAATAAAATGTATTTATATTAGTTTCATTATTAAATTGGTAAAGAAACTGTGGAAATAATAATGAATCAGTGTTTTATTTTATTTAAAAAAAATAATATAATGAAAATTTAAATAATATATACAACCAATATTGCTTTATTCGGGCTCCAGTCACACATAAATTCATACACATCATTTTGAGCTCAATTATTTTGGCGTCAGCCATCGACATGGCTTTTGTATGTAGTCGTCAGTTAACCCCAACCAGCGGCAAGGACAACTCTCACCTGAACCGAGAGTCGGACGCGCCCACACGGCTAAATATGCAACCTTTGCTCAATTTAGTTGTTGCTGTGAATTCTTTGTCGTACGACTTTGGGGAGGGTTCAGGTTTCCCATTTAGTGTGTCGCCATCATCTTCCTGACTGTTTTGCCTTTTGCCAGCTTCCTGCTCGGAGTTGAAGTTCGTTCAAATTACAGCTGAAAATAGTTGCGTAGAAATTTGCGAAAAATAAAGCTGAAATGTGAATATCAAAGGATTGTACTATTGTATAACAAATGTTAAGGATGCAATTAGTTCAGCAATATTAACATTTTATCCATGTTATTTTTTCATATGCTATTTTTTATTAACAAAATTAAATAGAATAACTGATTAATAAATCTAAGTATACTAGCTAATGGAGTATTGTCACATCGGTTACTTAATGTCTACTGTGATAATTTGGACACCTCAAAAATAGAATACACCACTCCACATAATGGCATTAGAATACACTGAGCTGCTATTAAATGGAGCTGCCACCTAGCAAAATCCAAATGTTATTGTCAAAACGCAGGTTGCTGGCAACGCTGATCTGAATTTTACGCTTTTCTCCCATATTTATACAAAACTTTCAATTCGAAACGATTTCTCGGTCCACTGTCAAACAATTAGAGTAGAAAGGAAAACACCGATGCTGACGCCATGTCCAAGCAAGATGCTCCCATTGTCATAAACCTGCTTCACGCAGACGGAGAAAGCAACAGCGACAACAACAACAAGCCAAAAGTCCATTCCAAACGGGTGTTCAACGATCCGCGCTTTCAGATCCGCCCACTGCAGCAGGTTGCGTCAGCATGCACTGGTGCAATCATCACTGCCATCCTAATGACTCCGCTGGATGTGATCAAGACGCGAATGCAGTCGCAGCAGTCGCACTCGAACAAGTGCTTCCTCTACTGTAATGGCCTGATGGATCATCTGTTCAGATGTGGCACCCAAGCGCATCACACAGCCCGTGGCACATTGACGCCACATTTTCGCAGCACACTGGACGCCCTCATAAAGATTAGTCGGCATGAGGGCATGGGCGCCCTCTGGTCTGGCTTGGGTCCCACATTGGTATCGGCGCTGCCTTCGACTATCGTCTATTTCGTAGCCTATGAGCAGTTCAAGGTCAGATATATTTCCCTCTACCAGCGATTCTTTGAACGGTCTCAGAATCTGAATCGGACGCCGCCCCTGCTAGTGCCCATGTTGTCTGGAATAACGGCTCGCATTTGTGCAGTCAGCTTTGTCAGTCCCATTGAGTTGGTGAGAACGAAGATGCAATCGGAGCGGCTCAGCTATGCTCAGGTAATGCAATTTGTGCGTAACATAATTGCACTGCAGGGTATATCTGGCTTGTGGCGTGGCTTACCCCCTACCATACTGCGTGATGTGCCCTTCTCGGGCATATATTGGCCCGTTTACGAGTACCTGAAGTTCTGGGTCAGCAATAGCAGTGATGAGCACACTTCGTTTGGCTTTAACTTTGTGGCCGGCGTTTTGGCCGGCTCGTTGGCAGCGATCGTCACGTGTCCCTTCGATGTGATCAAAACGCACGAGCAGATCGCGTTTGGGGAGCGCGTCATCTTTACGGATACGCCCAGCAAAGAGATGAACAAGCAGTCCACCTATAATCGCTTAGTGGCCATCTATCGTGCCTTCGGCCTGCGTGGACTCTTTGCCGGCTATGGGCCACGATTGTTTAAGGTGGCGCCTGCTTGTGCTATTATGATATCCACCTTTGAGTATAGTAAATTATATTTCTTCTATTACAATGTGGAACAGCATAACAAGCAGCTGCTGATTAGCAATCCTAATGCCACGTTGGTCAAGTTTGATGACATGCAATAGTAAACTTCATAAATTGTATCATTATTTGTCTCTTGTTTTTATAAATAAGCTGTGCGTATATTTAATGTCATAATTCGCAAAATTATTTTATGTTCAACTCGACTTAATTAACCAAAACAAAATCAATATACACTTTTACAGCTTGTGCCAGATTTTTAAGGGAACTTTTGGCGTCTTTAATTGAACATTTTCACAAGCTGACACTTGAGAGGATGTAAAGGAAATGAAATTGAGGAGCGATAAATTAAATATTTAAAAGCAAGCAATACTGCCTACTCCCTCTGCAAGGCGAAACAAATATATTCAAAGCGGTAATTGGTGTTTTTAATACCCTGTGACAATAATACCAAGCTAAGTAACTTTGAAGGATATATGTCTTAAATGCTATTTTCGATTACCATATAATTTTCCATAACCTTATTGAGCGCTTTGTCTACTAAAAATAGAGTCACAAAATTTCGTTCTTATATTAAGATTAAGCTACCATTTAGGGTATATTTAGGGATATTTTAATTCAAGCCATTGAAACACTTTTATTATGTGAGTTTCCAGGAAATGAAAGCATGCGTATCTTTTGAATTAAGTGATTGAAACTTTATACTCCATTTAAACATTTATATGATACATAAGCCAGATCGAATTGTAAAGTAATATATGTAGATAAATATTGAAAGAAAAAAAATTTAACATATTGCAAGTATGTAAATATGAAAACTTAAAAGAAAGGAGGATTTGCCATGAAAAAAATGTGTGAAAATGATTTTATTTTATTTTATCAATTACAATGGAGAGCAGCTGATCTGTCACAGATTTGCAACCAGTTGGCAGGACTGATTGGTGCGGGTGGCAACGCCCATTGCAATCGAAGTGCAATCGAATAGCGAACATTTTTCTATCGCGAATTTATGTGGAAAATAAATAATTGTTACAGAAGGGCTTGTTGTCTACTTCGTCTGAGTGGCCACCGCCGACCTTATTTTTGATCTCGAGTGCCCGCTGGGATTTAGTCTTAGGACAGGCATATTTCCGGGGTGTTTTCATTCAATCATAGCTAATAATAAGTGAAGTCTATGAAGCACTATGTGTACCGAGAAGCAAGCATTAATTTGAACAAATAGGACCCTATTTGTAAATTTATAAGAGCACGAACGAGCTTCAACCCTGATTAAATAGGGCTTGTGTGACGTTCGGCCAAATATACCTTTTCCCTTATGGGAATTTATATATGCTTCCTTATGTCTTTCTCTACAATTTTCATTTATGTAACGCGAACGCAAGAGAGTACAGGAAAAGCCGCCCTCCTAGCAAGGCCGGAAAATTGAAGAAGTAAAAGTATTATTGTTTATTTAGAAGTACGTAAAACAAGAAAATTTGTCTATTTTGCTATTATGAGTATTTGGTATTTAGCTCTGAAGTCCTGTTAAGTCTCGACAGCATTGCTTTTTTTTCAATTTTAAATACTTGAACAATAAACGGAGTGCACTCCATAGCAGTTTACTGGTCACGTTCGCATAAAAAAAAATGGAAAATACCCAAAGGAACAACTTAACTCGGCTCGTGCCAATACCAAATAATGCACAATTTCCGAATGACCTATTTATTGATTGCACATTTTGTTGACAAGTGGAGAAAATTCGGTTATATAAAACAGAAATATTGAGCTTAACATAACCAATTATGAAATGCCTTTGAAACTTGCCACTGGGATCGAGGAGTAATTAAGTTGCATTTTTCAAAATTATTGAAAATAATTAGAACAACATCCACTTTTAGTTTTAATATAAAAATACAAATAAAAAAATATTCCCTGGGGAATATTTGTTATACGTAAGTATATATGTACATTTTCAAGCATTGAATAAGCAAAGTTTACAAAGTATGCCGAAACCCGGGTTCTAAATGGATACATAAACAATCATTTTGGCTGTTTGTGTTGACCGCAATTTGCAAAAGATAACAAAAAGGAGCATGGAAAATGCCTGCCTGTTAGAGATGAGCACATCACATTAAAAATTAAAGTCTTCATTTTAAATATACTTGGTATTTTATATTTCAAATATATTAATTGACATCTTATCTAGTTTATTATTATTTTTTTTTCTTATATCTGATTTTGATTATTCACATTATTCTTATAGTTATGGAGCTATTTTCACAGAGTTTCATTTAGAATTTCTCTTGTTAAAATTTGGCATCTCCAGTATCCGAACGAAGCTGAAAAAAGAGATGGTATATATGAATATATGTATATATATAGTCTGACGGGCAATGGGCAAATGGGCATTTGACGCTGAAGTTTTCTTTGTTAAGTGAAAATTGGCAATAAAGCGCATTTAAAATATGCTCGCACTCAAATAATTGAAATTATTTTAAAGTGAATTTCATTCATGCGTTTGTGTAAGCCAATTTGGTACTCAACCACATGAAGGCGGCCCCTGGCACCACACATCGCCCTGCCCCGCAATTTATACAACCACTTCTGTTTTTTCTATGTGCACATATGTACATACATATATACATACATATATATTTATTGTGTTTCTTTTATTTTTTGCACTGCCATTTGATGTGACTGGGGCGTGGCCATCGTCCATATATTCTGTCAGGCTGCTGCTTGGTTTTTTTTTCGCTCACTACCAGCTACAAAAATATTTGCGCAAGCACCAAAAAAAAAAAAAAAAAGAGCTGGGAAAGTTGTTGATGGCCAGCTGAATTGGGGAATTGTTGTACTTTCGCCGTCCAGCAGCTGCTGCGGCGGCCATCCTTCAACATTTGCCAGACTTTGACAGGAATGAGCAGGGCTTTCTGTTTTGCTTGTTGCGTTTGGTATTTGCATTTAATTGTTGTATTAAAAATATACCAGCACGCGCACAGCCACAGCACTTTATTTATGGCTATTACCACGTCCTTCTACTCTACCTTTTGTGTGTGTGTGTGTGTGTGTATATATAGTAAAAACATTGACAGTATCTGGGTGTGGTAGGCATTGTCAATACTTCATGCTCGTCCCGGAATTGATTGGTCCGACGCTTGTAGCTTAAGCAATAAAATTGAATTAATCTGATTTGATGGGTATTCAGTTAGAATTGAGTGGGCATCGACTTACATTGAAAGCTCTGTGTTGCAAATAATGAGCTCAGAATTAGCTGAGTGATGCGCAAATATTAAACGGCTATTCTTAACAGGCTTTTAAATGGAAACTGAAAAATCGGATAAAAATAAATTGTTCTCAGCTTTCTTTCCGGCTTTTATTGGGGCTCACATTAAAAACAGTATCAAAAACTATTCTCTTGATTGCTTAATTTTATGCACAGAGTTCGCTTTAGCTTGATTAAAAGACTTGCCATAAAAACATTTAAATTTATTCTCTGTTTTTGGCATTATATTTATAGGCTTTAGCTAACTTACATTGCACTACTATGGATTTTCCTCAAAGATAACAATTTGCTGTGTGACCTTGTCGGGGCAAGCGTTAAATTAATTTCTAGAGCTTAGCAATATAAATGGCGGCCAATGCTCAGCCAAAAAACAAAAAAAAAAAAAAAAACAAAAACAATGAGAATACTTCATACGTACTAAATGAAATGAACAATTTTTCACGGCCAACAAAGTGCTGAAGACTTTTAAATGGCCAAATTTTTAATTAGCGAAGCCCTTTCGCAATTTTAACACCGCTTGCGCGCAGACGAGTATTATCCTTTTTGCTGTTGCCTGTGGGTTTGTACCACGCACCTGAGTGGCCTCGCCCAAGATGCCAGAAATTTAATTAAAAAATACGAAGTGAATACAAATAAAATAAAATCACCGGAAATAATATTTGCTTGTTTTTTTTTTTTCGAAAAAAGAAAAAATATTAATTTCAAGACTAAGCGCAAAAGTTGTCAATATGTTGTGCGTAACCTTTACGATGGCCTTGTTTGCAGGAATTTCCGAAGCACCTTGTTATGCAGAGTTTTCAACTGTGGCTTTGAGCAGATCTTTGAAATTGTTAAGTGCTGTTTATTTTGATTTAAATTGTACTGTGGTTCATTCGCAATAGAGCACAATGCAGCAATTCGCGATTTCCCGGTATTTTATGCGCAATTTGCCTGCATTTTGTATATGAAAAATATTTTCATTTAACATTTTTTTTATTTTTCATTTTTTCTTTCATATTTTAAGCTCGGTGCTCTATGTTCCACTTTGGCTCGGTTTATTTTGCAATTTACGCAGAGCCAACTAAATTATAAAAGCGATAATGGCCTGTAAGACTCGTAAATTTTGCGGGCACGAATTCCAAATGAGTGCTGTTAAGAGGTGTGCACTACTGCCTTTGGCCTGCCGTTAAGTGCTGGGTTATTTATAAAGGGGCAATTTTAATTGATCACATTTTGAATGTCATTATAGCCGTGGAATGTCTTGTAAATAAGCACTTTCATGTTTGATTTAACTCTGACTCCTTGCATTACCTGGAAATTATCTGCATTATTTGATTCTCCGTTTTCTTTCGTTTCGTCTTGCATCGTACGCCAATCGTTCGTTATTAATACATTTTCAGGCAGCAGCAGGTCTTTCTACTCACAATGAGCAATGCTTTGCAATCTTTGCGAAGACTTTTATTTTATTACATTTTCATAGAATCTTATAAATTATTCATGAGACATTTTTAAAGACGAGCTGAATCGCAAATGATCCCACTATGATAACGAAGTAGTCAAAATATGCCAAATACGTGGAATTGCTTAAGGAAAATAAATTTCACAATTTTTTTGCATATGAAATATGTATATGTCATTAATATGATAAGCTATTACATTGGCAGTTCTCTAGTGAGGGTTCATCTTTGGTTCTATTTGTCTATTTAATGGTATATTATAATTGAAACAGAGAACTTACCTGTGTATGTATATGTTGGCTTTGAGTTTCGCATCTGTGTGAGAATTTTTGCAAATAAAATCATAAACATTATTTATTATGCAAAAAAAACGTTCGAGCACAAAATATCAGTAACACTATTAGTATCAAACAGTCAAAGGTTAAATTCATGCACCTTTAAATAATGTAATAAATTATTAAAATAAAATATCCACCAATTTTCAGTATATTAGAAATTAGGTATATACAAATTTAAAAGTTTTAAAATGGCGTGTGCCCGAATTTAGTGCGACGCAATCGCTTTAGTCCAATTTGCATATTCAACTAAATTTCCAAAATCAACATTAACAACGTTGAGAGTATCTATAGGCATCGGCGTAGGAAAACTTTGATGCTTTTTGGCTAACAAAAAAAATTAGAGACTACAAAAATCACAAATTTGCATATAAACTTTTGGTTTTCACAAGCGAATGTTTTCCTGTAAAAGAATTGTTTATCTTTTTTGATAACGCATCGTATGCAAATGTTTACCGCAACAACTCACACATACCCCACACGTGTTGACCCAAGGTAAAAAAAGGTTCGAAACTTGTGTAAACTTCGCGCACTTCCTGCGGAACAAAGCACTTCGCTTCATTATGACAGCCATTGTTGCGTTAGACAAACACCAAAAGCACCGCGAGGGAAAGGGGACAAAATTTAATTAAAAGCCGCCTGGGTTTATTTATGAGTGTACAAAAATGAACAATGACACAATTTGATCGACTTTTTAAACAACACACAACTGAACAATTGCAATTAATTAAATCATAATGAAAGATATAAAATTAAAAAATACCAAAAAAAAAAATTACAAAAAGTGAAACACCGTCGCTCCTTGTACTTTTAATGTAGAAAAATAATTATCGTAAAAATTACATCTAAAATAGAATTAAGTTAGTTTGTATACGATAAGTAAATTTAAAGAGCGTACATTTTTTTCCTTTTACACAGATATTCACATCATATTAAGGCTTTTGCATTTTATAAATATGTATCCCAAATTTTAAATTTATTCAATATACATTGAGCTAAATAATAAGCTTATATATTTTAACGGGGTATTATAACATATGATTTTTTTTATATTATTATTTTATCTCATATAATGTCACTTAATTTTATGTGCTGTGTTTTTTTTTTTTGCTGCCAAAAAGAAATTTAAGCTGACAATTATTAATTTGAGCCGCGCATATTAATTGTAATTTTACGTATTCCTCTCAGTGCCAGAGACGCACATTGACTGAATTTTATAACATTTACCTTGACAACAGAGTGGTGCAGATTCAACAATAGTGCCCAGAGACTTGCAAGCACGAAGGATGAAGATACGCATACACTAACACTGATGGGCGATGGCAGGCGTCGCTGACGGCTTGGATATGAATACTGGCAATGGCAGACGTATACGGCTGTTGACAGGCAGCTTTCGTTATGACGCACATACATACATATACACCCATGTGGACACGCATACATACAAACAGCAACAACATCATTCAGGACTACCATTTTTTTGTCGCTCTTCGCTTATGAAATTTGTTTTAAATTCCACAGACGTTGAAGCACCCGCTCCCAAACCTGTACAAAGCCAACAATAGTTTATAGCTGTATGGCATTCTTGAATACATATTCTTTACAATATTTGTGGCATGCTTTTACCGCAAATACATTTTTTTTTTTTTGGTCAAAGAGCTTTAATTTTTATTCAAAATGATACTATTTATTAATTTGCATTTTAAATGCTCTTTAAATAAAATAATTAAAAAATAAATAATTAATATCCCGACATAATTTCTATAGTTTACAATTCCAATAGTTTCATAATCTAACTTTTTATGGTATAATAAAAAAAAACGAGCGTGCAAATTGAAAATTACAATTTGGACCAGTTCCCCACGAAATCAAAGCCAAACAAGAGTAGAGTAATGATTGTCGCTTTAATCTCATATATGTAAATAATTACTCTTGAAGACCTTGTAATTTTGTACAATTTTTTTTTGTATGTAATGCAAGCACAACACCACTGTCGACAACCAGGACAACGACTAATGACTTGGAATTTGTTGCCCGCCAGCTAAATGAGCGAAACAGTATGCATCTTTGTGTATGTGACTGGATGTATATATAAGGCAGCTGTTGTCACTGCTGTTTGCCATTAACGCCCAACACAAGCAACAAAAAAGGGAAAACTGCAACTTAAGTGGAAAAGCAGAGTAAAAAACATTAAGCTGCAGCTGCCGCGCAACACATATTACACAGCCGAACTACAGACTGTCTGAGAGACAGGCAAATGTATCTTTTCCATTCCGGCAGACATGACGTATGAGTTTTGTATATAAATTCCATGTCACATCAGTCATATGCCCCAGTAGCTTTAATTACATTTACAGTGCCCACGCCCAATGAATGGCATGAAGCGAGTTCCTTGTTCCCAAATACTATTTGAATTATCATATTATTGGCAAGCACTTTATGAATAGTTACAATAGAGACTACTTAAAATGCTGCAAGTAAGTAGTAAACAGGTATGGAGCAGTAAATATTTCCAGTAATTGTAATTATATTTGGGAATTAATCTGCTTAACAAGAACACACAGAGGAAGTCTAAGCAGCTTACCTTACTAATTTATAACAAATGTGTTTCCTTCCATATTTATTGAATAACAATAAAATACTCTTAACGATTGTCATGAGCCCGATGAGAAATATGTGTTGTTAAAATTCGGTTTTACTTGTTAGAAACGATTGCAGTCTATTTCAATTTATTTGGCATTAAATTAAATTAACAGCAAAAATTGATGTAATTGCATGTTAATTAATTTACTTTTAATGATTCTGATTTGTGCAGTAGAAGTTACTATAAATTTATAATAAAATTCATAATTGGATTGAGTGACTTTTCCCATGCAGCTAAGACGTCTAATATTATAGAAGTTTTTTCTTTTTGGTTTATTGTTTGCTTACTTATTGTAATATATTTTTCCTTTTATAATTTGCAGATATTTATTCAATAACATGTTAAAAATTTTCACAGTCTTCTTTTAAATTTATAAAAATATTTTCCATTGACATTATTGTATATTTTATGATTGAAGCAACATGCACTTGACACTATATAAAAAGCAATCATCATTACAGTTGTAAAGCTGTGGTTGCACCGAGAAGCCACATGGAAAATTGTCTGTAGTGTGCAAAAATCATTTAATACAATACATTTAATGAACAACAGAGAATGGTGGCAATTACAGTGCTCTTAAAATAACAACACAAATAAAGGAGTGGAAGTGTGAAACATTACGTTAAAGAGCGATTGTGACTAACAAACAGCAATCGTGTGAATATTATATTTATTGTGGTTGCTTTATTATTACACCTGCACAAAAGGCTGCGCCTAAAAGCATGCAACATAAAATGTCGAGAGCAAAAAATACCAGCGACTGTTATTGTTGTTATTGTTCCTGCTCTTGTAAAACAGTCAGACAGGGAGATAGACCATCAGACCCCCATTTCCATACACCCACACACACATATGCATGTACATATAAAGAGGCATTTATGCTGACTGATAAACAACGACACAATTGACTCGCAATCGCGCGCACGTTAACGCACTCAGAGAGAAAGAGAAGAGGTACGGAGAAGGTGGGATATAGTGAGCCGGAAAGCAAGATAAATTGATGGAGAGAGGTCGACACATATTCCATAGAGCTGCAACTGCTGCAGTGTAAGCCATTATCGTGAGTCACAGCAATTTCCAGATTATTTCAAATATAGCTTAAAATTCAGAATTTCGAGTGGTAAGATCCCATCTCCAATTTAGACGTTTCCATTTAGTCACCATTTCCGAATAATCGTCACGACACTTTCACGCTGTTTTCTCTAGCTCGTCGCATTTGTAAGGCTTTTATGATTGCCTTTTCACAAATTTTTTCATATGTATATAGTTTCATATTCGCATGACATGCACTTTTTTTCATCCAACTGTAAAATGTATGTGTTGGTTTTTTGTTGTATATCAATATTTGCTTTTTATGCAGCCTGATGCGCATATCGATAAACAGAAACTTTTATTAATGACCAATATGTACAGATTTCCTTTTGACAGCACTATATGTTCAGCTTTAACCTCCTGTCATTATGCAATTTAAATTTCATATTTACTGCCTTTGCCCAGTTTAAAGTGCGCGTAATTTAATTTTTTTTTTTTTTTTAGGCAACACATAAAAGTGATGCAAGCCCAGTGGCAGAGATTGTTCGTTATTATGCAGTGTTCAATTTAAAATTCGTGGCATCAAAAAAAAATTGATCATGATTAATGGCCGGCTATATCGAAAATATACGTAGCGTGCGCTCTGATTTAATTTAATTGAAGAAAACGAAACGAGCAAACAAACAAAAATGAATTGATTTCAGTTAATGGATTTACCTACAGCATATCAGTATCGGCAGTACGTTTGCAATCTACTGAACCAAAGAATACAATACGCTCTGAAGTCGATTTTCATGTTTTTTTTTTATTTTAAAGCTAGAAAAAAAAGTAAAATATAAAGTAAACAACTCAAGTTCAGTCCACTCAACGTTGTTTCTGTAGAGAGGTTATTTGCATCCCCAAAATTGCCTGTAGAACATTTTTGGTCAAGAAGCTGCCATCAGCTTCAAATTAAAAATGGCAACAAAATCAAACAAAATCAATAGATTCAAAGAAAATGTTTAGCTAATTGAAGACTTCATTTTGAAAATAAAAAATAATAGGCAATAACAAGTACAAAAAAAATTATTACGAACTAAGAATATACTTTCCTTATGCCATTAATGAGTTTTTAAGCAAAGAACATTTTCGACTAAAAACAATGTTCAGCTTTAGGTTATTTACAAAGCATATCCAATATCAAACCATTTAAAACCAAAAAAAAAAAACTTTTTATTAGGTGTTCATTGATCTGAAATCTGAAATCTGTCGCCGGACTTGTTATGTGCCGCCTGGCGCTTGGAGTCAAGTTAATTATTACGCACGTTTAAGACTTAATTAAATAGGCCTTATTATAATTAATGGCTGGAGCGCGTAGCAGCCGCCACTTTCGATTAACAAGAACAATGGACAAATGTCAAGCTTCAGCATGCTTCACTGCATACTGAAATATGGTATATCAAAATTTTCAAGTAGATCTCGAGACATGAATACAGATACGGCCGATTGCCTAGAAGTATATTAAAACATTTCCATTGAGCTGATTTTAGGCAACGATTACTAAAATTGATCGTTTTGCAATCAATAGCCCTGCCTGAGCTACCATTTAAAGTCAAATCTGTCAGTAAACGTTCAATTATGCAAATTGCAGCAGCGCACAGCATTGACAAAACTTTCGTGTCGCTTGTGGTTGCTGTGGGATGATGTTAGGCGGGGCTGGGGGGTGAGTCGTTGTAAATTTTCGCCACGTTGTTCGCAATTAACTATAAAGCTGTTGTCATTGTCATTGCCTTTGCACAATGTGGATATAGCAACTATGTTGCTGATGCCTCTCATGCTGCTGCTGTTGAAAAATTCATGAATTTCGCGGAAGCGGCTACCCCCAGCTGTGTTGGTCCCGTTGATCCCTTTTTGGCTGCCATCGTCAGCAGGGAAAGCCAAGTGCAAGTTTCACACACACACACACACACACACACACACACACATTCATACACACACACATACACAAACACATAACCACTTCGCAACTCTAGAACCACATTCCACCCGCACTTCAGTTCACTTTTTGTGCTCATCAATTTTTCACACATTTCTACCACTTTAGCTTTGGCGCAAAAAAAGTAATTAATTTGATGGTATTTCCTGTTGTTTTTTTTTTTTTTTTTCTGTGTTTGTTTCTTGAAATACTTGTTGTTGCAATAGCTTTTTATGTGCTCTTTGGTTTACCGGCAACACCTTACAATCTGCTCGCAGGTGTTAAAGAAAGTAATTTCGCAATTGTGAATTTCACTCGATTGCTTGTCGTTGTTGGTGTTGTTTTGCTAGCTGTCTTGTTACGTGGCCGGATATTTCTATAGGTGGTCAGTTTGCTCCCTATCTGTTGGTTGTTGTTTTCTGTTGTCGTACCAAACGAAGTTTTTGTCGGGAAAGGCGGATTTACATTTAAATGGCGAGCAGAATTTGTAAAGGTGCTGGAGAGCTATGGTGTATACACAGGAATATAGTGAAAAATACTTATATATTGGTATAACTTTATCAAAAGTTTTGAACAACTTATTTGTAATTAGACAAATTATTTATTAATATTTAATTAAGAATTAATTAATTAATAATTATTATTTGATACAACCAATAAATGCAAAATGTATTAATATGAATAAGGAGCTTTGCTCTAAAAATAGAAGTGCAATTAAAAAGCATTTACTTTAAATTAAAACCACTACAGCATGTCATTTGGATTTAATTTCCGCATAAATCGAAAATATTTTACTATATCGACAGTTACCATTGTATTCAATTATTAATCTAATTGATTTTCAATTACAGCAATTAACATGTTAAACTAATGTTTTGCATCAGATAAAGTATTTTTTAGCTACTCTACTACGGTTCAACTGATTTTATGTCTGCAATAACCACATGAATAATGCACTTATCTGTCTGTAAAATGTAATTTCAGAGCGTTGGAGTGAGTGGCAGGTAAAGCGGATGTATTGTAATGTCCTTTAACTCGTTTCATTCGTCACTCTTACGTCATTTCCATCTGGCAGAATTATAGTGGATTTAACATTCTCGTCTGTAGGGCAATGCCACCAAACAGGTGAACGTATATCTTTTCCCGCAGGGAGAAACAGAGCAGAACCGAGTAGCAGCAACTCCTTTCAGTTGGTTCATCCTGCTCATAACGCAGAGGCAGTAATAATAATCGAAATGATTGCAGAAAACTGTAAGGAGACGACTTGTGGATACCCTGCGCAGCCATATATTTATTACGATTAAAAATGCTGCTTTTGGCTATTAGTTAGTCAGCGATCAAGCAAACTGAAGAGTGCAAGCGCCTTGCAGCTATACTAATAGTTAAGTGTTTCATAACATAATATATCATTTGTCGGGGCAACCCTATAAGCACAGGGTGATGCAAGTAAAAAATTCCCTGAAATAAAATTCTTTTACAGCGCACGCTTACAATATTTAAATAGTTTTCTGCTTTCCGAATTTCATGAGTGTATGACATGCAGAAGTTGGTTCTGTTTCACTCCACTGAATCTGCTGTACTTTGAGCGGGTATTAATTATCTTATGCGGCCCAAACATCTTGTATATGTGCTATATAAAGTGTATATACAGATATGTATGTTGCATATAATTTTCTGCTTCAATTGTTCGGTACAATAACAGTGCAATTGCTTATTGATGATTAAAGTTCGATAATAAATATGAACAAAGTGCACATTCAATGAGCATGCCTTTTGGAGGTTAAATCGCGCCTGGCTCGTATGGTTGGGCACTCATTCATCATTATATGAATTAAATTCATTTCATTTTATTTCAATATAGCTTACCGTTTGCTTCAACTTGTGAGTTATGTTTTATTTGAAGTTACAGATTTTTTTTTTGTAATAAAAATGGGTCACGTATTAATTTGATCCTTTCTGCGCTTTCTTTGTTTCACAGTGCTTTTTAATTAAATTCCTCATTCTTTTGTTCTTTTCGCACGACTTACTTATTACTTACATTGCATTACTTACACAGCATGTGACCGCTGCGCCTCTTTTATTTTGTTCGCTGGCTTTCACACTTTGTGGAGACCACATTCACAGCACGTAATTTTTAAATATTATTATATTTCGATCATGGCTTCCATATTTTTTTTCCTTCTCCCCTCTCTCTCTCTCTCTCTCTCTCATTCATTGCGCTATCTTTTTGTCGAACAACTGGCCCAGTCTTCAGTTTAAGATTTTACTTGGTAGATCATAAGTTTACTTTCACTTGTAAGTGAAATTTATTCGCTTGATGATTATTTATACATTTGTAAGCACCACTCAGACAGCAATCAAACACTTTTATGTCTGCAATTCTTTATAGTTTTTATTACCCATACCACTAATGTTTTTCTTGAGTCTGTCGCACTGTCGTAAACATCAGCTTTTGTTTCGCTTCTCTTCAGTTTTGAGCATTTTAGTGCTGCTCTTGCATATCAAATCCCACTTGCATAATATTTTATTATCCAAAGAGCCTTTCTTCTACTTGTATTCTATTGTTCTTGAGTGGCCATCCAAAGAGTCCTATTCGCAGCAAGTGCTGCGGTTATCTTGCACCACTGTGTGGCACACTACTGTTATCTCAGCAAGCGCTTTTACTTTGGGCGCCCGTTAACAAGTGCAAGTGCGGCATGAATTTAATATTTGAAACGTCTTTTGTTGTAACTGCTTTTGAATTTTATTTAATTTCGTTTGTCGTTTTTATACACGTATATACCGCAAGCGACCAACGCCAGCTTCCGCCACACAGCATTTTGTTAAATCCTTTACACAAGCTGTTTGCCGCGCATAACAAAATAATATAAATAATCCTGTTAAATGGTAAAAATCCATGGAAAAATCCAGGCAACAAGCACAGGATACAGCAGCAAGAATAACAGCAACAGCAGCAATACCAAGAGCGCCGGCATCGTATTTCGTTTAAAATTTTCTTCAGAGTTGACTACCGTTTTCAGTGAGTCTTCTTTCCTGTGTTGTATGTGTCCTTTGCACACGTACGCGGCTTAAGATTTTCTCATTCATAACGTGATTTAAGGCATTTCCCAGCATTTCAAATTGTGGCTCACATTGACTTGGCTGCTCAATATGCATTAGAGTCCTTCGTATATTTTACCTTCACGAGTAACAGATTGTCGTCAGCTGCAGAATTGCATTCAGCATTTCAAGTGATGCACTTTTTTCATACACACACATTTAAATCTACATAAATATATAAATTTTTTTATATTATTTTGTGGCAATAAAATATGCAAATAACGAACGCTTAAATCGGGTGACTATCATTATAGCCAACACGTCGTTCTTGCAAGATGTGTGTCCTGAATTCCTGCCAAGGTGTGGGTGGCACACTTAACGAACCCGTAAACACCTTCTCACATCCTTTGCCTTCAACTTCCCAATAGGGCTTCAAAAAAATTTGATGTTCAATTTACTGTCAGCTTATAATCGGTTTGGGGCCATCTGGCAGCGACGCTTTTATGACCACTTAATCGCTTTAATTAAAAGTCGGCCATTTAATCAAGAATGTTCTGATATTTGAGCTGCCACAATGAGCGTCTGGCGAGTTAAGAGTCTTGGCAATTAAGCCGAAACTGATGCTACATCAGCTCAAGTGAGACAACAATTTGCCATTGAATCGGCGTAGAAAACGAAAGGATCTCTTATTGTTTCAATGCTGTTGACTTACATACTTATCCGAACATTTAAGCAGATTATTCTCAACAGAGAATGCGCATTATATATAAGTCGATTTCATGAGTTTTCAATTTGTGGTGTTAAGGGTCTCATCAACATCTCTCATTTTCATAATGTGAAGTTTTTACTTGATAAATAACATGATTATCGAGCATTAGCGTTATAATTTTATGTGCTTTTATTATTTTTGTTTTAATGCATATTCTTAGTCTTTAGATAAGTTAAGAAGCTTAAGCTGTATATATATATATATATGTAAAATTATCATCCAAACAATTTCTCAAGGGATATTGAACTTTGAAAGTAATAAACTTTACTGTTTGCATCTTATAAGAATGTTCAAGGGTCTGTCAAGATGCAAGATGGGAATACAAAAGCTTTATATGAAAACCTTTAGATGTCTGATATCTGTTATTGCAATCATTCAATTCAAAAACATTTATTTCTATACACATTTGCAACCCAACTCATGTTTCGCTTTTTAATCTGTTCGAGTCCCAGTTGTTAGGTGCCAATTCCGTTGTCTACCCAAACCACTTTATTACTTTTCATGTTGTTCGGCCAAGCCATTTCTATTGGCAACATGTCGTATGCGTAATGCAATCGACGCCATAGATATATATCTGTCTGTTCGTTTCTGGGATTTTAGCATCACAGAAAGGCGTCGAAGGCCCAACGACTCAGTGGCTTTTCAATTTGAATAAACGAATGCCCTCTAAATATTTGATTTATTTTCGTTGACCTTTGTCAAATGTTGAGAAGGAGACGCATTCCGAGAACCTCAGACACGAAGCTCAAACTGTAAGCATTTGTCTACTTTTATGTCACTCAAATTCAATTTGCCTCGTCGAAAAGTTTATAATATTCATAGAAAAGCACCCAGACTCAAAGAAATGCATATGACAAGCAATTTGCGTTTTATAACTTTATTGTAAAACAAGGTCGAACCCGCGTCGGGCTAGTCGCTTGTGTTTTTTTGGGTGTGCGAGAGAAAACAATTCAAAATAATCTTAACAATTTCTGTAGACGTTACATCAAGGTCAACTCAGTAATTTCACTAACGAACAAATGATTATTACTGCATTACGGGCCCAGAGATACAAACACACACACACACACACACACACATATGAGACGCATGCAGATAAGCAAATGTAATAGAATCAGCTTATAGCTGCTACCCAACATTACAGCCATCCGCCCACCTTCCACCCACAACATGGTCGTAAAAGACAAAGCTAAGCTCAATGTTAGATTTGCAGCATTTTGTGGGTGGCTAATTTTAAGGCGACAGTTCACGACATTCATCTGGGAATAGAAAGCTGAAAGCTAAAACTCTGACTCTGATTGGGACTCTGCTGAGAATTCTAGGGCAACCATGTTGAGCCAAGACACACTAAACTTTGACGAGACACAGCTATTGTGCAAATGAATTCTGTTTTTTTTTTAATTCGATTATTATCTTGTATAAGTTCCACATCAGATTTACTATAGTATAATAAATAAAATTAAACTGTTGTTCATCTATTGTCAAGCAATGTTCCTAATTTGCTTATATACATTTAAATATATTTATATAATATGAAAAGAAATTTAACTAAATCAAACTATATATGATATTTTCCATTAGAGACTGGTGTTAAAAGTTCGGGTTGCTGCCTCGCACATGAATGCCATTTAAAATTACTCAACGGTTCCGCTGTTATTTTGACTTTCATTCAGTTAGCTGCCCTTTTTGGCCAACAATGATTATTTGTTTTGTTTATTTTTTATAGTTGACCAACTCAATTGAGTGTAAAACAATTTTATTATATGGACAGCGAGGGCAAGGAACAACAACCACGTTACTGTCTATCGAAACGAGTATATATATGTATATAAATATATACACATAAGTACGCATA
Source organism: Drosophila anomalipes (assembly GCA_035041615.1). NCBI lineage: Eukaryota > Metazoa > Arthropoda > Insecta > Diptera > Drosophilidae > Drosophila > Drosophila anomalipes. Next base: position 8,526,810 of record JAWNKZ010000064.1, on the reverse strand, counting down.
TTGAAGTGTCGATATTTCGAGTCCTCATCACTGTCCTGCTGGTCTCCGCTTCACTTTGTTCTATTTTCATTGTTATTTTATTGTCTGTATGGGTGCAGAAGAGCCGAAAGCGATGGGACATGCATTCAGGCTGAAGGATTTGAACGCCATTGCAATTTATCGCATACGCTTTGATGACATGTTTTCGGGCACTTTTATCATTTCCGCATTTGTGTGGTTTCCGCTTGAGCTGCAAGCAAACCAAGAAGTCGGTTTCTGCCTTATTGACCTGGCTGTCCTGTGTTCGATGAATCTCTTCGGTAAATGTGTGTGGCATGGCACAGTAATGTTGCCAGCATGCGTTTCCCTGCACCAACTTGGCGAAATTAATTGTTTGGTCGAAATGTATTGAACAAAACTTGTGCAAACTGTTGTCAGGCCATCGCCTGTGCTGTGTATTTTTCTATTTTACTTATATGAACTATTGTACGAAATATAAAGTTTTTATATTGTACGAAATATATAAATCTTATAAAGATGAACAGATAAAATGTATTGAGTTACACAAATTATAAAATCCTCTTTGCTTACTTTTAATAGAATATAAAATTGAACAAAATTTGTGGTTTAAATGTGACTTTTTAATATGGGACTAACTGTTGGATATCTATGAACGTTAAAAAATAAATATAATAAAAAAGGAAAGTGCTGTTAAAAAATATTACAAATTCAATAAAGACGAATACAGATAAAATTACGAGTGATTCTAAATCTTCCAAAATTATACAACATAATTTTAAGCTAACTTTAAGCCATAGACCTAAGACGCTCTGAATATTTAAAATACTAAGCAATATTATCAACACATAAAGAAAAAAAAGTTTATATGTCGAACAATTCCATTTAAATTCCTCACCCCAGAAACTACTGTGCTGAAGCTCAGTTCGGGATACAAAGAAAGAAAAAAAAAAAAACGTGAAACAAAAGAATGGCAGAAATTATGGGCAGCCCTGGGTGACTGGCTCGCTGGAGAGTCTTGTTAAGGGTCTGTAATAAATCTCAGCAGCTTGCTCTGTAACTTAAATTGAATGCTGGAAATCGTTTGGGCCTTTCCCCCTCCCCAAGTGCTCGCCCCGGCCAACAAGCAGTCGGGTCAGAAAAGGAGAAAAAACGGTTGAAAAATGCGACGCGTTGGCAAATGAAAGGCCGATGTAAAAGTGCAGCAAGACGTGGTGCAAAAAAAAAACACACACACAAAAAAAAAAGAAATTGCTCTCGTCGAGTTGACTCCACTGGGAGATACCCTATGTTTACATATCATAAAATATTCGCAGCTTTATAGAAATTGCTGTATACGATTTTCTTCCGTGTTTATCAATCGATCTGAAAAAATATGTGCAAATGCTTAATAATATGTTAATGTATATAAGGTATATATTTATATATGATATACGATAAGTAGTATTTCAAAGTAAAAGTATCCTGATCATACAGTCTCCCAGGTTCTCCAAATTATAGATACAGATGAACAGACACAAGTCTGTTGCTCCTAATCAAGAACATATCGTAGCTTAAGGCATCGTAGTTTTTTTGCTTCTGACTGTTACATATCTTGCACAATTTTACTATACCCCTTTTACTCGCTGTCAAAGCATTCGGGGCATGAGAGTGTACCCTGAAAATTAAATTGAGTTTTCAAAACAAGCGGCTAAATATGCTGCAATTGCTTGGGTCTGGTTATGGTTTCAACTCCGTCTCCATCTACAACTCTCCATTTCAAGCTTCTTCCATATGCATTTGGCAAAGTCACGAAGCCGCAACGAAAAGCTGCACGTGGCAACAAAAAGTACTGTTGTCTACATTTTGGCGTAAAGCGGTAAATTTATGACTTTTGGAATTTGCGTGTTTGCAAGTCCGGCAAACAAAAAAAAATGAGCATAAAAAAGTAAAAATAAAATAATTTCATCCTGATTTTACACACGTAAAATGTGGAAAAATAGCGGTCTGAAAATTGTCTAATAAATTTAACTATTAAAAAGCCAAAAGCATTATTTACCCAAGTTAAATATCGTTCAAGCAACCAGCGAGCATGTTTTTGATATCGCATTTAATTTCAATATTCGATTTGCCCTTGTGTATTTGCATAAATAATTCAATATATCAATAAATTTCTGCACTTTGCATGCAAATTGTCTGGCAAAAAGCTTCTTAAGTTTCTTTGCCAAAATGTATGGCTCTTACTATCAGATTTTGATGCCGGCAGCAAAAACATTATTTCCGTAATGTGCTTTGCCAGTTAACCATGTAATTTTCCCAGTAAATAGAGACTCAATTTTTGACAATTCAGCATTGAAATTTGAACAATCTGAACTTGTTTGCAGCGAAAACAGACACATCTCATGTGATCATTTTTTTGTTTTTAATTTGATATATTTTCGCACATCTATTATAATACACAGAAATAGTATAGCTGCCGAAAACTTGCAAATCAAACATAGTAAACAAAAAATATACAATTTGATTGGCACTTCTAGTTTGAACAGTTCACAATGGATAAACTAAGACATGTATGTTTTGGTATTGTCACTATAAATGATGTAAAAATGAAATGTTTTCTTCGGAGAATGAACTAAGATAGTATCCCTTAGCTGGTGGCTAACCTTGTTTGATTGTTGATTGCAGGTTGGTGTTCTTACGAGAGCTGGTGTGGTCAACACGGAATAAGCAATCCAAGCGGTCTGTTTCAAAAAATGAATAGACAACACGAACATTGTTGGTGAAGCCTCCGCCATCTTTCCACGCGCTTACGATTACAATGGGATCGCCATCATTGATTAAATCACTCTTCCTGGCGCCAGTCAAGGCAAACCGTACCCGATCATCAACATCACCGACATAGGTTTCGCTACATTCCATCGAATAGAGCAGTGGTATTATGCCACGATGCAAGTTAACCCAGCGAGCTGCCCTCTCACAGCGGGTGACTGCCATAATTGGACATCGTGGTCTAAATTTGCTAAGTAGTGCTGCCGATCGACCCGATGATGTAAGCACAATTATGAGAGTTGCTTTCGTACGCCTCGCTGTTTCGACGGCCGTGATCGCTGTTGAATGTGACGCATCCAGCTCTGCGGTCGTTTCGTGTACCAAATCCTCAAAAAGATTCCGATACCAGACGACCTTCTCGGCCTCGCGACACAGCGTATCACAAATCTTGATAGTCTCTATGGGATACAAGCCAATTGCTACCTCAGAGGAGAGCATAATGCAATCAGCACCATCGATCACTGCATTGGCCAGATCAAAGCACTCGGCACGTGTGGGATATGGATTGTAGCGCATCGACTCCAATACGTTTGAGGCAACAATGACTGGCTTGCCCGCCTTATTACATTGACCCAATACCGTCTTTTGTGTTATGAAAAGTTTCTCGATTGGTATTTGTGTGCCGAGATCGGAACGACTGAGAAGGATGCCATCCGATGCGCTTATTATTTCCGATAAACGACCCAGTACAATCTTGCTGTCGATCTTGGCTATGATCTTGATGTGCTTGCCCTTAACCCCAAGCACCGAGCGCATGTCCTTAATATTTTTAGCAGAACGCAGACCCGAAGCCAACACAATATCTACATTGGCTCGCACACTGAACTGTAAATCATCCATATCTTTCTCAGACACAGCCGGCAAATCGATTTCCACTTCCGGCAATATAACATTGCAATTATTGCCTAGCAGTCCACCTAGATGAACCTCGCAGAGCAGTCCATCGACGCCCACCTCAAGAATGGTTAGAAATAGTTTGCCATCATCAATGAAAACTCGATCCTCCGGCTTTGCCACATTAATAATGTTCGGATAGTCCACATAGACGGCCTCCTTGCTTCCCTTGTCGTAAAGATCTCGATTAATCGATAATCGTATATTTTCGCCATTTCGTAGTAATATATCGTTGCCACCATCCAGTAAGCCGGTGCGAATCTGTGGCCCCCGTGTGTCCACTGCAAATGCAACCGCTATTGTTTGGCCTGTCTCACTTTTGATACGTTCAATAGCATTCTGCACCAGCTCAATCGTTTGAGTATGTGCCACATGCGATTCGTGGGCGAAGTTCAATCGGATGATATTGACACCCTTCACTAACATATCGTAAATGGTTTCCTGGTTACGTGAGGCATGTGAAATAGTCGCTATCAGTGAAATGAGACGTCGATGAGTGGATGGTTTCTTCACATTCAATTCGCATAGGTGGGTGAGTTGGGTAGAACCCTTCTTAATCATTTCTTTGGCTGATGATGACATCCTGATGAGTAGGAAGTGCAGTTGCAATTTAACTGACAATTTTTTTCAAATTTTTTATTTAAATATTTTTTTTTTTTCTAAACTCTGAAATTTGTATGTTTAAATGAACTAAAAGTCAGTGAGTGTGCTTGCATCTAAAAATACAATGCAAATACAACATTATTATTTGGGATTTGGGGTGTATGTGCCGCTAAGTTAGCCAGATCTCCAAATGGATCGGAAATTGGTTATTATAAGCGTTTTCTTCTTTGAAATATTGTTAAATTTTATAAAAAAAAATCAAAAAACGATGTTTAAACGAACATTGCCTGCATTACACAGAATGATTTAAAATTGAATTTAATTATTAAGAGCCAGCTTAAAGTTTATTGATCTGCAAGATACAATTTATATTCATTAAAAAACTGCAACTGCAACTCATGAAAAACTTTTTTGGCCATCAGCACAAATTGCAAAACCAATCAAAAATATTTTTCATTTAACAAGAACACGCAAAACAAATTTTTAGTGCAAGTTGCGGAATTTTCCAACCAAGCAATGGCAACATTTTGGCTTCATATGCAGGTGAAATCATAAAATTGAAATAATGGCAACTTCCAACTAATTAACAAATAAATACAAACATTTATGATTTTTTTTCCTTCTTTTTTTTTTGCAGTACCTTTCATACCACTGCTGGCAGCAGACAAAGTTTCGCTTTTTGTAGCACACCTCAACGACTTTTATATGATACTTTGGACGCGCCCCGAACTTCGAGAGCAGGGCCACAGAAGTTGTTGCCCCTTCGACAAAAAATAAAAATCAAAAAAAGAAGAGTAGAAGAGATGAAGCAATAACCCGTCATACTATTTCAATGTCTTCATTTAGTGAGACCATCTCTACCAGAGACATTCTTTCAGCTTCCTTTCGATTTGACTGCAAATTTTACGTTTCACAAACGGTGCGAGCCAAATGAGCAAATGCAACTTTGAGTTGCCATTTGATAGGTCGAAAACTACGCATTCTTCTATGCGAAAAAGTATGTGTAGCATACTCTGGTGCGCCGCTGCTGAGTGTTCGCTCCTGCACGACGAGACAGTGACTGAGTGTGTGTGCAAGCCGTACTGCAAAAGCCGAATACAACTTCGGCTATTGACGCGTCGCGAGCGAGAGCGAAAGCTTTCACTCTCTTAAGCGCGGCGCTCAGACGTGCAGACGTGCTCTTAACTGTGCAAGCGGTGAAGCATTCTATTGCTTGCGCCGCCAGACTGAGATGGCTGCTAGCAGGCTGCTCTACTCGCACCAAGGAAATAGCGTCAAGTGCCACTTGTGACGCTTTGGCAGAACAAATGTTAATAAAGCATGTGACAGAGGCTGCATTTGGCTTTCTCTCTGTGTGTGTGTGCGTGCTTGTGGGTGCGACATGCAACATTTGACACACCTTTGTTGCTATTGTTGTTGCTGCTTGTTTGTTTGTTTTGTGTGCTGTTGTCTAGTGTTGACTAGTGTCGTAGACGCCATTTGCCGCTTGCTGTTTGCTCTTTGGGGATCTGAAGCTGCAAAGTGAAAAGGTTATCCGACAGTGAAATGCATTACATGTCCATGCGAGTTGCCAGCCCATGGTTGTAGCTACACACACACACACACACACACACACACACACACACACAATCATGCCACAGACAGCTGAACGCCACACGTTGAAGCACTAAAGTGAGCATAAATGTGGGTTAATGGGTTTTTAGTTGCCCTTTTCATTACGACTTGACTGCCCCCAAACAGTTGTTGTTTCTGCTGTTGCTATTATCGCAGCTGCTGCGTACTAAATGCTAATCGAATCAACGGACAAATTCAATTCCAGTAGGAAAGAAAACAAGCAGCTAAAAGAAAATAAGTTTATTCATATGGGATGTTAAATATCCTACTTACAAATAATTGAATACATCCATCGTTAGCTGGAAACTTATATTCTTAAATACTATTTTGCTATATATAATATACTATGTTTTAAAATACAATATGAAATAAAATACAGCAACATTAAAAAATGCAGTGTTGGAATATTCCAAGTGAATGTTAAATGGATATATGAATAAATATCTATCAAGAGTAGGTAAATTATTTTCCTATACCTGTTATATTTAAAAAAATGTATATAAATTTAGACTAAGCTGCAGATATTTTAAATACATTAAAAAATGTAGCGTTTTTAATATCCCTACATATCTCTCTATTGTGTGTATCACTAGCACAATCAAGGAGGTAAACACTACACACCACTTTACATTGACGTAAGTTAGTTTAGATACCACTTCACATTGAGGTAAGTTAGTTTAGATTGAAATTAATGAACAAATTAGAATTCACCCTTTGCTTCTCTCCCATCTTCATGCCCTCGAGCACAATCTCACAACAAATGAGAAAAGAAATACTCTTTCGCTAGGCTTGCTGCTCAGGAATATGGAACAAAACTTAAATAGAAGTGTGAAATTGTTCGGTTGAGAGAAGCACCGCAGTTGACATTGTGCAGCACTTGACAATGGAAATGTTTGTCTATTTCGCAACACTAATTAAACTGCACTTTGCAGACCTGAGAGTTTTGCATACCACACACACACACACACACACACTTACATAAAAATGTCAGACAAATATAAATTTACCTAATTGAACATGTGTTTGCCGGAGTTGCGGTTGCTTCCGTGTGTGTTTCAGTGGTGTTGGTGGCTTTTTTGCATTCTTTTTAGTTCATTAATTCGCGGGCGGTGGTTGCTTTTGGTCAAATTTAAATTAAAAGGTCGCTAAATATTCACACACATACACACACACACACTGGCATACACACACGTATGTAAATATCGTTTGTGTTTGTCCTTTGCGCTAATTTGAATATTTTTGTTTTGCTTTTAGCATTATTATTTTTATTCATTTTGTTTGTTATCAGTGAAATTTATGCGCAATTCCGGAAAAGTGCATTTTTAAACCTTAACAAAAAATTGAGTTATAAATTTGGCGCTGTTTTGTTTTTATATAAATAATGCTATTGTCGTATGTTAAAATTTGTGTTTTTTTTTTTTAAATGTTCCAGTTGAAATTGTAATTTGACTTCTGGTAATTGTTTGTATTAATTCGAATTTTGTGCGCCGCTTACCTTTTACATTTTTAAACTCTTTTTTTTTAGTTCTTCAATGTAAATTGTAGTTTAACTTTTGGTAATCATTTGTATTAAAAACAATTTGAAAGCGTTGTTTACTTTATAAATATCTAAACTCTTTTGCAATGACTGTCAATTCCGGGTTGTGTTTTAACCTTTATTAGACAAACTTCTGACACCAGATTGGCATACGTAATTATCATCCACAAAAGACAAATAGAAGAAAAATAGATAATAAATAAATAAATAAATAATAATAAAATAGAAAGTATATACCGGCTAATGATTTTAATTTTCAAAGTCTCCGCTAACTTTATTGCCATTAATTGCTGTGTGGAAATTATTTAAGAATACAATTAAGCAAATGGGTTTTTATTGCGCATTGCGAATTTTAGTGCTGAATTTGATGGACAGAATCAGGCTGAGCTATTAAATCTTCAAATATTTACATAGAGAGTGAGTTTGACTAGACTTGAAGAGGTTAAAGTTCAATGGTTTATGGTTTAGAGAATAAGGAATGAGATGGGCTTTCTTATACATTTTATTAGACACAAATGGAAAATGGAAAAGACTGCTCACATTAACAATACTGAAGGCTCTAACCTAAAAAGTCGTAGGAGTCTTCTTGATTGCCCTTAAATATTGCAGCATTGGAATCAACTTGTCTACTACTTATTCAGACATATTCCGGCGCTGCTATGTTTGTATTTAAATTGACCTTTGTTCATTTACTTATCTTTAAAATGAGCATCGCTTATATTATCCCCAACCTTCTTCATAATAAATAATCTTCCAATTATGCCTCTACCATTTTAAATGAGTATAAAGTGACTTTTCCTTACCCTCAAGTATATGGTGTAACTTGAAACCCTCTTAAATATTTATTCATATTTTTGTATGTATTCATTTCCATTAAAAGAGTTTATGAGCTTAGCAGTTAACATGAGTTGGCAGGTTGAGCACTTGAGTTAAGCTTCAAACCCAAATACTGTAAGCGAAAATCCAGCTAGAAGATAGTTTTGCTGCATTTTATGGTTGCTCTAAAGTCAGACTAACCATTTAATGTCAAAAATTGAACTAGAAACCGCTGAAAAGTTCGAAAAAGAAAACTTTTAATAAGCTTTGTTGGCCGACACGCAAATTATCTAACACGCTGATACCTATCATCAGTTTTAAGAGCAGGTGTAATTTCATCATTATGTCCAGCCACGCTGCAAAATTGACCGTGCAACATGCAACAGAGGCAACACCAGCGGTAGCTTTTGTTAAATTGCGCCAGGCTGTAGAAATTGCCAACAAGTTTCACCGGTGTCGAACAGCATCCGAGGGGATACAGCAGCAGCAAAGATTGTACAACGCGCGAATACCCTGCACAATTTCTCGATGATTGGGGGCAGTTATTAAGAAGAATTACAAAGTATCTCGTAACACCTAAGATCTTAAGGATCAGATCTGAATATATATCGAATATTTTCTTGTTCGAAATTTACATCAGTACCATGTTTCATATACATTTAAACAGCTACATTCCGAATACAAGACGATCTATATATTTTGTGTATGGTAGCAGATGCATCGCTTTGCCTGCTCTTCACAGCTTGTCACAACTTCGTGATTCCCCTTTTAGTCATCATCAATGGGTAATGTTTGGAAAATTATTAAACAGTGCGACAAGGAGCATAGTAGAGGCGAGCCGGCAAACAACTAAGATAAATGTAGCTATGAAAAAGCAAAATTCTGACCTAGGCCAAACACAAGCAAAAACGACACAAATGACACAGAAAAAATGGGAGATGACAAAAAAGTCAACAACTAAGCTTGGACAGGAGTGGACAATAGCGGCGTCAGTTGCCCGCCTCAAAGGATGCCAGCATGGTAACAATGTCAATGGAACAAGCGACAGCCACAACACAAGCAACCCCAAACAACGCAACTCAGCAACTAAGTGTTAGTCGAGAGTCCTGCAAAAACGTACCGTTGAAATACTCGCAACTTAGCTCAAGTATGGGGCCACCTGTTTGCTCTAAGGCAGTTTAAGCCGGACATGGAATTATGAGTGGGCAGCAAAAAAGGCAATTTTCGAGTTGAAATCTCTCGACTAAGCAATGCTCAGTCACAGATACACTGGCATAGAGCCTGAATGTGAGTTGAAATTATAAAAGCATATTAATAACAAAACAGTAATATTTAAACCATCTCTGCAAGATATCATCAATAAATTTTAAAGTAATATGCTCCATTTGTAGTGGCGCACAGTGTATAGAAACACAACAACCGAGTTACTCGTCAATTTCTAAAGGGATTGCCAGACAAAGTGCAGGCTAAGAGCTACAACTATGCAGCCCACCCAGCAAACAAATATGATTTGGCTTGGGGGAGGCGGGATGGAAGTGGGAGCGGGTGCGGGTGCCGGAGTTGGAGTTGGAGTGAGAGGACAGCGCAATGGCAGTTGGATGCCAACTGATCCAATTCGCCTCGTTTCGGTTCGATGCTAACAGGCTAAATGCAAAAGCATGCCGAAATGAAAGCAACCAAAAAAAAAAAAAACTTTTGGTTTTTGTGCAGTTCGTTTCTGATACCTGTTTCCGTTCATTATGCACTTCAGAGGGGGCCAAAAAGATAAAATATTTGTGTGTTGAGATGCCTATTTAGCCGGCTTTCCACAGTTTTTGTGTAAGTGTAAAAAAAAATGTAGAAGCCCACACTTTAGTTTAGTTTTAGCTGTTGTTAGTTATATTTGAATTAAGTTCTTAGTGAATATATTTAGATGTACATTTGTTGCATCATTATCTTGTAAGAACATAACATACAATTAATTATAAATAGAATCAATCTTGTTTTCAAAAGTCTTATCAATATTGGCCAACTCAAGCATACACATATAATGAATATTATTATCATTATTCTGAATTCTACGTCAGCACACAAATATCTATAGGTTTGGGTATTTCCCAAGCACCTAAATACTTTTGTAGACTGATTTTAAAAAATTGGAATTCCCAATACATTGTGAATTTCCATAAAAAAGGAATTGCTAAAATTCAAAATTCCCAGACAAAAACAAGATAAAGTTTTTTGGAAATTTTTGTGTGACTGAAAACTAAAAGCATCTACCACACAGGTAAGATATAAATGCGTGGATCTGATTTAAGCAAAACGATGTTTCTTTTTCAGCTCGATTCCCGAACTGTTGTGCTTTCAGTGATATTTAGAGACAGGGTGTTTCGTTTTGAAGAGTTGTTTTTTGCAAGCTCATTTTTTTTGTACATATTTTGTAATGTATATTTTAGAAAATATATGCATAGTTCATGTGATATCGGTGTCCATAATATACTTGAGATGCATTTTCTCCTTTTCGCTGAGCTGAAAGAAATGCTTGCTCGTATGCTTCGCCTCAGTCATATTATGTAAGGGTGGCCATAAAGTCGTAATCGACATGCAGCTAAATTAAATGCAGGAATTATTGTAAAAATATTAAACACTTATTTGCAAATATTTACTGATCTTGAGCTCACCGCACAAAATAGCAGGCATCGGCTGCTGTTGTCTGAAAATCAATATTCTGTTTTATCTCATGCTCGAGCTGTGCCTCGTAATCCCTTTTCGAGTCCGAATACCGTTTTGCGCAAATCATTTCACTTAAATTACGTAAAATTAGTTGAAACTTATGCTTAACATTTCCAGCACTTACTAGGGTATCTTGAATTTTGTAAAGCTGGGGTCACGACTCTTTATATCGGCAGCATCATTCGGCTGGTACTTGTGTTCAATCACCGGCGTTGCGATGTATGTTTCCCGCCGGTAAGTGGGTCGGTTGGGGTTTTCGTCACAGCGACTCGCAAATCGATAAAGAGAACCGCTTCTGTCAGTATTTGGCACTCGAAAGTTTGATTGACGCTGTGATGATCTGCTTTGGCTATCATACAGTCTTGAAACGGACTTTGCATATACCGAGCCACGTGTTGGTCTTTCGTCGACACCTGCCTCCATTTCCATTGTGGTATTTAATTGTATTTGTGTTTAGTATGTATATTTATTTTATATTATTTTTCGTTTTTGCTTTTTGTCTTTCTTGTTGTGTTAGAAAAAGCAGAGTGTAGTGTGTACAGTACTAAATTTTATTGTATGGCCTACCAAGCTTACACTGTTCATTTATACTTGATCAGGAATTATGTGAAACCAGTGGAAAACATTTCGTCCGATATATTTCAAGTCTCTAGTTTCGTTGCCCAAAAAAACAATATACTCTTCTACCTAATTTATCAGAGTATAAACGCCAATCAATGAATACCAATTTGTTTTCTTCTATGTATCTGTTGAGTGCATTGTGTACTGTTGAGCAGAGCTTTCGCCACTCTCAATTTTATACGAACTCCGACTGTAGCTCTTGCTCTTGCTCTGACAATCGCGTCGGTCATCGACCATGGGCTGACCAGTGCGAATTCCACTCTCGCTGCTCACAATCTGAGCAGCTCACTGATAATAGAGCCGGTTTACGCACAGGCGCAGAGAATTTCGCTCGCCGTTAACAGAGACGCTTAAACGGCAGCTTTGCAAACAGGTAAGCGAGGCTCGTACTCTGATTTGTAGTCACATTATATTTAGATGGGTAGCAGCTGTCACGTATATTAGTTCGGCTCGATCAGCGCCAGCGACAAGGTCGAAGAATCGCATGTGCCCCGCAATCAAAAGTACATATTTGGCTGGCTACGAATCGCGTGTGTTGCTGCTGCAATTGTGATATTTCCCATCATGATATCAATTTTAAGATCACTGGGATTCCTGCTTTTTTCAGCGTTGCTGTTGCATTGCGCAGTTGACGCACAACAAAGTTAGTAACAAAAAAAAAAAAAGAAAAAAGTCAATTGACGGGTTCTCAGTGAATCATTCCGTGTGAAGTTGATTATATGACTCTGCATTCACCGTCGTTTCCCATTGTCTATAAATATAATAGAGGTTATTCTACTTTCGAGAGCAATGACTAACTTCTTGAGTCGCTGTTGTGCTTTAAATGATTTATAATTTCATTGAACTGAATTAATTATATAAATTTGTATTTGTGTTCGGTTATCATTAAAAATTACATTACAAACTTAAACATGCTAAGCTTGGAGCTCTGCGGCTATATAAAAATTTAAAGAAATATATATATATATATATTACTGATAACATTCTCAGAATGATAATTGTTGTGTCCAAAAAGAATTTTGTTTTTTTTTAACACAGCTCGGAATCATTTGAACAGTTTTGCTTTTACCGAACAATTATATGAATTGAACTGTTCTCCACTAAAAATAAATATTATAATTTTGAACTGGTTGAACAGCTATTTTACTTAGATCAAGTTAATCGCTGGAATTTACACATATTGTGTGTAATTTTCATGTGACATGTTCTGAATAAACATTTTGCTACAAATTACCTAAGCGATTAGACCAATACAATAATTGGTAATGAAAAATATTATAATACAATTGATAAATAGTCAAAAACATATCTAAAACGTGTTGAGGTAAAAATGATAATACTTCGTTCGTTTTTATTTTTGTTAAGTCTGGCTAAATTCACAAAGAGCGAAGTGTATATAAAAACAAAACTAATAAGTTGAAACAAAAGTTTAAAAAAATATTGATGGCACTGTTTTTTAATTTCAGGTTGCCGCAATCCCAATCAAAATGTTGGCTACTGCATATCCATCTATGACTGCCCTAGTCTGCTCAGAGTCCTCGAGAAGACAAATCTCAGCAACGATGAGCGCCGATTTCTGCAGAGTTCGCAATGCTTAAATGGATTTGGTCGACAGCCCTATGTTTGCTGTACTCGAGACACAAATTTCGCGGATCTCCGGCGCACAACAGCAAATATGCCAGTTGAAGTGACAACAACAACAACAACAACAATTCGGCCAACTGATGCGACAATAGCAACAACTACAACAAGAACAAGCCAAACCAATAACGGTGACAACTTGTTGCCTCTGGCACCGGCTTGTGGCCCAAACTCATTTCTTGATCGAATTTACAATGGCAACGACACAGCGCTGGATGACTTTGTATGGATGGCTCTCTTGGAATATAGAAGTCGTAAGTACATGCATCCTCACACATTCCAAAAGTTATTAATGCTCTTTATTTATCAGGTGAGGGCCAACGCACTTTGAACTGCGGTGGCAGCTTAATTAATAATCGCTATGTACTAACCGCTGCCCATTGTGTCACTGGCGAAATTTTGGCCGAAGTGGGGCAACTGTAAGTAATTGGAATCTCTTCCATTATGCCATATACTAATTCTATGTTATTAGCATCCAAGTGCGCCTGGGCGAGTACGACATCAGCAGTGATTTGGATTGCGTGAATAGGGTCTGTAATCAACCCATTCTCGAGTTTGGTATCGAAGAGATTGTAGCGCATCCGCAATACGATCCAGCTAATAACCATCGGCATCATGATATCGCTCTCGTACGCCTTAATGCAACTGTCACTCTCAACGAGTACATTCAACCCGTCTGTCTGCCACTGGCCAGCGTCCGTTCAGCCATTAACAATATGGAGCTACTCGTTGTCAGTGGCTGGGGACGGACACTCATGAGTAAGTTTTTTTTTTTGTTGGTACGACCAGCCAATATATTTCCAATATATTTTTGTATGCTCCAGTATTTTTTCGAATCCCGTCAACATTCATCTCTAGGCAGCGATTCACAACGTCCGTTCAAAGTTCAAAAGAGTTCGCCAAATAAAAGAAATTGTTAGAAGTTTGTATTGAATATTTTTATGAATTTCGTCATGATTTTTGACAGCAATTCGAGTGTTAAAATCATTTAAAACAATATTTTATAGGCACATTCGATTAAACACAGTATAAAATTAATTTGGCATAACATTAAACGAAACAGGAAACGATTTTATTCACTTGAAGTTCTGGTGACACATAAATTTTTGTTCGGATTTATACATATGGTTAAGTTTTTGTCCTTTTCAATCAAATTGTTTTGTAGATATTCTGTTTTACTACCTGCAGCGAAATCAGTACTTCACATTTTTCCCTAATATATATATTAAAAAAAAAGTGTTTTTTTCACAAATATTACGAAACGCAAAATGCATTGCAAAGCTGAAAACAAAAATAAAATACCCTCTACAAAGTTATAGGCATAGTAAAAGGAATATCTAGGGAATGTATGAGACAAATTCGTTTACAAAAATGTGGACTTAGCTAAGAACGTTCAATAATATAGTTTTGTTAGAAAACATTATTTATTTTATTTTATACTTACATGACTCATATCCTTACTCTTCCCATTTGCAGGACGCACTAGCAACATTAAGCAGCGTCTTGATGTGCCCGTCTCAGATCCCGATTACTGTGTGAAGAAATTCGCCACGCGGAATATTGATGTGATTCCCTCCCAGTTGTGCGCTGGCGGCGAATTCTCACGTGATAGCTGTGATGGGGACTCGGGTGGTCCGCTGATGCGTTTCAGAAATGCGTGGTATCTGGAGGGCGTTGTCTCCTTTGGCAATCGTTGCGGACTGGAGGGTTGGCCAGGGGTTTATACCCGTGTTTCAAGCTATATGGACTGGATTGAGAAGACAATTCGGCCTTAACGGTGGAGGGAATGAAGTTAACGAAGTACACCTTTTGTAAGAATAAGTTCTAATTAAAGAGAGAGAGATAGAGAGAGAGAGAGAGAGAGTCGAACTTGACCAAGTCGACGCATTTTAATTAAGTTGCATTAAATGCGATTTTATCGGCAACTGCAACGTGGCGTACACGTAATGCGCTTACTGCCGCCATTTGTGGTAATTAAAACGGTGCCTCGAAAAGTTACTTTGCCAAAGCGGCGCCAAGTTTGCCAGCGGCAGCAAGTTCTTCCAAGTCCTCACAGCGATTTTCTACGCAATTTGGCAATGAATTTCTATTATTCGCACTTGGCGAGCATGGAGCCCGGCAGCCATCATCTCGTCCTGCACTGTCCCGATTAAATGGTTTGTTAGCGCGGCGTAATGGATGGGCGTGGCAGCCGGGGGTACGGGCTCAACAAAATTAGACAATGGATGGACTGAACGAAAAGGTTAATGAGGCCTGCAGGAAATGCAGCCAAATGAGGTAAAAGAAGCTGCAACATTGAGCTCCAACTGGTCGAAAGCGCAGCGAACTGTGTGCCCGGTGGAGGAAGGGAAGGCATCGGTTTTCCAGTTAAGCATTGATTTGAGTCGGCAACCCTTAAAGTGCACTGCGTTGCAGTTTCAACTGCTACCTGAGTCTAATTTTGCTTTGCGGTTAATTATGAAAGTTAAGCAATTAAGCAAATCGTACTAGAAAGTTTGAAAACATTTGAAAACTATAACTATTTAACAACTAAATTTTTCAGTTCGGATACATCCGATGTATTAAATCAATGTATGAAATATTTTATACTAACTCAGCATTATAATTAGCATTGAATTCGGTTAGATTTGTAAAAAAAAAATATTCTTATTAAGTTTTATTTCTATTTCCAAAATTATTTTCATATATATTTTAAAATATATTTTTTAATTACTGAGCGACCACTGCACTTGAAGTTAATCAGTGATTATTCATGTGTCTACCATCAATTTAAAATATTCAAGTTTTTGCCAATTCCTGAAGCACATTTTCATAAATCTAAAATCTAATATTTTATGTTTACTAAAAAGGAGAAAAGACAGTAAATTTAGATGAAATACTGCTGCGCTGCAGCGCTTTAATTATCAGTTACCAGCAACTTGGAACAACTGTTGCCAAAAACTCTCGCCTGCGTGCTGAAAAGTTTACAGTTTTGCCTTCAACCCTGGACATGTGTGGCCAAAGTGGCAGCAACAACGAAAGAAGGAAGCAAAACAAAAATAAAATAAAAAAAAAAACAAATATATACAAAAATACTTTGCCTAAATGCTTGCAAAAACTTGTAATTCAATTTTGGGCAACTTTAGCCAAATGTAATTAACACACACACAAACTCTCTCTCTCTCTCTCTCTCTCTCTCTCTCCCACACATACACACTTCACAGACGCACTAATAGACCACATTGCAGACGGCCAAAATACTTTTACACCTGCGAACCAGCATGACTGCCGTCAATTGGCTCGAAAATGCTTTCAAACTCACACACCCAACCATGTGTAAATTTGTGTGACGGCCTCTAGTGGATTAGGTAGGTACACCTAACGGGGAAATGGGTGATTGCGCTGTGGAGTGTATAGTGTGGGGGGTGCCGAGTCCAATGTAGCGTAATTGAGTTGTGTATGCAACATTTAAAATAGCCATCGGCTTTAAAGAGCCTGACTCCTATAATCCACATGGCTTACAGTGGAGTATTGGCCAAGTAAATTGGCAAATAAGTTCACATAAGTGGCTTCTGTTTAGAACACACATTAGATATTAATACATAGATATATAAAGACATATGTATATCTACGTTGCTATGGTGCAAAAGCACCGTGAGTACTTTTTCATGGTTATTTTAAAATCGAAGGTAAAACATGCAAGTGATTCTTGCAAGTTTGATTGTGGACACATTAAGAAATTTAATTGAAATTAATAGAGTCTTCTAGAAAAGTAGTGCATATACTTAAACTTTAAGCTTATTAATTCAGCCGGGAGCTAATCCCAGCTCAAGTCACCTCAGCTTCCATTTCCTTAAGCTATTCAACATTTTAGGCTTAGGCTAAGACTTCAAGCTTTATCTACCCGTCTCTATTGTCAAACATTTATATTTTACTTTAGACTCTTGTGTTTATATAGTCATGAGCATATTCTTAAAATGAATAACATAACTGACCCACATAAATGTATTAAAGTGTTGAAATTTAAATGCTTGGCAAAAAGTGAAAATAAATTTTAGAATGGTTCATCAAGTTGTTGCCTGCAAACGTTGCAGCCCACAGTGTCAACTAGCACACATTCCAAAATAAAGACAGGCAGACTCGTAAATCTAAGTCAATTTGTTTTGTTGTGCTGTACAGAAAAAGAATATATCACAACAAAAAATGAGCCTCTGACTTGTGCTCTTAGCGCTGATTGATGGATTGGGCGAATGTTACGCATACCCCAAATGCGTTAGAAGACATACCAAAAAAAAAAAAAAAAACCGGAAATAATTTCATTTAACATGCATAGCCAAACAGTAGCAATGCATCCAACCCCAAAAACGACGCCTACACCAAAAACCAAATTCCGATTTCTGTTCAATTTATGACTTTGGCCCGAATAAACTCGTCACTTGGCCCGCTTTTCAGATTCCAATGCCCGTCAAAATGCCAAAATGGATTTTGGCAGCCATTTTCGTTTTAGCATTGCCAAAGTGTGGCCAGTTTCCACAAATCGATTTTCATTCGAATTAAACAAAATTGTCAACGTCAAATTTAGCCACAAAATGGTTTTTATTTAATATTTCTTATCCGAATTTATTGAAAATATTTTAATTGATATTATGTTAGTAAATGTGTAAGACTAAAAACCGATTTGGTTAACTTATTTAAATTAAAAAATTGAATATAGACTATCAGTTGTAGTTTGTTTTTACTTTCAAAACGTAGAATCAGTAAAAGTAAGAATAATATTTAAATTTTCAAATAAACATAAATAATAAAATATGAGTATATAAATTAGTAACATGTGTAAATTAAGAAATTAATAAACCAATTGCCGTTTAGTGAAGGCAGCCAGCCAAAGTAAAATCAAGTTGAATTAATTAAGCTGAAGTAAAATAAAATTTAATAACTGACCAAACCTTTCTAAAACTAAAGTTTCCTAAGTACATAAATTTACTTAATGCAAAATAAAATTGAGTCTAAAACAAATAACTTGTAGATGATATTAGTATTCTTATTTGTGAATCAAAACCTGGAAGCACAGTGGGGCAGGCATTGAATGTGTGTGGCTGCGATTTACTTGTGTGTACTTATGGGGGCATGCTGCACATTTCATTACCGCTTCGTGGCACTTGCATGGCCTTTAGCGCAGTTTCGCCCCGACCTCGTTTATCAATGGCATTTGCTGATTGTTGCCGTTGATGCAAACGGAGGCCACACCATTTGCCGACTCCAATTACACAGTGCAATTCAATTTTATTATTTACTCTTCATTTGCATTTTGCAATTGCCTATGCGTGTATCAAGTCGATATTCTAATCGATTTTTATTGCAGCTGATTGTGTGCTGCATTTGTGTTTGCAATTTGAATTTCAGGCCTAATTGAATTAAATATTCGCAATAGCGAAATCACTGCATTAAGCCAAGAGAAACAACATTTGATACCGTCATTATGATTATACTCTTAAAATATATGTTAAATCTAGACAATGAGTTGTAGTTTGGTTTGATTCCATTGCCTCCATCAAATAAAGGTTACACGAATTGCAAATAAATATCAAATTGAGCGTTATGAATGCCAGTCAACGGAATTTTCATGAAATACGATTAAAAGACAAGGCATAAAAGTACACTACAAAAAAGTTAGTTAGCTTAATTTTATTTGCTTTCTGTGGACCTATTTAAAAAATAAATCAAGTTTAACACTAAGTAAATTTAAAAATATTGCAGACCATTACATTATCAAAATCGTTAAATACGATGTGAAAATAATCAATAAAAACTACAGACGCAATATATAAAATAGTATGAAAAATAAAAATAAAACGATTTAAAGATTTTGATCAGAAATTTTTCCCAGCTTTCAGCGATGAACTCTTAAAGTGCTATCAATTACCATAACTCTCAAAATTCAAAAGCTCAAGCAAAATGTCGATTCATCAGTCATTGAAAAAAATCTGAGGTAAATATTCTCTTGATGTGAAGCAGAAATCTGCGGCAGGTATATTTTCCATTTTTAAAATACATAATAAATGAATAAATAATATTTTGCACTCAACGCAACAAAATGAACGAAAGCTACTGAAATGACTAAGTATTTGTTGGCAACTTTAATAAATTGGCGGCATGATAGCCACAGGCAACCATGAATTGCACTTTTTTGTTTGGCCGACAAAGTGGCAACATCATAATGATCCGGGCGGAGTTTCCCTAAAGGGAACAAGACAAATGTAATTTAAATTTATTTAACAACCAACTTGTTAAAATCGTAAACACACAAAAAATGAACTGCAGCAGCAGTAGGAGCTCAGAACAACAACATTAACTAACTCATTAAATTTCCTTAAAGAAAGAAAACCCCCTTGCCAGATAGCATTGCATATAGCAAAACCCACTGCGTTCTGCTTTTATTTTATAAGTAGAAAATATTATGGCAACAAAACGGCGCTAAAAGAAGCGACTGGCAAACGAAACGAGCGAGCTGTAAAACCGACCGGCAAGTGTATTTTTATTGCGTATAAAATGCATTTTGCAATGCCACAAAACTCAAGTGTTGTGCGCCCTGGGCGAAAGTTACGACCGAAGGACCACGACGCAAGCCCACAAATACACACAAACAACCAAAAGAGTTGTAGATGAGAATACTGAGCAAAAAAATATAGGGAGAATGTTGTGGAACAAAGACTGACTAAAAGATATGCTGTAACTACAAAGCGCATGAGACATGTGTGTAAATATTTTGAGAGTAATTTATTTAAATTCATTAGTGGGAAAGAAGTGTTCGGTTTCTTAATTGTCTACAATTATATTTGCATAAGGTTTATATCAAACTATTTTCTCACCCTTGTGTAATGTATGTAGTGGGAGAGACGGGATCAATATCTTAAACTCATTTAAATTTATTTACATTAGGTTTAGGAGAACCATTTCACTTTTTTAGTATATCAAGCTATTTTCTTATCGGTGTCTTATCTTTGTTTGATATAATCAAATAATTCGTGTATATTTAAAAAACACTTCCGGCTGCTCGATATTGATTTATAAGTCAAGACTAATGCATATATTTGTAGAACAGAGTCTTATCCTATTACATAGTGTTATTGTTACAGGGCATAATAAATTCAGATGATAAGAATTATACCATAAAAATAAAAGAGAAAACTCACAACACTGGCTGGCAATGATTGCACAGGAAAACTGTTTGTTAAATATGTAACGCATACTTACTTACCAGCCGCAGTCATTTCATCTATGAAGTGCGCAATGGGGTTGCTCGATAGGAAATTGGCTTTCAATGTGCTGGACAGTTAAATGGAGAATTTGACTTTAAAAAAAAAATAACAAAAAAAAAAACGTGAAGGACTTTTGAAGTTAATTTGTTCACTATGAAGATTTAAGATTACAAATATCAATGTATTTATAAAATGAGTTCAAGTATATTAATTTCGATTTAATATTTAAATATCATTAATATTGAAATATTGTGAAAAAATTACTTGCAGTTAACTGTTTTCTGGCGATATTTGACAATATTTCTCCTGCCGTACACTCTAAAAGCAGAAGACGCACGAGTTGGCTAATGGTTAGAAGACTGCTGTTCATGGAAAATACTAATTAAGTAATTGGGTTGAATGAATGTTAAAGAGCCGCAGTGCGTTTTTCAAGCACAATTAATAACAATTTAGCCGCCGGCAACATCAGGTTTATGTCTGTTGCACACAATTCGAGTACAGGCACACAAAAAGCCTCACTAGGCAAACATTTTAAATATATTTTAAAAGTAGCCCAAAACTCATACACGTCCACTCACGCCGGAAATTGGCGCACACCTTGCAGCCATGCAGCAAACAACAACAACAACGATTTTTTCTATTTGGCTTTTTCCATAAGCATCATAAAAACCGGAAATGACCAGACGGGCCAAAGCCCAGCGGCTGGATCTCTGGCCATCTAGGTGTATGACACAAGAGCCAAGAGCAGGAAAAAAAAAAAAACACAGCTCAGCATGCGGAAATTATAATTTATTGCAGAAAGTTGCGGATGCCGGCCGCGGCCACTGTGACTCCTCCATTCCCTTCCTTTTCCCAGTGCGCACCCTTTAGCAGCCCTTAAATTTTAAGTATACTTAGTATTAAGCTTTAATAAAAAAGTGCTTGTGTTTTAAGCGCGTGAAAACCGCAAGTGATTTGCTTTCCATATTCCCAGTGTTTCACCTGCCTAAGGAAGCATATTATTCGACTCAAATATTCATGACCTGATGTGCAAATGAGTTCGAGCATGGCAAGTGTTTTCAATATTTTTCCCTCATCTGTTTTTCTGCTGCCCAGAGGATATAATAATTTAGCACAAAATGTGTTGAGTATGTACATATATATAACCTCACCTATATGTACATATATATTGTATAATGAACTCTTGTTTCTGACATAAACTTTTTCTAACTGACTTTTAATTTAATAAAGATTATTAAAACAATGATTAGAAAACCATCTAAGATCATAGTTAAAATCTTAATCAATTAATGTCTATAAAGAAAACTTTAGTACTTAATTTCGAAAATAACTGTAGATGCAAGGCAACATTTCTGTACTATGTTCATCATTTAAATATTTTAGGCAAGACGAAAATAGCTTTTTTATATTATACATTGCTATAGCTTAATCGGTATCACTGCTTTTTCATGTTAACTATGCTTTAAATCAATTATTTTAAAACATATTTAAAATTAATGTGCTGCACTATAACTATAAATACCACTATACTTGAACCATAAAGTATTTAACATTCGATTAAACTCAATTTAATTTCCATGTATATCTCAAATAGTCAAAATAATGGCAACATTTTCGACATATGCAAACACAATTTCCTTTCATATTTTGGCTGATTTATTGATAAATATTGTTTGTTTTTTTTGGGGGGGGGGGGGAAATTGTATTGTTATGCCATTCATTTTGAACAAATAATAATTGTCAAGACCATGAGCAGTGTAATCAAATACAATACCGACCAGAAGATATATTTATGAACAGGTAAATTACAGCAACTCAGTACATATAAAAAAAATAACTACATTTTTTCATGAGCGGCAGCACAATAACAAATAAATTATTGAATTTAAATATATATATGTACTATTTTGTATATCTAACAAGGTCGCTTGTAAGGTTTGGCTAAAACATAAAAACCAGTTGAAAATTTTATTTGACAAATGGCATACTTCCTGTTAACAGACACTTACACACGTATACAATAACGACACTTTTGGCCATCTGATTCATGTTCCCAAAAAAAAAAAGAAAGGAAAACTGCTGTAAAAACTCAAACAAAAAGGTTGAATAATCATTTTCACACTGCCAAAACCCAATTTTTGTAATGCATTACTTGAATTTATTTATGATTTACTAAATAAATGAAAGCTATTGAAAATTAATATTGAAGAAGAAAACAATTACTATGTTCACAATTATTAATCAGGCATCATTAATAATTGTGAACATATTAATTGTTTTCTGGCTATATTGGGGATTGATCGAAAGAATTTAATGTGGCTTCAACTGCGAGATAAGTCTTCGTTTGTCATCGAATTCAAGTAGGCTTCTTCTTGTAAATCTTCCTTCGTTGGTAAACCAAGCATTATGATTTTTCAACATTAGTTAATTATTGGCAACATAAATTTTTCATACGACCTTAAATTAACAAATAAATTATCAGCTACTAAAAAAAGCTCAGAATTACTATATAAAGCTCAGGTCTGTGTTCATTAGGTAATTTAAACGTTTCTTTTGAGGCGACGTCAGTTGAAAAAATTTTTTTATAAAGATATCCAGCTCGGGTTTTGTATGCAAGGGTGGCCAAAACGTTGTGTACGAACAGACTCTGGCGAAATGATATTATAATTGAAAATAGTTCAACAATTATCTTAAGACAAACCTTCTTGTAAAGTACTGATCGTATATCATTGGTTTTGAGGATATTATGAATTCCATTTCCCGATTAAGTTGTGCATTATATTTCTCCCGATTCTCCACATATCGCATTCCGCACTCCAGATGACTATCATGGAAAATGTAATACAAATGTAGATAATATATTGTACACCTACTAATCGATTTTCTTCATAGAGAAGCTGGGATGTCTGCTCCAATCGTCCTGATCTCTAAATACTCTCATTGGCACCACCCCAAAATCCGGGTCGGAATTGATGCATTGAGTGGATTCGGAATTTATTTTGCCCTGAGTGAAAGAATTCAAACTGTGTTGACGATTTTTGGTCCTTAAGCAACCCTTTTTCACATTCCTGTTGGAGCAAACTGCGGAATTGTGTGAAGTTGGAAACTCAGAAACGATACTTCCACTTAATATAGTATTTTGATGTTGCGGTACTCTGGTTTCTGCATCGGAACTTTTAACATCTGTCATGATTCTTGTGGCAATCGTTATTAGAATAGTCAGTGATTAAGATTTTTTCTTAAAAATGCAAAAATCTAATTTATTTGTTAATCTTTCCTTTTAGACTTAAATTTCATATCATGTTTAATATGATCAGAATAAAGCATGAAATGGGGAACTTTTTAACATATTATAGTGCCTCTCACATAGAATTTGCTGTAAATAAACTTATTAAAAATGATTGAAATTACTTTTTGAATGCATTTTGATTTTACTCATTTTTGACAATACTCATTTTATAAATAATCCTACTGAAAGTGCAATATCTCACACTACCTCACTTACATACATATGTATATATGTTTAAAGGAAAAGAAATAAATGAATTTCAAAAAAAAATGCTTCAATTAATGCGAATCATGTGATTGCAATAAATGAGAGAATGGAATAAAAATTATCGCACACACATCATGAATTATATATGTGGGTAATCCATATTATACAGTTGTGCGTATTTCTTTTCATTTGATTTTCGTGGAAGCACAAGGCAAAAAGCAACCCACGCAAGATGTAACACAATTATGAGCCATCATCAAGCCCTGCACACATACATACGTATACGTAGCTACATACATACATATATACGAAGCTGAATCAATGGACTCGCACAGGACAGGAGGCAACTGTGTGTGCTGCAAAAACATTGCCACAAATGCTGTGCCTATTAAGGACGCATTTAACAACGCCAACGTAGCACGTGAGCCGTGAAAACAAACGACCCCATTATTATTATAATTTTGCTATAAGGGGCCAGTGGAGGATGCGATGTGCTTTGCGAGGCACAGATGCCACTCCCTATTAATGAAGTGCTACATGTCTGTTCGATGGCAATGGCAACATTTGCTGTGCCGCCAAAGCAGACCTTGAACCATGTCCGGCATTTGAATTGAACTCTAATTGCAGCTAATGAATTACACGCATTAGGTCAATGAGCCTGCCAAGTAGAAGGTATAATTAGGTGTGAGTGTGTGTAAGTGCCAGCCAGGCTAATGGCAACGCAATGAACTATTTATGAACTCAGCATTGCAAATCCGTTTATATAGGCAAAACCAAGTGGGTGTTATATAACACCAGACTAGGTGCTGGGGTAAAGTTTACGATTAAGAACAATTGAGAATATGCAAGTGCTTCTAATTACAAGTCATTTGGTAACTCGCATAAAAACTTTGAAATTGTATACGATTTTATTACTGG
Organism: Drosophila anomalipes; assembly: GCA_035041615.1. NCBI lineage: Eukaryota > Metazoa > Arthropoda > Insecta > Diptera > Drosophilidae > Drosophila > Drosophila anomalipes. Next base: position 8,501,915 of record JAWNKZ010000064.1, on the reverse strand, counting down.
CTTACTGTGAATGGTTAACTCTGAATAACAAATACAAATGCAGACAGCTAATGTAATTTATGCTAATATTAAAATGAAAATGAACTACAATAAGCTTTTTAAGTGGTTTTTAATTTTGAAAGACTCGCATAGCATAACAAAAACTGGCTACACTTTAAACTTTATTTAAGAAATACTAAATGAATATATGCCAAGAAGTGATTAAATTTTTTGCAATCCTCTTTATAAGTTTAAAACCAAATAACTACCTTAAATTTTTAAACATTGTAAACTAGATATTTGTGGCCAAAAAGATTTAGCTTAACTGCGGTTAACAATGACAATGCCGAGGTGCCAATTATTGTGATGAAACAACGACATTATCTACATATTAATTCAATTATACGAGTTCGTCGAACATAAATTAGAGATTCCGGCATGTAGCAAGTATTAAGTGCAGTCAAACAACCCCCTCAAGCCTTAATGCGCATACCGCCAAAACCACTAAATGTGGCTAATTTGTGGAGCTAAGCAATTATGTTTGAGCATTAATTTAGTTGCTGATTGGCAGCAGTTTTAGAGAGCAACTCCCTGATTACAGCTGACAACAAAACTTGGTGACAGAAAAATCGATATTTATACACATAAATATATAGATTTAATTTGAGCACTTTAACACTGTATGCTTAACATATATTTTTTGCTGTCTTTAATAATTATTATGTAAATGTATGCGATGATTATAAATGTATTGCAGTAGGCATTAATATTTAAAAATTCCATTGGTATTCAATGCATTATAATAGCAATAAAAATCTTTACCACACTTTCAAATGTATTACAATTCATATTACCAATTCAATAACAAGCATAAAAAAAACCTTTTAGGCTTAACATTTAAATTGTCAGCGCTAAGAGAAATTAACAATATGCTGAGGATTATGATTATGTAGAGACGGATTTTTAGTGTATATAAATATATATATACAAAATATTAATAGCAGTAATAAAGTATTTATACAGTTTTTTATGTTAAGTGCTTTTAGTTAATTAAATGAAATTAAATTAAACTGGTTTTAAAGCCGTAAGATTCTTTTCGACTCTTTTCGTCTTCCAAACATTTTGAATGTGAATTCCCAGCTTCTTAATTACTTCAAGTACATTAGACAATTTACTGTAGCGAAAAATAAATATATCATTTTGCGTGTGTGACAGACACAAATAGCAGTATATACAAAATCTAGGACATACGAAGAGATATTATCTCACCAATCTAAACAACTTGGCCGGAAACTTAACGGATTCTGTGACAGCTTTTTGTCATGGTCAACATTTAATTTATTTGATAACTACCGTTCACCTTTGAAGGCATGAGAAATGCTGAAGGCGCTTGCAGGATGGATCAAGGAGCCGACATGGCAAGGACTTTGTAGTCTTAAAAGTCTTACAAGCAATTAATTTTAACTATTGCAGCCATTACTCAAGCCCGAACTGACATATTTTAATAAAATGAAGTCCTGCAATCATTTCAAGCATATGTGAGTGCAAACTGCTCTGCAAACTTTTGCATAGACATAACTTGACATGCAAATAATGAAAGTTACTGCAAATCAAAACTTGTGAAACAAACGTTGGCTAGATTGTCAATTGCTGGTGTGTTTTGAAAACACACTTCTACACGATAACACAAATTGTGTTTGATATTTCAAATAGGATTTTCGAAACGAAATAAGAATTCGGAGTATTTAGAAGTCAAACTTTCATCAAGGTAACGCCAGTAGGATCGATGTTTAGATAGAAAAAATTTTACTAGGGTTTCTAAAATGTAATTACAAATATAATAATATCAATTAAAAATTATAAGCCATATGCCGCCAATTGAATTTAAACCGATGGCGTAAATGGGAACTTATTTCAGATATCAAAGTTTTCGTCAGGTTAATTAAATTTTGAGTCATAAGCAAATTTTGCACAAATTAAATGCGTAAAGTTTTGCGATTGCCGCAGTCGTAACAATAAATTCTCACAAATGTCTTTGTGTAAGCGACTTTGATTGTCATTGTAATGTTTATGGGTAAAAGGCAGCAATCCCCTGTCATCCTGTACCCAGTTTGGCCCACTCGTCCTATCGTCCTCGTTTTCGTCTGGCTGCACTCAGTCATCAGGCAAGCGTAACATAAAGCCGATTTTTTCGGCTGGAAAATGCCGGGTGAGATAATAAATCTTCAGCTTGAGAAACAAATCACAGCAATTCCATTATGTACATTTAATGATGTTGAGCGGCGCCAAAGCCAAAGCCAAGTCCAAAATAGAAATCCAAATCCAAAGTAGCGAAGCAGCGACAATTACTTGCAGCCCGCTAGCAATTTGTATTTCTGTCTTGGAAACTGCAGCATGAACCTATGTTCTTCGAAATAATCACAAGAAATGGCCAAGCTGCACAAATATCTCTACACAGAGAATATATGTATATATATATATATATATATATATATGTATGTGTATGTGCATCTAAGCGCGTTTGCCTGCCAGCCGGTAAAGTTGAAGTTTTGCCACAGTTGCTCTAGTTGTTCTTACTGTTGCAGTTTTTTTAATTAGCTAAATTTTCTTTGTGCTTTTTCTATGGAAAAGTCTTCCATTAATTAGAGCGTCAGCTTCGCAAATTGTTCCCACAGCTCTTATTTTATTTTCCCTTTTTTTCATTGCTTTGCAAGCCCAACTCACAGGGTGCCATAGTGCCATACTCGTATGGGCAATAAACTTTCGCCACCTGCCTGATATCATCACTCTCGGCACATCGTCTGTGGTTTTTATATATAAATTTTTTTTGGTTTTGTGTTTTTTGTTTCTCTTTTTGCCATAAATCTGCCATGAAAAATAATACATACGTTGGAGGTGTGGGGCAGGGCTCAAAGCCTGTGGCGCAAGTCCTCAAAGAAACTGCTTATTAACTTTGCCACATAGTCTATGCAATGGTGGTGTGTGTGTTGCATTTTATATTTTGTGATTGTGTTGCTAAAGAATTGTAAATTTCTTTACATTATAAAAAAAGATTTTATACCTTGGTTTTGATTGCCGCCAGCTGTTTAATTTATTAGTATTGCAATGTTTGTCATATTTTAGGTTTTTTTTTTTTTTTTTGCTGACCTCGGGTTTGATGACTTTTTAATTTGCTTTGCTAGCTTCAATGTGTGTCAGTTTCAAGTGTTCGTATGAGAGTGTACGCATTTGTGTACACATGAATAGCGTTGAAAATATTGTCTTTTTGCATGCCAGCGTAAATAACCAGCATGTAAAAACAGTTGACTGCAATCGAAGAAGAAATTATTTATTGAAATTAACATTTTGTTGATCTATCTTTATTTATTGCAGTGTTAAAAAAAGTGTCAGATTTATGAATTTTTTTTAAAAATTTTAATCATTTTAATATATTGCATTTACCTTAAATTAAAAAACGCAAACAAATAATTGAGAATTAAATAAATGTTTGGTTTTTTTAAACTAGTTTTATATACATATGTAATTAAATCATTTTTAAAATATTTCAATCGCATTAGTGAAAAGATAAATACATTATATAAATAAAGCGGTAATTCACATATCTTTGAAATATTAATAAAAGGGAAATGCATATTGGCACGCCGAAGATTAAAAGATCCTTATAGACAGAGTCCAACTACTGAATTTTCAATTTCAGTACAAAATATCATATTTGCCCAAATTTTCAGTAGCAGAGTAACACTAATATTTAGTGATTTTGATCAGGATATTTTGGTAAAGACACCAAAATGTCTAGTAATACTGTTAACAAAATATATACAGTTTACGGAGTTTAATGCATTACAAGCCCCACCACAAAATCAAAAGTCACTTTGCAAGAACAAACACCTTGGCAAAGGATGTTATCTGTAACGTTGCCTTGATTTCAGTGTTTTCAGTGTTTTCCATTTACAAAATGAATGCAGTATAAGCAACATATTTCATAGAGTAAGCTTTTGAGGCCCTTAGGGCAGTGAACAAACTCCAGCGAACGAACGCATCAAATAACTAAAATATCATAAAACTTTTGAACTTTTTCATGTTGGCCAACATGCTATGTCTATATAGAGATGTGTATGTTCATGCGGAGGGAAGCTGTTATGTGTGGTTGGAGTGTGTAATAACAAAAATGGTTTGCTCACGTTTCGTTGTTGACCGCGTCACGCTTCACAGCATAAGGCAATTACTGCGGCGTGAGTAGAAGTTGAATCCTTAGTCCCTTGCTCCTTTGCTCCCTCCGCCACGAATGTTACTTGAGTCAATGCACGCGCAGCCCGCACCACTTTGATTTATGAAATTTTTGTGAATACCTCGTTGGTGACATTGTGGCTCTCCAATCAGCTGGGTGTGGGGTTAGGTTTGGATAGCACCTGCATTGATTTTGTATCTGCCATAAACTTTGACTTCGACTGACTGTCAAAACTTTTCAGCTATCCATGTGCAGCATGGGCCTCTGCACTCCTGCTACCCCAAACTAATTGAATAGAACTATCCCTGCGTTTCCGCCATAAGCCCCAGCGGCGTTGCACCATTTATATATGTATATATATTTTGTGCAGCTTATCTTTAGGCTCTTCTACTGCCCGCATTTGCGGCCCTGTAAAGTAGCTTACAATTTCCAAATGTCAGGCGCTTTGTTTGTTGTTGATGTAAAACTTTTGTTTTGTGCCACTTGGCTTATCCCTTGCCAACTAAAATTTATCGTAGTACACATTTTTGTTACTTGCATACCCTTTAAGACAAATAATTAGCAAAATGGGTGTTGGAAATTTTTCCTAGAGAATGTAACAGGAATAAAAAGTTAGCTTAGATCCAATCTGTCTGATCTGTATGATCTCGGTAAGCTGACAACAACAATACAGTTTTTGTTATTATGTTATATATACATATATATATATATATTTATTATTTACTTATTTAAATTTTGTTATTATATATTTTAATATTTATATATTTAAGTTAATTAAGTTAAGCCGTAGACTTGATTTATCAATCGACAAATCTTTAAAAAAAATATTATAAATTATACATATATTTATACAAAACATAAAAAAGAGGGTATCTCTAAATCGAGCACACTCTATACTAAAAAGTCATTGGAAGCGTCAAAGCTGTGCACAGGGTATCTTATAGCCAAGCTCCCTCGACTAGAACATGCTTATGCGTTCTCCCCTTGCTGATGTGACTATAAAGTTAGCAGATGCGAGAGCGTGACAACTTTTTGCCATTATAAAAGTTAAAAATTTTTTTTTTGTAAAATCAGTTAGCAGCAGTTTTTAGCGGGTGTTAAGAGCTGTGCTCATAAGTAGATTAAGGCTGGTGTTTTTGTTCAACTATCATTACAAGTTAATGAGACTTCGGTTTGGCGAGTGATATAGTGAACCGAATTGAATGCCAATTGAGTATTCTTTGTTCTTCGATTTGATTAGCAAATAGCAATGAATACATTGGTAACTCTTATCGATAATTGCTTTGGTTTGTAGACACGTCAAGGTCTTTGCAAGTCAAAGCAGCTGCAGTAACATCAAGTACCCACTCATCTTTATTGCTCGATACAGACACACGCACACACATACACACACACACACACAGACACAGCGCACACCCACAAGGAAACGCTTGTGGCAAGAAATTCACTTGTGATTGTTGCCACACACGCTTTAGCCGCAAACACAATGTGCAAATAACAACAACAAGGACTCGGCCAGGATTCAGCCAGCAGTGAAAAACGCGTGAAAGCCGCTGCTCTCAGAGACACACAAACACACACTCCAACACTCATGTTAACGCTTGAATTTCGGGGCAACGTAAAAAATGTTGTGGCGCGCATTGCCGCGCAAAGGTGCAAAGTAGATGGATAAACAACGACAAAGCAGCGTTCAGTAACAAATCGAATATGTAAAACACTTTCCCACAGTTGTTGTAGTTTTATTGCTGTTTTTTTGTTGCAGTTGTTATATGTCAAGCAGAACGTGTTTATCAAGCACATATGAGGTGACTTTTTACAAGATTTGAGTGTATCTAAAATCAGTGAAAAGTAAAAGCAATTTAAGTATGCTAATCAATTGCAAGCACTTGAGAGAGAAATAAATAAATCTCCTAATGAAATCACATAAATATAAATTGAATTATATATTAAGCCACACAGGATTATGTGTGGGCTAAGCAAATATTTATTGAGATTCAACTAAGCTGCTCTTGTTATTGATGAAAATTACAAATTCAAAATGCGACATGCACTTTCCAACACGATTTTCTCTAACGCTGCCCAAAAAGAGAAACACTCAATTCCTCAAAAAGGAAGGCGATCGTGAAATGCCTTTGTTTAAGCTGAAACTCGCAACAAGCAACACAAGCAGCTTAGTTTGTATTAAGGGCCACTACATGTGCACAGCAACCCGAAACTCCAATTGGAAATGCCAATTACGTCCAAATTCCCATCATGTTAGCTATTTACACGCATAGCTCTGTAGAATTTCGGACCAGCTAAACATTGTTTGGGGCTCGGATTCCAAATCGGGATTGTGCTGTGCACTTGTCTGCAGCGAGTGTGGACGTGTGCGCAGAGTATGACTGGTAGCAATTTTTTTAATGCCTGACTACTGACTTGGGCCATTTGATACTTAAATGTTTAAGCATTCGCAATCAGCTTTAATAAATTCTGTAACAAGTTTTAAGGTAGATTAAATGATACTTAAATATTTTCCTATTATTATATTCCGTGTCTTTAAAATCACTGCTTATGTCCAGCTTAGATCCACTTGAAAATGACTTACGTATTAGCTGTATTCATTAGCTCAACTTTGATTCCACGTGAACAGCAAACTGTCATTTAAATGGCTGCAGCCCTAACCTCAGCAAGCTGATTATAACTTTTCCAAAATGTGTACAACTACGCTGTAACATTTTATATTTGAATTTCAGCTGGAAGCATTACCATGCCACAGACAAGCGTTGCGGCTGCCACTGACCACAACACACACAAACACATACACACACACACACAAACACTAGCACGCACACACACTTGCACCACACATAAAAACAACAACATACAAATTTGAGAGACAATAAAACCGCGTCCCAACTGAGTATAAATCCAGCCCGTAGTTGAGGTGGCAATAAAAACTAAACATGTTGCACGCTAGCATTTAGCTTATGAGTGTTGGGTTGCGTTTGGTTCCTCACGTTAGCTTGTTAGTACGTGGCTGGGGCTTAGCTGAGACTTTTATGTTACTCCTTGTATATGTGACAGATTAAAACTAAATTCACAATCAACGTGCTCATTGTAGGATGTGTTTAGGTAAGTTGGGTTACACGGTTTCCGATTGTGGGATCTAACTCCATATCTTTGGCACTCGTGTGAGCCAAGATCAGGATGTGATCCATCCAGTTGCATTTATAAATTTCACAGTTCTGCTCGATCCCATATTCTCTAACTGTGATAGACTTATTCGAGAGTGGCTTCCCAGTGTAGAGAGTCTCTTCCTGGCAAGTTCAGTGCAGAAGCAGCAGAGAAGTTCGACAGATACTTACCCTCTATCTGATAGCTGCTTGGCTATCAATATAAATATTTACATTGCCTGGACAAACTATAGACAACTTTATGCAAGTAAGCGCTTCTCTAATAGCTAATACTTCCGCCTGAAAAGGACTACAGTGTTCCGGGAGACTGGGGGATAATATCTCGTTTGGTGTGATGCGAAGAGCCCCTGAGATGCAGAGTTCATCCATGCGCGAAACCTTATTAACCTGTTTCTGAAGACTTTGTTCTTTAAGGCAATGCCACCATATTATAACCCCATATAAAAGGATTGGTCCGATGATTGATAAATATAGCCATCGGAAAATGTTTGGGGACATACCCCACTTGGGTCAAATAGATCTCCTGCAAGTATTTTAGACAACTGTTGCCTTCTTTACCCATTGCGGAGTTTTGAGGTTCCAGTCGAGTTTCTTGTCCCTAGGCGCTGTTACTAACGAAGATGGTTATGTTATTTAGTCTGGGGGGCAGGGGGAGAGTTCTGATTTTGTGGCGTTTACGCCTAGTTTTTAATTTACTTGTCAGATCACATAGAGTTTTGGGGTACTCTCCCCTGAAGATAACTGCAGTATCATCCGCATAAGCGACAGTTGGGATAACGTTGTTAACGGCACCTTCGATGTCTAGGAATGTTATTAGGGTACACTCTTTGGAGTATAAAGATGTTTCTATTATACTGACTACGGAATTGAGAGTATCTGTATCTGAGTATCTATAGATCTGCCTTTCCTGTAGGCATACCCAGAGATACGGTTAAGGTCTAAGGAGTTAGGAGGATGTGTGTAACTCAAACTGTCTTTCAGGACCTGTCCACAGTTACTAGTACTAACTATCTTAATTTTAAGACTGCAACAGATAGGTAATATTAAAGAAAGAAAAGAGAAGTAAGCGTCTTTATAAAACGAAATTCTAATATCAACGCTAAGAATTTTTTAAAAATGTGATTTTCTATTTTCTTAAAGCAGTGCAAAATTTGTGGAATCTATTTTATTGACATAACAGCTATTTTTGGGACAAGCGATTGAACAGGGAGGAGCACTGCTTACCTCGCAGTATAACAAATAATTGGCTTATTTTAGAACTTTTATAATTTGCTTTTTGTTAGAAATTTGTTAGATTCCGAAATGCAATATAAATTCGCAACAATCTGAACCCCTATTTGCACTGTTATATGAAAACTTTTATACTTTTGTGTTGTAATTTTTTTAGAACATTTTCAACCAGACTTAAGCAAAAATATATTTTCTATTTCACACAAATCAAAATGGTTTGATTTTAAGCTATTTTATATATATTGATTTCATATAAAAAAGTATCCCAGATACACAATTCGCGCACACTTTTATACTTGCAAAAGTCAATTTTACAACCACATTTACAACCCTTGGCTTAGTTTGAACTTGAATACTGTCATATATATAAAGCAATTATAACAATATTAGCTCCTTATTAAAATGTTATATATTTCCATCATTCCATCATTTCCATCAACCCTGGCATGTATAACATTCACATATACATTTTCAAACCAGTTACAAATAAGCAAACGATTTTTTATATTTGTATACCAGTTGAAAGTGTTCCTATTTTCAACCCCTCTATAAAGTATTATACGAGTATTTTGTTATACTTTGTATACTAAGTAAGGTTTTCAACCTTTTTAATAAAACTGTCATAAATGAACAGCTTTGGTATTTCCAATTGTACAATGTATATCTCCGTAATTGAGACGCAAATATATTTTAAAAAATTGTATTTTATATTAATCAAAAATCGTGAGCTTTACCAACAAGCCCCAAAAGCGCCAAAGCTCACTTTTCATAGCTTTGGTTGATGACACCTATATTCAGAATGTTGGCGGATAGCGCAGGCGCTGGATCGGGAATGCTGTAGACTGGATATAAAGGCGCAAATTCGTTGACACCGAAGGCGTGAATCTCTTCCTCGTTGATATTGCCGCGCAGAGTATGCTTTGATTCCTCAAATTTAGGCACAACTGCTAAAAAACCCGTGAATGGTTTATGGCTTGATAGATAAATAAATAAGAAATAGGTAAATCATATCCTTACCTGGAGAGCTGAGCGTCAATTCGTTTTCGAGTGCCGCCACCACGGGCAATTCAGCCGATGGCTCATAGCGAGCACTGCGTCTGGGTGGCTGCTGCTGTACCACCTCCGAGTCCGAGTTAATACCGATTGGCCAGGTGCCTATGGTGATAGGCATGGTGATCAGCTGCTGCTTCTGTAGGCTTCTGATTAACGCCTCCACCTCCAGTTGATAGGCGATTTGTATCAGATTGCACACATTGAGGCAAGTAGGAGGAGTACTGGGCACATCCATATAAACCGTTGTGGAACGCGTGCAACGCCGCAGCACCGAATCGCCTTTGGCCCGTCCAATGATAATTCGATCCACGCGAGAATGCTCAGGGGTAACACTAAAATACCTCACCAGCATGACTATAGAGAGGCGTACCTCGGAGACGGCAACACCGCTATTGTTGATTACCAACACAGTAACTGGTATACGCTGGCCGGGCACGTAGCCAGCCTGGGGGAGTTTCAGCTCCATTTTAAGTGGGGCCGTCTTGCAGGGTCCACAGCAGAAGGTCCTATAGTTCTCGCTGTGAGCGGCTAACTAAAAAAAAAAATCGTTTGATGGTTTTACTTTTTATTAATTCTGTTCAACGATAAATACAAACCCTGAGCTGCGGTGTTTCAAAGTTTAGATCCATCATTTTCAGCACTGTTATGCCGTGCGTATAGACCTGATCATATTTCCAGGGCCGGATCAGCAAGACCTTGACTATATAGCGTATGCAGCCATAGCGACCCTCAAAGGACGAAGGACACTGATAGGGAAGCTGGCAGGCAAAATTATAATTATGTACACCCGCTTGTATGATGTGTCTGTCATTAGCTATTAAGACCGAAATTTAAATATATTCTGAAAGTGCTGATTTTTAGTTACACTCACATTGCTCTGAGCCTAATATATAGGTCTGCGATGATAGGTAATCCTCCCGACCAGAGAATAGTTTTGTGGTTGCCAGTCGCCTCTCGCTCCATTTGGTTACAGAGTAGCCCACGACTTTAACTAGCGCAGCTGTCGTAGAGATAAGTATGACGAATGATAAAAAATTAACTGATATAATCCCTATAAGCAAACAGGTGAAAAGTTGCCAAAAGTTTTTGCTAAAAAGCAAAAAAAAAAAAAAAACTGATCACTCGAAAATTAGTACATTTTAATTCCAAATAATATTTTAATTCATGAAATTTGAAGTGTTATTTATTATGAGTTATAAAAATTTTATAAAATGTAATATTTCAAATATCTTGATTTCTTCAGTTATTTCAAGACATTGTAAAGAAACGCAAAAATAGTATTCCTTTAAACTAATTCCTAGCAAGTATCGACCAATTACTGTTTTTTATGAGAATCGCAATTTGGGAGTGACCCCTGTAGTATAATCAAACCAACTAATGCCTCTTCCGCGGAGTTATATTGACCATTGAAAGGGGATTTTAATTGTTTAATAACCCAAACTTAATAATAATTCACTTAGCAATATATTTTAGTTAGACAATTAACATTATTAGTTCCGCTTTGCAAAGTCTAGCTAAAGTTAAGGTACATATTAATTATTATCATATGTTAACTAATCAACAACAATATGACGAGTTGAGCACTTAAGGCATTTTTCGCCGAGGCATAGTTGACTTACAACCTCATGCTTATTTATATACAGCGCTTATTTAAAAAACTTTTCGCATTCTTTCACGCACAACAAAATTCTTATCTTAATTAATGTCGTCATAAACGAATATATATATGTATATATATATATATATATATATATATTGATTTCGTCTATCAGTTATCGTTATCGTTCCGAGTATTTATAACCCTTTTTAGTTGGCGGATATTTGAATTCCCGATGCGTAAAACCCACAGCTCTTGACTATTCCCAAACTGATAATTATTTAATGTGTTCTGGAATCTGTATACCTTGCACTTCCTTAATTTTATCCGACTTTAGAATAATACATCCGCTAATTAACTGCCCGGCAAAGAAAGTGCCTTGCCGATTATTATCGAAAGTGATCTCGCACGTAACAACCATTTCAATCTCGCACTAAATCACAATTCCCAATCTTTTCAAGCACAACTCGTGGGAGACCGAAACACCGCATTTAGGTTGCCCAACGAATAGCGACTAAATTAAGTAGGTGCGAGTTGAGAACGCACTCGGGCAGTTCTCGCTCGGTATCGCGGACTCTGCTGTTGTGCGTGTTGAATTTGATAAGCGATAAGGCCGGAAAGCGTTAGTGAATGTAAGTAGTACAAAATGGAATCGGAATATGAATTTATAGGAGTTGAAATATTTACCTAAGGTGTGTTTCAACTTATCACAAGAGCGCAGACCTTGACAGTGGTCTATGTCATATTCATTTTTATGCAGAAGGCTGAAGTTTTGATAAAGCTTAGAAGCACTCAGACAAGCAGGCGAAGGTTTGAGGGAGTGGATTAGTGAAATTTGATAAAATAAAACGCAAGAGTTTTACTGACATTTTTTTCACAAATTCTATATATTTACAAACATATTTTCTGTACACTTTTTATTATTATGAAGACTTTTTAATAAAGACGACATTATTTTAATGTAATGTTACAATAGCCTGCATATGATTTGTTTAATCTTTGAATTCGTTCACAGCCAAGTTCCTTTGCCTGCATTCGCATCAGCATTTTGAAAACCATCATTGTCCGCACTAGCCATAGGTGCCGTTGGACTTGGTATATTAAATATGGGATAGAGTGGTGCAAATTCGTTCTCATCCAAACTCAGCGTATTCGGCGGTGCAGTCGGCTGAATTGCATCAGCTGAATCGAGATTACGACGCATGTGAACAGCCTCCTCATAATTTGGTGGTGCTGCAGAAATAAATGTGATTATATACAGCGAACTAGTTCAAAGTAGGAAAGTACTTACGAATACTGCTATCCATAGTCCAGGGCATATTAGAATCAATGGGTTGTGGAATAACCGCAGCGGCCGCAGAATCACCCAAAGCCTTAACATCCAGTGTTTGTGGTGTTTGAATCTCCATTCCACGTGGTTGAATGTACATGTGCTCCGACAATGGCACATTGCCTATGGTGACAGGTATACTGAGCACTTCGTTGCGATGACAGCCTTTAACCTTGGCCTCTACCTCCACCTGGTAGGTAATCTGTATAATCTTGCATAAGTTAATACAAGTGGGTGGCGTGGCGGGCACCCTCAGCCAATAGGTGAACTCTTTCTTGCAGTAATTTGGCACATGATCACCCATCAGCTTGGTCAGAACCAACCGCTCCGTTCGAGAATGTTTGCGCGAAAAATGCTCTGCGAAATAGGTAACCACCATGGCCAGGCTGACCTGCATCATCTCGAGTCTTATGTGACTATCGTTGGTAGCCGTCATGTTCACTGGTATTGTCTGGCCAGAGACAAATCCAGTTTGCGGTAGCGACAATTGTAGCTGTAGTGGCGCTGATGAACAGGGCCAACAACAATAGGTCTTCTGTGTCTCCACATGAGCTGCTAGCTAAAAAAAATAGCTGAAGATTATTTTTATGTTTCAGACAGAATAGGTTCTTAAAATTAATTAAGTACGACAACCTTAAAACGTTGTCAGTATTTTCGCAAATTTATAGGAGCATATTAACTCTTCAAACTACTTCTACCCTAAATACAAAAGGTTTTGGCTTTATGGCCTTTAAACTATGAGCTTTAATGGATAATGACAGACTGTATTATCAACTCAGCTGTTGGTGCCAAATATTTGCATTTTCATCAACCAAAAATACCGAATTTGATTTTTCCAACAACATTAATGACTCTATCAACTTACCCTGAATAGTGGACTTTCCATGTTCAGATCCATTGTTTTAAGCACCGTAAAGCATCGGACATAGGACTGATCAAATTTCCAGGGCCTTTCCATCGACACTGTAATCATATAGCGTACTCTGCCATAGAAACCCTCAAACGACGAGGGACAGATGGCGGGTATCTGACAGGTAAAGTTATAGACATGAACGCCAGCCTCAATCGATATTTGCGCTGCAGAGTATGTAGAATTTGATAATAGATTCATTCGAAGATAAACGAATTTACTTACTGCTTTGAGTGGATCCGGCTAAGTAGGTTTTGGATGCTATATAGTCTTCCCTTCCTCGATAATAATCTTTGGTTCTATCCGTTCCTGTTCTTCTCGTTTCTCTCCATTCAGTTTCGGCAAATCCACGGATGTTTAATGTGAGGGCTGGATAGATGGAGCATAGAAAATGTTGTAATATTATTATGAGTACTATTGTTGTTTTTATTATTGAATAACGCATTATTACGCAAATTATTCTTGAATTATTATTCTATTAATAAATACAAATACTTTCGAAATGTCCACAAAATCTTTAAGAGCTTAGTTTATATCTAAACAATAACAACTGCAAGTAAAGGTTAAGCCTTTATTTTTATTTCATTTTAGATGCTTAACGAAAATATTTTAAACAAAATAAGTTATCAAATGTAGCGCGTGCCATTGCAGCTAAAATGATGAATTAGTCACTTTCTGCTACCTGGTCTATCCTATAAAATTTACAATGAGCACAGAAACTTTTGCGTGGAATAATGGTACACGCTGCCGATAAGATATGAGAATGAGTCATTGGTAGAAGCACTTGAAGTTGAAATTGCTCAAAATAGTGCGAATACTAAACATTAGCAGGGACTTACCTTTGATAACTTTAACCTTATCCAGTTTTAATGTCACTTTGCCCGTCATCACTTGACCTGCGAAGAAGGTACCATGTGGATTGCCATCAAATTCAATTATACATGTAACACCCATTATGCGATATTAGAATATTCGTATTTCCGATATTATAGCTGTTAGTATTATTGTATGTGATGCTCGCCAACACGAATTGCCATGTCGGAATCCGCAGCACGACTGATATAGTTGTTATTGGAAGCCAAACGTTCTCACATAACGACAAGTTTGGCAAATTCCCCGACAATCCAACCGTTCCTATTGGCTCGATAGAAACAAACTTAGTATGAAACAAAATGTTTTATTTTGCTCCAACTGTTAACCAAACCATTGGACATTTCTTATCTTATCTCTGTGACAATTAATTTAACTCAAGTGCAACGCAAGCATATCTTTATGGTAGTGTGGTTTTTTCGAGGAATCATAAATACTCTTTCGAGAGCTTTTGAAAACTTATGAACGTATGCAAACAAAATGCGAAACATAAATTAAACATAAACATATATTCTTGGTATTCTTACCAAGCCAGCAGTAGATTTGAGGAAGAAAGAACGTCTATCCTTGGCACGCCAAGATTAAATACCCTTATAGACCGGAGTAAATCTTCTAACATCTAGTCCGGAGTTCAAAATATTATGTTTTTATACGCTTTAAAAAACTGTGGTCTGTATATTCCACGTATGTTTAGTTATGTAATAACTGTTTCGACCGATTATTCGTATGATATATAACGGTCAGGCGAAGTTGACTTTATCGACTCTGCTTGTGATTCTGATCAAGAATATATATACTTTTAGGGGTCGGAGATGTCTGCTGCAATGCAATACAAAATTGACAACAAAATTATAATACCCACTACACGGGTTCTTTATATGTAGATTGTGAATCTGAATTTATACTGACAGAAATAAAAAATAATATCAAAATAATGTTTACTATACTAATCTTAAATGTTATAAATTCCTAATCAATATTAATGTATTTAACAAATTTCTCTGTCGATGTATATACATATAGTTTCATATTTATAGTCTTATCAAGTACATCGACATGAAATGCCATATCAACACACCTGTAATCTAAACGTTTGATACATCTTAAACATGAACAACAACATGGTTAGAGGTAAGTTTTATCATCATATTTACGTTTCCGAAATATGTTCTGGAGGACTTTGTATGTTAAATATTGGATTAAGTGATGGAATGCCTGTCTTATTCGGGCTCATCGAATGTGAAGAACCTCCTTATAAGAAAGTACTTACTGCTATGCATACCAGGGCAAATAAGAATCAATGGGTGGTGTAATGCCCGATGCCCCAAAATCCAGTGCTTGCAGTGGTTAAACCTCCAATCTACGTCGAGTGATGTACATGTCCTTCGACAATCTAACACTTCCCATAGTGACAGGTTATATTGATCACTTCGATGCGATAATAGCCTTTGAACTTAGCCTCTACTTCCACATGGTAGGCAATTTTAAAACATGTGGGTGGCGTGGCGGGCACCTTCAGCCAATAGGTGAATTGCTTATTGCAAGGATTCGACAGAAGATCACACATCAGCTTAGTCACACAAGCCACATAATTAAGTCTGACAATTTTAAAATGTTGACAGTGGACTCGTGGAACTTCTACTTTCATATTTTAGAAAAACAAACAAGTTTGTTTTATGGCTTTAAAACTAAGAGCTTTCGGAAATCGGCTACTGATCCGATCCAAAAATAAAAAGAGAAAAACTGTATGTAAACTTGCAAACAGCGTTTATGATTTACCTCAAAAAAAATCATACATAGGTATATCTTTAGTTATACAGCGTACTCTGCCTCAGTAAACTTCGAAAGAATGACAATGGATAACTAGACACACAAGAAGATAAACTGCTTTGACTGGATCCCTTTAAGAAGGTTTTGGATGCTATGTAGTCTTTACCTCCATTATAATAATCTATAGAATTATCCTTGCATAAGCAACATATCTGTCCATCGAGGGCTGAATAGAAGACACACATTATTTTCCAAGTGTCCACAAAATGTTTAAAATATTAATTAATTCAAAACTAATCGAGTCTTTTGCTGCAGATAAGAAAAGAATGAGTCATTGGAAAGAAAATGAAGAAAGTGAAAATTGCACAGTTTAACAGTTTTGTTAAGCTATACGCTCAATATAAATAATCAAAACTAATAATATTCTTAAAGGCAGGGTGTCAAACCGAAACTGGAATCGGAATCGAAACCGCTTGCTTACCGATTGAAATTCAGAATTAGAATTGGAATCAACACCTAATTTTTCATTTTTATTACAATAAATTGATTATACGTAACAGAATACCGTATAATTTTTTAATAAAATCAATATCTCTACGGGAATTTGCATACTTGTTGTATCAGAATCGTATTTGGAAACTAAATTCGAACCGAATGTTTGACACCCTGCCCAAACGTAATATCTAAAAAAAAAGGATTCATGTCCATTTACTTTTTACTCGCAAATCATTATATATTTAATTCAATAACAATTTTTTACAACTTTATTAAGCAATCTTAAATCCATGTACTTTGATCCATATCTTCTGTCCTACCATTTTCTGCTGGATTTACCATATTAAATACAGTATAGAGAGGGATAAAGTGACAATTTTCGTTATCAAATGTCTTCTGAGTGCTTGTCGGGTTTTCTTGATCGTTATTATAGGACTTCTGACTATCCGTAGACTTGAATGTATTAATTCCGTATGAACGCACATGCACTGCCTCTTCATAGCTGGGAGGCACTGTAAAATATTAAAATATTGTTATAAAAGATTAAGAGTTGAAATTTATATAATTCAGAATTATAGTAGAATTACTTATGGAAGAATCCACAGCCCAGGGATTTGTGGCAGGCACCCCTGCCTCGCCAGGCACATCATCAACCAGAACCAGAGCCTTCTCGTCCAGCTGCTGTGCCACAACTTCCACTTCAATGGGACACTGGCGTGGTTGCTGTGTCAGTTGACTCGTTAGCGGTACATTGCCAATAGTCACGGGTAAGTGCACCCGCTCATTTACGTGCCAGCCCTTAACCTTGGTCACCACCTCCACCTGGTAAGCAATTTGGATGATGCGGCATAAATCGAAGCAGGTAGGCGGTGTTGCCGGCACGTGCAGATCTAATGTAAACTGTTTTTTGCAGTTTCTTGTGACGCCCTCGCCCTTCTTTTTGCTAACCACAAATCTCTCGTTGATCGTCTCCACACTGTACTGACTATAGTAGATAACTATCATGACTAAAGTAGCATCGATTTCTTCCACGCGTATGTGACTATCGTTGGTGGCCAGAACTCCGACAGGTATTGTCTGGCCAGGCACAAATCCTTTCTGCGGCAATGACAATTGCAGCTTGAGTGGCTCTGAGCGACAAGGCCAGCAGTAATAAGTTTTCTGGTCCTCCGAATAGGCAGGTGTCTAAAAACAAGTAAATTATTACTCATTTTATATGCTTGTATACAGATTCAAATTGTATATCACCAAACATACATTTAAGCAAAGTCCTACTCGGTTGAGATCCATTACTTTCAGCACCGTAAATGGACGTGAGAAAACCTGATTAAATTTCCAGGGCCTGATGAATTTTACATTTACCATATATCGCACACGTCCATTATTTCCTTCAAAGGATGATGGACAAACGGAAGGTATTTGACATGCAAAATTGTAAACGTAGCTGCCTGGCTCGAGGACAACGTCTAGGACAGAAATGAAATAAGTAAGTCTAATGGACTTCTTTTTAAATTTTGTGAGACTTTACGTTCTCCATCAGCTTGTAGTAACTGAACTTTTGATTTTATATAATCCTCGTGACCACTGTAGCTATTTGATGTTGTTTTATTATCAAAATCAGTAGTGTCTTCTGTCCAATATGTCGAAGCAAAGCCTTTAATCTCTAAAAGTAGAGCTGTAAAATATAATAAATTCGAATGTTATAGTTAAGAGGTATTAATAGTATTGTGTGGTATAAAGAAAGCTAGCGAAAACAAGCTCCAGCTGCGGTGTCCAGAAAGATTGGGAAAAGGAAGAATGTGCTTCCTGGCAAAAGGAATGCGCTCCGTTTCTCCATCGATTGGACCACCGTTGCCAAGGGCATTATTATGCATGAAGCTGATTTCGTAAGTAAATCCCTGCTGTTTATTTATTTATTTGTTGATTTATTTAACTTTTCACTTTAACAAGGAAAGGACAAATAGAAACATGTCAAAAGATTTATGTACATACACACTTGGCTTTCATGTCTTGGACTCACAGGAGAAATTACAATATAACCTTCAAGCGCTCCAAGATGAAGCTGACAATAGTCAGCTCCGATGTGTACTTACCCCAGGTTTACTTTAAGCACGTGATTAATAGGTACCTGAAGGGAAACAATCTGAGCGATTGTACTCCTGTGTCTTTCAATGAGAGTTTAAAAACCATGTAATAATAAACGGTCTAAAAACCAGCAAAACTCATGGTTTGCATTAGTTAAAATAAGAACGGACGGTTGACTTAGGTACGCCAATGATATTAAATTCATGAAGACTGGCACTAAACTGCTGACACGTACATTTTTCGCGCCGTGGCATTTAATTTTCCAAAATAAAACTCTTTTTAGCTTGCCAACCGACAGTCAAAATACTTAAGCAGTTATGCCATTGATTTTTATTCCATAACTCATAAAAAAATGAAGCCAAAACCATTTGACACTTGAGCCCTCAATTGATCCAATAGGTCTCCATCGTTGCCCTCAAATTTAAAATAGATAATTCGGGTAGAAATAACCAACAAAAAGTGAATCACGTTTCCCTATAATGACACGCACCCAAAGTAATTTTAATGAATTTTTTTTAATTTTCATTTAAATAAAATAAGAATTATTATTAACATTTTTGAAATATTATTTCTGCTTACCTTTGACCAACTTTTGCTTGTCAGTATTTAAAACTACACTACCCGAGACAAGTTGACCCGCATAATAAACATCAAATGGATTGTCTTTAAGAATAATTTCACACGTTACAACCATGACTAAGAATGTGAGATATTTTCCTAATTATTTATTGCAAAAAATAAATATTTCAGTATTATATTCGACAGATTGTCTGCGTTTCGATTAGCTGGCCAAAATCACACTGACTTAAAACAACATATTTTTTGTCGTCGAACGAGGAATCGAGGAATTGACAAGTCTTATCTTATCAATACGATAATTTGGAATTATATTCTTATTTATAAAAAAAAGTTACATTTGACATGTGTAATTGTATTTCAAGTGCAAAGCTAGATACTATAACTGAATGATTTGATAAAAATATACAACTTTCGTTAAAAATGGGTATTAATATAAAATGCAGCCATATTTAGATGTTCCACAAATTAAGTATGTATTTAACTGGTTTCACGTCAAGTGTTTTTAAGTGAGTCATTATCAAAGCAAAATTTTTTACTAAATTATTAATTATTCTCCAGTTTCAAAATAAATTGTGCACCTTCCGTAAAGCAAAATATATTCTCGCACCGATACATCAACGCGCCAGACTAAGTCTTTAAAACTCTCATGTCTCGGATTACAGAGAGTTTTTCGTGATAAGATAGCAGGCGATATTCGTTATGGCCTGCAAATATTGTTTATACAAAAACAAATGGCTCAGTTGCCGTTTAACAGCGAGCGGGTTCGGAGTGCTCTAATCGGTGTCACAAAAATGTCCAATAACTGCCTCATAACATTCGATCAGAATGAACATGGCACATATTTTACGGGTCAGGTTGTAACCGGCAAGGTGGTAGTCAATTTGAATAAGACCAAGAAACTGAGAGGTATGTAACCAT
This sequence comes from Drosophila anomalipes, assembly GCA_035041615.1. Taxonomy (NCBI): domain Eukaryota; kingdom Metazoa; phylum Arthropoda; class Insecta; order Diptera; family Drosophilidae; genus Drosophila; species Drosophila anomalipes. Next base: position 8,481,695 of record JAWNKZ010000064.1, on the reverse strand, counting down.
TTCAGGGACTTAACTTTACAACTACTTTGATTTTCTATATCGTATATATATAAGGTATATCAATCAGCTAGCCTAGCAGGCTGTTATCTTATCTGTGAAATATGTGTTTGTGTTTTTTTTAATGTGATTCTCTTTTGTCAAAACCCATCATATTCGTAATTCATTGATAACCCAAAACTGTTATAGACCTACAAAATGCACGATATACATATAGATAATGCAAAACGCATAAAAAGTATTTTTGCGGTTGGGCACAAGACACAGGGGAATTACATTTGCTGTTTACTTCAGAATATGACACAATTAATTAGTCATTTTAATTAAGTTATCAGATTTTATAAGTTATTATTAAATCACATATCTGGGTTTATTTAAATAGATTTTATTTTTTATTTAAATGGTTTTAATTAAAATTTCTTTATGACTTTTTCATTCAAGTTTTTAATATATTTTACTTTTATTTCTTTAACTGGAATTTAAGTGGTTTTAATTTTTTGTTTGTTTTCTTTCATTGATCCAAATATTAAAATATTTGACTTAAGTGTGTACGTAGAAATGTTGATAATATTAGATATTACTGAAACATCTGATATATAATAAAGCCCAGTATAATAATAGATCTACACTACCTTTTTCCTAGGTATTATGTTACAAATTAACGGATTCGCAGTTGCTCAGTGGCGTCGCAAATATGGCCGTAAACTGCCCACAAATCAAGTGCGTCCTGGGCGTAGGCGTTACTTCATGGGCCGAGAGGACTACATAGCGTCGACAACATATCTGATGGGCTCGGAACAGGCGCAACCGTTTCCCATTGATGCAGGCACCTATACATACACTTTTGCCTGTCCCATACCCAGTCACTGTCCATCCTCGTTTGAGGGCGCTTATGGACACATACGCTATCTAGCGAAGGTCACATTCATACGTCCAGGTGCCTCAAATCGTACCACCAACGTGGGCTTCACTGTGCTCAAGCTGCTCGATCTAAACCACGAAAACAAAATGCTTCGCGAACCGGCCAATAACGAGGCAATGGAATACTTTTGCTTCATGCACACGAAGGCGGTGCATATGAAGGTTACACTGCAGCAGCAGGGCTATGTGCCCGGCCAGTTTATGCTCATCCATGCGGATGTACGCAACAACTCCAGCAGTGATTGCAGGAAGCTCATGATTATGCTCTTCCTGCGAGCCACTTACACAGCCAATACGCCTCATCTGTGCACCGTCTCCGAAAAGATACTGCTGGCCAAGCGTGAGAGTGGTCCCGTCCTCCATAATTCCCAAAAATCGTATACAGAATCGCTACGCATCCCGGCAACGGCACCCACATGTGAGCACCTTAGCAAGGTGGTGAGAGTCTCGTACGAGATGCGCATTGTGGCTGTGATGAACTGGCTGATGGCCAATCCAAAAGTAATCATACCCATCACTATTGGCAATGTGCCGCTGGCCACTGTAGGAGCAGTTGCTACGTCGGGTATTGCAACTGTGCCAAGAGACTTGCCCTGCACCTCGGCCCGGGCTATGGCACTAGCTTCGGGCGTTAACAATCCCGGCTATGATATGACCGAGGATTTGCAGGACTATGAACTGCCTACGGATGGGGATGATGGGTTCGACACCGAGGATGACTTAGTGCCAGAACTGCGTAAGTAATTTCCCTCCTTGACTGTATAAAATATTACTTAAAGTAGTGACTCTAGTCTAGAGCACACATAATTTATTAACGCATTATTGCATCCCTCCTATTTCAGCACCACCCACATATGAGCAGGCAATTTTCATGAGCGCCGACATCGCGGATACGGATACCAATACGGTCAGTGAGGCGTCACGGTTTACGCCACGCTATCCCGTCTTTGATGTGGATACTTTCCAGAGCCCACCACCAAATCCGCCGCCAAAGAAACGACGTCATCGTCGTCGCCGAACCGAGCAGCGCCAGGCGAAGCAGCAAGAAAAAAATGTAGAACTGGATAGAGAGCCGGTGGAGTCGCCTGTGGAGATTTGAGTGCACATCGGACACGAATGTTTTATCTTGGCAGTTCAGCGAAAAATTGTGTTATAGCCCACGATTGTTTGTATGTGTCTTGCGCGAAATATTTAGTAAACAAACATACTACAAACAAATATACGAAAGCGTATGAAAGAAAAAGTTTAACTCGTGCATCTGAATGTGTAATGATGGTTTTTTTAAAATATGTTTATCTTCACTTCTTGTTATCTAATCAAAACTAAGATTCATAATAAAGTTAAAAGGTTAACTCTTCTAATTACTGTATGCATATTCCTTTCCAATATGAGTAAATACATAATAACATCCATGCATGTATTATAAAATCTTTTTATTGTATACTAAAATAATTGTCTTTTTTTTAAAAAGTACAAAGTCTTTAAATGGAGTTTTTCGTATTTTTGGTACTTAAAAATTTATATATTATATTAAATTGGCACTTGTTTGGGTAACCATTCATTATTTAAACGTTGAAACTTTCCTCTCAAATATTACATTATCTTTTTTTGTTTACATCTGCTTGTTCTTATTGGCTGAAAATATAGCAATAAGAACCAAACAAATGTTTTTATAATGACGCGATCCAGCACCAAAGCTCCACAGCGCTCTGTCAACAGTAATTATTCCCTCTAACGTTCTTCCCAGCTGATAGCCAAAGAGTACAAAATAAATTCTTGCTCTCTGTTTATTCTGAGACTCCGAGTTTTTGGTTTAATATTGACTCTTTAAACTGATGATATCATATTATTTCAACTCTCTCGCGCTCTCCAATATTTTGTTTGCATTTCATTTTTATGCTTAACTTTTCACTTGTGTTTGGGCCTTTTGGCGTCTTGACTGTTTACGTCGCACGCGTTGTTCCATTAGTAATCGCGATTACAACTTATTTATATTTAAGATAAGCAATACCTTCAATGGTAATTTTTAAATGTGCTTGCTCTTAACTGAATACTGTGAGATGTATTGTGCTGGATCGTTGCTTCTAATACCAGAATGAATTCAAACAGCCGCTAATTGTGGGGCAGACGGTTAATCTCAAAATATATCCAGAGATGTTAGGATATTTTTGAGTGTAATTTTTAGTTACATTTTCAAATGATTTTATTTTTTCTTAAATTATAAAAATTTTTGTAGAATTAGCAAAACAAATATTAAGTTTAATTTCTTGTATAAAAAGTATTAAAATTTAGTTTTATACTTTTTCTTCAATATTTCATAAATTGTTAATATTATTTTACAAATAGCAAAACAAATATTAAGATTAATCTCTTATACGAAATATAATAAAAATCCAATTTTACACTTTTTCAGATTCTCACCAAAATGTAGGACATCAACTAATTATGTCCACATGCTACGGCTTGTCCAATTGATGGCCCATATATGTGCTGACCAGATTCAGCCGTTAAGCGATCGACTGCGGCGGCAGCTGTTGCGGACTGTGCGCTCCTAGCTCAAAACTTCGGCGTTGTATATCCAAATGCAGGTGCAGCACTCACCGCCAGAAGTTTAAGTCTAAGTTTTCCGAGTGCAGCAGCACGATTTTTTAATTTATTTCAACCAAGATAAAGTGTACTTTTACTATAGAATTGGAGTCGATTACGAGGGAACAGATCAGTGATTATGTGATTACGTCTTTAGCAAGCATATCATGGCCGATATAATCATATGAGTTATTAGTTAATATGACTTGTATTCAAAAAGGTTTTGGTACGACAATTGGACTGAAAAATAGTTCTTATAAAAAAATGGTTATTATTATTATTATTTTGAATTTGATATTTTTATGAATTTGAATATTATAATATTGTTATTGTTTTTGTATTATTATCAGCAATAAAAAGATATTCTTGCGCTAAATGCAATTTACTAATAATATCGTTAGTCAATTAAACTCGTGACGAGGGACCAGTGACAATTCTCGTAAGGCAAGTCAACTTCTCATTTAAGCAACAAATTTGAGAACATCGTGATCAGCAGCATCAGCGTTGTCGCCAAGGCGAGTCCAGCAGCGCCGTTCCGTTGTGCCAAATATTTATTGAGACCACCCAAACGGTTGTCGGCCCATTCCAGATTCGTGTCCACTGTGCTTAGGGCCTTGCTAAGTATATCCGCTGAGCTGCCGAACAGGGCTTTTTCCTCATTATAAAAGTTCTCGAACAGTGTCCGCTGCTCCCTTGTGGTGAAATAGTCTGCCATATCGCTCAACGCCTGTGCCGTCGTCGGCCAGCCATTCAAACTGTCGGTTAAGCAAAATGTTATTACAGATTTTCAAATGTTTTTGATAGTTTTTTTGTTTAGTTTTCAATTGCTTGATAATATTTTTAGTTTCGACTTATGATATTACCAATTCATTTGTAATTCATCAAACACGAGTAGAAACAATTTAATAAATCAGAAAAATCCTTGCTTATAAACTATCAGTAATTTTCAGTGCTTGATATTCTGATTTGAATTTGAATTCGGTCTGGCGACAGAGAAAGTTACTTAGTGTGTTTGATAAATACTCAAATTGAACTTACGCATCTGCCAATTGGGTGATGTCCTCAATTACCATTTGGAAAATGGGAGTTATCAAGTCGGGATTCTGCTCATACAGCTGGGCGAAAGCGATAAGCTTAGCGGGCACATCGCTGCGCCCGGATATTACCATGTTCTGGTAGTGCGTCCGATAATCTCTTGTGCAGCTGGAGGCGCGCAAAAGAAGCTCTCTATCTACTAAATTAGTTGATATCTCATAATACTCTAACACGCGTTCATATCCACCGGATCGTGAGGCTGCACAGTAGAAGGTCTCGCGGTAATCTGGTGATGGTTTCTCCGAGTTGGCTTCGAACTTTTCCCGCACCTGGTTGTTACAGTCCTCCGATTGGTACTTGCAGAGCCAGGCCACCTGTTTGTTGCGATTGTAGACATCGAGCACCGTATCCTTCGAGCTCCAACTCACTCCAAGCTTCTTGTACACCGCATCTGTGATATCGCTCAGATATTTGTTGAAATTCGGTAGCTGCTGTGGTGTTAAGCGCTTTGAGACTAGGCTCAGGCCCTCATAGGCTGCATACCATGGTATATAGTCGGTTTCTATACTCATATACTCCATAAATTCAAATACCTCGACATAGTCAATCATTGCAGCGTGGGCAAAGTTGAAGAGATCATCAATGAAAGCTGCCCGATTCTCAACGGGAATATTACTGTGATTTATTTCTGTCAGTGCCTTTTGAATGCGGCCCATCAGCGGATCTTCATAAAATACTCGCTGGTAGTTGGACTGTTTTTTGTTAACGATAATCCAGTCTATTGGTTTTCCAAACGTAATAGAATCCTCATATATTTTACTCAAGAAAAATCGGGGAGTCAGATTTTTAAAATCGGGCGAAAGATTTGTAGTAAAGGTGATGGGCACCGTATAGCTCAAATTTTCATCACTGCCGTCGCTAGAATTGAGCAGAAAGCGTTTCTGCCTTAAACCGACTTTGTTTTCCTCCACAAGGCGCACTGTTACCACTGGGTAACCAACCTTTATGGTGTAGTCACCAATTAAGTTATGTAATGTGACATTATCAATATCAGGGGAGTTTTCCTTTAGGTGCGCAGCCAAATCATTGGGACTTGTATTTCCCAAATGGCTAAGGGAGGAAAAATAAATGATATTTATAGAATTGGGTTAAGTGAATTTACACTTACAATTCCTTTAGATAGTTTTCTATGGCTTTGTCAAAGTTTTCAGTGCCCATTGCATTTCGCCACATGCGAATAACGCTGGCTGCCTTCTCAAACGTGATGCTTCCAAACATTTTTTCGATGTCTTGGGTGGTGTTAACCTTCGCCTCCCCGGAAGATACAGTCTGTGTACTACTTAGAGAGTCGATGGAAAGAATATGCTGAAGCTTAGTTACGACAAATTGTTGGTCCAACTGATATTCCGGGTATAACTGCAATGAAATGTGCGAAATATTTAATGTATATAAATGAGTTCAACTGGAAATTACTCTTCATTTATGTCTGAATCGACTTAAAATAACTTTCTACAAATAAATTCAGCTTTAATGCATATTGATGGATCTTCAACAAATTTGAAGAATTGGAATGAAAATCTCAAAAAGATCATTGTCTTAAATTCACAGTTTGAGAGTCAGTAAATCAATAGAGCTATTTCTCTTATGTGCAATTGTGTGCTTGTCTTCATTGGGATGGAACTAGTGTGTTACTAAAATTTTGTTTCGGTAATTATTCAGGCCTGACAAGCAAATAGAATTGTCTAAAATATTTTACCACTCGCAACCTATGATATCAAAAAGTATAAATAATATTGATTTACGATTGATGAATCAACTAAGTTACATTACACATTTATCTATGTCTACAAAATAAAAACTAACTCTTGTTAGGTTTATTAATTATTATTATATAATTAGATAATCACATTTACATTAAATCTCATCCTTGTCATCTAGCCTCTACAGCTACATATAACTTTCAAAATAACAGACAGACTTTATCTATTCAGCACGTGTTGCTGGTCAACTGTGTGATTCATGCACTTACTTTTATAATCGTATTAAATGGGTAAAGCAAAATGCAGTCAACACATACCTGATGTCCCATGAAGAACTCATAGTAGCGCGCAAATCCCTCTTGCATCCATAAGAAACCCCACCACTTAATCGTAACACTGTTGCCAAACCACATGTACGCATTCTCGTGGATTATATTGCGAATGGTAAACTCCTTCTGTGTCCACCCGTCGGTATAGCCAGGCTGTTCCATAACTACTTGATCTCTGAAATGCCAATTAGATTGTTTTACATTTTGCAATCGCTGTAGTTTTCTTCTTCTAAACACACTTGAACATAACTAGGCCCCAGTTTCCCATGCTGTTGTGACGAAAGGTTGGAGTAGTCGCATACTGCAGCACTTCGTTGCCCAGACCCTGGTAAGGCTGATGGAACAGCTCATTGAATGCGGGAAGCACCCGTTCAGCCACACTGTAGCTGAACGAGGTGTAATCGTAATATGCTGGTCTAGTATAAATGGCCAGAGAGCTGTTGCCTCGTGCCTTATACTCGGAGGATATCACGAAGGCCAATAGATAGGTGGACATTACGGGCGTCTCCTCAAAGTGATCCACATAGCGATTGTTGCTACAATTGTCATCTAGTTAGTTATAAATTCAAGAATTATATTCTAATGCTTACCCCTCGTCTGTGGTTTCTATCAGTTTTGTGTTGCTAATAGCATTGAACCCACTTGGTCGTCCAATGTGTACCTTAAACTTGGCCTTGAAGGCCGGTTCGTCAAAGCAGGGAAAAACGAGGCGCGCATTGACGGCTTGCATGTGAGTTAGCAGCACCGTCTTGTTCGTTAATGTCGCTGGATCCATGTAGCTGGTGGAGAACAGACCGACACCATCAGTCTGTAATCTTCCCGTATACTTGAATTTCAATATATAGTTTTGATTGGCAACTAACGCCCGAGTCAGGAGCACAGTTAGCTGCTGCGTCTCCTGCTCATATGACATCCTACTGCTCTGAATGCTCTCCACCAGCTCTCCAGCGCCACTGTAGAGCAAACAAGAGCTTATGTCAATGTCGTCCTTGTGTAGTGTTATTTGTAACACATCAGCCACCATAGCCTGCAGGGTGATTTCGACATCTCCATCGAATTTGTAAGATATCTCAGATGGAACTATAATATCGTATTTTATAGTGATGCTCAGGTCGTATAAAGACGGTTTTACACTGGTTCCGAGCCGATAATTAGCACAGTCAGAGGAGTCTAGCCAAGCCAGTAAAAGCAAGATGACCAGTGGCCACGTTCTGCAAACACGACTTTTCATGTCGAAGCCGATTTCAATACTGAGTTAAATCGCGCCAAAGTATATTAATATTGGCACATGTACACTCAAAACTCCGAAACGGGTGATTTTGTGAAAGATTAGATTATTTTATGTATTCGATTGGTAATGGAATAGGATTACTTTCCAGGGAAAAAATATTTGGTAAGGTAATATACCTTATATAAGTTGTTAGCAATATAAATGAACTGATAAGAATGTATGACTGTTTGTTAACTTAATAATGATCACAGAGAGTTAGTAACAGTCAACAAACATGCGAATATAATAGTGCATATATATTAGAGATAAGCAGTAATGAAGTTTAGGAACATAGATTGCGATGTTTATTGATATTTTTAATAATCACTAGATTTTTCATTAAAATCTATATTCTAAATTATTTTTTTGGGTCTAATAATTTTGTTAATTAAATTATTTTCCAAAAGGTGTTTACAAATGTAACGAATTATTATTATCCACAAATAATCTAACTACATACTTAACTTATCAAAGTTACTCAACTACTACATGGACAAGAATAAAGACATTAAATTAAATATTTATTTAAACTATTTTTATTTGTTGCTTAAGATAATAAGCCCAATTTGATATGCGATAATTGCGTTTATGATTATAATATAATATCATTGCAACTTTAACTTTTTGTTGACCTTTTGTTGATTCTTAATTGTGTATTAAGTTCAGAAGGGATATAATTTTAAGTCATTCATTTTCTGACATGTATTCTTTTTATCATTTAAACATACATAAATATAATCTCTTAAATAGCCCACAAACTTAAGAATGTAGAGATCAGCAACAGCATGGTTGCCGCCACGGCAAGCTCGCCAGCACCGTTTCTCTCTATCAAATAATTGCCCAGGGGACCCAAACGCAGTTCTGCCCACTCCAGATTCGAGTCCACTGTGGTCATCGCCTTGCGAAGTATCTCAGACGAGCTGCCAAACAGCATTTGGCTTTCTTCAATGAACTGGGAAAACAGATTTTGCTGCTCCCGCGTAGTAAAATAGTCAGCCAAATCGCTTAACGCCTGGGCTGTCTTTTGCCAGCTATCCAAACTGCAAGAGAAGTAGTTAATGATTATAATATAATTTACCTATGATTAATGAATTCCAACTTACGAATATGCTAATTGGGTGATGTCCTCTGTCATCATTTTAAAAATGGGGGTTACTAGGTCCGGATTCTGCTCATATAGCTGAGCCAGGCCAATAGTCTTCAAGGACACGCTATGGGCATTACCCAAGATCTTGTCGTGGTAGTGCCTACCGTACTCCCTCGTGCAGCTGGCCGCGCGCCACAGAAGCTCTCTGGTGCTGGGATCGGTCTCCTTCTCGTAAAACTCCAGCACGCGCTCATATCCACCGGATCGTGAGGCTGCACAGTAGAAAGTCTCGCGATAATCTGGCGTTGGTTTCTCCGACTCGGCTTCGAACTTTTCCCGCACCTGGTTGTTACAGTCCTCCGATTGGTACTTGCAGAGCCAGGCCACCTGTTTGTTGCGATTGTAGACATCGAGCACCTTATCCTTCGAGCTCCAGCTCACTCCAAGCTTCTTGTACACCGCATCTGTGATATCGCTCAGATATTTGTTGAAATTCGGCAGCTGCTGTGGTGTTAGGCGCTTTGAGACTAGGGTCAGGCGCTCATAGGCTACATACCATGGTATGTAGTCGGTTTCTATGCTCATATACTCCATAAATTGAAATACATCGACATAGTCAATGCTTCCAATGCTGGCAAAGTTAAAGAGATCATCAATGAAAGCTGCACGATTCTCAACGGCGATTCCACTGTGGCCCGTTTTGGCTAAGGCCCCTTGAATTCGGTTGAGGAGCTCTGTGTCATAGAATACTCGATGATAGTTCGACTGTCTAAGATTCAACACAATCCATTCGATAGGTTCGTTAAACCTCAAGTTCACCATATCCTGTGACTTTTCAAAGTACATTTCCGGAGTTAGGTTTTGGAAATTGGGAGACAAATTCGTGGTATAAGTGATGGGCACTGTATAGCGTATATCAGCATCACTGCCGTCATCGGGATTTAGGAGGAAGCGCTTTTGACGCAGCGTTATAATTTGATGTTCTTGACTGATATTCACAATGATCATTGGGTAGCCCACTTGTTCAGTGAAGTCGTAGAAGAATTCATCCAAATCCAACGGTTGATGTGCTACCCAGTTCTCTTTGAGATGAGCAAACAAATCGTTAGGTTCAGTGTTGCCCAAGTGGCTGACAGCGAAAAGGTAAATGTGATTTTTTAAACTGATATTAAGATATATACACTTACTGCTCCTTTAGGTAGTTCCCGATGGCATTTTCAAATTTTTCGGCACCCATCGCATTATGCCACATGCGCACAATGCTGGCACCCTTGGCATAGGCAATGCTGCTAAACTTCCAACCGATCTCGGAGGGTGTTTGTATGTTTGCCTCGGGACTGGTCATTGGTTGGGCGGTCGCAATGGCATCGGTGGAAAAAATCATTTGAAGTTGGCGTACAACAAACTGCTCGTCCAACTGATACTCTGGATAGAGCTGTTAAACTTGATATTTACTCAGCTGTAATTTACACAAGTATATAATTGTGTGGACATTTACCTGGTGTGCCATAAAGTATTCATAGTAGCGAGCAAAGGCCTCGTTTAGCCAAAAGTAGCTCCACCACTTAAATGTAACGCTGTTCCCGAACCACATGTGTGATGTCTCATGAGCAAGAATGCGAATGCAATACTCCTGGTCCTCCCAGCCGTCCGTGTACCCTGGATGTTGTACCAGCACTGCATCCCTTAAAAGTAAATTGATTATATTATCTATGTTTTCAATAAATTGCGATGTAATGACATATTGGTGATTGATATTCAATGTCCAGTAGTAGCGATAAGAGCTGGAAAGTACTAAAATTAAAATTCGTGAAACTCTACCTTTAACTTAATCTATAGATTGTTTACAACAACGTATATTTCCGATCAGAAATCTATAGCTCTTATAGTCTCTAAGCTCGTCGCTATCAGATAGACCGCCGGACAGATAAATGGACAGATAGACATAGAGACATCCATTGCTATATCGACTCAGTTGTTGTTACATGATACCCTTTTTATCATCAATTTTTAATTGGTTCTGGTTCTGACCCTTCATGGGCGAGTAACAAATAATGGTTTGCATGGCTAACACTCACTTGTAAAGAATGAGGCCCCAGTTCTCCATGCCATTGTGAGGAAAGCGGGGTGAGCTCGCATACAGCAGTGCCTGATTACCCAAATCAGGATAGGACTGATGGAATAGCTGACCGAAGGCCGACATCACTTGTTGTCCCACTTGGTAACTGAACTCCGTTTTGTTGTAATAATCTGGTCGAGATACCACAGCAAAGTCGCTAAGATTGCCACGAGCCTTATAGTCAGATATCATGAAAGCCAATAAATAAGTGGACATAAGCGGCGTCACATCAAAGTGATCTACAAGGCGATTATGGCTGCAATCGTAATCTATAAGTTATAAATTCAAGAGTAACCATTTACCTTACTCCTTCCTACTTACCCATCGTCTGTGGTTTTCAGCAACTTTGTGTTGCTGATAGCATTCAAGCCGTTTGGTCGGCCAATGTGTACCTGGAACTTTGCCTTAAGAGCTGGCTCGTCGAAGCACGGAAAGACCAGACGGGCATTGAGGCGCTGCATCTGTGTTAGTGCCATCCACTTGGTCTTGCCTGTCTGCTCCTCTATATAGCTGGCGGAGAACAGGCCCGTCATATCAGTGCGCACTATACCAGTGTACTTGATGTGTAGCACATAGCTTTGATTGGCGACTAACGGCTGCTCTAAATGCAATGTTAGCTGCTGTGTCTCCTGCATATATGTCATCGAAGTGTTGACAATATCCTCTACGATGACACCTGCATCATTGTAGAGCTGAGCATTTGATAGAATGTCAATGTTGTCCTTGTGCAGCGTGATTTGTTGCACATTCGCCAGTAGCGCATGAAGCGTTATTTTGACCTCTCCATCAAATATTTCTTCTGGATTCTCAGCATCGCCACGTAGACTGATGGTCAAATTGTAAAAGGTGGGCAGCACATTGCGGCTGAGTCGATAATCAGAACACTCACCGCCGCCTATCACAGCCAGTGATAAAATGACGGCGAGCAGCCATATGACCGGCCCAAGACTGTTCATGCTGAGAGCTGCGTGAATACTGAGCGAAGCGCGTAGGCCGAAATGCTCGAGAAAGAGCTAATGGATAATGAGTATTCACACAAAAACAGATGATGATGTATTTTGATGATTAGGTCCCGTGGACAATAGCTGCCGATGTTTTGATTAGGCAGCCACACTTTTCTTGTTATTGTTATATGTGATGAAGCTTGTAGTTGTCGAAATACAATTACTGCAAGAGCTGCTCTTAACCCTATTTCTACCAGAGGCCTTATTCAATAGTCTTTAAAAAACATATTGACTTAAATTGGAATACGAACTGTATAATATGGTTCATTTACATTACATATTTGTTTACCTACTAAACCAATAATATTTTAATCAATTTTTAAGGTGCTCGATTTAAATATGAGAAGCCTTTAAACTGTTTGATTACTTGTTTTTTTTTTAATTAACTTATTTATTTTATTTATTTGAAATTAACTTATTTATTATGTACTATATATTCATCGAATGTGTATAAATAATCTTACATTTCTTTGAGATGATTCAAACCTTTTATGACACACCCAAATTTATTAGCATAAATCGTACGCTATTAAGCTCATAAATAAAAATTCTTTAAAAGGAATTTATACTGTGAGATGTTTGCTTACATATACATATTTATGACCTTATCAGTTTGTTCTCCCAATGTTGTTCACAAATTCATAAAATTCTCCTCTGTAATCAAGTTAAGCAACGCAAAAACAAACTCATATATAGCAACTAAGGAAGTTGCAGTTGGACGGCGTCGACTCCGTAATACTCTGTTGCTTGTATTATGCCAACTGATAATAGGTGGCAAGAAATTTGTTTGAAACGTTTCATCTTTTTTAAGTGTGTTACCACTAATATAGGTTCTTAGAGCGAAAGTGGGCGTGAAAATTACATTTTTTTTTTTCGTTAATTTTATAAGGGGGTCATTTCTGGTCATTTACCTCAAAAACTGTGGAATATTTAGTTTTATAGGTGCGGAAGGGGTCTGCCGATCTTTCAAAGATGTGGTCAGCAGGATACTAACCAAATTTAGCTGATCTAACTTACGAGTGATGTGCGACTTTTGGACTTCCGGCTTTATCGATTTCCTAAGCCTCTAGTGAAGGGAGCACCAATATTTTGACACTTTGTCTATCAAGAGCACAGACGAGTATTGCTTTTAAGTCTTTACTCTTATATTTTTCAAGTCCTTACTCTTGAGAGTCTCCACAATAGTTACGGTCAACCAGACAGACGGACAGATTGCTCAAAACCAATATTCACTTTTACATTCGGCATCAGATGAATAAATGTCCTTTTGTAGAACTTTTTAAGCAATCCTCTTTTTAAAAGCAATTGCTTCGAGAGCTATATTTTCCTTATTTACGAGCACGACAATTAGACTTATTTTACATTAAAAATCTCTTAATATTTTTTTTAGACAAATTCATTTAATTTCATTCTTAGGACTGCAATATATACAATGTTGAACTGTAATCAACTAAACTTAAGTTTTCCGTCGAAATATAAACAACAATAAACTATGAACTGTATAAAAATAAAAGCCTCAAGCCATATAGATTACTTGAATTTTATTAAAATGATGGCCGGTGTTGCAATACTTAGTATTATTCAATCCCATCTTATCTGGATAATTTATTGACTTTGACAGGGGGATCATTTTACAAATACTTTTGTTGGACGAGCATTCCTAATCTCACATTTTGCTGGCCTTAACGCAGCAACGTGGTAAAAGCCACCAACAGCAGGGTGAGCAGGCTGAAACCGCTGATCATAACGCTGCCGTTCCTCAAGGCCAGATAGGTGCGGAAGGTGTCTAGTTTGGATTCGGCCCAGTCGAGGTTCTCCCTGACGGTATGTTCCGCTGTCGTAAGCGTGGTTGCCGCACTGCCAAACTTGGCACTGTTGGCCGTGTTGAACTTTTGCAGAGCCTCGTATTGCGATTCCTCGGTGAAGCGTGAAGCAATGTTAGAGATGACTGTAGCGACTGCGGAGTAGCCACCCATGCTGTTTCAAATAATTATAAATATAATTTACATTTAACAAAGATATAGGAATTACTTACGCGACAGCTAGCTTCTCAAAATCTTTGGTGACCAGCTCAAAGACGGGGCTAACATTTTCGTTGTTCTCAGTGTACAGGGTGCTGAGCACTGAGGATTTGTCTTGCCTACGAATCTCATCCGACAGAACCAGATTGAAGACGCGTTCGATGAGCGCTTGTTCCCTCACGCAGCCGAAGGAGTTCTGCAGCAACGTCTCCTCGGTGGCCACCGTTTCGCTCTTGAACTTCTGATACAGCGCTTCGAACTCTGTTTGGTTACCCTCTCGCAGTGATACACAGTAGACCACGGAGCGTATATTCTTTGGCACCGAATGCAGTGACTTGAAATATGTCTTGGCATGGATAATACAATCGGCATTGCCAAAGCGACAGCTCCAGGACAGCACCTTCGTCCTCAAATAGATATCGAGAGCCTCGTCGGTTTCAGCCTCGGCGAAGCCCAGCTTCTGATAAGCCTTTGAGGTCAGCTGTTGAATGTAGTTGCCGAAATGTTCGGTATCGGTGCCCAGACGTATGGCCAGGAAGTTAAATCCGTTAAACGCCGATGTCCAGGGTATATAATTGACTTCTGTTTCCAAATACTCAATCACATCCAGTGTCAGGCCGTAATTAATGTTTCCAGATCGTGCCAAATTGAATAAATCGTCCACAATCTGAGCGCGATTAATTTCGTGTACATCGCCCCAGTTGCTACCGGAGAGCGCGCCATGAATTGCATGCCAGTTCTTCTCAGTGTAGTTGACGCGATAATAACCAGTCTCCTGAATGTTGACAATCACCCAACTGGCCGCACCGCTCAACAAGGCCGTTTGACTTGCACTGCCTAGCACCAACTTCGGCGTAGTATCGTTGAAATTCTTCTCAAGACTAGAGGTGTAGCTAATAGGCACCGTGTAAGTCAGCATCGCATCGGATCCATCATTCTTAAGCAGGAAACGCTTCTGGCTGAACTCGACTTTCATGCCATCGTCAGACAACTTGGCATTAATCAGCGGATAGCCCACCTGGGTGGTAAAACTCTCAAAGATCTCCCCTGAGCTGCTGTTGAATCTATTTTCTGGCCAGTTCTCACGCCACGCACTCAGCAGGAACGCCGGTACCGATGACTGATACTCGCTGTGACATTACAAAGAAAATATGAAACAAAATTAACTAAAATTTGTTAAAGGATGTGGAAACACGATTTCAGATAACATCGGTCATTAGGCCTTTTTGTGTTATTGAAACACACAGATTATTAATAACTTACTGTTTTTTGAGGTATTCTTGTAAAGATTTCTGGAAATTCTCAGTTCCCATGGTGTGCTCAATCATGCGAATGAATGCGGCGCCCTTGTTGTAGGAAATGCTGTTGAACATACGGCTAAGATGGGCCGGCGTGTAAGTGTTCTCATCACTCAACGGATTTGTAGCAATGGTCGAGTCCATTCCCATCACCGACTGGATCTGATCCACGACAAACTGTTTCTCCAGTTCCCAATTTTTCTCGACAAAGGCGGTGCCAAAGTATTGGAAGAATCGAGCGAAACCCTCATTTAGCCAAGTGTAACTCCACCATTTACAGGTAACCAGATCACCAAACCACATATGAGCCTGTTCATGGGCCACAACTTGAGCAATAGACTGACGAGATGACAGCGTTGTGGCAGACTCATCGACCAGCAAGCTACGTTCTCTGTAGGTAAGGAGACCCCAGTTCTCCATGGCGCCTGCTGAAAAATCGGGTATTGCAGCCATATCCATCTTATCGTTGCCCAACGAATAGTACTCCAATTTGAGATATTTGCTCATCTCATCCAGAATTAGACGACCCACATTGAAGCTGTATTGTGTTTGTGGATAATACTCAGGGCGGGCAAGCACACCGAATTTATCGTCATTGCGCATAGTGAACTCAGATATGATGAAAGCCAGCAAATATGTGGACATCTTTGGCGTTGTTTCATAAACATCCGTATAGTAATTCCTAAAGCAAATTATAAGTTAAGTGGGTTAATACAAAGAGAATTCAAACAGGACTTACGGATCTGCAGTGGGCGTAGTAGACTTTTGCCTTGTGTTACTAACGGTGTTAAAGTTGCGATGACGAATCAGAATTACATTGAAGGTGGCCTTGAACTGCGGCTCATCGAAACTGGGAAAAGCGCGACGGGCATGATTTGTCTGGAACTGTGTAGAGCCCAACCATCTGCAAAACAAAAGATGCCACAAAAGATACCACATTTATCAATGATCAGATAATGCTTATTAACGGCACTCAAACCTACTTGGTCTCATTGTTATCATTCACATAGTAGCTGCGATAGAAGCCGTGCATATCATCCCCCATCTGGCCTGTATATTTGAAATGCAGAATGTAGCGCTTGTTGGCCACCAACTCTGAAGCTGCAGTCAAATTCCGGATGTCTGTTTGCTCATTATATTTTGGATCAGTCAGCTGTTGTACGACTTGTGTACCGGCTACCTTCTCCCAGTATTCGGTGAGCGAGTAGTTCAAGGATTTTGAGTGCAGCGACACGAGTCTTGTATTCTTAACCGGTTCGATTTCAATCCACACTTCACCATCGAAGGTGAAACGCTTATCGTTATCACTTTCTAGCAAATAAGGACGCAACGTTATGTCATAGTTAATAGGATTTATGTCCTCGGACAGTCTATATTCCGGGTTCTGAAGTTCAAAAGTTGTGGGCGGCTGCAGGTCCAGTTTCCTTGTGCCCGCAAGGACGATGGACAAGCAGGCTGCGCAGAGGACAGCCAAGCGTAAGACAAACATGTGGACTACAATGTGAAGTTAATAATTAGCGATAAGGGTCCAATGATCAGATCTGTTTATTTTACCACGTTATCTAAAGGTTCAACACTTTTAGATATTTGCACCACGAATGTATAAACCACTCAGTGCGACACGCAATTTAGCAACTAAAGTGTGCCTCCCAACAAACGGGACTTTATAAAGGGTTTAAGTTACTCTAATATAGAATTATCTCTAGCCTTATTTTATTTCAACCAAGATAAAGTCTACAGTCTTGATAGATTATGGCATGATTACGACGACGCAGTAGATAAGAGATTATGGCGGTGATTTACGCCTTTTGCAAGTACTTGCCAATCATATCATGGCCAACAGTTATTTATTGATAGATTTAATACTGAACAATAATCTAATAAAATAATCAAAACTAAAATATAAAAGTTAAATCGAAACATTTTAACGTTATCTGCTAAATATGAATAAATTATTAGATCCGGTGAAAAACTGGTCCACTATATAAAGTAAAATATCATAATCAGTGTCCATTACTATGTCCAAGGCTTAAAGCATTATCTTTGAAAATCAAGTAATTATATTACATTTGGTATTTGGAGCACTTAGGAGTCAAATAAGAAACACAAAAATTGTTCCACAATCAACTTCAATACAGAAAATGTATTGAAATAAATCGTGAAAAAAAAAAAGAAAAAAAAATGAATTATCATTGAAATAGAAGACTTTAACACATGACTTTGACATGGAATTAGCTTTTATCTAATCAAATCGATCATAAATAAAGAGCATTACATGCTCTTTTGGTTTAATAGTACTTGAAATCATAATACTTATGATGGTCTATAAAATGATAGCAATATGATATCTTATTCCTAATCTGTCAGTTTCGTGTAGAAACCACTAGGTGAACTGAAAGTTCGAAATATCAATGTAATATTCTTATGACATACATAAGTCTGTATGTTGTTTTTAATATTTTAAATTACTTTTTAATAAAACCATTAAACGCTTCATAAAAAAATGTCGCTTATCAACGCTAGATTAGCCGATTGTTGATTGGTTGTTTTATCGATAACTTACTTTTTAACTTATTGTTACCATGTGATCGTACTGATTTACGATAAGTATTTGAGATATTTATGATGGACGTGGACGAAATTTTTTTAAGTTTTCAAGAGCTTTAAGATTTGGAAAATAAGTCACTCAACTCAATTATTTTGTGTTTTATTAGAAAATCAAAATATTACGATTGAATATATGTACATACATTTGTGGGTGAATAAGGGGTGAATCAGTTCTAAAGCTAACTTAAAATTGTGAGTAACACCTAAAACAATTTTGCGACCAACAGACAAAGTACCAGGGCTAAAGCAGATGCACCAAAAGCTGGACTGCCGTTGCGATAGGTGGATACCCAGGAAATTATGGGCTCACGGTTGGTCGACAGCCATGCCATGTTGGCTGCAATGGCGGTATCCACGTTAACCTGTATTGTGTCGGGCACGAATAAAGAATTCTTGACCTCATCGACCAGCAATTGTAGCTTGTCCTTTTGGCCTTCGTTCACCACGTAGGCTGACATGCCAACAATGTCCGAGTAAAGGGGATTAACACCACCAAAGCCGGAATTCAGCTCTCCATACTCCTGCCAATGGTTCATCAGGAAATCAACGCAGACATTCCAGCCCACAGTGCCACGCGAATAGGTCGGAGAGAGGAGCGTGTAGCGCTCCTGGTTGCGCAACTTGTTGGTGTGATCAATGCTGCTGGACACATACCTTTCCAGTTGCTTCTCGCTCTGAGCACATCCCAGTGCCGAAATGAGCAGACGACGTTCGGCTTGATCGTTGGAGTTCATCATCTTATCGTACACAAAGTTGAAGACCTCATCCTTGGCCTGCTTTAGGCCATTGCAGTAGATAGGTGTTTGTAGATTGGGTTCAAGGGGAGTGCCATTATCGACCAGGCTTTGGAGTTTGGTATTCGTTTCGCTCAGACAGCTCTTCAGACCGGCCATGCAGGCCACATTGATGACCACGTTCCGCGTAAACTTGACCAAATGATGCTCTCCGTTGAGGTCATTCACGCCAAATTTGTCGAACTGATCGCTGACCAGCTCGGACACGTAGAATTGGAAGTTGGAGTAGTCCTCATCGCCGCTCAGGTAGCGATTGAAGAGCGTGACAACTGTGTTGGCCGTTGCCCAGGGTGCATATTGATTCTCCTGCGGCAGGTAGGTCATCAGTTGTAGCAGTATGGCATGTGGCAAGCGGCCGCTGGTAGCGAATTGATACGAATCGCCAATCAGCTGGGCGCGATTACGCGCATGAATCTTGTGCGAATGATTTATCAAACCATCAATGATGAGCTCCCAGTTACGATTATCGTAGTTGATGCGATAGTAGCCGGTGGACTGCTTGTTAAGAATCAACCATTCATCGGCGATTGAATTGGCTTCGACCAGCTGCTCTTTCTTATTGAGGAGGTAGTCTGTGGCTTCGGTGTTGCGAAAATCGGGATTCGATTGGACGGCGTAATTGAACGGCACATACCAAAGCCGGCTGCTCTGGTAACTTTTGTCGTTGGTGTACTGCTCCTGTTGAACGGTGAAAAAACCATTGTCATAGTTGCGCTCCACATTTAGAACTGGGACGCCACCCTGACGTGTCCAGCTACTGAGCATATCCTCAATTTTGGCCGGCACTTCATAGTTCTCTTCCCGAGCGGCCAGCCCAATGGCATCAAACAGGTCTGTCTCGTTGGCAGCGGAATATTGGCTGCAATAATGCACAGTTAGTTTATAGGTTAGTGAGAAAAACAACTCAGAAAGTCAAATATCAAAGCATACATATATATATATATATATATCGAATTTCAGTCGAAAATTTAGAAAATATATCACCGAATCATAAAGAAATTTATGTTTTTTCTTGTGCAAATTCAATTTGATTTTCAAAATTAAATTGGATTTTTCGAGAGAGTTCAGTTTTCAGACAATGTGACTTACTTAGCTTTCAGGTAGTTAGTTAAACCACGTTGGAAAACAGTGTTGGTTAGCGCATGACGCCACATGTCTAGAACAGAGCCTGCCTTGGCATACGCAATCGAATCGTATAGCACCCCTATATGCTCTGGTTTCTCCACGTAATATGTCATGGGGCGGATATTGGGATTGGCATCAGCGATCAAGGCACCCTGATAGGAGCCAACGTGGAACAGTTGGAAAATATCCCATGCCGGATACGCCTGAGCGAGAAATGGGCTAGAGACATGTTAAACGGTTATTAGACGAACACCACTTACCAAATCGACAGCCAAATTTTCGAAAAGTGTGGCAAAGCCTTCTTTCAGCCAGAGATAACTCCACCATTCAATGGCAACCAGATTACCAAACCACTGATGCGCATCCTCATGCGCTATGATGGTGGCAACGTTTGTCATTGTGTTAATTGTGGACTTCTCGGGATTGAACAGCAGATACTCCTCGCGATAGGTGGCCATTCCCCAGTTCTCCATGGCGCCAGCAGCAAAATCAGGTATGGCCGCCTGATCCAGTTTGGGCAGAGCGAAAGGCACTCCGAAATAATCGGACAGGCGCTTCTCCACCAGCATGCCACTCGTCAGTGCCCATTCCTGCTCGTTCTCAGTGCCCTTGCGTGAGAAAACACGCTGGCGCAGACCATTCAGCTCACCCTCAGAATACACAAACTCCGATACAATGAAGGCAACCAAATACGTGGGCATTTTGGCTGTGGTTTCGAATGTCGTAATGCCAGGGCTATAACAAAAAAATTGAGCCGTTTATTAAGAAATCCTATTTATTTATCTTTTTTAGGCAGGATGTTTTTTTCAAACATATCATAAAAATAGCTCTTCCTGCTTGACAGACTAGAGACTAAGTGAATACCAAGAAAATTAAATGAAAAACATAACCTATGCTTAAGGCCGTGCTTAAGGATCGCTTAAGTTGACGAAAATAGTGTGAAATTGCTATAATAAATGTGTGAAAAACTAATAAACAAACAAACCTCGAAGCCTCGACATTAACTGGCATGTTACTGATGGCATTGTAGCTGGGATCGTGTTTGATGGTAATGGTAAAAGTTGCCCGTTTCGCTGGCTCATCATAGCAGGGGAATGCGTGGCGCGCATCTGTCGACTCAAACTGTGTGGTAGCCAAGTATTTTATAGCACCAGTCTCATCCGTATACGTGGACAAATAGAAGCCGCCGTTATCCGATCGCAGATTACCATTATACGTGATAGTTAGCACCCAGCTGCTGCCCTCCTCAAAGGTCACATCCTTAGCAGTTAGTTTGAAGAACTCACGCTCCAAATCACGACTATAGTCGAGCTTAATTTCAGATGTGGCATCAGCCTTGCGTATTATCGCATCAGTGATCTCCAGCTGACGCGCATGCACCACAATTTCGGGGGTGTTCTCAATAACAATCAGGCTGATGATCACTTTGCCGGTAAAGGCTGTCTCGCCCTTGTGCACATTCGTGGTAATCTCGATATTATAGTCCACTGGCTCCGTATTATTTGGCAGACGATAGGTGGCCTCATCGGCACGCGGAGCCACACGCAGATTGGGATTCGCGATTAGATTTTGCTTTTCGAACGGGGGAAACTGACTTAAGGTTGCCGACTGTGCGGTGGCCACCAGCAACAGGGCTAAGATCGATGTTAGAGCGACAGCCATGTTGTCTACGGGACGACGACAACTGGTCAATAACTGAGCAGCCCTTAAAACTTTTCCACTTTTAAGCTAATTCTCGCCTAGAGCGAGACAATCGCCACGTTATTTTCACAAACATTTTTAATGGTTCATCTTATCATTAAAAAACTCATCTTATCGCCTCACCTAATATAAAGATTAAGATTCTCAATTGAATTTGTTACTATAAATCAATGAACTGATTTTCGAATTCATTATGAACACTCTACTCTTTGGCATTGGGATTGAACTACTTGGACGCGGTTGTCAAGGGAATGAGAGTGGTAAACTGTTAGATAACAAATCATGCGGCATTTAAAGACACTAAAATCATTTGATGATAACATATATCTGCCAATTATAGCAACAGCTAAAAGATTTAAAATATATGGTAATAATAATAAGTAAAGAACTGGTTAAGTACTCAAGATTCGAAAGACCTAAGCTCACGTGACAAGAAAAGTGCGATGTGCAAATGTCAAAATGTATGGAACTAGAAACTACACTGTACAACCTCAAAATTAAAAAAAAAAATAACTCAAGAAGTTAATAAAGCCATTATATATCAGAAAATTATAGTTAAAAATACATTTCGATCGAGTGGTAAACTATAATAATTCTATAAATTTCTAGATATACATCGTATCTTTATTTGAAAATGTAAGGATATGAATTTCTGTAAGATAAGATAAATCGAAAGTGAACTCGGTCTAGATACGGTATACAAATTAAAAACGATCATTTTCATTGGGTACGGGGTTCAATTATAACTCACAAAATTCAAGGTTGATGCGGTTCCATAAAATTGTGATTCAAAAAAATTATAGGTGGAGCTTGAATAGTACATATTGTAATATAAATTGTAAATTGAATTAACCAAACCTACTATCACAACAATCGTTTTGCTGCGTAAAACACGATAAGATTGATTAGAGTCAAGTGTGGCAAAAAAAAAACCCAATTCCGGGTAAAACAATAAAACCCCATTGAAACTATTATTAGTGGTGGTACCAAAGAAATCGTTTATTTCACCACAAATTCAAATACACTTGTTTAATGTAGCCATATTGTGTGAGTCATATCCCATAAAACGGGAGTTCAGGATCGTATAATAAAAATGTGCGTTTAAGAGAACTTGCGCAAAAGCAATGTTATTAACGCCGCCAGGGTAGCAAAGATCGAGGCTGAAAGAGGAGCGGTACCGCTACGATAAGCAATTAGCCAATTTACAACGGGATCACGATGTACATTCAACCAATCGAAATTTGCCTGCATGTTTCTGTTCACAACAGTCTCAATATCGTTCCCGACGTGTTCATTTCCATTGCTATTTATTGTGGCGACCAGTGCATTAAGCTGTAAATTTTTTCAAATCTATGAACTGAATCAAGAGGTATGATAGGATTTTAGACTTACCCGACTTTTCTGAGACTCGCTAACAACTGATTGGGCCATGCCTCGCAATACTGTGTCCAATGGCTTTTGAGCCGCCGTACCGAGCTCGGCATATGCCTTCCAATTAGACTCCAAGAATTCCAAGCTTGCGGTTAGGCCAGCCTCGCTTTTTGGGTAGGCGGCAGGAAGCAGGGAGGTGCGTTCTGAATAGGTTAGACCATTGGCGTTATCGATGGAGCTCTCAACCAATTTCTTAAGCTGTGCTGCATTATGCGAACAGCCCAATGAGGAGATGTATATGCTGCGATCGTTTGCCACCTTCGAGGAGAGGAGCTTATCAAAGGCCAGATTGAAAGTAGAGTCCTCAGCTTGACGCAGCCCAGCGCAGTAAACCTGCGTTCTTAGAGTGGGTTCAATGGGAATACTGTCTTCCAGGAACTGCTTTAGCTTTTGATGTGACTGCTGACTGCACTTCTGGCTACCCACTTGGCAGGCCAAACTCACAAGGGTCACACGCAGATAATTGTTCAGATAGTGTTCTCCGGGTATTTCGTTGACACCCAATTTTTCAAATATATCCTCGACCAGTTCGATAACGAAATTGCGGAATCGCACATATTGCTCATCGCCCCTAAGATATGTATCGTAGACATTCAATATGCTATTGGCTGTTGACCAGGGTGCATACTGATCCTCCTTTTTCAGATACACCATCAGCTGCAAAAGGATGCCATGTCCGATTCGACCCGTATCCACAAAGCGATATGCATCGTGCATCAATTGAGCACGATTGCGTGTATGGAACGCATACGGATTCTCGATTAGGCCCTGCGCAATCCGATGATAGTTTTCCTCATCGTACAAAATGCGATAATAACCAGTGGATTGTTTGTTCAGTATTAGCCAATCATCATTGGCTATCCTTGCATCGCTCACCGTGATCTCCTTCACTTTGAGCAGGTAGTGGGAGGCGACGGTGTTGCGGTAATCGGGATTCGATGCCGTTGCATAGTTGATTGGCACATACCAGGTATCCTCATTGGGTGTTTCCTTGTTGTTGAGGTAACGCTGCTGTTTAATGGTAAATGTTCCATCCTGATAATTACGCTCCACGGTAAGCAAGGGAAAACCAGCCTGTTTGGACCAGCTAGAGAAGATGTCGGCAAGCGCTGCCGGCAACTTGTGACCCAGTTCATCAGCTGCTTTCTGCAGTGAGGAAAACAAATCCCACTCGTCTACCGAGGTGTATGCACTGCACAAAAGAAATGTCGTATTATTATTATTAAAAGTTTCAAAAAATTAGAATCGACATTTTCAATATACAACGGCTTGAATATCTAATTATAAATTACACACGGCTTTTAGTGGTCATTTTCGAGCGATTATTGGGAACAAACACACAAGAATTGAATTTTCATTTTAATTGACAAGCTGACAAGCGATTCCAAAGTCACTATTGTTTGAATTGCGCTCTTGACTTTAATTAATTTTTAATTTAATTTTATCTCTACCTTGTTGTTTATCAAGACTTATCAATTAATTAATTCTGTATTCGCTGTACTTACAATTCTGTTAGATATAAATTGAGGCCACGACGGAAAACTGCATCGGTCCACGCATTCTTGAACATGTAGAGCACACTGGCAGGTTTCGCATACGAAATTGTGCCATAGCGCCCCGAAATCTCATTGGGTGTTTGGACGTAGTGCGTCATTGGTGTCGATATGGACGCATCGTTAATTAGGGCACTGTTGTAGTCGCTCACGTGGAATATCTGATAGGTATCCCATTCAGGGAAGGCAATGTCATTGGACTCATAGGAGAAGAGAGTGGCGAAACCCTCCTTCATCCAAAGGTACGTCCACCATTTGAGTGAAACCAAATCACCGAACCACATATGCGCATACTCGTGTCCAATAATGTTGGCAATGTTCGTTTTTAAATTAATCGTGGATTCCTCTTTGGTCCACCACATGTATTGTTCACGATATGTGGCCAAGCCCCAGTTCTCCATGGCGCCAGCTGAGAACTGAGGAATTCCCGCCTGATCTAGTTTGGGCAAAGGAAACGGCACACCATAGTACTTAGCTAAGCTGGCCTCAACCACTAAACTGGACCATAATGTCCAATCCTGTTGATCCTGCTTGCCCTTGCGCGAAAAGACGCGTTGTCGCAAGCCATTCAACTCCCCGCTTGTGAACTCAAAGTCCGAAACAATGAAGGCTATCAAATATGTGGACATAGGTGGCGTTGTTTGGAAAACTGTCACACCAGATCTGCGAATAAATGGTTAAAAATAAGTTATCTTAAACTTAAAATATAACACTGAAACTTACGTCGATTTAGTCACATCTACAGGCATATTGCTAATTGCAGTGTGGGATGGATTATGATGTATAGTAATGTTAAAGGTGGCACGCTTAGCCGGTTCATCATAGCAGGGGAAGGCGTGACGTGCATTTGTGCTCTCAAACTGCGTCGTTGCCAGGTAGCTTTATTTAGAGATACATTAATACCTGAATACTATGTAGGAGCCACTAAACTTACTGAGTTGCATTGTTGTCATCACTATAGGTAGATATATAGAAACCACCACTATCTGTGCGAAGGAAACCATCATATTCAATGGTCAGCGTCCAATTACTGTCTTTTCCGAATATAATATTGGTATCCACTGGTGTTAACTCAAGGAATTCACGTGTGCCAATGTTCCACTTTAGCGGAATCGATGAACTCGCCGCATTATCCTTGCTTTTCAGTGTGGCTTTGTAATTTTCCGTTTGCCTTGCATGAATTGTGATTGTATTGGAGGCATTTTGAACCTGCAGATCAATCTTGACTATGCCCTTGAATTCGCGTATGCCCACGTCCACCTGCGTCCACAGCTCTACATCGTAGGCAATGGGTACTGTGTTGTTGGGCAGCCGATAGTTCTCAGCGCTGTTGTCGTCCTCGCGCGGATTAATCAGTGATACTTGCTGGTATCCCTTGGTCTCCAGCTGCGACTCAATATCAATTGACGGTGGCACGAGTCCTGCTTGTAAACTGGCCGCTAGCAGCAGCAGCAGCAGACCCGAAGTTATTAGCCAGCGCATCGTGTTGAGCGCTCTCGAATCACAAGAACATTAAACGTCGAGTTCGAAATGCTCGCAAATTTATGGGCAACTGCTTGTAATTTCTCAATTATGCAAACATAATTAAGATAATACCTTTATAAAAACAATAAAAATAAAACATAAGCAATGCAATAATTACCTTGTTCGATATTCGATTGTCCGACATTCTAGCAGCTTATCTGTAGACTTTGTCTATAAATGGTTGATTGCTCGACTAATAAAATTTTATAGTGCAGTGCCACTTTTAGGTAAATAACTTCGACCTACCATGACAAGAGTAAATAAGAAAATAAGCAATATATATCGATAATTGTTCATCGATTTTGTGTGGTGAATTGTGCTGTGTTGAGAATTGTCCCTGACAAAGGCGAACTTTGTGATTGACACTGAGCAAAATCAATAAAATAATAATATTAAAATAGATTTAACTACATTAATTTTTATGTTGGCTTAAACCAAAAATGTTTATATTCATAATCAAGAGTGAGCCTCAACAGGTAGTTTCAATGGGACCTATCAAAGAAAGTCTATTTTTTAAGTGTAATCACTTATTAAGTGGAGAGTTTGTTCGGAATCTCTTTGAAATTAAAAACGATTTTTCGAAGAATAACGAATCTTTTGACCGATGCGAAATATGGAAGTAATCTGATGTGGTTATCTGCCATTGACCGTTATTTCTTGAATGTAAAATAAGTTTCGTCAAGACAGTAAAATGACAATAAAAGACATACAAATGGAAAGTTTATTTCTTACCGAGTACTTCCATAATCAAACCGACGCTTTGGATAGAACTTGAGCTTATTTCGCTTGATTCCATACTTTCCAAATCGGCTAATATTGATTTACTTAGTTACATTTATTTAGTTAACTTTCGACTTAAAGGTTATGCTTAATACAAACAAGGGCTAAAACTGCAGTTTCACACCTATCGCACTTTGGACCATTCGACTGGCCACGCGCAAGAGACTTGTGGGTCGATTGGAGCCATTTCCCACGGCTAAGGATGCCGCATAGAGCTGTTCACTCTCCGATGGAGGCAATTCCTTAAGCAGCCAGTTGTGTATCTGGTGCTCGAACTTATCTAGAAATTGTTCGCTGTTGCGCATCTTTTTGCCCACCCGTCGCGAGTTTATGTCGATCAAAGTGTGATTGGGATTTAGATGTTCCAGCTGTCGATACATATCTATATTTTGCCGTAGTGTAGCAAACTAAATAATAAAATACAATACAATAATTATCTCATTCAATTATAAGCAATAAACAACTTACGAATGCCTTTTGACGCGCTGGTAAAAATTCGGTCATATCATTAAAGAGTTGCACAAAGTGAGCTGAGCGACAAAGTAACTTGTAGTTATGGTCAATAAAGTTCCAGATAGCTGAACGTGCCGCCATATTCGACTTGTACACATAGGATAGATACATCATGGATTCCCTTTCATCCATCAACTGATAAGTCGAGTTTTCGCCCACCAGCAGATTAAAATAATATAGCAAATGTCGATGATTTCTCGTGCACCGCAACGAATATATGATATCATCGAAAAATGCTGTGTTCCGATCCGTAGCATGCAGCAGGTCGATTAGTTGAGTGAATTCCTCGTGGTTCATATGACTGACACCCATGCAAAGGACTGCATCATGTATGGTATAATAATCAGGATAATCGCTCTCAAAGTTGACCTTCTTGAAAAAATAATCAGCAGCCACGCGATGCGTGTAATCCAAACACTCGGCTAGTTCCATCCGACAGGCCAACAACAGTATATCCGATCGGACAAGTACATCCATAGCGGCTTCCTCAGCATCCTGATTCTGGAAAAGTCGCAGATATATGGGCGTCACAAGGCGTCTAACGAATAGCTTAAACAACGAATATGTTGCAGTACCAAAGAGTTTGGAATCCAGAAACTCCATAGTATCGGCCACCTGACTCCAGGGTGCCAGATCATCCTCAAACTCCAAATACTTGAATAGATCGAATAGTACATCAACCGACTCGATTTCATTGCGTTCGATCTGTGGAGCCAGATCCTGAAACAGAGCTGCTCTATTTATGGCATGTATAACTGTATGATTTTGTTGCAGCTGCCGGGCAATAGCCTGCAGATTGTCCGTGTCGTAAAGCACATGATAAAAGCCTGTCTGCTGCTTGTTCACAATCAACCAGTCGCATCCAGCCAGCTTCAGATGGAGCTCCTCCAAACTGAGCGTGTGCTCCATTAGCGGTGGCATAAAATATTCGACATGCGTATTGTTAAAGCTGGGCGATTGGGCACTGGCAAAGTTGAGTGGAATCCACCAGTGCTCACTCTTGGAGTGTATCGACCGTTGCCTAAAGGTAATCGTATCGTTCTCATAATTGCGTATAACCGAAACGATGGGCAGCCATTCGCTGTGCGTCCAGGATAACATGATGTCGCGTATCTTATGTGACCAGGTTTGTTGTGGGAAGAGTCCATCCTCCAAGATAGCCGCCTGGATTGCATCAAACAGATCCAGTTCGCTGACAACGCTGTA
Organism: Drosophila anomalipes; assembly: GCA_035041615.1. Classification (NCBI taxonomy): domain Eukaryota; kingdom Metazoa; phylum Arthropoda; class Insecta; order Diptera; family Drosophilidae; genus Drosophila; species Drosophila anomalipes. Next base: position 8,453,034 of record JAWNKZ010000064.1, on the reverse strand, counting down.
TTGGCTGGAAGGGTGTTAAACTTTGGCAGATCAATTGCAATTAACCAATTCAATGACTCCCTCTCTCTCTCTCTCTCCCCCACAAGAACTTACAATTTCTTTAGATAGTGACTAATGCCACGCACAAAGGTCTTCTGATGGAAGGCATGATGGAACATCTTGATGACGCAGGCGGAACGCTTGTAGCTGATAATATCGAAGACATTCATGATGTCCGGTTCAGTTTCCACGTAGTGTGTCATTGGACGTACATCGAAGAAGTTACTGTAGCTGAATGCATGCTCCGCTTCATCCTTCATAAATATATCCATAACATGATCCTCAGGATGCAGCTGAAAGCGAAATCCTGATTTAATAACCCAATCAGACTTTCACATTTTGAGCTTACCATATCGGTTATCAGATAGGAAAAGTATGTGGCGAAACCTTCATTAATCCATACATAAGTCCACCATTCCGGTGATACCAGATTACCGAACCATTGATGCGAAATTTCGTGATTTTGCATTAACATATTCTTGATGCGTTTGTGCCTGTCTGTGACGCCGTGTGCTAGTAGACTGTCCTCTTTGAAAGTGATTAAGCCCCAATTTTCCATGGCAGCGCCCTGGTTCTTCTTCAGTGCCACATGATCCAGCTTCGGCAGCGAATATCTAACACCAAAGTAATCCTCCAGAGCGGCAACAGTTTGAACAGCATTTTTAAGTGCACTTCGTCCCTTGTCCTTGCACGTCGATGAGGAATAGATGCTCTGTGTAACGCCACGATATGTCTCAGAGATGTGCTCAAAATTGGAGATAACAAATGCCACTAAATATGTTGACATGCTCGGCGTTGTCTGGAAAGTGGTTGTTGTCAGCTCGCTGTACACAATGAAATCACAATTTATTTTTAAATTACGTTTAGTTCAGTTGTGGGAAAGAACACTCACCCCTGATTTTGTAGCTCCAATACGGGCATATTGGATACCGCCATGAAGCTGCTGCTGTGCGTCAGTTTGATGCTGTAGTTCGACTTGAAGCCGGGCTCATCATAGCAGGGAAAGATGAGACGTGCATAGGTCGGCTCCGATTGTGTGGCGGCCACATAGCTGTAAATAAGCACATATTTGTTTTATTATTAATAAAGATATGAATCTTTAGAATTCTCATGAAACTGTTAACGACTTTGAGATAGAAGACTTTAACTTTAAATTATTTGCCAAATTTCCCGCCAAAGGGAATTAAAAAATCCCAAGAAGATTATTTTAAAAACAAACAATAATAATAAGCTAAATTGATGAATTTATTGTTGTTGGCTGCTGCTGCTGTTCAGCTGTCTGCGATAAGCGACTGCAAGTCGTAGCCGGATTTTGGTTGTGCTGACAGTCATGCCCCTTTATAAAGAAAACATTAAGCCATCGATGGTCTGTGTGAATGTGCGTCTATTTGTGTTTGTTTACATGCCATAAAATGACGCGCATAACGAATCAGAGTGTTCATATTCTATATGATAAGGCCATACTTGATGAATCGCGCTGACTATCAACAAATGAATAAGCTTAAGTCACGAATGCTTGACTTACACATACCCTGCAAATCCAGACTAAAATATTTATGAGCTTGCATTAATTAAATATTAAAGATGTTCATTTGATGTTGTCATTGTCTCCAAAAATTGATTTGTGCATATTTTTCATCTTTACGATCAGTTTGATAATACCTTTAAACAATATTGTTACAATGCAATATATAAATGCCTTTTATCGAATTTTGTTGGATATAGGGTATACAAATTAATACAAATTAAAAACCGAAAAGAGCAAAAACAAACGCTTATGTTGTGCGTATATTATTTTCGATTCAATTAAATTTTGTGATTATATAAGAAAGCAAGGCGCACGCAAATATTGAATAAGTAAGTAAAGTCCATTAGCTTATCAAACCGTAAAATCAACAAGACCAACTTACATAGTACGATTGGTGATCTCCTCTTCATAGGGCATCCAATATAAGCCCTTGGGTTGCGTGCCCATCAGGCCCGTGTAGGATATTTGAAGGCGGTAACGCTCTCCGGCCTCAAAGGCCTGGTAGTTCATTTTCGGATGTATGATGAGAAATGTGGCATGTGGAACGTATGAGTGCGTAACATAATCCAGAAGCTGACCAGCAGATTCGGGGTTGGCGCTGTCTAGCAGTCGCAGCGTTATCTGAATATCGCTCAAGTTCTTCGCATGGAGAACGATTTCATTCGTCGATCGCCTAATCTCAATGTCTATCGTGGCATTTCCGCTAAAGCGCAAGTCCCCGAGATGTATATTGCTGCTAATGTGCAGTTGATACCTTAATGGATACGTATCGTTGGGCAGACGCAGCGATCGTCCGGACAGTATGTATGGATATGGCGAAGCCGTTGTCGCTCCCGTTGCCTCTGCGGTTTCTGTCTCCTGCGACAGGCCCGGAGCCATAATCAGCAGAAATATAAAACAGGGCGTAAACATTACGGCACTGTGATTATGCGAACGCACACGTTGACTACCGAAACTTGACTAAACTTTGTAGCGATTGTGTCGCTGCGGTTAAAGCTCACTAAGCCCGCTCTGATAAGATAAGAATTGATCGATCGTATAAGAGCACTGTCGATTACTGTTGCCTGGTGTGAGCAAATCAAGTTATTTCGACTCGGGCATTGTGCTCTTCAATCTCCCTTGCGACAGGTCAGGGCTCAATCCTGTCTCTCCCAATCAAGTTTCTGAAGTTTCGTTCTCTTAAGTGCTCTCTTTATATTTTATACATTGAATGCTGGAAGAGCGAACGATGCCCAACTGGAAATAAGTTGTTATGCACTGAGCGAAATTTGTGTGAAAAATGCAATTCGATATCAGATATTTTATTTTATTTATATTTTTTTGTTTTTGAATATCATTAAAATAATATTATTGCTTATTAATATTACAAAAAATATTACAATTACAATTAATTATACAAGTAAGAGCTCTAGCGACTAGACCTTCAGCTCCTAAATATATATATTTTTTAAAATATATATTCATATTCGCCTGGCTGATAAATTACTTATCAGCTTTTGCCGATCAGAAGAATTAAGATTTACATGATAAAACAAAGATAAAGTTAAGATAAAAATAAAATGAAAAAATTAACTTAAATAACGAAAAAAATTTTCTTTTTAAATATCGATTTCGTTTTAATATTTGCAGTGTATTGCCTGAGCTAAATTACTGAATTAATTGCCCGTGTGAGTTCGGAAAGCGTTCGGCTCTTTGCTTGTGTACAAAAGACGGTTTCACAAGTCAAACGCTTCAGTCGATGCCTTACTCTGTTAACGTTATAATGTATATTTACCGCTGCCCCAAATTGCTTTTCTTTTGGTTTGTAATTGGTGCTTGTGCTATGCAGTATGTGAAGGCGCGGCAAGATAACAATTGCGCCACCAATGGACAATATGTGAGTAAAGACTCAGATTGAAATGTTTTAACAGCGTTGCCTTATAATATTGGAATTTTCAGTGCCAAACACATTTGGAATGTTGCTCCCGCAAATGCATGACATATATGTATATGTGCGCCCCCAAAGCATCGGAGTATCATTACAATTCTGAAAACCCAACTAGATACAACTATATCGATCAATATTGGAATTGGATTGGCACCGCACCCATTAAGGATGATCCCGTAATTGTCACACTAAAAGATGATGAGCCAACAACAACAGCTGAGCTCAATGAAAACAGCACCCAATCAACGGAGAAAGTGGACAACGTATATGAGATGATAACAGACAGAGCCAAGCCAGATCCAACGACGAGAAGAACATGTAAACTTGTTGGTCATGAAGTAAGCTGCTTGTAGCCTAAAGTCATTTCTCACTTTCTCACATTTCTTTTCGTTTATTTTTTTACAGTGTTCAGATAACAGTGAATGCTGCACAAAACGTTGTCCGTTCTATCTTCACAAGTGCGTCACCTAAAGGGAAAATAAGCAAACTTAATAATAAATTTTATTGTATTCAAATCCATAACTTTTAAAGCCCATTTTGTATTAAAAATAAACAAGTTTTTGAGCATACTTACGAGTACTTCAATAATTTTAATAGGGCATTGTTAGTCAGCAACGGGGGCTTGTGCGGCTTTTAATAGCATATGTATAAGTATATAATGAATTCGAAATTAATTTGTGCACATATAGGTAAAGATCATAGCTTTCATAGAGCAAAGCCTACACCTTAAATAATGATGGTCAAAGTTTCCAGAATACCCATATGTTTTTTTGAACTACATTTACTGAATTTTAAATTATTTATATGATCTAAATTTTTTTTATTTGTTATTTGCACACTCGTGGCAACTGATTAGACTGTTTATATTAAGAAAACGCCCATATAATTGTATATATGTAAATTAGGCGCTAACCGCATTTGCAGTTCCAGTAAACAATTTCGCGAATTATGTACGATTTGACAAAAATATATATTTCTGGTCGATGATTGGTTTTTAAGCAAGCTTATGATTTTTGTATTTATGGTAAAATACATCACATAATTTATATTAACAATAAGATAATAACTTTATTGTTTATATACATCTTAGAACCTCAAAAGGTTTTGACTTTGTCGAAAGTGTTCGTTCCGCTCTCAAATAATGATGTCAAGTCAATATAGAGATATTTTTATACTCCGATACCGAAGGTATCAGGCTATGTTGGTTTTGTGCAATATCCGTCATGCTGTCTTTACGTGCCTTAAAATTACAGCCTTGAAACTTGAAAAATACAGTGGTCTATACCCGCATTAGACAGTGTCAAAATTGGGGTGCTACATCCATTATTATGCTGGGAAATCGATAAGATCGATTGTCGTAAATCGATAAATACGAATAACTCTTACAATTTTAAGGCTACAGTCACTAAATTTGATTGGAAGGTTGTTGGTGAAGTTTTTGAGTTAATGCCATCAAATTTGGTATATTACCGGTAATCGCCCTTAACTATCCACATTTTTTTCGACCATGCCCACTCCCGACCCTAAATTCTCAAAAGCCTGTATCTCTTGGAATTTAAAAACAATCGCTATCAAACTTGGAAATCAGTTTACTATGAACGTCTTCTAATATTTTTTGCGGCCATGCTCAGGTTACCAAACTGGATGGTAGATTACTTAGAAACTCGTAATAGATATATTATTACAAGGAACCTCCTTCAAAGAACTGCATTTCGTGGCTTTTCCAATTTCTTAAGTGGCGCATTGCTTGGGTCTTATTTTGCTTATCAACAGATTTCATATTAAAGCGAACATAATATTACGAAATATTTTATTTTTAAAGTAAATAAACAATTCTGGCTGTGCAAATAAACCTTGGTACACATAATGCTCATTGAGTAACTCTGTTGGGCGCAGCAATCTTAAGGTCAAGCAACAGTCAAATATTGATTAATATCTACAGAGTGTTATCTGTACCTGGCTCGCTTCGTATGCCTGACTTTAAATATTTACCCAGCAATTTTGCTTTTGCTGCTGTATTCAATTATCTCGATCTCTTGACACAAATGTCGCCCATTTCTTGACTTGGGCAAACACCAAACAGTGTACCATGTCAAACGAGCTAAAAACTTGACAATTAATTAATGCCCGGGGTCATTTAACTACAAACTTCTTTTAAAATCAAGTCGTTTTCTGCCACGCTACTCAGTTCACTTGAATTCAAAAGAGGAGATCCAATGTCGAGCATCCTGCTGATTTTGCTACTGCTACTCGCTGCTGCTGTAAGTGACGTTTGAGAATCATTTTGTTAGGTGACTTTAGATTTACTCCCACTGCAGACTGCTAAGGCAATGCCAGCCTCTAATGGCACTGGCAACACAGCGGTCAAAATTCCAATAATGCCGCCATTGCCGCAAAATTCAGCGTCGCTCAATCCGGAGGATATAACACTGTTCACAAGCATGTTTCTCAACTTATTCAAGGGCATTGGCGATTGGCGCAATCAGGTGGCCGTTGAAACCGTTCAGAGTGTGTGGCAAAGTCCGCCAGTTGTTGATTTTAGCCATCGTCTCTTTGGCACTTAGTTTTCTATAATATAAGTGTATCAATATTTATCCCCGATAAATCCATTTAATTAATAAATATAATTATTATATAGACAAATTGGTACTATAAATTAAACTGCAAATTTAAAAAGCGTGGGAATACCATACTGACCATAGGAATACATTACTGCTGTACTAGGAGGTAATTGCCAAAAACACCAATTGTAAGATACAAGTAATTTCCTTGCCTTCCAACGATATTAGTTTAATTGCCAGCCAAACAATCTCCGGCATAATTATATTTCTGCTCTATTTAACGGATACCGATCAGAGAAGATTTCACACAGGTACGAATTGTGCTATTTCATTTGACAATATGAGTTCCCTTAAGGGAAAGGGTATATTCAACCGACCGCCACACAAGAGTTGCCCTATTTAGTCAGGTATGAAGCTCGTTCGTGCTCTTATAAATTTACAAATAGGGTCTTATTCGATCAAGCTACTTGCTTCGGGGCTTTATTGTTATTCGACATAGCCGCACTCACAAAATTGTTGGTTTATTCCATCGCTGTCAGCAGGCTTTTTTCTTCCCAAAAAGTTACAAGCTAAGAAATGAAATTCAAACCAATAAGTAACATATATAAAAAATGTACTTTAAATAAAAACTTAAGGAAGCATTACTGTGTAGTCCACTCAACCATGTGTGCCGCTAAAGCCAACGAACAATCCGATAATCGCATAAAATGTGTGCCTGCAACATATGTAGCTCCGTGCTGCAAGTCGCTCCTTCTCGTGGCTCGTCTGAGCAACGGAGCAAAGAATTAATACCGCGGTGCAACAGAAAGATGGCTCGCTGTGGCCGATATAAAATGCAGCACTGAACATTTTCGAACTGATCGAAGGGCGAAACAATTCGATAGCATTTTGACAGCAATAGGCGTTGCCACCCACAGCATTAAATGACATGCCAACTGATTGACAATCAGAGTTACGCAGATCAGCTGCTCTCCAACTCGCAGCCGAGCTTGAAAATTAAAATTGAAATAGAAGATTTTATTTTATTTTAGGTATATCCTCACAAATGGCTAAACAGCTATTGTATTTATTGCATAAAATTGATTATAATCATGACTATTAACTTTACAGAACTGTATTAATATCAGTATGTTGTCCAAATTTATATTCAATTCAACTTTTACATGCAATATTTTTATAATGGTAATGTTAACAATCACAGAAGGTAATTTTAGGTACTTTTCTTATTCCGTTAGGTTGGTCACTCTTTAAGTTTTTCAGAAAAGCATTTATTTGTGGGTAATTGTCCTATTTGAACCATATTTATCTTATATTTTAATCTGACTCAAATTGACATCTCCGACCTAACCCGAAAAGTCAGTCGACTACAGTATTCTTACTTGTTGTTCTTATGGATGTAGATATTGCCGCGTTAATGTGTATGAAGAATTGTAAGTGTGAAAAATTGCATTTCTTCTTGCAAAAATATGCGTTGAAATTCGAAAAGCATTAAATATCAATTTAAATATTGGTATACTGTAGCAACAGCTGTTTTCTAGACATTAGATAGAAGTAGATATTACAACTGTTTACTGATGTGTAGAATTATGATAAGCTTATCTGCCTTTAAAATCGCAAGCAGTATGAATGGTGCAATTGCTAAATCAAAATGATCATTTTCTTGGGCGTTTTTTTTCTATTACTAAACCTTCAAATGATCATCTTTATAGTTGCCGATTTGGAAGAAACTAATGAGTTTGACAAGAATGCTAAACATCATATGGTCATGTTCGGAAGAGAGCAACACAGCAAAATTAGTGCCGCTAAAAAATGGGAACAGGTGATTAAAATCATTGTCATATATATTTTTTGAATCGTCGTTAAATTGCTTTCAGATAAAACGAGCACATCCCCAGCCTAAGTATAATCGCGGTATCGAACTTTTCCCTCTCTCGGCGAATTTGTCGCATTTAATAAATGAGCTCACATATTATATGTACATATATTTAATGTTAACTCTCGACCTGCTTTCAGAGACTACGTTCGTCGCTAATCGATTCTTGTCGGACAATTGCTATGCCGTGCAAAGTACCCGAATAGTGTTGCACCTTGAGATGCTTAAAACTATCCAAGTTGTGTATTCTTTGGAACAGTACAAAACAAATCTGCAAATTTCAAGTCTCGCAATTTAATTGAAATTATTATTAAATTGTAACTGTCCGTTTTATTATTTGGTTCGATAAATTACAAATTTTATTCAGATGGAGGGTATGGGTAAAAAAAAAGTTAATTAATAATTAATGAATATCTATTAATCGCAAATAAATTTTTAGAATGAATGATTTTTCGAAGTCGGCTATAATCTGCGTGCTCTGCATTAGTTATTACTATTAGCTATGTCTTTTTTTTTTAATTTGTAATTATTTGACATTTATACTCTTGTGATTTCTCTCAGAGTGACACATTAGTTTGGTAACCTATCAACATCGTCCCTCTCTCTCTACCTGCCTCTCCTTTCTGTTGTCAGCATTCAGTCGGCTGGCAATAATAAACAGTATCAACTGAAACGCCCATCACCCTCACGACCTTACCATCGACAGTAATGTGAAGTGAAGCGTCTGCTTGCTCACAATCAAATGGCATTCGTTTGTATGTTGCAACCACACACACACACACACACACTACCGACACACACAACGGCAAACAATATTTCCGCCAATGCAGACAATGCGACTGAGACGTCATGTAAATATTTTTATTCATAGACATGCATTGACACATACGCGAACACAAAACACACACAAACATATACACTCAAATCACGTATCTGAAGTGATCCGTTTTTTGCACCACGCACAAAACCAATACAATAGATTTAGACAGCAATTGTTTTGTTTATCCTGTTGTTGTTCTGGCTGCCATTGTTCATCTGTTACTTGGTTCTATTGTCTGCATATCGGTTTGTTCAATATGACAAGATTTTTCACTATATTTGCTTATAGCTGTAAATAAAAGTGTACTTAACATAAACATAACTAAAGCTCAGCCATAGGGTTAGTAATGACCAGTATTATGCATTTTGTTTCCCAATTGATTGAATTTCGAATTAGTAATTAAAATCTGGCATTACAAATTAATTGAGAATGCCAATTTTTAGATAACAAAATTACTGTGTGTAGATAATGAACAAATGCATTCGAGTTTATTATACTCAAAAATATATCCAATTTGAGTACAGAGCATCGGATATGCATTGAAAGGGCACTTTGAATAATTTAGTAAATATATTCACATTTGAATATGTAGTTTATTATGTTTATGTGTATTATGTTTCCCAATGTAAATATGTAGATATTTTTCTCAAATAGCGTCGAACCACTTCAATTTTCTGCCACAAAAATATTTTTGGTACATTCCACTAGCAGAATTATTTATTTTAATATTCATCTCTTCCGAGGCTATAACAATACTGACTTATTTAAGCGCAATTTGCTTTTGCTGGTGTTGTTGCGCTCGTATATATGTATGTACATGCGGTGAACGTGCTGCTGTTGCACATACGCTATCAACATTTGCATGAAAATCGCATCCATAGTTCAATGGTGTGCCTTTGGGGGACAATGCAAAAATCAGAGGGCGGCCAGGTAAATAAAATGGCAGCCCCAACGATTTGGGTTGAACCACTCTCTGTCGGGCTCAGCACGTGTTTCAATTTCGTGTCTTGGATTTTGGAAGCAATCGCCATGCAACTTGGCAACAGCTTTCATTTCTACTTCTTCACTTGATATTATTTTGCGCTTATTTTTCTTTTGGGGGAGGAAGACATAAAAACAACGGAAGTGTTGAATATATCCGGCATGCATCGAGAAACTGCTATGCCAAACCCTTCCCCATCCCCCAATCACATTATTGAACGATAAGAGGTCGCAGCGCGACACAATTTTGGTAAAAATATTTTGTGTGCTTTTTGTTAGAGGGGAGCTGACAGGAAATCACTTTTTATGCCATGCTTTTGCTTTTGCATGAAAATCGATTGTGTTGGCCATCAAAATTCCATATGCACCATCGCCACCAGACTGATATTCATGTGCCTTAAAGTATGCAGTGAAAAAATATATGCGTACAATTTGTCATTTGTGGCACAAACAACTCCAGGCATCTTTTTGTACCCTCTCACCTCTTTTGCTACGTTTTCAATGTTATTGATCATTGCATTTGACAGTTAGTATTAAATGCGTCTTTGGTCTCTGTGTAGCTTAAATTTGCTTCGCTTTTGTGGCTTATGTGTGCGTTGGCGCATAAAACTTTTACATTTCGCCCTGGCAGACACTTAAATGTCGAATGAATAATTTCACATGCCACGACCCGGCCTCTAAAACTTTTACTGCTGACGTCAGGTGGCAACTGTCTTGAATTTTATGCAAGAACTTTTCTTAATAAGTGGGTGCAATTTCCCTTTGCCATTTAGAAACTGTTTAATTGAAGTTTCAAAGCGAGTAAAGCAGATTCTTGTTTTTAAATACACTCGCAAAGGTAATTATCGCTTTATTGCAAGAGAAGTAACTTATTAATCGCTAAGGTGCACAGTTCATGTATTTATTTCAGTCACCTATCCGACTTAATGCAATTTTCTTTAATCCATATAAGTTCGCGTTTATGAAAGATGAAAGTCGAGGCTATTTTTATGCATTTATTATGGGTCATTAAATAATAATTATGTATAAATAAATTTTCATAAATGAATTATAATTATTATAATCATTAATTATATTAATCTACAATTCAATTTTCATTGCGCCTTTTAAAATTTAACATATATTTGTAGCATATGCTTTAGATCATATATCTGAATGCAAATTTAAGCATTGGCCATTATGCTTCTATTGTATTTGAACTGAGGAACCAACTTATGACTTGTTGTTGCCACTTCCAGTACTCGTCCGTTGCCTGCCAAAGTCAACATGACCCAAATGAACTTTAGCTTCCGCCTGGGTAGAAGCAGGAAGCACTCGCAGTACGTTGAACCAAAACCAGCGTTCATAATACGCATATGACTCGGTGCAACTGAATTTTGCGTGCTTATCAGCAATGACCTTCATGTAGCACAGAACCGACCATAACTGGCGAGCTTGAATGAAAAAAAATAAATGGCTGAATACTAAGAAGCAGCTTGTGTCTGTTTGTCTACAGCAGTCAAAGAAAAGTCACATAGAAAAACCTGTGCACATGTTCATATTTGCATATGTCTAAGCTCATGTGTCTCATCAGATGTGACAACAGCAGCAATAACAAAGGGCTGGAACTTATTTACCTTGTTTTTTTTTTTTTTTTGTGTGTGTGCTGTGCCACAAAAATTGATTTTAAATGTAACGTTGCCTAAAGCGGTGTCAATGAGGTTTTATGAACCGCAGCTTAAACCCAAAAAGTTGGAGCCTGCATAAAAAAGTGTATATGAAAAGAGCGAGATTAAGTCAGACATAAGGCTGGCCATTGCGTTGTCCTCATAACCACACGGATGACATCAAATGACATCGTTATACAGCTTTCCGGGCAAAAACAAAAAAGGCCAACAGCATTGCAACAGCAGCAAATCAAAGCGAATGTCCATCAACATTATGAGACTTTCAACAGCAGCTTGCCAACATGGTGGCACGTAAGCACAAATACACACACAACCACACATGTATACCACCCACACACACACACACACCACTAAACATAGATGCCATGCGCTAGGGCAAAGTGTCAACGGTTGTCGCTTTGTTTACCATTTGCGGCTTTGGTCTGGACAGTGAAGGGCTTTGAGCATTCAAACGAAACTCATTATATTGCATATATGTAAGTACTTGTACGAGCATATGCTTTCCCTTTTTTTTCCAATCGAAAGCGCCTGAGAGTTGGCAAACAATTTTTCTTTTTAATTCCCCGCACAAAGCTGGACGAGAAAAAGGGTGTGATCAAGTTTTGTGTTTGCCTTGGATACATACAAAATATATTTGTACGTAAAACTTAAAAAAACACAAACGAAAATTGCTAAAAAGAAATATAGAACGAAAGCTATTTCCACAATCAGTTTTTAAATTTGTAAGCACCATTGTCGCTCGAAATTCACCTAAAAATGTTGCATCAACTTATGATTCGAGTATCTTCTGGTCGAGCAAGCAATCTCTCTCTCTCTCTCTCTCTCTCTCTCTCTCTCTCTCTCTCTCTCTCTCTCTCTCTCTCTCTCTCTCTCTCTCTATGCATCCAAGTTAAAGCATTCTTACTTGTTGTATATTTAACAACATCCAAATTTTGCATGCATTTATGTTTGCTTTTGTCAGGTGCTTCAGTTTGATGTTCAATAAAAGCCTTAAGCTGCCCAAGGTAAATGGCTGTATTAAAAATACAAGCTTATCCACACACACAATTCCTAAAGTAACATCGTCTTAGCTTTAATTCATTGCTTTTGGCCAGCCTTTTGATGCAATTTACGGCATAGTTGTAGTTTTAATTGGATTTGAGCCACTTAAAATGCACAGCATCAAAAATTAGCATTTGTTTGGCAGGCAAAGGGAATCGCAGCAAGTTTCGTTAGGCGCCACATAAAATTTAATGAGCCCTCAAACAATTTAACCCCCCCCCCACCCCACAAGTGGGAGCTGCGTGGCTCGATTTGGTCATTTTGCTTGTTGAGTTTTTCAACTTGTTGTGTTAATTGAATTGGGAAAATGACGATGCGTAACAAGTAGTAGCAGTCTTTTGTTAGCCCGCGGGCCTGCCTGTCAAAATGGATCGTCAAGTGTCCTTAAATTGCTCGGGCTAAAAGTGCTTGTTACGCATACGCCCCGTGTGACACACAAAACTTTATGCTTGCGCTGACGATGTACAAAAAACTGTTTGAAGTGCTCTCATGATTTTGGTTTTATGCGAACGCACGCAAAAACACACACATACACATATGTATGTGTCACGCCCATTTAAATAAGAATTATATATATTTTATATACACAGATGTAAGCATGTATGGGTGTCAGTGTATTAGCCAATGCTTGCTGCAGCGCCAAAAGCGTTAACAACTTTTTGCGCTTGTCGTAAACATTTCGTTCAGTTTGCCAGTTGCGGACGACAGTTTCAGCAAAAGTAGTTTGACCCTTGGGAATTTGTCTGGGTTGCCATAGAAACAACTAAAACTAGCCCGGCTTGTATTTTAGTTGTATTTTGATTCGATTGTGCTTCCGTTTCAAATGAGAATGATTTTTTGATTTTTCACTTTGCATAACTCACAAGAACTTTCAGTGCACTTTGCAAATATTATACAAAACGCTTGGAGCCCACTAAGCCTAAGGGATTTAAAAGATTTTTATATGCAACCCCTGAAGAAGTTCTTAAAGCTAAATTGTGTTCTGTTCTAATAGTGTAGTTTTATTTAGCAGGCACATCGTCCCACATAATGCACTATTTACACTCAAAGAAAAAAGTTTTTATGGCATTAATTACAAAAACTCGAAAATTCTTTTATGTCTTAATTCAAGCTGGCTTTTTTTTTAAATACAGGAACTTGAGTATTTTATGTGTGTGTATGTGTATTATCTTTCAAACACCTATCTAAAAAAAGAGAGATAATAACACGCACTAAATATTTGGAACTGTAATGAGTGTGCCATAAGCAAAGCAAGACACAAAACAACCAAAGACTTCAACACCAACAACCACAATAATAATAACAGCAACAGCAAAACCCAAAATGCTGTAAAAGGATTTTCTTGTCATGGCCTATGGCAAAGCAAGTCAAAGCTCTAGGACAATACAGGCTCACACACACGCACTTGAGTGACACCGAAACAGACACGCTTATTGCGTATACGCCGTATATGCTCGAGTTTATTTTGGCCTTCGGCTTTAATAAAATTATTTTGTGCAACTTGACCAAAACTGTTGCAGATAAGACTGTACGTGATGTTACACTTCATAGAATTTTTATGAAAATGTTATTTGGCTTCAATTATGAAACATATATATATTTTTTAAATTAAATTAATTAAACTTTAATAACTATTTTAAAGTCATGCACTATTCCTAAAGAAATTGTGTTATTTAATTATAATTTTCGAGTTTCTCAAAATCTCGTTGCAGTTTGCCTTCTGAGTGATCAAGTTCTACTGCCACATTTTCTGGTCATTCAAGTTTTAAAGTGACCGAAAACAGTGGGATTATTTGTTGCAGCAACCAGATCTACGGCGGCAGCTTGAGACTGTCCAATGTGGTGTTTGGGCAACAAGAATACGCAACGAGCATGTGGAACGAACAAACACATGTCACACTTATAAGCTGCACGCTCAACTCAGCTTCAGCTGCCATTGTCCATAGGACAAGTCAAACACCTGAGCGCGTTTGCTCAACCGCAATCTCGGCAGTCTTATAATCACTTCCCTGCATTTATGAAAGCGACGTTATGGCAGGCAATTAATGGCAAATGTTGCTACTGCTGCAGTCTGTGTGCATCTGTTGATTGTTGCCAGTACCAATTACACGCTGAGGACTTTAATTTGCAGTAGAATTGTTTAATGGAGTCCTACCACAGGTCGCAGAAATGCCAAATGGAAGGAACCTGGACAATATCTTGCTTAAATAAAGCTCAGATGCAGTTATAGTTGTGCAACATTCAGTAGCTTAATTTAAATTGTAACCTGAGTGTCGTTTTGGTGTTGCACGTATTTTTTAGAGCTTTTATTATAATATCCTAACCATTGAAATTCAAGATCTGTAAGTCGATACGTACTGCTGTTCCAATCTATAAAGCTGACCATTTATTGCGGGACCAGCTTGAGATGGCGGCTGCTGACATGCTTTTGGCCCAGTTCGCTGCCATTAATCACGCACGCACACTAACGGACAGCTTCTAGTGTCATTCATTGTTGGTTGAAGATAACTGTCATAAACTTTAATTATATTTTCATCATGACAACGGCGACAACGACAACGACAACGAGAACTTGCTGTTGATGCGCAATGATGCATGCCTCTCACGATTCACTTTGCTTTTGGCTTTTGATGTCAGCCAGCACGTGCCATCGTCACTGGCAACAGCTGTAAAAAGTAAAAGTTGTAAAGCACAAAAAAAAAATATTGAAATCGCCAAAAGTGTGGAACAATTTCTTGTGCAGTCGCAGTCCTGTTGAAATATTATATCTGTGCACTGCACTGACAGACCAACCAGTTGCATGCCAATAAAATTGGCATTCAATTTCAATTGCCACCGCCACTGGCGTGTAAATGACAGTTCCAGTTTCCTATTTTTTTTTAGTATTTTTTTAAATTAAAAACGGGTCACTTAATCCAACACGGGCAACGTCAAAGTCAATTAAAAGAAGAATACAAAAGCATATAAAAAGCATCGCGTCCATTTTTATTCGATTTGTGCACAGAAAGCGAACTCTTTTATTATATCTCGCTTAAAAGGGAAAAAAATTGCAAATGTATATAAATATATATATACATTTATTTCCTTTTTTTTTCCGTACACCGACGTTGATTGCCATTTAAGTGACTTAAGCAAGTTATTGATGAAGAATGTTTGGCGATATGCACGTAACGAGCCTAACGACTATTTAACTGAAACTCAATTGAAATCTGAAACAAAATGGCGCCTCTTTCGGGCAACATAATCGTCCCATTAGCATTAACAAGCCAGGCAATGAGTTTTGCCTAACATGACGTATACACAATATAATATATCAATGCAGCCATCGGTCGAGCAGACAATTTGGCGATTTAAATATCAATGAAGGTCTTGGCTGGGCAAAAATGTGCTCAAGTGTCAAACAAACAAAATCCAATTATCAACAAGTGCGACAAATAATAGGCAGGACAAAATGGCATTGGCTTGGCTGGTTGCAAGGCAAATTCGTTGATTGAATTTCGAAATTAGTTTACTTCATTTAGTGGCCATTCAGTGCGTTGCCAAATCACACTCACACAACACAAATATACACAATCAAGCACAGCAGTCAGCAGTCGGCAGTCAGCAGTCGGCAGACAGCACACAGCGAAGCAACAGGCGCTTGTTGAGAAGGATGTGCATGAAGGATGTTGAATGCAACTTGAGGGCATGTGGCAGCGACACGCAGGTTAATTGCTTTGGAAATTACACACGGAGCACATGGCAATTGGAAAGCGGTTGCCATGCACAACGCTAATCGATTTATAGAGCAATTTCAAGTGCGCTTAGGATCAGGAGTGGGTAAAGTGAGATTAACGATCTCACTCACCTTAAAATGCTTGGTGGCAAAGTATTTATGATTCAATTATATACTTTTAAAAACTAAAGTGATGCCTCTTATATATATGACTCTACTTAAAAAAACAAATAATAAACGTCAATTGACTTACAATGAACACTAAACTGATATTGTAAATCATATAAATCATGTGTACATAATTTTTTCCCCATTTACATAATAACATCGTAATGTGTACTGCTCATTAACTAATGGAAACTTGTAATAGTAATTTTGGCAGCAGCAACAAAGAAATTTTACTTGAAAATTAATTATTTACTTGTTTGAATTTTATAGACCTGCGTGGCTTAATATAAATAGCTTATTGTTAGTCGTAATTGCATATCCACACCAAGTTAAGTGTAAGCCTTGTTGAGAAAATGTTTAGCAATTGGCTTCAAACCTGCATATAAACAAAACAAAGTGTTGTGAAAAAAGCGAATCGTTTGCTTCTAGCCTCAATATCTAATGCAAATAAACTTTATAACGTTTCCGGAATTAACTTTGTGTTATTAATTCAAATAAAGCTATCAGAGAACTGATAGCGAAAAGGAGTAATGAATGCCATCTCCGGCATAGGGAAGTCACTAAAATATTGGTAAGCTATACATCAAAGCACATCCATCATTGAAATTTTGTATGTCGTTTAGTTTTTACAAATGTTGTGATACAAAAAAAAAAAAACAAAAAAAAAAATCGTCTGCTAAGCGAACAGGGCTATATTTTTAGCGTCATTCTGTTCATATGATAAAAATGGCGATAAAAATGACAATAGCCTTAGTGCTGGGCCGGCCATATTTGTTGATGCGTCGTTAAACTTTTCAGCCACACGCATAACACACATAAGGAGGCCGTATGGGGAACACTTGTATACATATCAATCCCTTATGTGCGAGTATATGCAAACAGACACTGGGGCAACGTTGCTGCTGAAATTGAATTATGGCACACACACAAACGCAATCCTGTCGGTGAAGCCTGACATATCGAGCGAGGCGTAATGAAATATCTGACTCTCTGACTGCATAACGCAACGTCTACGTCGACTTCGGCAACGGTAACTGAAATAGAAAGGGTGGCAGACCGAGCAGTGAGCATGGGCATGGGCAGGGGCATGGGCATGGGTATGGGCAGGGGCATGTGTATGGGCATGGGCATATAACCATGGATGGATGCTGTGCAAACAGCAGCCGTGCCACATTGTTAGACTCTTTCATTTTCAGCTTCGTATTTATGTATCTCGCACGTTGTTGTTTTTGTTGCTGCTGTTGCCGCTGTTACTGTAAAATATGGCTACGGCCGCAGAAAAATAACAGCAAATAAAAACAAAAAAAGACACTTATTTTTCTAGGTATAACGAAAATGAAATACCTTTACATTTGTTTTGATACGTTTAGATATAGCAAACTGATCTGTTATTTATAATAGTAAAGTTTATCTTAATACCAAACTGTCTTCAATTTTGAATAGTCTATATACGATGTCTATAAATATACTGTTTGCATCTAAGCTAAATATTAGTGAAAACATTTATCAAATGCTCAATTTGTAAATACGAAAATAATAATAAATATTTCGTGGAGTTGACGCCTTAATAAAAACTCCTAATAATCTCTGTTAGGGTATTGCAGGTAAGGTGAAGCCTAACGGCACTGCAGAAGCCAACAACCTGTACAGGAATCTGGCTTGGCCTGGTCCTGGCCTAACAGCAGCGCCGGCAACGACTTCGCCATCGGCATCGGTATAGGCATCGACTTCGTTTTATTCTATTGTCTCATTTCATTTTATTGTCGTATGTCATACAATGGCGTTACATTTACATTTCCCATTAAACTTTTTGCTATCAGTGGCTGTTCTTGTTATTGTGCAATAAATTTAAATGCTTTGTAAGCCGTTACTATGAATTATATACATATGTATTTGAGCGCGGGTGTCTGTGCAAAAGGAAAATAAATATTTCGCACACATTTCAATAATAACAATCAAGTCGAAATAATTATAAAATCAATGGTTTCTCGAATTTCCATCTGCAAGACTCAAATTACATTTCGTGAGTGAAGATTGTTCACAAGAAGCAAAAAGGCCCAAAAAAAAAAACGTAAAATCAAAACAATTTTGAGTCGAAAAAATAAACAAACTGAAATTGCAACTGTAAACAAAATATTGATTCTATCTTGCATATAAGCGTCCCTGACGTACTTGCCCACACCCGCAAACAAACACACACACACACAGCCACACACACACACACACACACACTCACCCTCTCTCTGACATAAACAAACTCTCTCGTACAGTCGTAGCACGGTGCCAGATCGCTCCTTGCAGATGCAACAATTTGTCATTGAGATGCAAGCACATGAAAAACTAAAAACCAACCAAAAAGTAGTTAAACAGCCGCCGACAGCGACACGAACAGCAACGTCAAAGCTGTTGCTGGTGCGGTGTGTTGAACACACGAAGACCGTGCCACAGCAGCAACACGAAGAAGGATACGGCCGATTCGTGGTCATGGCCGTGCAGCTGCCGAGCGCGCTATATCGTTTACGATAAGCGCACGACCAACAGTTGCTAAAGCCAAAATGTAGCTGGTTAATAGGCAGTGTTACGGCCAGGTTGAGGCACAGTCCACAAACATCCGTTGGGCTGCACAGTCGCGTTGCACGGCAGTCAGCAGACGTACAATACAGTGTCGCGTTGTGTACCACATATAACGGAAAAACAGAGATTTCAAAAATCATATAAATACAATTTTTTGTGGCAAGTTTGGCAAGTTACAAGTTTGAAGTGCTGTTAAACATTGCAAACGGCAATTGGAGTTGCATTGCTGTTGATGGCCGTGACGCTTGCGTCAACGGCAACTGTTGCTGCAGCTGCTCAAGTTGTACATGTAAGTTGCAATAAACTTATGTATTCATATACCCTATTTGTATATAGCACACATATAGACAAATTCCGAGATTGCGCCATCAATCTTGACATTAAATTAGATCAATCAAATAGGATGTGTTAAAGAATGTGAATTGTTATCGATTTGACAGCCAACACGCGGCCAACAGACGCTCAGCTAGACAGGTGCCAGTTGAGGTTGTATGTCTGCCTAGTAAAAAGTATTCTAAAAATATATGAGCACAAATACAAGGACATAAAGTAGATATCGTCAGCCTCCTGCTTTGCTCGCTGCAGGATTAAAGTCGCCGACAGAATGCATGAAGCGAGAAAATTGCGGCTTCTAAAATTATAATTCGAACTAACGGCTTATAAATAAATTATGTGGCTAACAAGCTATTCAAATAGACATATATAGATTACACATAAAAGCTACATGTTTC
Source organism: Drosophila anomalipes (assembly GCA_035041615.1). Lineage (NCBI taxonomy): Eukaryota > Metazoa > Arthropoda > Insecta > Diptera > Drosophilidae > Drosophila > Drosophila anomalipes. Next base: position 8,433,409 of record JAWNKZ010000064.1, on the reverse strand, counting down.
AGATAGCATTTTGCGATTTATACATATGTAAATTTCAGTTCAGATGAAAAACAATTCAGTTGGATTTTGAAGCTATCATGAAATCGATAAATTTTCACACCTGTTAAATGTATATTAAATGAAGCATATTCACTTTTCTATGATTTTTTTGGGGGATATATTCTAAGGAATGTAAAAACATGCTTAACAATTTAAAGCCAATCCACTTCCCATGTACCCGCATTCTCCACACTGATTATGTGGTTCGTGAATATTTAATTTTCCTCCAGAGTTTCGCTAATAAACACATATTTTTATCTATGCTGAAAGTTTCACAATGATTGCAAATGAAGTACTGAAATTCATTAAGTAGTTCTGTTATTCGTTTACTATTTACTATTATTACAATTATATATTTAAACATGAATTTATATCTCGTAAGGTTTAATATTTTGTAAAGTTCGTTTTGAATTTGTCAACTGTTTCGTAAACATGCTCTCATCTTGGAAAAATGAATTAACTTTTCATATGCTTAGGGACAATTAATCCAATATATGTACATATATCCATCTGCCTCAAGGTAAATATGTAGTAAACTTCTTTAAAGAACTTGACCGCTGTGAGCTTCACCTGCGACCAGCTGAAAAGCAATATGCCCGTATTCATCGAAAGGCTGCCATTTAGTTGCTTGTGAGACATGAAAAGTGGTCGGGGGCATGTCGTGCTGTGAGCTTTGACTGTTTCCGACTGTGTAAGGACTGCAGACAGTATCCATATCCATTGAAGTGAATGTCACTCAATGTTGCAGAAATTCTTTGAAATCGAAATGAAACCAAAATGATTTCCGTGGAAAGAAATGTGCTTAAAAGAATGCCAAAAATCAATGGGAAGCACAAACGCCCCCGAGGCCTGAATTGAAGGCGGCATTTAATGCACCCCAAATGCCGCTGGTGGGCGTGTCAACGCCCCGCACTTAAATTACTACTTCACACACTTGTATAATGTGTAGTAAAAAAAAATAAGGAAAAAGCAAAACAACACACAACACGAATAGCTCCAAAATAAATCCAACAGTGGCCAACCAAGGCAAACGCGGTCTGTCAAAGGGGGGATTAGTGGGGAGCGCATGGAAGCTAGTCATCGACATCGTCATAGTCATCATCTTGGGCCACATTTTCAGCATTTCGCTTAAGGAAATTTGTGTGTTACAAGTACGTATACAACTATGCTTTTCTCTTTTTTTTTTTTTTTTTTTTGGTGGGGCGTGCTACGTCGCTTTAGAGTCCCCAGCGGCCTGATTAAATTCGTATGCCGCAGCAGTCGGCCACACAAAAAAATGGCCAACAGCCAGGAGACACTGAGATGGCTGGGAACTGAAACTGGCACAGGATGCGTTTAGTGCGGCGCACAAATGTTGAAATAAACGAAACTAATCCGAAAGAAAGCCCAAAACGCGAGCGCAAAATGCCAAAATATTTACACTGGGAACCGCAGCGACGCCGAAAGTTGCCACAGCAGCAGCAGCAGCAGCAGCAGTCACAGTCAATAGCTGGCCCACACCCGACTCCCATTTTGGCCTGCTTTTGGTGTTCAACCGGCTCTGTGATAAACATCTTTGCCAAGTAAGCAACAATTTTTCGTGCCCCAAATTGGGGTGTTCTTGTCTGCTTTTTTTTTTTTTGGCGATGGGGTGGTTGATTGGATGACGAGGCTCAGCGCGTGCAGGCAAATATTTTTAATGATTTTCGTCCAGGCAAATGTTTCGATCCGGAGCGCAGTGTCTGTGTTTTTGTGTGTATGTTTCTTGTTTTTTTTTTTTTTTTTTTTTTTCTTACGCCCCAGTTAGTGCAAAACTAATTATATAGAAACAGCGCCAAGGCTGAGTCGGGGATACGAAAACAGAAGCTGGACAAGAATTTCCAATTATACGCGCACCGAACTCAGATTTCACACTTCTCGGATTCTCCTTCAATCATCGTCAGTCATCAGTTACAACACTTGACAACTCATGCGCTATGTGTATAATTTTATCAAATCACATAGCTACGGAAATGTTTAAAACAAATGATAGAAAATGATTTTTAGCACGGTCGAAGTTAGCATACACTGATTGAATCAAAATCTACTTGCAAAACAAATTGCAAACAGATCAATTTTTGATAGCAAATGCATAAAGTTCAGTATAGATTTCAATTGTTTTTTAAGTTAAGCTTTAGGAGAAATTACATTTAGAAAAACAACTCTCTAACTGCTTTGGCCATCAGCTAAGACTTCACGATGAGATCAAAGATCTTCCACAGCACAGATTAATAGGCAGATAAGATCATATATCGACAAGATCACAAGATCGTAAGGTTATATTTTGTATGTGGACAAATGGAAAAATATTTCATTATCGTACAGTATGGCAATTTCGTAATGCTTTGGGCTTAGTATTAGAGAAAACGGGTAACACGTAAGAACATTTTTATATTCTTTTTTTTTGCTTCCTGTTATATGTAAATTTCTATCACGTTCGCGGACCATTTCAATGAAATGTGGCGCAACCATAAAAGCAGCTCTCAGTTTGTTCTTGCGTTTGCTGCTGCTGCTGCTGCTGCTGCTGCTGCTGCTGCTTCTGCTGCTAATGTAAAATTATGGCTTTCAGCTCAAACACGCTTGTACATTTCCGTTTCCGCTTTTGCTGTTGTAGTTTTAATGCATATCACGTGTATATATATGTGTGTATGTGTGTGTGTGTGTGTGTGTGTGTGTGTGCGCGCGTGTGTTTTTGAATGAGTAAGCAACACGTGCGCTTTGACATTGATTCACTCGCACGTCAGCTGGATAGATATAATCCTTTCGCTAGTGGGTGACCCACAAAATTATCAAAGTCAGCAAACTTTTTAAAGAAAGTGAAAAGAATTTAATCCAGGTGCTTAAGTTAGAAATATTTATGCTTAACTTACTTAAAGCTCGTTTCCACCTACATCCGTTTTTTCAGTTGCACTGTAATAAAAGCAATGCTTCGACTGCAGCCAGCACTCGTTTTTGACCAACAACCGCACATCCTTCACTTGGCCAGCCAATTAGGCCAACACAAGTGGGCAGAACGTGTGCTTGACTCTGTACATACATGTATGTATGGATGTCCATATGTATGTATGTTCGTGGTTCGGCCCACTTAACAGCTGTACTAAATCATTGGTCAATCTCTTTCTCGCACCAACACTCACCCAACTCTTTATAGCGGGGCAATTACAAAATATTTCTGCCACGTTGCCATGACTAAGATGGTTGTCGTGCCTTGAAGGAAAGGGGAAAAGTCAGATGGCGCTATGACTTACAAATTATTTAAATGCAAATTCACATTTAATTAAATTTGAACAAAAAAATAAAGTGAATGGCAAATAAAAAGTGATAATAAAATGAAAATAAAATTCACGCTAATTCAATTTCTCCTTAATTGTTAATTAAAGTGCAATAAGAAAAATTCCAATTATACAAACCAAAGCAACTTGTACTGGTTCTGATGGGGAAATGGGTGTAAATAACTTACCACATTCCGTCGGTTATGGCTATTTTATTGCTACATATTTCCTGCCAGGGGCTGACATTATAATTTGCTTATAAAATCTGCACAAAGTTTTACTCTTAACCATTTCAATTCACAAATTACAAACTCTAAGTGCAATTCCAAGCATGCTTGCATGTGTTTAACAAGGTGGTATTACCATGCCACATGTCGCACACACACACACACACACTGGCATCGCACCCAAGTGGAAGACAACAACAAAATCTAATTTGGGTCTGCGGGGCAGACATGGGCACCAAAAAGGGCCCAGCCACAGCCACAGCCACAAAACCCCAAAGCAGTATTCAAAAGCTGTTAGAATGTGGCAACTCAAACGCAGGCGCTGTTCGGACCACAGCATGTCCATGTTGATGGTAACACAGCCAAGCCGATTATCTTTTCATGCAACATTTGTATCTCGAAAAAGTCAAACGACACTAATCCAAATTCCACAAAAGGCGAGCAAATTCAAAAATACAAAATACAAGCTCCTTCCTAAAGGAGTGCGTCTGCGTGTGCCAGTACGTGTATGTGTTTGGATATTTATGTCTATGTGTACACGCTTATTTTTTTTGGGTAAAGGGGGGGCCTTCAAAATATTGCAGTCTAAGCGCAATACCAGCGGCAGCAGGATCAGGCCTTGCCCTTTATATATATATATATATGTATGTACGATATGTATGTGAAAGAGTGAGTGCGCTGCAAAAATTAATCTGACATTTTATAGTGTTGTCCCTTGAATACCCTAACTGAAAATACATCAGTTTTATGAGAAGGTTGGCAATACAGCATCTGATTTAAAAAATTGTATTAAATAAATTGCAATTATTAACTAAAATCAACGATGGCCGACCTTTAAAATGATGTTAAGCTATCTAAAATATAATATTTCATTTGGTATAATATTTCAAAATAAAATCGCAACTGCTTAAAATTAGAAAGTTGCTCTCTATGTACTCACTTAAAATATTTTTCTGTTGTAGCAAAGGGTATAAAAAAACAATTTATTTAAAAAAAAAACCATCGATTTTTCATTTAAAATGCCCATTATCGAAAAAATCGATAGTGTCATCAATAAAACTCTATCGATATCATTCAGTTAATCAAAGACAGCTTGTGAGTAGTTTTGGGGGTATACATGGCACTCGATAATAATTTTTTGAACAGGTTTTCCAGTACATTGAATAATTTCTGAAGAGCGTATGCAAACTTTGATGTCTCTCATGGCACTATTTTTATTTTTTTTTTTCTTGTTTATTTTAGCTTACATCTTCCCCTTGTTGTTTGTGGTCGCTGCTGCTGTTGGCAACCCCACATATAAAGTTGTGTTTATCTCAAGAATGTAGATTGCCTGTAAAATATTTAATTACACACTGCGGTGCCGCCGCAGACGCACAGAGCCTGGCAAACGACAGCAGCAACACCAGCCAAAAAGGACATAACACGCATACGCCATGTGTTGCTGCCTTGTGCTTGTTCACTTGGCAATTTGCAAGTGTTGGCAAGTATGGAGTGTGCTACACACAAGTGACACTTGTATGCATGTGGTTGAAGTGCTTTCGCAGCGGTATGCATGTGTGTGTGTGTGTGTGTGTACAATTTGCTGTTTATTTATTTGCCCTACAGACTTGCGACTAACCTGTCTGCCAGCTTAACAACCCAATAGTTAAGCACTTTTTGCATTTTTAATAAACTGTAGCAGCTCACTTTGCATATGAAATGTGTACAGATAGAACAGGACAGCACAACATTTTCAGCACATTCATTCATTAGTTGCCCATCCACGTCGAGTGGCAAAATGTTAATTATGTTTATTGAGCGCCCAAAAGCACAAACAACTCATAAGGCAACTCACATAACAACAAACCCAAAACCAAAGGTGCATGACAGCCATCACTAGGGACAATGCTAATACACTCAAAAAACAGGAAAACAAAAAACTACATAAAAAAAAAACTAGAACTGAAAACTAGGCAAAACGTGACTGGAAAGAATCTATCAAATTTTCTTTGAACTATAAAGCTATATAAAAATAAATACAATAATTCTTAATGACTGTTAATAAATAATAATCGCAAATAAAACAAAAATCGAAAATTAAAGGGTTTAATATTTTTGAGATACAACTTTATGTAAATATTTTTGCCATCTATAAAGTTGCAATAATTTCTCCGTGTGCAGTCGTATATTCTCTAGTTCTAGACAGTCATTGCCTCTAAATCGGCTTTGACCTTTCATAAGAGGCAAACGCGTTTCGCGGGCTGCAGGAAAATTTTGCATTTGATTTGCACGAAGGTCGTTTTAAAAATAAACGGGGCAGCAACTCAACCACAGTGCCACTGACAGACAGCCTGTCGATCAGAGCGCGACAGTCATTCAGTCAGTCAGCCAGTCAGTCAGCCAGTCAGTCAGCCAGTCAGTTAGCCATTTCAGTATTTTTTTAGCCTTGAGCGCGCCCAACGCCATACAGTCCTTGCATTGACATTGGGTGTGGCCAGCCAAAGGGGCTGGGCCGCACTGTTCGTGCCACACACAATTTGACGTGCGTCGAGGTGCTAAATGGCGCTCATTGGCTACCGGGATGTTTTGTATGTTGCCTGCTTCTTTGCTGCTCAATCGTGCTACCGTGCACATAATTAAAAGCGACATTGGTTTGGCTTTTGTGGCATTAGAAAGTTGTTGCAATTACAAAACTTTAATGAGTGCCGCACATAAAAACAGATTCGATGTGCTTAATGAATGATTGGCTACAACTTAATTAGAAGAGCGGCGATTGTAGCCAAAAGCAGCGAGGTAACTCGAGCCTGAAATTAACTGGCCCAAAGAGATTTTTCAAACATGGCCAACTGGCAGCTAGCAACTGGCATTAATTATCCAGCATATTTATAGAGCGAGTATTAACTCGACTCACTAAGAATGATGTGGATTAAACGTGATTAGTGCTGCCTTAGCTGCACCTGCTTAAAATCACCTCAAAGGTAGACATTTTATATTATTTTGTTTGTATTTTATTTCTTTTTTTCTGTGCTTTGCTTGCGTGCCACAAGCAATTTTCGAATATTTATATACATAGATTGGGCCAACAAGGTGCACAAATTGATTATAGGCTTTCAATAATTTATGTTTAATAAAGCACGCCCCTATGTTTTATCCAAAATGTCAACTTTTTGCAGACACAATGAAAAAAATATTAAAAATGCTTTCATGTGATTGCTTTTCCCGCGTATTCCAAACAAAACAAAACTTTTATTGTAAAATATTTGAACTATCTGCTTGTCAAGGGCTTAGCAAAGGCGCAAAGGGCACAAAGGTGCCGCCAAAGGTCTACCTTTGGGCCATTCTTGCCACAAAATGAAAAATGTATAAAATATGTCAAATATAAAAGAGGATTTGAATTTTGTAAACTAGGACAATGTACGCAAAGCAGCTCAGCAGCAGAAAGTGCAGCTATTCTTGCGGTTCGTGGAAATTAAATGGACCTTCAAAGCTCTAATTTAATTAGTTCAAGTGCGCAGATAGTGTGAGATTGTGTGAGAAAAGAAGACGTAATTGAATTACTATTTGGTTGGCTTGTATGCAAATTGGGAGTCGGTTTCGTTGCGCAGCAAATTACAAAATTCCAATGCAATTACGTGCATATTCAAAACAAGCCATTCGCACTGTTGCACCTGCATTCAAAGAAAGATTTTATGTAGCATTTAGCCAGACATTAAAGCAGATTACGTATACGTAATATAATACAGCAGAGCTGAAAAAGCTAACACGAAGGAAAATTGTCAATTTTCCGAACGTAAGGATGTTGAAACGAGCTGAGTTGAGGAATCGTGCTGTGTGTGTGGGGTGTGTCAAAAGGTGGACATGCCAAAGAAAATAGCTTGGAGAAATGAATAGTGTTGCAACATGAACGTGTCAATGAGTTTTTAAGCTCTGTGGTGCTTGACTAGCGACACTGACTAACTGACTGACGCACTGTCCCAGCAACTGCACCCACCTGCCCCGAACCCCAAGCTGTGCTGAATCCGTGCCTGGCCTTTTGTTATAACATATTACTTTGCTGCTCAACATGTTGCGGCTGTTGCCATCATGTAAACAGACAAAAAGCGAATGCAGCAGCAGCAACAGCAGCAGCAGCATCCAGCAGAGAGCAGATAAGAGGAGCGTGCAACACGCTGTGTGCGTGAAAAGAAAGCACAAACACCAAAGCACGCACACTTACATCCACATCCACACACGCACACACATACACACACTCACACACACACACACACAGTCGTGTACAAACAGCAAACGGATTATTTGTTTTCGGCAGCCTTTCTTTGTTTGCAATTCATTTTTTTTTTTTCCTTGCTTTTTCCTGCTACACATATAGCCCTTTATCTACAGCCACTGTGCCACTTGGCACATGCCTCTGCCGCAACATATGTACGCATGTGTACGCCATGAATAAGCTAAAGTGTTGGTCTTAAGCCTCATGGCCAGGTCGAGTTTTTGCAGTTGCTAAGTAGAGTCATTTTCTGGGTGAAACTAATTTGGGACAGCTTAGTGAACTGCTGAAATACCTTTACAGCTGTCATAATATCAAGCTAAAACTACTGTATGCTGAATAGCTTACTGTAGTTTCCATATTAAAATCCAAATCAGAGTAAAGCTATTTTTAATATGTGAGTATATCCTGCATTATTGCCAGGCAGAAATTAGTGTGCTTGATATGACCAATAGTCTTTTTGCAGTGTTAATAAAATCACAACAGCTACCAGGCCATTGTTTGCCACCCCATGTCCCACAACAAGCGCGACATTTTCAATATGTTGGCCATGTGAACTGCGAAAAAAAGAAGCGCGAAGCGTTGAGCAAACATTGGTCAGGTCCGTGCTTATATGTATGTTCGCTTGCCGTAGCATAAACAAACAAAAATAGCCAACTCACCAACACCTACACACTCACACACGCACACAAATGGCCATTGACATAAATACATATACATATACATTGCTGTTGATGTTGCTGTTGCTGTTGCTGTTGTTGTTGCTGTTGCTCTTTTTGTTGTTCTTGTTGGTCACGTTGGCCGGCCTCGAACGTGTGGAAAAGTCAACTCCAGAGCTCACAGGGCTCGCAGGTCGCGGTTGTGGTCATCGCACGAGCTGACGCTAACAATGTTATTAAAAACTCATTCAAAGTCAATGTGCGTGTTTGTTCATATCTCTACATCTCACTCACACTGCATTTGAATATGTGTATGTGTGTGTGTGTGGGTGTTGATAAGGGGGAAAAAAAACAACAACCAAAAAAGAGAAGATCGTTCGATTTTCCAGAAAAGCAAATGGCACACGTTGCATGTAGCATCTGTTTTTGCATTCGATACGTATCAATTAGCACATGAGCGCACATCACATATCAGCAGCATCTCTTGTGCATGGGTGAGCATGAACAACATGACAACACCACACAACTGAGATATGTAAGCATGAAATACATACATGAGAGCAATTAAATAAAATAAAATGTGCATTCGGCGGAAAAGTTATACATTTATAAATATATATATATATATATATATATCCATTCTACTAACAAAATAAAACACAAGTTTGTAAGTTTAGAAGTGGAAAATTGTTGTTCAAAATATATTATTCTATATTTTGTTGTCGTTTTTTTTTTGTCGCAATACGCTTAAGTGTACACAATTTTCGAAAAACTTAACCTATTTGAGCTATTTTCTTTTTTTCTTATTATCAAAACTGTTTTTTTCAATCGATTGTGGGTGTTAATAAGAAGTAGATATTTATAATGGAATGTTTTTGTTTGTTTGAAATCAATAAAAAATATTGAAACTTTTTAACAACTTAACACATTACACTCAGCTCTCATTCGTTGAAATTTTTTTCAATTTAAGCTTTTTTGTTTTATTAAATTTTTAAAAAGTATGGTATTATCAGTTCAAGAGGTTGAAAAACTCATTAAAGCCTAGCTCAGTCGGAAATTACACTCTGAAATTTCTAATTATGAATTTATGTAAATAATAAGACATTCTAAGGTGCCAACCCTTATCTATCTCACAAATTTATCACACCTTCAATACCCCTTCCAAATGCGTATATCCATACCCAATACCTCATACAAATATATATATATATATATATAATAATGAAAATAATTGTCAATATATCAGCATTAGCCGAAGCTAATATCGAATCCATTGTCAATGTTTATGAACTAAAGGCAAATGACTGAGGGAAACTGTATTATTGATGGGACTTGCTGAAGGCATGGCATTTAATTTCCTGAAGCCTGGCAATCAATAAAAAGTCAACTAAAGGCGACTTATTTGGTGCCAATGTCTAAGAAATATAAAACCCAAAAGGGTCTACAAATAAACCAGCGCCAAAATAAAATGTAACCGAAAGCCTTTAGCCAAGGATTTGCGGCAACGACGATGAACTGATTAAATTGTTGACTGAAACGGAGCTGGGCACGTCACTAGGGGTTTTCACAGCGAGGCGTCACAGGAAACTAATTCCGGCAGCGAAGTGCTGCCAATGCGTTACTCCTACCACCATACACCACATCGGCTAACATTTGGCTATCCCAGCCGTTGAACTTTATCGATAAGCGTCGAGCGAAAAAAAAAAAAAAAGAAAAAAAAAGAAGAAATTATGTTTGGGGAGATCTTTGCTGGCTTGAGGGAAATACATTTTTATGGACAATTTGGTTTTTATGTCAATTTACTGTTGTCGCCCAGTGTAAATACGTACAAGACAATTCACGCAGTTGCACAGCAAATTCCAATACAAATACCCAGAACACAAAACGCAAACCCAAACTGGAAACCAGTCCCCGTCAAGTTGTGCACATTAAAAATGGGCGTTGGGGGGCGCATCGCTCACACTGTTTGCCTGATTGGTTGCCGCATATTGTTGTTCGCTCTTCGCTGGGGTATTATTGTTAGTGTGGCACAGGACAGCAAGGACGATGACTGCGACACGATGTTGTGATAATTGCCAGAAGCATTGCACGCCAAGAATGGAATGCGCTAAACGACCCTATTCTGCACCAACCCCCGCTTTGGCAACAGTGGCACGCTGAGACTTTAAAGATTTTCGCCGTGGCTTGCTCAAAGATTTTAGCAACATCAGATTTGGTGGCAGCTGTAAACACAGCCAGGGATTTGCTGTTAAGCCGCCATAAAGCGTCGACTATATTTCAAACAATGCTCAACGTGCTGCAAAGTTTCAAGTCCTTTATGGTTCATAACTAACCAGTCAACACAAAGGAGCAGCAGCATATGAACACAGTCTGTGTGATAAGCATTAAGCAGCGTAATTCAATTGTATGATATAATTTAGAAATTCGCTTTACATCATTTTCCTAAATATATCTTTCTATATTTGATTTTCGGAGCCCGCTTAGTTTATTGTTAGAGGCCTGAGAAATAGGAAGTGTCAGCGTGCTCATAGAAATACGTATCTTTTAAAGGCAAGCATTTTAATATATCTATTTATATTCATTTATTCATCCCTACACAAATCCTTATTTTGAATATTGAAAGGGGTTTTTCGTAGAATCTGAAATCTTAGAAATTTCGTTGTTGGTTTTACAACTAAATCACCGATTTAGTTTGCTGATAGTTGAAAAACGGGTTTCTATATTGCTTTCACAATATTTCACAAATAAATAATATGAACACAAAAGTTCTTTAATTAGCAAAAAGTAAACATTCGTCCACAACTGCTTGGAAAATGACGTTTATCCGCAAAATTTCTTTTTTGTAAGCATAAATTTCTGACGTTTACTGAGGGAATTTGCTTTATTGTCTGTTGCGTCGGCTCCATTGTTTGCCGTTTTATTGAGGCCACATTTATAATTCATTTTGCGCTAATTTCGACTATATTGTTGCTGACCACTGATTCCCCACTGCCTGTGATTTTACTCGCAATGCAGTCAACAGCAGACACAGACATACACACACACAAACAGACAGAGACACACTTGCGGCATGTGTGGCAGCAATATCTCATTTTTATGCCTCAACATGTTGTAAAACCACATTAATGCGATGTAGTCCTTCAACAGCAGCAATCACTGAAACAACAACAATAATAACCGCTGCGGACAGAGTGTTGCATGTGGCACAATCACACACACTTTCTGTGTGTCTCCACTCTTTCCCTCAAAGCTTTCTACTATCTGTCGTTTGTCTAAGCTGAATTATGACTTCCTGGCAACACGTTTTTACATTTCCGCTTCCGTTGACTGAAATTATTACCATAAAAGTAAGCAAAACTGGCAACACACCACTCAACACAAAACCATCCCCACTAAAGTGCACAATTACGCGCAGCGACTCATGGCGTGTCGGTTGGTTGCCCATTGGAATTTCAAAATAAATCTTTAACGATGCATTGGGGGCCCACGTGCTAGTCCGTGTTAGTCCTGCCGCTACTCCTTGAGCTATATATGTATGTTGTCATCGGTTAGCTCGCCCGGCACACCCACCCTCCCCCCCAATTATCTGTCTGCTGTCTTCTTTTGGAACGTTTTTGTTTTGCCCACATAATTCGCTCGCTAATGTTGAAGGGACAGCGACGCGTCAGCCATTAAATGTGCCACAACACGTTCTCAAAAATGTAGCTTCAAGTGGACTCAAGGATGTGTTTCACTGCTGCCTGTGAAATTTTTCATAATTTCATAAATAATTACGTAATGCGTTGACAGCATTGGCTACAACAACACTGTGCACAAAGTAATATTAAAAAAAATCTACATATATATGCATATATATATATATACAAATTACAGAACGACCCTGAGGTTTATACACCCACAAATCATTCTCTCGGAAGAAAGATTAGATGCGAGGATAAAGCGAGCAGGTTTGTATCATAGGACTTGCCAGCAATAACAAAGAGAACTGTCCGACCAGCAAAATGACCTATTAGATTTGGGTTCAGGTTATTTAATATTCAATTATCCATCAGACAGAGAACAAATTTATTGAGCAGGCTTCAAAATCTTTTATATAGATTAAGTTATATTAAAATAAAACAGCTTTTAAATATTTTAATCAAGATGTTTTAACAAGGAGTTTAAAAACAAAATCTATTCATTCTTCTTCAGTATGTTTTAGATAAAAGTTCAGTCTCTAGTTACAAACTTTTGTAAATTCCAAAAATTGCTTGTCAAAAGACATGTTAAATATGTTGAAAAAAAAAAAAAAAAACAATTTTAATAAATAAGTTGCAACATATTTCATTAATGAAAAAATTTCAAAAACTAATCAATGTGCTTACATCAAATGTTTCAATATTTATTATAATTTATATGCTGTAACACTAAAGCTTTATTGTTGCATTTTTGTTATGCCGCAAATTTTTACTGTCACATATTTTTATAAAGAACCGCTTTCAGTATAATTTATGCATTGCGACGTGCCCCCATTCAGAATCATGTTGAAAAACAACATGAATATTCCAGCGATGGGGAATCAAAGTGTAAAATGAAAAACCATTTCCCACAGCGGACTCAAATTGTTGTTGCTGGTAGAAAAAGAGGAATGAAGAATCGCTTGCATGTTTGCTGGAATCATTTAAAGTTCGGTGCACGCCTGAATTTGAAAAGCCAAACAAAAGGCATTGCTTGAATAGCAGAGAATAACTGTAAAACATGGAAAACTACTCAACAGCAAAATTGTATATGGGAAGCATAATGCCATAATGGTGCCACAATTTGTGTCTCTCCTCTCCCTTCCCATGCCCAAGTAATAAGACTTCATTTGCTATGATTACCCACTTGCAGCTATTATGCACTAGATTTAGTCCAGCTACTTTTTTTCTCGACGCCTATCAAATTGTAAATTGGGGTAATTTGTTATAAACTCTGACTACACAATAATATAAAGAGAAAAAAAATGTATATTTTTAAACTCTAAGCCGATGCAAACTAAATTGAAGTGATTTGGGAATACAATTTTTATAAAGAGAGGAACGTTGTATTCTACTCATTTTTTATATCAGCGTTTTAAAATGATATACTAGACAACCAAATATCCTCAACGGCTTGTGCCGAAGTCCGAGGTCCTTTGTAAATTATTTATAATTTATATAATGCAGTAATTTCAGCTCAGTTCTTGATGCCCTTGCCAGCTAGCAAATACACGAGGTAAGTCTTTTAATTGGCTGACATAAAAGGCACTTCATACATTATACATATTGCCAGACCAAGACAGAGAAGAGTGGCAAGCATAGTAAAGTCTACTTGGCACAAACTGAAGTTTGCAGAGAAAAGTGCACGAAACCAGTGAAATCCTTGCAATGCAACTCATTTCCGCTGGCAAATGAACTTACAACACATATTGACTGTAAGAGTTTGTTGACTCTATAAGTTAAATAAAAGAAAAGCATTTGTCACTTCCCTTTGATATACCCTGTATCTAAAAAACATAATCTGAAATATTCGTGAAATAAATAGAACAACATACGTTATTTATGATGTGGCACAGTAATATGTAAGGCATTGATTGCATTTCTCTGAGACTCAATTATTATTTTTACAATTGGATCAAAGTGTAATATTTATGTTAATTTTTTGTGTAAACTCTTCTATAGAATGTAATCAAAATAAACCGATCCATGTGTTGTGTTGTCTGCGGCTGTCTGTAATAACTCCTGATCAAAATTATATACATCTAATATAAAGTTGTCTTACACATTTAATAAACAATTTTAAAACCCAATTGTAGCCACATATCTGCAGTGTTTCTTAATAATTAACTAAGAAGTTAGTCAAGTTATTCATTGGAGTACTTGCTGCTCACATATATGTATTTGCAATATTGTCATAATTTATGCAGATTGTCTACCAGAGATAATTAACAATTGCTGAAATCCGACTGCATAACCAGCCTTTGGGCAGCAACAGCGGCAAATGCATCAAATGGTTGCATGAGGTATAACCTGCCAGGATATTGAGATTGCGATGCCGTTGCCACGCAACGAGCTGCATTTAATTAGATAGACGACGACAAAAGTTTTGCAAGCTCGCCTTTGGGGTCAGCTGGGGCTGAGAGACTGTCAGCTAATGAAATGAACAATGCTAACAACTTTCGACGAGCTGTCGACGAGCTAATTCAAGTTTTTCTCATTCACTTCACAATCATTATTTAGTGTTTCGAATGCAAAGCCAATTTGCGTGGAACTGGCTTATAACCGAGCAGGGAATTCCATAACAAACAAGTAGTTCCGTTGTCCTGTTGCTCCTTCAACTGGCTCGTTATGGCACGTAGTCTGCGCTTCCATAAATCTGTTGCATAAACTTGGTTGCTACGGCAGCTGCCAGGCACATTAACGGCGTCCTTTGGCCTCCCTCCCCTCCCTAGAAAGATGCATGAGTGTAAATAACCTGCGGCTAAAGCCCAGCCAAACTTGACTCCCAGCACGGCAAATACTTTATGCGATTATAATAAAGTCAGCTCTATAAAGTTGTCATATTCAATTCGACGCCACATGAAGCGGCATAAATTAGGCTTATGTCAGCAGGTAGGTCAAGGTGGACGGTGAATTGTTGGGGTTAGCTGAATTTTGGCTCTGTCACCATAGTAAAGCATTAAACTCTTGTCATTTTGTTGCTTTTTATTGGTATTGTTTTTGCAGCTGCTTTATACACACACACGCATTGATCGATCGAATGGACATGAAAATGTCAGCACAATTAGGCTCTTTGAATTAATTGGCACACACAGCTGGCCAGCTACTATCGAATGCGCTTCAGTTCAGTTAGAGCGAAAGTGGAGGGGATGCATAGACACAATACTTTTCAGGCTTAGAGCCAGCCACACACACTGCCTGCTAAGCCTTTAAGGCCTGCTAATTGAGTGCTTATCGATTAATGTAGCGAACTCTTCGCGCATTAATTATGTGAACACGCAACGGACTGTGTGGTGCGGTGTGGTGCGGTGTGGTGTGGTGTGGTGCGGTGTGGTGCGGTGCGGTGTGGTGTGGTGATGGTTTGTAGGAGGCAAATTTTGTATGGGGTAACGGGTAGGATTTCCACACGGCTGTCTTCAATTTTTCTATTCAAAAATTCCGCTTGCAGACGCATAAAATATGAGCGTATCATAAAATATATAGCACAGTCAAATGACAGCAGTGGCGTTCACGTCCACGGCGTGCTTCGCAGGATACTGCTGCGCAGCAGGATAACAACAACATCAGCGGCATAATTAATGTTGTTGACAAGGCAGCGGGAAAAACTTGGCCAAGCACAATAACCAACCTCTCGCTATTCCGACTTGGTAGCATTACATGATTAATGCCATTATTAATTTCAGACACGTTAATTGCGCATACCAAAATCCTTAAAAAAAAAAAAAAAAAAACAAAATAAAACGTTGCCTGAACATTGCACATACGCAGCGTTAAACCAGATATTTTGTACCGCAACATTCAATTACTATAAGGGGCTGAATGGGACTGAATGGGGCAGGTGGTATGGCAGGCAGCAGTTCAAGTCAGTGGCATCATCAAAAACGCATCAGTGCCATTAGTAGCTGGGTGGCAGGCGTCATTTGCTCTGTCATTTTATGGCCATGCCTGTCTACCAGACTGTGCGCCTGCCACGTGCCTGCTTTTTGTTTACTTTTCGTTTCATTTGGCTTTTCGTGTGAAAATGACAACGACAACCAGAAGCGCCAGCAGTAGCAGCAGCACCAGCACCAGCAGCAGCAGCAGTCGTTACAGAACCTGAGCTATGCAACAACTGTGTCAAGCAATTTTCAGCTCGAATCGTTTGTGAAGCTAGCGCCAAATGAGCACCATTCGGTTGAAGGGATTAGAGGTCGTGTAGAGCGGATTGGGAATGAGCTTGCGCTGGCAATTTGCAGCAAGTGTCGCAGCAAGGCACTTTGCAGATGTTGCACAAAGCAAAAAAAAAAGAAAAAAAAAAGAACACAGAGAACTGTGTTAAGTTTCATAAAATTATCATTGCGATTATCGTGAAAACGTATGGAGAATGGTACAAATTGAGTTTGGGTCGAGGAAAACTGAGACTGACTCGTATGGTCTGCAAATGGTCTCACAATCCTTGACATGTCCACCATCTGTGCTTAGTATGTGCAACGTTTTAAGAATATTTCCATATCAATTTGGTGATGTAAGATAAAGTAATAAATTACTCTACAATTTTATTTAAGAATCGACCATATATCATTTGTAAAACTATATAAAATTGGTGATATTCAGCACTGCTTATCAAACGGGTACTCGATTGATTGGATTGGATGTGGGTGCTCCTCAAAATGTATGCCAAAAAGGCAATTTGAATATGTTTCAAGGATAATAATAAAAATTATTTTCCAAGTAACAAAGGATATATTAGAATAAGAAACAACTTTTAAGGAAGCATTCGGAAAAAACCTACTAAAGTTAAAATCTCGCTCTTTTTTTGCATCTACACATTTTGCACTTTTCAAATGGCAAGTGTCGTGGCGGCATTTTGCATTTATGAGCTATCTTTCTACCGGATGTAAAACTAACAGCACACAAAGTGCATGTGTGTGTGTGTGTGTGTGTGTGTGTTCGTGTGTGTGTGTGTGATGTTTGCTACAAAGACAAAGTCAAGTGGCCTGCGGCGTATTTTTGCCATTGACGCTCGTTAAATTTGCATGCGGATGTGCTCACCCACACACACATGAGTGTGTGTGTGTGTGTGGGTGGGTGTGTGTGTGGGTGTGTGTGTGGGTGTGCGTGTGTGTGTGCGTGTGTGTGTGTATGCGGTTACAATGCTAAATGGGCGCAACAGTTACACACGGCCTGTACCAACGACAGTTTGTGGCTTCGCAAGCGCCTCCGTTTCACAGAGTTCTAGTCTCTTCCGTCGCAACCCAAACTTCATTTGGCATGCAAGAAACGTGACAGGGACCAGTTGACTGACGCCACGCCCCCTTTGCACACTGTATATTTGTTGTTTGTCTAGTCAAAATTGAAAATTGTCTTTTCCAGCAATTGGTAGCTGGCAATATAGTCGCGGGGCAACGTGTCGCATGCTTCACCTTGTGTTAAAAAAAAAGAAATAAATAAAATTATTCATCAGAAATGTGCCGAAATCTAACATTTATTTAACATTTCACTTTGATGAAAATGCAAAAGGCTTTATGTGACTGGCACGAGCCAAGATGGCGACGCTTCCTCGTCGCACAATCTATGCCCAGGCCCTGTGAATTAAGAACACCACACAAATAGTGACGCCTTTTGTAATTAAAACTTACCAAGCGCACTTGGCAAACTTCATTATGGGGCCTGACTGTGCCGGTGCAAATGGCCTTCTGGCCAGGCAATGCTGTCAAACGCAAAATCTGTGGCGCGTAGCTTGTGCACTGCGATTGCCGTTCGCTTGGGCTCAAAAGAATGGACGCTGCTTTTGACAATTTACTGGATTAGATGGTAACCAGCAGCGGGCACACACGCATTACAGCGACCAGTTGGCCGAGCCAGGCTGCTAACGCTATTGTTGGGACCCGGCTAAAAGCCTGACATACGTCACCCGGACCCGAGTTGTTTGTCAAAGCGGCTGTGGATATTAGCGCATGATTGAAAACCGCACGAATTTGTTGGGTTTTTAAAAAATGCATGGAATTCGTGCAGCTGCTGCCAATTAGGCTGGCAGCTCGGAAAATATCCTGCAGCCTGGCCGAGGCGCTTATCCGCGGTTGCCCATCAATTTGCATTTGACAAGAGGCCACACTGAACTTTGATGAGATTCTCGTTTCTTTTTTTTTTTTTTTTTTCTCACTGCCACGCACAGGTGCCGCCCACCTGGCGGCAACCCCTTTTTTGTTATCGCTCTTCAGCCCTTTGTTTGCTTGATTAAATTATTTTTCATTATTTGGCAAATAAAAGCACCCAGCCAGGACACTTGAGCGGCAAGGACAACGGCTGGCTTACACATTTAATAAGTTTATTATTAGCAGAAAAGCAAAAAGGCAAAATAAAGCCCGCCATTATGAAAAAAAAAAATATATATATCTTATCTACAGTATAATATAAAAGGCGGGCAGGAATTGTCATTTTGGAGCTGTGTCAACACGCAGCACCACAACAAAACTCATTTTCATACTCAGCAGACACTTGGGCAAGGGGCATATATATGTTGTAGACGTGAGCATGCTGTGAATATCGCACTTAGATTTACTCTTTGATTTACTTATTAGTCTGAACGCAAGTTTGGAATATTTTTTACAGACACTTTCAAATTTTGAGTAGCACATAAAACATAAAACATTTGTAGCAACTTATGAAATATTAATGCGTGGTATCTAATTGTGGAGCTAAGTGTAGCAAAGCACTTTAAAGTCAGCCCTTGTGCCTTCTTACCGTACACTCTTCTCTTCTTCTTCAGCTATACTTTCTGAACACATTGCCCAATTTATCTTATTTAAGCAACGTGAACTTCATTAGTTAAGCTACACATGTACAGAAATATGTATAAATATTTACACGTCGAGGCGACAGCGTTAGATATGCAGCATCACTTAAAGCTACCTTTAAGATGCCAAAGAATATGCCGTGCAAGTTTATTCATCACCTTTGTGAACTACTGCTATCCACGCATATATATGTATATATAGATCCGCTTGCGGTCAATTTGCAGGAGCAGTGCACAAACCGCAAGGCCAGCGATGGGTTTAGGCTCTTGGCAGCCGCAGCACGGGCAGCTTTCCTGCACTTTATACCCTTGAAAGGCAGGATTACTCGTTTTACCTTGACAACGCGCAATTAAAGGGCTGCTTCACATTCAACTCAAAGACGTATTTAAATAGCAAAACGAACGCGGTGGCAGCCGTTGATGATTATTGAAAAAATAAAGCACATCTATGTAGTTATTCTGCTTTGTGAATAGAAAAGAATAGATTTTAAGTTGACCAAACAGCTTAATTGAAGATATTCGCAAGGAAAACAGTTCAAGTTTAACCAGTTCTTATTATGAATACGATTTGAAAAAAAACCAAGACAAGTTTTTAACATCAACTTTGACCCATTTCAATTGGCCGACCGACATTTTTGTGCAACTGACAATCAAAAAGCCTAAGCTCTACTTTTGACTTGCCACTTAATTAGCATAGAAATTGGGCATCAGCTTGACGGAGGTGCAACGCAGATTTGATTGCAGAGTTTGTAGTGCGTAAAAAAAAATTAAAAACAAAATCCTTGATTGAAAAGTCGATTGTTGTTTGCTAAGCCAGAAAGTGGCTTTGGTCCGACACTCATCAGCTCATCAGGTGTCAGCGATTGCTTCGCGCTCGTTCTGCAGGATTACGTAGACATGCCACAAACAGAAACAAAAGGCTTAGCTCGCAGTGTAATGGAAATTAAATGCTACAAATTGATTTAAGTAATTCAATTTACTATCAATCAAAGTGCCTTAGTAAGTCAAAGCACTACCAAAACAAAGTGGGAACATATTGTATATACATATATATATATATATATATATATAGTTTGAATGTCTGTGAATGCATAACTCAATTTGGTGCTAAGGCATTTGCACATGGGCCAAGATAAACTTATTGATTTGTAGGAAACTTGCAAACTCAATTTGGCGTTGCAATTTGATGTCCTGTCGACATCCTTCCTATTGACGGCATCAGATGCAACAGTCTGCAGCCAAGTCAAGTCAAGTTTGACCTGTGCACCAAGTTTGTTCGTTTCCTGTGAATATTTAGTTTTAAATAATAAATAGCATTAAATGTGTAAAAGAAAATCAAAGTGCAAAGTTGCCGGCGTCCCCTTTAAGAGCAAGCAGCATTACCTTGTACAAATCGTACAACATCATAATGAGCTCCAATCAGAAGGAGCACAAAGACAGCAGCAGGATGCAAATGTTGCAAGCGAAATTGCCCGGGTCGCCTGTCGCCTGTCGCCTGTCTCCTTGCCTGAGATTGAGTTGCAGTCTGCTGCCGGTTGCCGTCTGCCTGTTGATAGTTAACGGCCACAAAATTAGTTTAAAGTTAGCGGAAGGAAAGCCAAGAAAGGGCCGCAACAACCAACCATAACACAGTACCAATTCCATCTCCTGTGCTCTGTGGCTCTCTTACAGATGCCGCACCTGGCCAGAGTGAGGGGCAACCACAAAAACGTCAGCACCAGCGATGGCAATGTGAAAATAGAAGACGGTCAGCCACAGCACAAAGGTGAATAACTTGGAAATTACCATTAGGAAGCTGAAAAGCAACAACAGCAATTCGTCAAAGAGTACATAGAGAAGCAGCAGAAGCCAGTTAAAATGCGTACTCTTGCCAAGTCGACGGGCTTTAATAGCAGCGATGACGATCTGAGTGGTTTGGATGCTCCAAATAGAACCGAGTCTATATACGCAATTAAATCGAACTGGATTACAGAATGGTATGCAAAAGTCCATTATGTTTAATCATTCTTATACTCTTTTTTGAATTTCTCTTCTATTTTTCAATATTGATTAATGCTTGTTTAAGATATTGTTTTTCGATTCTCATACAATTTACAGACTTGTTATGTGCCTGAATAAATATGCTAAAGTTCGAATTAAAACTTCCTAAAAAAAAAGAACTTGCTGAACTATTAGATTTGTATTAACTTCATTAATAACTTAAATAAAATCCAAACACGAACTTCTTTTCTCTTATTATATATAAATATATTTATATCACAGAAGCATAATAACTGTTAAATACCTCTTAAAATCTACCATACGCCCTGTAGGCGGATACGCAAGGAGCGCGAGAATCTCTGTCGTGACCTCTACAATCGGGTCATGGAGCATGCGGAGTGCAAACGCTTTTTGGAGGCTGCCAAGATCTATGGCGAGATCACCGACTTCAACTCATGGCCATCCAACGAGCAGTTGCAATGGTATCGCAATTTCGGAGTCAATTTGACCAATTTCGGCAGAAATAGCTCGACAGAGACGAGTGCCACGCCCATTGAGGATAGTGGGCCGGCATTGGTGTTGCCACCATTTGAGACGTGGCAGACGATAGCGATTGCATTCTGTTTGTTTCTATGCATCATTCTAACGGTGGGTGGCAACATTCTGGTGCTGCTCGCCTTCATTGTGGACCGGAATATACGACAGCCCAGCAACTACTTTATAGCCTCTCTGGCTGCAACGGATATGTTGATAGGTAGGTAATATGGGCAAACAGGTCGCCACAAAATCACAATTGCCACAGATTACAATTGCGTGGAAAATAGATTTATCAAACAAAGTCTTCTTCAGCATTAAAATTAGCTATTAAATAGTTTTCAGTAAAGATTAAAAATATGCAAAAAAAAATAATTTACGTTTGCTAAAATGATATTTATAAGAAAAATTAAATACATATTTCTTTATTTATATATATTTATATATTTCTTTATTTAATCTAAATTTATTTTAACATTGAGAGTATTGTTTTTACAGAGTTTTAACGTTCATAATTTATTAATAATGTTTGAATCCGTTTTTCTCAAAAAAACTTTAATAATTGATTAATATAATTAGATTGAATATATTATTGATGATATCAGATAATTCAATTCATACATTTTTTGTATATAAACAGAGCACATAAAAGTACTAGAATTAGCCTAATTTAAGCTCGAATAAACGATACACTTTGCTTTTCTTACTCCAGGCACCGTTTCCATGCCCTTTTATACGATATATGTGCTTAAGGGTTACTGGGATCTGGGACCGTTGCTCTGCGACTTGTGGCTATCCGTTGACTATACCGTCTGCCTGGTCTCCCAGTATACCGTATTGCTGATCACCATCGATCGTTATTGTTCGGTGAAGATAGCTGCCAAATATCGCAGCTGGCGGACCCGGACACGTGTGATTTATATGGTCTCGATAACTTGGATAATACCAACGCTCTTGTTCTTCATCTCGATCTTTGGCTGGGAGCACTTTACGGGCAAGCGGGATCTGTTGCCCGGCCAGTGTGCCGTACAGTTCCTCAAGGATCCAGTGTTCAACACGTCCCTAATCATTAGCTACTACTGGACCACACTGATCGTGCTATTCGTGCTATATGCGGGCATCTATAAGACGGCCTACGATATGCAGAAGCGCAGTGAGGCCAAGCAGCGAAAGATGCAATCAATGGTGGCATTGAGTGCTGGGGCCATGTCCGGCATGGCCGGACATGCAGCTGGCATCGGTGTCATCGAGGAGAAGATACTGAAGACGAAGGTGCAGCTGTCTGGCGCACTTACCGAACTGGATGGCGGCAACAATGGCATCACAACAACTGTGAAGCGCCTGAGTGGTTCCGGGCAAGCCAATCCGCTGGCACAGTCCCCAGAAGTGGCCGCCATTGTCATGGAGAACATGACACCCGAACAGCGTCGGGCATCCGAGGCGAAAATTGAGGAGAATAAGCGGGCAGCAGCCGAGGCGGAGAAGAGCGAACGTTCCAGCAGTCCGGCCTTTGATTCGGACGAGGAGTCATCGGTGAATCAGACGCAGATGCTGCTCAGCCAGCAGAAGCTTACCAATCTGCGCAAGCGTTCGTCCATTGGCCTGGTTTTTGGTGCGCAGGCGGCGCTCCTTGCGACCCGCAGCAAAGGTAACTTGCAACAGAGCACGACCAACTCCAAGTCAATTGATGCCATGCACTCTATGGGCGCCCGGTCGCCGCAACTTCAATCAGACCACCACCAAACGAGCCTACAGCGGGCGCAGAGCAAAGAGGAGGTGGGCATTGGGCACTTTCAGGCACATACGCCGCTTGAGCGGCCCAAGCGCACCTCCTGCTCCACGCTCTCCCAGATAGCCGAGCATGAACGCCTAATTGATTTCCATCAAACCACCAACCCAACCACAAACAATGACCCGCTCTCACCCGTGGATCTGGCGCCGATTGAGGTGCCACGTGAACAGGTTCAACAGTGTTTGGTGCAAGCGATCCTGCCGCCGCCTGAAGCCTTCCAGTGCCCCACGCCCCTATCCGACTACTCGGACCGACCCTTTGGCAACAGCTCCGGCGGTAACAGCGAACTGGCCATGACCTACGATCTACTGACGAACAACTCGGAGCTGCGCTACATGGATGAGAGCTCTGCCATGCAGGCCACCAATTCGTTTGCCACCAATGACAGCGTCAGTTGCTCTCAGAGCGCTCGCTCCATGCGACCCACGCCCTCTGTTTCCTCGGCTCCGCGCAGTGCCATTCCACCACCGCCACCTGCACGCAAACAGCACCAAAGTCCCCCCACCAGCCAGAATCAAAATCAGAGTCAGAGTCAGAATCAGAGCCTGTCTCCCAGCCAGGAGCCGGTTGCAATTGAAAAACATCTTCTCGTCTCATACACAGGCATCGAGGATTTTGGTAAAATGCGGCGGGAGAGCTGCATTGAGGCCATCTGTCTGCTGGATGTGCCCGGTGGCAATGATAAAATGCAAGCGGATTGTCCGCCTCGCCGCGCCTCCAGTCCAATGGAGACAAGCAGCAAGGATGCTGTGCTCTATTCCCCAATGCCGCCACTACCACAGCAGCTGCCGGTGAAGTCGCAGCCAGCCGCTGTTAATGGTGCAACGCCAGCCAGTGCTACTGTACAGCTGGAGCGGATTGATGAGCGGGAAGCGTCCGATAGTAATACCAATAAGATGGCCTCCACATCGGGTGGCACCACCAGCAGCTCGGCGGGTCTGGCCGGCTGCAGCAGAAAGGATGCCAAAGATTTGGATGAGGGCGGCGGCAACGGTGGCAACGCCGGTGGCGTACCGCGACGGAGTTCCAGCAAGCGAGACTTCATGCACTCCATTGGCAAGCATTTCAAGAGCAAGAAGGCACTGCCGCTGGTCATGGGCATTGGTGGCAGCCGACAAAAATCCAAATCAGAGAATCGTGCACGCAAAGCGTTCCGCACCATCTCTTTTATTTTGGGATGCTTTGTCGCCTGCTGGACACCGTATCATGTGCTGGCCCTGGTCGAGGGCTTCTGCCGCAATCCGCCGTGCACCAACGAGCATTTGTATATGTTTTCGTATTTTCTCTGCTATGCCAACAGTCCAATGAATCCCTTCTGCTACGCTTTGGCCAATCAGCAATTCAAAAAGACGTTCATGCGCATCCTCAAGGGTGATCTGCACATGACCTAAGCTACTCCACAGTTGAGATGATTTGGGATGAGATGATTAGCCACAGGATTCGGTTTGGCATTGCATTTGATGGGCGGCACAGCATTCCCGAGAGCCCCGCGGAAAGTTGTGTCAACACTTTAATCCTATCTGGTAGGAACAGTGTAAATGCTCCGCCAAACTGTGCATCCCTTGGTTAACCAGTGAGAGACCGATTGAATTCAAAATTTAAGAGGTGTTCAAAATTAAAGATATATCAACAGCAACAGCAACAAAAATTGTAATTTAAGTAGCCAAAGGTGTGTGTTAGTTAGAATGGAATTAGAAGCTGTTAGGTCAGCAATATAATAATAGTATAATGAGGCAAATGTTTTAGACAATAAATAAATTAATGTTTATATTTAACATATACAATCTAACATATGAGATAAACCCTTTAATACACCGACGCATGTATACTAGGATATATTAGTATAGAGTCTATGCATCTACATAAATGTATACATAAAACTAATAATAATATTAATTATGGTAATCATAATAAAAATAATAATAACAGCAATAATAATAATAATAATAAAAATAATAATAACAGCAATAATAATAATAATAATAATATTGAATACAATGATATTAACTTAACCCTGATACATATGCATAACATATCCCAACTGAAGAATTTTTAATTATCATACAGGCATACAAGTAATATATATATACATATATATATATATGAACATATATTTATATATATATATGCATATATCAGAAATTGTGTGATTGCATACATTTACAGGCTGCTGTCATAATATTTAATAATATTATATCACTGTGTTATACAGTGACATTCATCCATAATTACACAATAAATTTTCAAACTGAATGTTCAACAATAAGTATTAACCATAACAATGATTGGTGTAAACAAAAATCTAACAAATATATACAAATTAAAAACCAAACACCAAAAACATAAAGTATATATGTATGTATGTGCATATTCGTATATATTTACGATATATCGGAATATATGATATCCATATACTATAAATGTCAATTTCTGTGCGCGCCACTTTCATTGGGAACGGGAACCGAAAATCCAATAACTTCAACTGCCCAAATGGGTAATATTGTGCTCTATACATATAATACATATATATATATACATATATATATATATGTATATATATATATATATATATAACAATAGTTATATTCTAAGTCTAAACCATATACATGCATACGTACATTGCATATACAAATATATGAATTTCGCGTCTATGCCAAGCTGCCTAAATCAGTTGACTTTAATACACATGTAGTACTTATAATTAACTGTTATCTGTTAACAATTTTGATTAAAGTCGCATTTTTGAAAAATACATATACATATATTTATATATGTATATTTTATCCTATGCCAAGTTGCCTCATTAAGTTGATTTCATTTAAAGTCCTTAAGATCTAACAGTTATTCGTTGAATTGTATTGTTTATAGCCTGATTAGTTAACTTAAGCATTTCGTTTTCTTTAGCACCTAAGTAAAGAGTGTTACAATAACTACAGCATTAAATAAATAAATCATTTATGTCAGAAAAACACAATAGCATCCTTGAAAGTGCTGCATCCTGCATCCAGCGTAAGAGTTTTTATGAAACGCGTCACGCTGAGTCGACGATTAGTTTCGAACTGCCTGCTCTGACGAGCAAGTCATTATATTATTGCAAATTCTTAAATCTAATAATATATATATATATGTATACATCTTTTTTCTTATCTAATGCTGCCGCTTGTGGCGACCTTTCCGACCTCTTTGCGCCTCCTCAGCTATCTCTGAAAATAGGCCCGCATCAACTGGCTACGTTTGAGAAGATCATTTGAGTCCGCTTATCTGCTTTTCGCAACTATATATATATATATATATATCAGAGTATGCATTTAATAATCATAGTTTTGCCTTATTAATAAATGCCGAGTATTAGGAAAAGATGTGAATTTTGTTATCATTATTATTAGCGCCATTTTGAGCAACTTTGGAAACAGCCAAAGTTGTTTAAAACAACAATAATTGATTATTTTTCTCGCTTTTGGTTAAATTAAAATGCTCCCCTTAAAAGTAAATGAAAAACATTTATAATTTAATTTTTATAAAGAATTACATTTAATATTTTCAATTTCAAATAGTTTGAAAACTTTAATAGGAGTAAAATTTAAAGTCTCAATAGGACCTGGTACAAATGAATACAATTATTTTGGCAATTATTGATTAAAGAAAAAAAAAAGAACAAGTACAAATCTTAGATTGTTTTTAAATGACCAACTACATTATTTAGTATATTTATTATTGATTAAGCAAGGCTTTTTATATTATTTTGTTTAAATTCTAAATTCGTCAGCCAGCCCTGGTAAGAATCAAAAATTTACGCGTTTTGTAACACTCAAAGAGTTTACATCAAAATTAAATTCAAGAAATTTTAAATGCATATGTCGCAACCACTCGTAGTTCGGAATCAAAATCCAAAGCGAGCAGTACTCAAACGCCAGCCCCTTGGAATCACATAGGAAAGTAGCCATACCAAAATTTAGCTGAAGCTCAAAGTACGCCCAAGCTTGCATTTGAATTAGTCTCACCTGTTGACCCCGCCTGTGGTTTAAGCAACAATGGATATTCTAATCCGAATTATCGGTCTGTTTCTGAGCTACCTTGCAATGTTAGCTAATAAGCTGATGGATTTGCTGCTTGCTCGCAAGATACCCAATTATCCACCAATTCGAGATCCCTTACTGACCAAATCGGTTATCGAACTGGTGACCGAATTGCGACGCGGTCAGGTAATATTTAAAAAAAACCAAATAAAATGCAATAAATTTGTATTCAAGCTATTCCACAAGCAGCTACAATCGGAGCAGTTGGTCAGCGCGTACATTGGACGGGTGCGCGACGTGAATCCATCGCTGAATGCGGTCATTGAGGAGCGATTCGAGGCGGCGCTGCACGAGGCGAAGCATGCCGATGAGTTCATGGCCAGGGCCACCACAGAGTTCGACCGCGTGGCGCTCTTCACACGTTATCCCCTGCTGGGCGTACCCTTCACGGTCAAAGAGTCATGCGGCGTGAAGGGTAAGCAGCAGGATTTTACTCCCTTTTTTTTTCACCAACAATTTGTAACGTTTTGCGTTTTGTTTTTTTTTTTTTTGCTTTTATTTTCCACCCCCTTCCATTTGTCGAGGCCTCTCCTTTCAGGTGGGCAGCCTTGTACGCAAGGGCATGAAGGCGCCGCAAGACGGTGACGTGGTGGAGCTGGTCCGTGCTGCCGGCGGTATTCCGCTGCTGGTGTCCGCAACGCCCGAGTTCTGTATGAGCGTCGAGACGAATACGGTGGCCAACGGACGCTGCCTGAACCCGTATGATCTGTCACGGTCGCCAGCTGGTTCCTCTGGCGGCGAGGGGTCATTGAATGGCTGTGGCGCCACGCCCTTTGGCATTGGTTCCGACATAGCCGGCTCCATTCGCCTGCCTGCCATGTTTTGCGGCGTCTTTGGGCACAAACCGACTGGGGGACTCACCTCGGTGAAGGGTCACTTTCCATACTCGCTGCTGGACGACAATTTTCGCAATTACCTGCAAATTGGACCAATCACACGCTTTGCACGCGACATGCCCCTGCTGCTGGAGATAATGGCCGGTGATAACAAGCACAAACTGAAAATGAACGAGCCGGTGCCGCTGAAGGACATTCAAGTAGGATTTTGATAGAAATATTTAACTAATATTTGCATTTCAAGTGCCACAACGGGCACATACGATATGTGTTTGGTAAACACTTGAGTACAAGCTGCTTCCCAGTGGACTTTACTCCTCTCTTGACTTGATCACACTTCCTTGAAAAAATAGTTGAGAATCTGTAAAAATCAAAACTAATAAGGAATTCTCGAGAGAATTAATACCCAATGTTTGCTAATTGATGTATTTATAAGTTTTGTATTTATAACTGCAATTGCAGATCCACTACGCCTTTGGCTTTTCTGGCCTGAATGGTCTGCTGCATCCATTCGTGGACACTGAGATCAAATTGTCCATTGTGCGTGCCATCAAATGCTTGGCCAAGGCAGGCATTCAGCCGAAACAGGTGAGTGGATTCAATTGGAGATTTATATATATATATATATAGCGAATATTTCAATCTATATCCGTACAGTTGGATCTTAATTTCCTGCGCAACTCCTTTGAGATAGCGCTGGTCGCCCTCATCGATCTGAAGGGGCTTCCCAGCATTATCACACAACAGGCGCATCGGGCACCGAATATGCGATCGCTGGTTATGGAGATGCTAAACAGCCTGATTGGCCACTCGATTTTCACCAAGGAGGCGCTCTTTATGGAGCTGATGCAGCGCGTAAATGGCCTTATGTGCCCCATTAAAATGGAACAGTATCGCCAGGAGCTCATACAGCTAAGAGCGCACCTGACTGTAAGGTATAGCAAGGAATTGGTCAGCAGTTTTAAATTAGATATTGCATTATATTTACAGGATTTACTTGGGGATCGCGGTGTCCTTTTTCTGCCCACCTTTCACACAAGCGCCCTGAGCTTTCACTCATCACTGCTGAATATCACGGGAATTGACAGCCTGCTGATGTTCAATGTGCTCGGCTTGCCGGCAACACACGTCACCATGGGCCTGAACCGGCGCGGGATGCCAATTGGCTTCCAGGTGATAGCGGCGCCATATCAGGACAAGCTCTGCCTGCAAATCGCTGCCGAACTGGACGGTGCTTTTAATGGCTGGGTGCCACCGGTGCCCCATCAGCTAACAGCATCAAACACACAGTAACCAATTATCACATTACCATAGACAAAAAAGAGTAAAGGTTACGGTTCAGTTCTTAAAGAAACATTCAAAAATTAAACGACAATTTGTGTGTTGAGTGTGTGTTTTTGTGTGTTATCGATAGCTCTTAGGCCTGCCCTCACACGACAAGTGTTGGTTAATCGTTGTCACGCCAGTGCTGTCTCATGAGAAAAATATTAAATTCTGGTGAATTCAGAAATATATTTGAATTTTAACAGATTCAGCAATAATAATTTCGTAGCTCCAATAGCTACATCAGATTTAAGTTTGTTGGTACGATATTGGCTCTTTTATATATATATATATGTTTATAAGTGCTGTCAGTGGTAATAATAATAATTACATAATATAAGAAAAATTACAATATTTTCTACCCTTTACCTATTGCCTGTAACTACAAACGTTGGCAACTCTGCACCAGACAGTCTCTGCAAAGCGCATGCAAATTTTTGGCCCGCTCTCTCGGTCTCTCGCTCTCTCTCTCTATCGTTTTTTCCCATATGTAAACAACATTTACGAAATTGCGTCTAGATTCATTCGCGCTGAATCATACATCAGTCCGTTGCCGGCTTTGAAGAAGGCGTGTTATGTGCGCTCATATCCGCTTTGATAATCACTTTTCATTTTCACAATGGAATTTTTAATTCGTTTGCTATTAATAATCGTCAAATTTACCACTCTGATACTTGAAGCTGTGCACAATGCATTTCGTGGCCCTCAACAACAACAGAAGCCAGAGTCCAGCTGCCTGCCAGCCATTAGCAATCGCCTGCTGACGCTTAGCGCTCAGGAGCTGCGCACGCAGCTGCGTTCCCGCCAGGTGAGAACTCAATCTTGGCCATTGATAAGAGCGAAACTGATTTCATCGTTGGCGAATTTCAATAGCTGACTGCCGTCGAGCTGGTGACAGTCTACATTGAGCGCATTAAAGCCGTCAATTCCCAACTGAACGCTGTGGTCGAGGATCGCTTCGAGGCGGCGCTCCTCGAGGCTGCTGCCGTTGATAAGCGCATCGCTGTTGCTGACGATGTAGAGCAGCTGTTTGAGAGGCAGCCATTGCTGGGTCTACCGGTCACCGTGAAGGAGTCCTGTGCCTTGGCCGGCATGTCCTTTGCCGTGGGCAGCTTGGCGCGATCCGAAATGCGTGCGGACTCGGATGGCGTTGTTGTTGGGCGCGTTCGCGCCGCTGGTGCCATACCCTTGTTGGTCTCTGCCACGCCCGAATATTGTTATTCAATCGATACGGATACACTGCTAAATGGACGTTGCCGGAATCCGTATGATCTCAAGCGCACGCCTGGCGGCAGTTCCGGCGGCGAGGCAAGTGGCAACAACTCATTTTTACATTTTTCAAAATTCCTCGAGAGTTTTTAAGAGTACATTTTTTGATAGGGCGCCTTGAATGGGGCTGGAGCCTCGCTGTTTGGCATTGGCTCGGACATTGCCGGCTCCATACGGATACCCAGCTTATTTTGTGGCGTCTTTGGCCACAAGCCCACTGGGGGCGTGGTCTCAGTGGCTGGCCACTTTCCCAATTCCGACGATGCAGACTTTGCGAACTATATGGTGATCGGCCCAATAACACGATTTGCCGTCGATCTCGCACTGCTCCTGGAGGTGATGGCCGGCGAGAATGCGTCCCAGCTGCATCTACGCGACCCACAGCCGCAGCTCGACCAGCTGAGGGTGTACTTCGCCATGGGCGTCGATGGACTCAACCGTCGAATGCATCAGACCCTTGACAGGGACATTAGGCGAAGAATGCGCGATGCTCTCTCGCATCTGGTGTCGATCGGGCTGAAAGTCAAACGGGTCCCGTTGCCAGCTGGCTTCAACAACTGCCTGGAGATAGCGATGAGCGGCATTGCCCGCATGCAGCACATGCCATATGCCCTGGGCGAGCCAACAAATGGCTCAGTCTGCGAAACACTTGTTCAAATAATGCGCAGCCTCCTCAAACTCTCCAAACACACAACCAACGCCCTGATCTTCGATTTAATGCGCCGTGCAAATGCCTTTATGCCCGGCAAGCGATTGGAATATTATCGGGAAGAGGCGCAAACGCTTGCTGCCGAGTTTACTGTGAGTACTTGGCACTTGGCGAAATCGATCAAAATCGATGTGTAACTAAATAACACATAGTCTTAAAGATTAAAGCTGTCTTGCAATTCTCAAGATCTTGTTTTAAGCAACTTATTTCAAATCTTCTTGAATCGCAGAAATCATGCGCTAAGCAGGAATTTCTTTATCTTGGCCATATATTAAGCACAAAATTCTTTATTTCCACTTTTAAAAATGTTCTAAAAATGTGAAATAACATTAACAGGCAGATTATTGTTTGTTTTTAATAGTTCGTTTTATTTATTTATTTATTTCTTTTTTTTCTAGTTTAGTTTAGTTTTTTTAATCTGTTCACGAAGGCGAAATTTTGAATCTTTTAGCAATTGCAGCAGATATATTGATTTATTATATTTATATTCATTTCAAAAGCGTTGAATTAATTATATCTCTCTTTGTCGCCTGCAGCAAATGCTTGGAGAGAATGGCGTCCTGATCTTCCCCACAATGCATGCGGCTGCCCCGCTGCACGGATGGTCAACGCTGCAGATGTGGGGCGTCGATTTTACACTGATTTTCAATGTGCTCGGAATGCCGGTAACTCATGTGCCCATGGGCCGCAATAGGCTTGGCTTGCCCATTGGTTTCTCGGTAATTGCGGCGCCATTTCAGGATCGCTTGTGCCTCCGTATTGCTGTTGAAATGGAGCGTGTCTTTGGCGGCTGGAAGCCACCAAATCCCATTAAGTTATCCAACTAATAAATCTATATTTCAAATTGTACACGAAAAGTATTTCGAAATAAAGGACATAATCAATGTGAATGAGAATTTGTATTTTATGTTTTTGAAAAGCATATTTCCAGTGAACTTTTATCATACATTTCTTAAACTGATTGCTCTTTCTATCATATCAATGCATATACATATTTTGAGACTTCGCTGCGTGCTGTGAATACGATAATAAAAGTTTAAAGTCAATTCTGATAAGGCATATAATTATATTTTAACTGATAGTATTAGCTTATGACTGTCCCCAGTCCCAAATTTGTATTTCCGTTATTATCACAAAGATCTATTTGCTTGACCATAACCGCATTTCAAATAGATACATTGGATATATTCAAATATAGAAGTGTAGACAATAGAATATCATTTGAGTTATATTCAATTGCAGTCCGTCAGAATCCAAAGAGAAGTTTAATATAAATCTGACGAATCTGCTGTGCTTAAATTATTATGAATACTCATGATAAATAGTAATGCATAGTTTTCTATAGTCCAGTTGTATATAAGTATTATCGGTCTAGGCAGCTTGTGGCGCAATTATTGCGCAGCACTCATTATGTCGAATTGTGAGTTGCTTAAATAGTAATGTGTAAGCGCGTTTTAAACAGCTGTTTTGTGAGCGTCCCTGCTCGATTGCTGCACTGTTATCGATTTATGTCCAACAACAGAACAATTACAGAGCTATTAAGTGACAACCCTTTTTTTTACCGCATTAAAGCATAATAAAAGTCGAGAGAATAAAGAAAATATATTAATTTTGTGCAGGTGTTTTAAAAATTACTCGCCCGAGGAGGCTACTTGAAGTGTAGCCTTCAGAAATTTAAGAAATAACAGTTAGGCGCAGAGTATTATTAATAATTTGAACTATTATTTTAATTATTAATATTGTTATTGTTCTACATCATTTGCAGAACTTCGCTATGTAAGTGATATTTACTATTATTTTATTTTTGTTTAACATGGAAAAAAAAATTGGCGCCAATAAACGACAGAGCTGCAAGAGACAATTATTCAGTATATTTTAGCACTAAAAATGCCACTAAACAGATGACTCTCGCTCTCTCGTCGTTTGCGCACCATCCACCCTGTATATGTGTCGTGTGTGTTTTCGGCTCGTTTGCTTAGCTTGTTCGTTTTTTTGATTCGGCGGTGCCTCGTTTGTTGTCATAACGCGAGAGACTTTCATTGTGAGCGGACGTGTCACTTGCGTATTGCGGTTAAAAATTGACAATATTGTTGAACAATACATATACCGCATAAAACATTGCATATTGCAGACTAGCATGGGAACTCAGACTCGGACATACTCGTAATTTCAAACGTGTCGCAATTGGATATTTAAATTAGAGGATTAATAAAATCTATCACATAACCTGATAAGCTGATCCCAAATTGTCTTCGCACAACTTACAACACTAATTAAATAAATGTGCGCGTGTTCAAAAATTTAAAAACAAACAACAAGTGTTAAATACAACTACTACTGCAACAACAGCAACAGTAACGGGAAGTGCTCGCGGTCGCTCAACAAGTGTTGCTTACAACAAGCACTGGTATTATCTAATAAACCAACTAAATACTTACATATATACATATATTTTTGAGACTTAGTCGAAAGTTAAAATAGAGAGATAATATACCAAATAGGCAGCATAAATATTCAATTTAAACTATTCTCGTGTCTGTCTCTGTGTGTGTGTGCTCAAGTCTCTGCATGTGTGTGTGTGAATCGAGCAACAGCAGCTACAACTACAACAGCAACAACAACAACAACAGCAGCAACAACAACAATACGGCAACGTCAACAACACGCAATTGCTGTGAGCGCGACGGAGATAGCAACAGCGTGAGTCATAAAAGTGAAATGAAAATGCGGATAAAGAGAGACACGCCGTGTCTTCTTTTTTTCATCCAAAACAACAACAACAACAATAACAACAGCAGCAGCAACAACAACAATCGCATTGCTGGTAAGTAGTGGCAAACAAAATCACAAATACATAGTTTATACATTAGCCTAGCAAAATCACTCACACAATTACATGTTGCGAAGAGAAGATTAAAGCGAAGCATTTTTTTTTTCTCTTGGAATGCCTGCTGTTTACTTTATAAAGTTTGCGCGCCCAAGCGCATCCCCTTGTGGGGCAATCGGGGGGGAGAAGAAGTAAAGGGGAAAGCGTCGTCAACGATTGTCTCTGCTTGTCTGCCAGAAGCAGAGGCAGAGGCGGAGAGTCGGTTTCTACTTACTTCATACGTGACTCACATTCGCGTGTCTTTCAGAAATAAAAGCAAACGAAAAACGAAGCTTTTTTTGTTGTTTCGTTGACTCTGAGTACAAAAAAAAAAAATAATAAATGTAAAGCAAAGCAGGTTTGTGCGACGGACTGGCAACGCTGGCAACGAAACCCGCTTTGAAACGACCTTTCGAGTACGAATTCGTCGGTACAGCAACAACAACAACAACAAGTAAAAGCAACAGCCTCAGCAACAACTTTAAAACTTGGCGAAGTTTCAGTACACACATGTACATATCTATGTATATATATATGTATGTGTGTGTGCAGTGCATTGGCATGCGATTTGACTTGTTTCTGAGCAACACTAGCAACAACAGAAACAACGACAGCATTTCCTGCCCGCGTTGCGAGAGAAAACTTGTTGGTTTTTGGCTTTTGAGGCTTTGAGGTCGCTCGTTGATAAGCGAGAACTTCCACTCTATATAGTTTTTGTTTTATTTGTTGTTGCGTTCATAGCATAAAAGCCGAGCACTACCAGCAACTTTTTATGCGCTGTGCCTGCGACTGATAAGGTTTCTTCTACACATGCAAATTTACATACATACACACATGCTTGCCATTCATTTGTATGATAGCGCTCTCTTTCGCGTACAGCAAGTGTGCCCTTTTTTTTATTTTTATTGTTTTTGTTGCTCTTGCGCTCGTAAAGCTTTGCATTGGGCCTCGCTTTGGTTTCGATTTCGCTTCGCCGCGATTCGTCTTTGCGTCTTTGCGTCTGCCTTGTGCGCTAATCAAGCTGCGTGCCGAAATAAATGTCTTACGTCAGTTTGTCAAACAGCAGCAGAGCGAATATTTGCGGTTGTTTTTTTCCATTTTGTTGTTGTTGTTTTTTTCATGAATTCATATGTGTGAATGTTTGAATGTATTCATGTGAGTCGGCGCGACAACTTTTAGGTTTTGGCTCATGCATATTGTGAACGCTGACGTCATTTCGAGCACAATCAGAACTAACATTTTGTCATTGCAGCAAATCACAAGGACTATCCCAACAACAAGCGCTCCAGGGATAATCTGGCATGTGACGAACAGCAGCCGCAGCTGACGGTGACGGCGGCGTCAACAACGGCAGCAACAATGAACGGTGCCACAAATGGCGGACGAACGCCGCCGCTCATGCGCAGCTGCTCAACTCCGGCGGTACATGGTGAGTGTAAATAACTATCATAAATATAATAAATATGAAATGATTAGCAATCACTTCGTATTCATTTCAGTTCAGTTCAGTTCCAACATCCCGTTATCTATTTTACTTTACGTTACGTTTATCTATCATCTGTCAAATCTCTGTTGTTGTTGTTGTTTTTGTTATCTGCATATTTGCATGTCCGCTGTTTGTGCTTTTCAATGCATTTCATTTCCTATCTCAGACTTTCGCTCTGGCTTGCTCTCTCCCTCCCTCTCTCTTTCTCCCCCCAGCTCTCTGTCTATCTGTCTTACACTCTTTCTTCTATATCGCTCTGTCTCCGTTGCACCCGTTGATAGTTGGCACGCTGTGTGAAGCTTTGCTTAACATTATAAACAAACAAATTGTGATTTTTTTTGTTGTACTTTTTGCTTTAGCACGTGCTGCGAGATAAACAGAATAAATGACATTCTGCTCTCGTTCTTGATTGTGTTTTATAATTTTGCACGTTATGAAATTCAACATATGCACACAAGCATCAAAACATGCACAACAATAATAATAACACATACATACATAATTGCATTCAAAAGTTGAAAACAACAACGCAAGCAAAAAAAAACATCAGCGAAAAAGTGTTCAATGTCGCAGCTTTTGGACGCTGCTGCTGTGTGTTGCTGCTTGGCGGTTGGTGGGGAGTGGGGAGTGGGGTGGGTGGGTTCGGCAATTGAGTTACAAATTATATATTACGTTGCGTTACGCTTCGAGTGTAAGCTTTGGAGAGATGTGTAAGCTTTATAAGCTCATCCCTAAATCTTGTTGATCTTGTTGTTGTTGCTGTTGTTGCTGGTGCTGTTATTGCTGCTGTCAGTTGGCAGACATGTGATCGCGTTGTGATGCAAATAGATTTCAATGTCGCGCTGTTTTTATGACAGTAGTGCTAAGATTTTCTTCCTTGACTCTTTCTCTCTCGCTCTCTTTTTTTCTGTCGCTTGTTGTGTTGTTCCTGCTGCTCGTATTGACAGCTTTTGGCGCTTACGCACAGTTTACAATCGCGATCACTGTTTGTCTTGCTGTTGTTGCTGTTGGCAATGCAATTTTGAATTCCTGTTTACGTCATCATCAAATTTGACTCATTGCGCAATTATTTAAGCATATTGTTGATTTCTGCGACTTAATTGCACTTATTTGATTTTACTGTTAAATTATGTGTTATTATCAGTTGGCTCAAATGGCGTAAATAGCCCCTCGTATATCATGACAAATCGCATTTATTTTGTTGGCCTTACCGCGTCGATGGTATGACTAATGCAATTGATTTCCGTGCCACACTGTGACCCACAAATGTAATTATACATACACACACACACACACACACGCACATATGTATTTATATACATATATTTAGGCCCAAAACATTGGGCCAGTTGTTGCCTTGGCTATCAATTAACACGCGAGCAACAGAAATAATCGATGAATTGGAAACGGGCAGCAGCAGCATAGTGCAACTGTATATAGGCAGGCCAGCAATAGATACAAATACAGATAGATACAGATACAGATACAGATGCATACATTAGATAGATACACAAATATAAACTGAACGTTTTGTGCTCCTCATTCATTGAAAGTGCTACGAACTCAACAAACGACGCAAAATGTTGTGAGATGGCAAACCACCACAAAAAAAAAGGGGGCAACCCCTTCCCCTGCCTCCCATTCCCTTCCCTACCGAACCACCCCACTTTGCCACCCTGTTTAGCCCGCAGCCGCCCACATACACACAAATATATACACACACACACACACACACTTACAGATACAGCAACTGCCAATGAAACTATACTGTGCGATTGCTAGGCATGACTCATGCAACAACAGCAACATCAACAAACGAAACGAAGGCGCAGCAGCAAAATAAACATCAAATTTGTTGTAGAAAATTTAGACGCTGTTGTAAACACAAAGATACATCCGCACACACAAACATGCAACACACAATAGATTGTGCTTGTTGTTGTTGTTGTTGATGATGATGATGATAATGACGATGATGATCATCGTTTTGTGGCAATTGCTCTATTGTTGCATGACATCGCAATTGGCAGACCCAGCCAAATAAAAAAAATAAAAAAAAAAACAGACGGATAGATAGAAAAGAGTCAGACAGAAAGAGAGATCTTTAAATCTTTTGTATACAGTCGCATTTTGTGGCCAGACCTAAAAACATATTTTATTTCATGGAACTGTGTATGTTTAGATTAGCACAGATTTCTAGTTTTCCAAATGTTTCCATTACCTCCAAAAATCATTAAACAATATTGGGGCATCATCTGAGACTGCCCTAAATTTTTTTTATTTTTTTTTTTTTTATATAAAGTTCTATTATAATTCTTCTCTTTTTTGTACTCTTTTTTTTTGTGGGATTTATCTGCCAGTTTTTAATTTTTTATTTCGTTTCATTTGAATTCTCAAGTAGTGCTTACCTTAAAAAACCCCCGGAATTATAATCGCAATTTATTTATTATTTATTCATGTATTCATAAATGCCATCATCATTTTGTTAATATTACAAGTTTTGTAAAAAAAAAAAAAGAAAAGAAATTTTATATAATTATTGGTGATGGACTCTTTTCAGATATTGAAACACATCCCGCCTCGCCAGTATTCCCGCATCTGCTGCTGGGCAATGGCCGCGATGCGAACAATCCGAGCAGCGTGGGCGCCAATTGTGTGCTGAATGTTACCTGCCAAAGTCCCAGCGCGAATCATCTGCAGGGCCTGAAGTATATGCAAATACCTGCCAGCGATACGCCCCATCAAAATATTAAGCAATATTTTCAGGAGGCATTCGATTTCATTGGTAAGTGTTCCACCTAATCTCGATAACTAGCCATTGACGTAGTTTACCATTTACATACATTTAAGCCATAATATATTTTGTTTTGCGCCTAGTCATCCATAGTTGGCTGATAAAACGTGACTTGCCATTGGATGCCTAAAGTGGGCCTTTGTAGCATGAGCTGTTTTTGTATATTAAGGTTTCTTTGCATAACGGTGTTTTTTTTTTTGCTCACTTGGAAAATTCGTTTTGCTTTGCTTTGTTTTTTTTTGTATATTTTATTTTAGTCTTCTCTTTGTTTTCATTTGTGTATACCCTGAATCCATTGAAATGAAATGTGTAAAATGAAGGAGGAAGTATTTGTCTGTCTATCTGTCTGTCTGTCCTTATGAATTTGACGAGCTCAGTTTGTTGGGTTAGATGTTTAAATTTTGAGACAAGGTTAGTTAAGGACTTGTGTTTAGGGTATCTGCTAGTCGAGCTCTCGCTTAATACTTGGCTGTCTTTTTTTTTCTGCCTCCACAAGCAGTTTCTGTTGTTGCTATTTTTCAAGGCATATTCAAAGAAGCTCGTATATTTAGTTAATTTTAAGTGTAATACTTATGCATATGTGTGTGTGTGTATATATATATATATATTTTTTTTATTTTTTTTGTGTATGGTCATAGTATCTATAGCCGTGGAATATTTTGCTGACGTCAATCGCATTTTTCCATTTTCATTTTCTCGCGGCAAAAGTTGTTCTCTACGCTTCTGTACATAATTAATTTTTATTTATTTCTGTATTAAGTTTTTGATTTTGTCCGTTTTTTTTTTTTTTTGTTGCTGTACACATTACACACATATTACTAGTTTTATAGCTCACCAAGTCGCGGCACGTGTCCGCAAGAGCTGAGCTGATTTTTCTGCTGTGTCTGTATTAAATTCATATTTGATTTGCCAACATTTACAAACGAATTTCAGACGAGTTTGATTGACTTTTTACGTAGAATAAACGATTTGTTTTTACTGATTACTAAAATAAACACAAAATTTTAATTGTTTTGCTAATAATAAAATACAATACGGCTCAGCTCTAACTTAAAAATATAGTAATTTTTTTTAAATTTATAAAATGTGGAATTTTTCTCGGTTGTGCAATTTGAAATATTATTAAATATTATTCAGCGAGTTTACCGCGTATTTAGCTGGGAACTCACATTTGTATCCATATTTAAATTATTACATTTTTCTTGGAAGTGCATTTATTAAGCTCCAATTTAATTTAATCTTTAATGGGATATTTGTATTTTTACCATGCCTTTTTTTTTGCCATTTTGTCTATTACCCAGTAGTCTGAGGCACAGTTGTGTGTGTAAATCTTTTGCAATGTTTATTGTCTGCCCCAAAGAGTTGAAACAGACCGGCAAAGTTGCTCGTGTCGAGCCCCGTCCTTTTCCAGCTCCTATGCTGCTTTCCACAACGTTCGGTGTCAAACCGACGTCATTGTTGCTATTGTTGTTGTTGTTGTTGTTGTTTTTGCTGTTGCGTGTTGGCGTTGGCAGACAGCATGGCGGCTGCGACAACGTTGCCATCGTCAGCAGCGTCATCGTTTGTCGTCGAAGTCGTCGTTGCGACTCGGCTTTGACTTCGCCAACAATTGCGACTGGGCTGCTCCTGTGTTTCGCTTTTGCATAAATAGGCGACGACACGTTGCCAGCCAGCTCGAGAGTTACACTTTCTTTTCTTTTCTCCTCTTTGATTTGATTTTATTTTTATGATAGCTGGCAGCGACAACCGCAGGCGTCCTTGTCTGATAAGGGTTGTCAATGCGTATTGCGCGTCTCTGCCTCCTGCCCCTTACTGCCTACCCCTGCCACTGGTTATGTGTTTATAATTTGGTGGCCGCCACTGTAGACTGAGTCGCATGACTCATCGCCGGCATCGCTAGCAGTGCAATGTGGAACACAGCCACACACACACACACACACAGCAGGGGCACACTCCTTGTAGCATTCAGCCAGCCGCATCGATTTTCTCGTCTTATTGTTGCTATTTATTGCGCTGTGCTGCCGCCAACAGCATTTCACCCACCCCCGCCAGCTGCCGTCGCTCATTGGCATATGTTCTATTTTTAAGCGCACGTCGTTCAGGACGACGGCTACGGCGATGACGAGACGGCGTCGTTGTTGTTGTTGTTGCCATCGTGTAGTTCCTGTTTATGAGTCATCGTCGGTGTCGCGTTATCCTTGTGCGTGGCCTCGCCAATGCCAAAATTGACGTCACGGCCAGCTGCCGCCGCCGTCGCTGCTGCTGCTGCCGCTGCTTCTGTTGCTTTCAGGTGCGTGCAGCAGCAACAGCAACAGCTGTTTTAGCTTGATCATCCTCCATAATCATTTGTCTTGAATGTGTCAGGAAGATATTAGCAGATCAACACCCACTCCCCCTCCACCCCCGCCTCCTATCCTCCTTCTGTTCATGTGTAAAACGTGTTCAAGTGTGTATTATTTTTGTGACTGTTAACTGCGCCATGCACTCTCTCAGCACTCTCTCTCACATCTTCCATCTCACACCAGATTCTCGCTCTCACCACCACCACCATTCACTCGCCTCACCCGCTCACTCACTCACTCAACTCAACTCAGTCTGTCTCGCTCTGTGTGTGCTGCCAAAACACATTACTGTTCAGGCACGAAAAAAAAGAAGAAAAAATACACACAGACACACACACAAATATATATAAATATATATCCATACATACTGTGCACGAGTGCTATGAGTCATGATTTTGCCACTGCCCGCCCGGCCCCCCTCTGCACCGTTGAGAGCCACCGCCACTGTCTGCCTGCGCCTGCCTTTTGCGCATTCGTTTTTTCGTTGTTGGCTCCGTCGTCACCTTATGCTTATTATTATTACTCTTATGATTGTCTGTCTGTATTTCTCTTATAGTACTTATGATTTCTCATTGTTGTCCGTTCATTCATCATAGTAATATAACAGCACATTGTGTATGTGTATATGTGTGTGTGTGTGTGTGTGCAAGTGAGAAGGGAGCAAGCACCGCTAAGTGAAGCTTGAAAGCTCTCTGTCTCATTAGGTGAGTGAATTGTCGTGTTGCTCATGTCTCATTATGCTTGGCCTGCCTGCCTGACTTGCTTTTGTCATTAACAATAGTTGAGCATAAATAGGTAAATGAGCTTAAGACTCGGCCACTTGGCCTAGAAAGCAATCAAGGCAACGGCAGGCAGTCGATAAACCAACCCAAACCAATCCAACCCAACCAATCAATTTGAAAGTAACGCCACCCTGTCTGATTAGACTGTACCTAAAGGTAGATATATAAAAACATACATACATCTGTGCATATATTTATATTTATGTGAGCACACAATATTATATAGATTAGGCATACATATTTGTGCAGTTAACTTATCAACGGTACTATCTGGCAGCCAACAGAGGCCTCTTTTCTTGGCGGCACTAACAGTTAAAAGTTAACAGTTGGCCGCAAAGTTGACGCACAGCTAAACAAACTCGAATCGGAGCCTTCCCACGCTGCCCCCCTCCCCCCGCCCCTTTCTGCTCCAACTCAAATGCTATCTATTTTATATTTTTTTGTTGTTGATAATAATGTATGTCTGAGTGTATATAGCAACCGGCAGAGAAGTTTTATCAGACTCGTCTGACGACCACCACCAAGTCGATTAGATAAAAAACTAAAAGGAACATAACCCAGTCAAGTTTACTTGCACCGAGTGCTTTAAACAATTTATATTGCGTTACGTTTCGTTAAGTTACGTTACGCTTTGCAAGTAATCCTGTGCCCAAACTATCCCGAGACTTATTGTTTTTTTGTTGATTTGGGTGACTAACCCGACGTTGACGACCGTCGGCCTCGAGGCGACATTTTTCGTCGGCCCCGTGCACATAATTTCAATATTCGTCAGCGTGCTATTTATAAAATGCAAAAAAATCGAGGAAAAAAAAACAAAAACAAAAAAAAGAAAAGAAAAGAAAACAGCAACAAGAAAACAAATCTCGGTGTGCAGGAATTTTGAAATTTCGGACGGATTGTTGTGCCGGGCGCACGAGAAATGCGCGGCGCAAGAAAATTATAAAAACACTTCATCATACATTGTACGATTACAAGGAACACACGCCCCCGCCCACGTCCACGTCCACGCCCATATCGGACGAGTTACTCAGAGCTATGGAGCTGCCCTCGCAATTCTTCAATTTGTTTACGAAAACTTTTCGCGTATTATGAATCACAATATCACGAGTTTAATTCCCATGCCGATGAGATATAAAAAAAACAAATATATAAATATATATATATATATGGCAGTATGTACATATTTACAAGACCCCTTTTGATAGATAAATATATACATATTTTTGATACCTCCATAAAAGTCCACACACAATCCTACAATGCAATCCTGATTAGAACGGCAAGCTTATTATTATGTGCGATTATGTGCTATCGCTGCGCACAGGGTATCTACAAGTCGGGCCACAGCAGTGTTCGAGTACAGACCTCTTTACCGAGTTGAAGGCAAAACATCAAAGTGCATGCAGCGATTTTGAAGTCGGACTTGAAGCCCCGCTTTGTTTCCGTATGACTCGTCGTCGTCATCATTTGTCAAGTTGAAGGTCAAGCTCGAGGCTCAGAGCGCTGAGCGCCGTATGATTCATGATTCAATGATTCAATGATTCCCAACAATGGCGCAGCGGCGACGGCAGCATCCTGTGCAACAGCACCTGCTTAGTTGCTAACGGACTTTGAGCGGCTTGAGCTGCTCTGAGTTCTGAGTTCTGAGTAAGCGCAAACAAATGATAAAAACAACAGTGACTCGAAAGTAATTAAATATTTTAAAACAAACATCATACTACTACTTGTTGCCTTGCCTGCTGCTGCCCCACACACAACATGCACAACATACCCACGTTTGCGATATCATGTTGCCGGCTATTACTGTTTCGGGCCATGAGTCAGACGTCGGGAGGAGTTCGCTCTGTTGCAAGGTAACCAGCGGTGTAATCACTCTGACCCTTTGCCTTGCTCTCTTAATCATCATCGGCAAAAGTGAGAATGATTTCACAAAGAGAACAAAGTCACTGCTCTGTCTGTCTATCTGACTGTCTCTCTGTCTGTCTGTCTGTCCGTCTGCTTGTCTGTCGGTTGGCCCAGTTCCCTGCCAATGACGCACCCGAGGCCTAAACAAGGCGATCGACCAACCAGCGACGCCACCGTCACAGACAGCTGCTGTTGTTGCACTTAATCATCGGCAATCGGCGCATGGTCGCACGGTCGCACGGCTTTGGCTACCCAAAGTTGGCATTACGCATCATCACATTTGCGGCCCCGAAAATGGAGTCACGCCGCCCTATGAGTTGGTGGCAGGGAATGTGTTTTACTAATAGACACGACAATTCCCCAAAAACATTCCGAATGACACTCATCGCTGGACTATGCGGCAAGCGTTTAGTCATAAGTGTCGCACCGTAATTGATGATTAGTAAGTAATTCCCCCCCGCCGACACCAATGGGACACATGGGCGGACACATTGCATATGCGACAGACATTCATATT
This sequence comes from Drosophila anomalipes, assembly GCA_035041615.1. Taxonomy (NCBI): domain Eukaryota; kingdom Metazoa; phylum Arthropoda; class Insecta; order Diptera; family Drosophilidae; genus Drosophila; species Drosophila anomalipes. Next base: position 8,389,249 of record JAWNKZ010000064.1, on the reverse strand, counting down.
ACACATTCAGCGCATCGAGCATACATTTGAATTTGTTGCCAACTAAGCGCCAATTACCAATTACCAACTAAACGTGTTTCCCAACCATCCGTCGTCCGTTAACCAAATGTTTTTTTTCCCCACTTCAAGCCAAGTTTGAGTCAGGTTTCCGTTTTAAGCCATATGATGCATGTGCTTGTGAGGATGTCAAATACCTAGAACGTTGTCTAGAATGGCTTTTAAGCTCATCTTATTTTAATAACATTTTTTTAAACTCTTTTTTCAATTTATCGTTAATTAGTCGATAAATTATTATTATCCTATTGACATTGATCATGTCAAATTGATGAAAATATAATCAATTTATAGTTAAACAAAGCACCTGGCTGTGATTGGCAAAATATATATTTTATTGTACTCCACCGTCAGCTGATTTAATAGTTTCGGTTTTCTCCCATTCGTATTATCCTTATCCCCAAATGATTAATTTTTACAACAACTTGGATATAATTTATGAGTTGGCTACAAATGATCTCACTATATTTAGCGGTCGCTTGAAAAAAATCAAGTGGTTCTGCAAGTTTTCTGCTTTTTCGCATGTCTTTCTCTCACTTGGTAAATCTTTTGCCTAGGCCAAGAGTTGGTGATGGTGGGAGGAGGAGGAGGAGGGAGTATATGGTGTGTGTGGGGAGTTTAACATCGTTGGCCCACTGTCTGTGGGTAATGCCTGATGAGAATGAGTCAGAAACGCGACAGGCGCGTTTACCGCGCTTCTTTTTTTTTTTTTTAACTGTCTGAGCGACGGGGTCATTAACTAAGGAGGATTTATGAGTGCCATGAGCACGGTGACCAGTTGTCTGCTGACGACAAAGATACACAGACAGACACAATATATACCCACATAGATATATACATATATGTATGTATATGTATATATTTGTATTTTTAGGTATGTTTGTGTCATTCACACTCTGATGAGAGTGGTTATTTTTGGCCGCCAGCCTAGAACAGAGTGTGGCGAAGTCGACCGATTTAAGCATTTAAAAACGGAAACTGACGCACTTTCTTAATAGGTGGTGTGGAATTTTTTTTATTTCCACAGCGGCCGCTCGCTAATTGGAATGCTTCTTAATAGTCAATAATTTCTCGTAGTCATATTATATAGCATAGAGAATCTTTCACAAGTGCAAACAATATTCAACATTTGAGAAAGATTTAATTGCAGAAAGATCTATTTAAAAAGATGCACGAATGTATTATGGAGTAGGTCGTAAGTGAAATGATTTCTTTTTGAAGATTCCAAAGGATTTTAATAAATTCGATATTACAAAATCATTTAGATTGTAATTTTTACAAGCAAAAACGAAATTTTTGAAATGACGATCGCAATTTGTGCATTACGCTGATTATTAATTTAGGTGTTATGGATTTTCCACATTTCGTAATTGCCAAATCAATGTTTGTTTTAACTGGCTGACCGCCTTTATGGCTATCAGTTTAATACTGATAAGCGATAACTAACTTGATTTGAATTTGCCTCGATTTGAAAGCACTTGAAACATATTTTGAAGCACATACAATACTGTTGCAGTGGTATTGGAGATGTCGTGTTTTCTTATCACCACTCATTCATTGATAAATGAAACCTGTGTGTGTGTGTGTGTGTGAGTGTCTTTTTGTGTGTACGTTTTCTGCTGTTCTTTCGCTAGGCCACTCGAACTTTCTGAACGTTATTGACTTGGATTTACACGTGTGTGTAAAGCTTATCACTGATAACAGCACGTCAACAGTTGCTTATTTTTATGGGGTGGAGAAGGTGGAAGAAGAGGTGGGGAGTGGCGCCCGCCTGGCGAAGTGTCCGCTGGCAGTAACAGATGACTAATCGTAATTGACTGACTACAAGGCTCAGTACGCTGCTTATCAATCGCGTTGTTTGGAAATCAGACGTGTGTTGACTTATTTCATGTCATATATGCATATCTACATACATGTATAAAAGTATATGGAGATGAGTAATCATTGATTAGAAACTGCAAGGCGCTCAACCCCCAAGCTCGACCTTTTCCGCTATGATTAGATAGCCACAGGCACACAAAAAAAGAAAACATCATAAAAAAAAGCAGCAACAGCGAGAAAACCAATAAAAAAAAGGGAGCTGCGTATGCTGCGTGCTTTTGCTTGCTGCTGTTGCTTATCTTGCCCAAAAAATAACAACGTAAATTATGAGTTAATATGTGTGCGCGCGTGTGTATGTGTGTGTGTATAAATATTCTCGAACGCTGTGTGTTTGTCAATAAAGCGCTTTAGGAAGCATGACTCATCCATTGCACAGCAAATTCAAACAGTACACACACACAGACGCACACACGCGCGCGCATTGGCCGAGAGCAATATACCAATACAGCGGCAATTATCGACAGCAGAATAAGCGAGCGCCAATATCAGCAGCGACAGCAACAGCAACATCATCAAAGCTTAAAAGGCCCGGGGCAAAAAAGTTTCTCCCAAACTAACTGTGTGTGCTCAACGCAATCGAGAGAGTAAGAGCGAGAGAGAGAGTGAGAGCAGAGCGCATCGCGTAGGTTGACGCGACGGACGAACGGACAGACAGACGGACACACAGCAATCATTTTGTGTTGTCGATGAATTTTCAAAGTTGCTTTTGAATTTTAATTCTTTTTATATGGCATACTCTGCAAAAGCAAACAAGAGTTTATCGGCTGAATGCTACTTCAAATAAAGTCTTGCGATTCTTGACAGCCTCTGAAAATCTCACATTCAAAGTAGAGAAAATCTCTCATTTCATAGCAGTGATACTCAATTTGCTAGAATTTCCAAGAGAAGTATTACAAATTATGACATGAAATCCTAACAAAACAAATATTCTCATTTGTTAGTTTTACGTTGAAATTTGTTGAGTTACTAAGCATCTCCTAGCGGAGATAAAAGTTATTGTTTCTTTAGAAAAAAATCTAGTCACTGCATTTGTCATGAAGCTTGTTTTCTTGGATTATTGCAGATGCTGAAAACACAAACAAACAAAGTTAAATACACAAAAACACACACTCATTTCTCTCGAAAACAGAGCATTGCGCAGTCGTTCGAAACGAATGGAAATATTTATATTTGTGCTTTCAATTGGCGCATCTGATTGTCGTTTATTTATGCAAATCAGCATTCCAGCATCAAAACTTAGCTGATAAGCAATTAATTGCAATACAAAATGACTAATTTTTCGACCATCTTCTGTATCTTTTCAGAGGATGCACGAAAAACTGGTTCACGCGTCCTGTTGCACTGTCATGCGGGCATCTCGCGCAGTGCCACAATCGCGATTGCGTACGTGATGCGATACAAATCGCTGTCACTGCTGGAGGCGTACAAGCTGGTGAAAGTGGCCCGGCCGATCATCTCGCCAAATCTGAACTTTATGGGCCAGCTGCTGGAGCTGGAGCAGGGACTGCGCAAGAGTGGCATTCTGGCGCCGCAGCCACCCGCCTCACTGCCACCAGCCGCCAGCTGCAGCAGCAGCAGCAGTAGCAGCAACATTCAACCGATTGCGTTAGCCCCAACAACAACAATAACAACAACTAGTCAAGAAGAGCTTGTGGAACAGCCCGAACTGGAGGCAGCCGCGGAGGCGGGACAACAGCGTGTACTGTCACGCAAATCCAAATCGGATAGCGAGGCCATGGACGAGGATGTGTATGACTATGATGATGTGGACAGCGGCGCTAGCAGCAATTGCTCCTCACGTCTCACCTCACCGCCCATTACGCCGGATGAGACGCCCTGCACATCGGCATCGTCGGCAGCAGCAGCGGCGGCGCCGGCCACCGAATTGGATTCGCCGTGCTCGAACAGCAGCAGCGGAATCTACTCCGTATCGACGTCGTTTTGTGCGTCTAATCGCAACAGCAACAGCAGCAACAGTAGCAACAGCAGCAGCAGCAGCTATGCGGCAACTGCATCATCAGTTGAGGCGCCACCAACACCGGCACTGCTGTCGCCAACGAGGCCGCTGGCGCTATTCAAGCGCAACTCGCCCGCCAAACTGAGGCTCAATCTGGAGTCCATCTATACGGCAGACATACCAAAATCCATATCCTGCATATCCATACACAATGCCACACCGGCGACGCCCAGCTGTGAGGCGAGCGATGCCATCGATGGCAACAGCAACAATCTGGTGATGGTATCCACGTCGAGTGATTGATTCGCAACACGGAGGCGTCTCCGGCAACGCCGACGACGAAGACGCAGACGCCGCCGCCCCTTAGCTGTGAATGTAAAATAGAAATGTATGTGTGATGCATACTTGGTTTTTATATGCATACACAGAGATCGGGATTGGCAAGCAAAACAAAGGAGCAGTCACTGCAATCAGTCACTGAGCGTGTATATTTTGTACCTAACAAAAACCAACAACAACAACAGAAACAACAGCAACAAAAACAACAAAGCGATATGTGCTTAGTATCAAATTGGGGTCAACCATGGAATATATAGTCTAATTTGTAATTGTAAATCTTTTGTTATGTATTTAAGATCCCTGAGATGAACACAAAAGAGAAACAATGAAAAAGCAAACAATGAAAGAGAAAACATTAAAACTAGAACTATAAGCGAAAAGTATCCACTTGTAATGTGCTGCTATTATATATTGTTTAAAAACCTCGTAATTTTTAATTTAGTATAATTTATGTTTAAGCAATTCTTAACTATACACATAGTAAACAAACAAAATAATCATATGCATATATATATATATATATATATATATATATATACAATTACAATGACATTTTTGAATCGCACTGCAAATGTTTCTGCTACCTTGCCACAGAATGAACCAAACCACACCACTAAAACAACCACCCCAAGTCCATATCTTAATTAGAAAGAAGCATACAATCTGCTATTATCGAAACTGTTCTAAGTTTTATTCAACTACTGTTCCCAGCCACACACATACACCTACACACACACACACACACCCACACCCGCAGACACACTCAGTCACACTTTACAATCTATAATTGCAACATATTGTTTGGTTTTGTGTTTGTGTTTTACTAGTTTTAGTTATTTATAAACAGCTGTGAGAAGACAGCGAAAGCGAGAGAGATGGATAGAGAGAGAGAGAGAGAGAGAGAGTTGAATGCAATCTGATTCATTTGGTTTAGTTCTTAAGAATTCTAAGTTAAGGCTCTACACCCAAAAAGTGTAACACGTGCGTCAAGTAATTAGAAAACATAAAAGTAACCAAAATATCAATCCGACTTTCATTTCAATTTGGCGCCATTTCAGAATTGTTGCACACTGCCCCTAAACAATTCCAACACTCATCGGCCATGTAGCCCTGTCTATGAACCGTATCAGCCCTGGCAACCAGAAAAAAATACTCGTATTCGTTCCGAGCGCTCATTTGACTTGTGTTTAGAATTAAACTTTGTCGAAATAACTGTTAGTTTAATTTCATAAAAATAATTAATTTGACGACTGAAGCACAGTACCGTTACGTTGTGCATAACATAAAAAACTTATTGCTGCTTTGATTTGTTAGGTATGTAATTTGCGCTGCTCTGCTATAGAAATTTACCGTTTTTTCGCTGACACTGCAAAAACTTTGACAACTCAAAGCGGAGCTCCGATTACAAAATGTCCGAATTATCCTGGGACAGTGGGGAATACTCACAATCCTCGTACAAGCAAAGCTTTAATTCCTACGAACGTGACGAATATGCCCGTGGACGTCGAAGCGGCGATAATCGCGAAAGCTACGGCAACAAGCGTCGCAATAGTTATTATGATTACGATGCCAGCTCTGGGAAGAGTACAGCGTACGCCTTCATTGAGTCGCTTAAGATTCCGAGCCAAATGGTTGGGCGCATTATTGGTCGCGGGGGCTCGAATATAATGCGCATTCAGAACGATTATACCGTTCACATCAATGTTGATAAGGTCGAGCTGCTTGTCACAGTCTCCGGCAACTTTAGAAAAAACGTTAGCGATGCTATCAACGAGCTGCGCAAGCAAATCAACAGCGATGGCGGCGGTGGCGGCCGAGAGAGATCATATGGCGGCGATGCTGGAGGAGGCTATAGTCGCTCTAGCAAAGACAATAATCGATATGGAGCAGCTGGCGGTGGTGGCGGTGGCACTGGCGTTTCCAGCTATGATTTTACACCGCCGCCACCGATGGAAATTCCAGAATGTGGCGATCTGACCGGCATTATCGATTGGGAGGCGCTGAACAAAGCCTCGGTAAGTGCAAGGGGTATATTAGAACTTTGTCGTGAAGCTTGTAACAACCCCATAAAGATCAGTATCTCTAGCCGAGTCTAAACTAGTTCCTTAGTTTTGCAACCTTCTTTGTGAAACTTGGCTTGTAAACGTCCTTTTGCTGCAGATGTGCATATATCGGATTAGATCATTATATAATATAGCCTGCATTGTTACGATCGGTCGAGAGATGAGTTTCTTATGGACTCTTTTGTTTACCAAGTTATGCAAACCAACCTTGCCCAAAAAGTCATCGACATCGCACTATTATATCATATAGCTTCCATAGGAACAGGTCGACAAATCAGTTCTTGTATGAGAAACTTTGTTGTTTACCAAAATATCCGAGCCAAACTCCTACTATATCATATATCTTTTATGGGCACAGTCGGTCGGTTTTTCCTAATTTATAGTCGAAAGATTGTCAGCTGTCTGCAAGGGTATTTCATCTTCGGCTTGCCTGAGTTAGTCACTAATTTTTGTTTTTAATTTGGTTTTAGAGTGTTCTAAGATTAAAAAGTATTAAATTCGGCTAGCAATAAAAATATATTTTGAGGCAGAATTGAAATTTGAAATTTATTTAATTTATGTGGCAACTTGTTATTTGAGATTCTGGAATTATTTATTCAATCTATTGCCAGGAAAAAGCACAAGTCGAACGCTGGGCCAAATGCCCACCATTGACGAAGAACTTCTACAAGGAGTGGCCCGAGGTGGCCCAATTGTCGGATGCAGAAGTGGCACGCATTCGCAGCAATAACAACAACATCAGCGTTGCGCACGTGTTCGAGGCGAAGGAGGGAGAAACTTTGCCAGCAATTCCGAATCCGGTGTGGAGTTTCGAGCAGTGCTTTGACGAGTATCCCGATCTGCTGGCCGAAGTACAGAAGCAGGGTTTCGCGAAGCCCTCGCCCATCCAGTCGCAGGCCTGGCCCATTCTGCTCAAGGGCCACGACATGATTGGCATTGCCCAGACCGGCACCGGTAAAACGCTGGCCTTCCTGCTGCCCGGCATGATACACACCGAGTACCAGAGCACGCCACGCGGCACACGCGGTGGTGCCAACGTCTTAGTCCTGGCGCCCACCCGCGAACTGGCTCTCCAGATCGAAATGGAGGTGAAGAAGTATTCTTTTCGCAATATGAAAGCGTGAGTTAAATAATTGTAAATTATTCTATTTCAATTTTTATACATGATTTTCCAAGTAGATTGCTTTTCCAAAAATTCCACAAGGATTAAGTATATCTTTATCTCTTCTGTTTTTAAAAAAGTCTGCCAGCAATTAAATAATTAAATCTACCTTTTTTTTTGCAGTGTTTGCGTCTATGGCGGCGGCAGTCGTCAAATGCAAATTTCCGAAGTGGAACGCGGCGCAGAGATTATAATCTGTACACCGGGTCGCCTAAACGATCTGGTGCAGGCGGGCGTTATCAATGTGTCGACAATTACGTATCTGGTGCTGGACGAGGCGGATCGCATGCTCGACATGGGCTTCGAGCCGCAGATACGCAAGGTTCTGCTCGACATTCGCCCGGACAGGCAGACAATTATGACGTCGGCCACCTGGCCGCCGGGTGTGCGTCGACTTGCCCAGAGCTACATGAAGAATCCCATACAGGTGTGCGTGGGCTCTTTGGACTTGGCGGCCACCCACTCTGTGCAGCAGGTGATCGAACTGCTGGACAATGAAAGGGACAAGTTCGCAGCGCTCAAATCATTTGTGAAGAACATGTCCAAATCGGACAAAATTATTGTATTCTGCGGCCGCAAGGCACGCGCCGATGATCTATCCAGCGATCTAACCCTGGACGGATTCGACACGCAATGCATTCACGGCAATCGTGAGCAGAGCGATCGGGAGCAGGCCATTGCCGATATTAAATCGGGCATAGTACGGATTCTGATTGCCACAGATGTGGCCTCACGTGGTCTGGACATTGAGGACATAACGTGAGTCCAACTTGATTGCATTGATTGATTATGATTGATTGTATCACTAATCCTGCTGCCCTTTTGCCTAGGCATGTCATCAACTATGATTTTCCGCGCAACATTGAGGAGTATGTGCATCGAGTGGGTCGCACGGGCCGAGCTGGACGCCGGGGCACCTCCATTAGCTTCATTACACGCGAAGACTGGGCTATGGCCAAGGAGCTGATTACGATTCTGGAAGAGGCCGACCAGGAAGTGCCCGAGCAGCTGCGGCGCATGTCCGAACGCTTTGCGGCCATGAAGGAACGTCGCGCTGCTGAAGGCAGCGGCGGTGGCGGAAGTGGACGAGGCTTTGGTGGTGGAGGTCGCGGGGGCGGACGTCGTGATCGTTATTAAACCATTTAACAAACTTTGTATTCTGCCATGAAGGACATGAACAATTTAGTTGTAATCCAAAAAGGACAACGCACTGAAGCGCTTGAATTTATAGTTTACGCAGAAGCTATCATGATTTTGCTGATAGTTCAATGGAGGATCATTTTCAATGTGAAATCCAAAATTTATTAATTTGATTATTTAATTAAAACTTAATTAATTCGCAAGCCCTGCGTATTTTTGTAATAACTCCAGTTTGCGCTTTCGCAGCAGCGCCTCCTGCACATCCTGTTGCGTGGGCACCGGCACATGGGCAGTGAAACGTGGCGCCAGCAGTCCCAGTGGATCGTTTTCGGCGGCACGCGTCTTGGCATCCTCTGCAGCCTCCCTTGCTGGCCCCGAGAGCGGATAGATTTCGTCGTCGTCCTCCTCGTCGTCAATGATGCGGCCATCGCGAGCCATTTTCTCACGCCATTCTTGCACCGCCTTTTGCAGCGCGACGCGCTCAATCTTCTCCTCTAGAGGTATGAGGACGCCGTCCTCGTCATCGCGATAGCCATAGTAGGCAGCGTCCACGTCTTTCATTAGTTCGGCGCGTGTTTTGCGCGGCGGCGGTGGTGGCTCCTGTTCGAATAGTTCGCGCACGCCCGGCAAATCCTTGGCAGCTCCAAAGTATTTGTAGCCACGATTGCCGGGCACCTCACGTCCCTCGGCATCGAACATTTTGGGACCATAGCGGCGATAGTGTGGCCCGCCCAGCGACGATATCTGATTTTCCCAGTGCCGTTTCTCGCGGAGCAACTTGTTGATCTCATCGTTCAGGTCACGTATGCGGAATTCACCCAAACCGGCTGCAAAGCATACAGTTTTTTTTATATGAAGCATATTAAGTTGATGTCAGTTTTACTTACCGTTTTGAATTTGTGCTACTTTCTTGGATATTTCACGAATTATCTCCAGGCGAAACTTCTCGCACTTGGGCAGGTCGTGGCACTCAGAAGCCAGGTAAGGCCGGCGTTCCTTTTCCCCGGATTCGACTTCTTTGGCGGCTCGCCAGCGCGCCAACGTTGTCCTTCGTGCAAAGAGAGGCAAACAATTAAGAATCTAATTATATCATTTATAAATCACACTTACATTGCCTTCTCCGCATTTCTCGCCTAAAAGTAATCATTTGTTGTATATTTCATTTACAATTGAACAATTTAAACGTTTACTTACCATTTTTAGTTATTGTTTATTTTCCTGTTTGTGGTGGCTAACCGATAAGTTTGTCTCATGCTGCAAATTGCCATTCACAATGGTAAAATACTAACAATCATCTCAGTTATTCGATATTTGACAACGATAGCTTTAATTCTGCTAAATAACAGCTGGTACTGGTTATTGCTCCGATTTCGCGTGTGGAGCCAGCAGCTGTTAATTTAATTTGAAGGTCTTAATTTGCCTGTCGGAACATGTTTATACTATGAAAACCTGGCTTGTTTCAATTTTGCAAGCAATCTAATTTTATTATTATTTTTGCATAATAAATTGATTGATTTTGAATGCAACAAAAACATAAAATGAACATGCTGAAAGAACGAAATGAATGACACTCGTCTTGTTCGTTCATTTCAATGAGTCGTTCAATTGAACTCGTTCCGATACAACTCGACTGCTGTTTCGCCTACGCCATTTATTTGCAAGGAGAAAATTAACAAAAAAAACAGCATAAATAATGTTGGCGCTTATCAACAGAATCCTGGATTGGTTCAAGGGTATCTTCTGGAAAGAAGAAATGGAACTGACGCTAGTCGGACTGCAGTTCTCAGGCAAGACGACGTTCGTCAATGTTATTGCAGTAAGTATTTATTGCAAACAATGAGTGGAAATGGGCGGTGACTGTTCCAAGCGGGGGGAGAGCTTGCCGCAGTCTATGACAATGCAATCGGGAGAGAAAAAAAAAGAACAAACCTAAACTAAACGAAATGACAAATGAATCGCCGTTTTTTTCCATTTGCCATTGTTTTTGACGTCACGCAGTTATCGAAATTCACTTTTCTCTGTTCATTTTCAATGCGTTAATTGTTGGACGGCACGTTAACTTCTTTCAGCACTAATTTTTATTGACTTTCGTTAATCAATAAATTTCGGACAAAACACAAACACATATTTGCATAAATGACGCCATTATCAGCAACAACATCAACGAAGTTGTATATATATATGCGTGTGTGTGTGTGTGTGTGTGTGCCTGGCCATCTCGTATTCACTGATAAGTCGCGTTCCAGACTTTAAATCGGGATTCGAAGATGCAAAAAAATATGCTGTCCAAAATGTTGCCTGCAACTAAACAGAATGTTTATCTTGAAACCAGCTGCCACATATATATATATAGATATATAGTATCAGGCGTAAAAATAAGCTGGTATTTAACGCCTTTGTTCAGCTCACATTAAAATATTGATTACCAGTTGATGTATTTGTTTTATCAATTTCCTAAGAACACCATTTTTTTTTAACAAAAGTGTTGATTCACTTTTGATTTTCTACTTAAATTACCATCGTACAGCAAAGAAACTGGTTTTCCTCAAATTTCAAATCATAATAAAATGTGAACAGTTTTTCACCGATCTTTCACGCTTTTGTGGGAACTGTTCTAAAAAGCAAATATATTAAACTATTAAGAAACTATTTATCATGGGCTTCGCATTGATCTCAGTTCTTAAACAAGCACATCTCAAGTATTTAATCTCATATCTTTTTCAATTTGCAGTCCGGCCAGTTCGCTGAGGATATGATACCCACAGTTGGTTTCAACATGCGCAAAATCACTAATGGCAATGTGACCATTAAGGTTTGGGACATTGGCGGCCAGCCACGCTTCCGTTCCATGTGGGAGCGTTACTGCCGCGGCGTCAATGCAATTGTGTAAGCCATTCTCTCAGTAAGCTCACTTTCACCTCTCTACTCACATTACATGTATTTTGATATTTCAGTTATATGGTGGATGCCGCCGATTTGGACAAACTGGAAGCGTCGCGGAATGAGTTGCACTCGCTGCTTGATAAACCGCAACTGAATGGCATTCCAGTGCTCGTTCTGGGCAACAAACGTGATCTTCCCGGTGCGCTCGATGAGACCGGGCTCATTGAGCGAATGTGAGTTGGCTATATCATATACATATATATATATATCTATGAAGTCATATCTTAATTACACCCTCTATCAATTTGCAGGAACCTGTCGAGCATACAGGATCGGGAAATCTGTTGTTATAGTATTTCGTGTAAGGAAAAGGACAACATTGACATAACGCTGCAATGGTTAATTCAACATTCGAAAAGCCAAAGTCGTTAGATTATAGCCGACTAACATTCACACAGACACACACACACACACATAAGCACACACACACACACACACACACTCTCACATACACAAATTTATGCAGTCGCATACACACTGAACAACTATCTTAACTTGCAGTATATTAATTTGGACTAGGCTGTTAATTAATGTATGAGAATAATTCAAAGAGCAAAACTTTTGCAATGGCTCGATCTGTTTGTTGTATGAAATGTGTGTTTGTATGAAATGTCATATAGGTGCAGTCTATCGAACTCGTGAGGGGGGGGGGATTGCTCCTCGCTAGGACCAAAGCACTCGAATTTGTTGCAGTTCACAAAACAGACAAATACTGATTAAGAATGCCAACTGGTTCTGTCTAAATTTATTGGTACGATATACAAATACACAAATAAACACACACAATCTTTTTAACTATATAAATACATTTACACAGCGATTAATTCGCATAGTATTTTGCAATATGTGCTTTCAGCTCATGCAGCCGTTGAATTTGGTGTCTCGTAATTGATTTGTTGCTTCGATGAACAAATAGTTAGGCTTATGTTTAGTGTTTATTATTGGTGTGATTATAAAAATATTAATTTTGTATCATTTTTATATAGAAATATACATACAAATAGAAACTATGATTTACATTTGTAATTAATGTGCAAATATTTATTTATAAATTACATTTTTGCTTAGCGAAAATTTTACAAAAAACACGTTTAAAACTATATATATTTGCATACATATATTTATATTACACAAATACGTGCAAACGAAATGAATTAATGGAATGTTTCAATGCTTAAGGGCCATTGCTAAAAGTATAATTATAAAACTATAACGAATTACAATTTAATACCATTGTGAGATACATGCATAAGCCGATTGTTCTGTTTCTGAATCAGTCAATTTTGTAAGCGTTGTTAATTCTTTTGCTTTACGAACAATATTCAAGCGCCGGCACGCTTCTTGTATAACTTCTTTTCCACACACAATTAAAACATACCTATGTACTATAATTTATATTGTAATAACCAAATCAGTTTATAAACTACAATGTCTAACTGACAAAGGGGAAGCCCACAAGCGAGCAAAGCCTAAAAACTAATAAAGACTATTATGAAAACAAAACGACAGCTGAAAAATGGATCTCATCAAAACGATGAAAGTCCCATATTATTTTCGATAACAAATATGTGTTTTCAAAAAGCCTAAAAGTATACAATTTATAACAGAAAGCATGAAGAGAAAGTCCTGATGGAGGAGCACTTCGCTCTGCATATAATTCTGTTCTTAGAAATTTCTTTTCTTATATAGCATTATCATTTTATCCCATAGGGGTCACAAGTGAATTGCCTAGTCTCTATATATCTGTATACAAACTTCACAGATTATATGACCTTTCCAGTGTATATTTTTCATTTCAGTGAATAGCATGAAGTAGAAGTTACTATTTGCAGCTGACTTGCTTGGCAAGTATTTTGTGTGAAGCGACAAGGTTCTTAATGAAAACCGCTGCTTCTTTGCTCCTGCATTGTAATTGGTTCATGTGGTCGATACATACACACATAAATTTATGAAAGATGATCGATGGTCATGAGCCTGTTTGATAATAATGCAATAATAACTTAAGAGCCAAGTGAATGTCTAGAACATAAGCAAATAGAGGACACAATAAACAAACACTTCATCAATCCAATTCAGTTTTTTTTTGTTCGAAGCTGTTGTTTAGGGGAGGGGTGGGGAAAAGTGCCGACGAAATTTAATTATTCCTTTTAGGCTAGCATGTGCACGCACCATTTTAGGTTTCTGTATTGGCTAAATGGCTTTGAAGTAATAAAATCGAGGTATAATTTTAGGGGCAACGAGGCCATGCCAAAATTGCTCTAATAATATACTTTCAGATTTTATAATTTACAACCCCAAGGACCAACTCTAAGTCGAAAACAGAAAGTCCTCGTTTGTCCAAAATGTACAATGTCGATTTTGATGTGCCTTGGCCAGTTGAAAGCCCTGGTCAAAGCAAATTGTTCTACACAGGAGTCGGCAGGATAAACAAGAATAAGATACATATATTTCTAATGAGCAATTTCCTGTTTTATTCCATTTTCTTTTCACATCAGCTGTTGCGAAGACTTTTATATTAAAATATAGTATATTTATATTTACAAAATTAGCTATAATTCAGCCAAATCCTTTTCGAAGGGCATGGTGCCTTAGTATCATAGGGCCGATTCTATCAAACTACAGCCAAGGATTATTTTGTTATCTAAGAACCTTTTCGCTTGAGCTAAAACATAAGTAGTTTATCTGTATTTCTGTCTATAAAATTATTTAACCAAAAACTTGAGTTAATCAATATTAATATTAATTGAACTTACGATAAGATGGGTTATTCCATACTTTAGCCAAAAGCTTGGGAAGTCTCTAATACAGAATCGGTAGCTCGTACTTTACTTAAAATAACTTTAAGCATATCAAAGAGATTATCAGTTAAGCACTTGGTAATCTGTTTAACATATATAAAAATAATAATGTAATAAAAAATAATATTTACCTTAAATTATGATTATCGTATTGAAAATTAATCTTAGTTTTTTTTGGAAGAAACTAAAAGCACTATGGATATGTCCCTATTGACTGAGCTGATAATGCTATTCACGAATTTATTAAAGTAAATGGTGTTTTGAGATGTTTCCGTTAATGCATTATTTACTTGAGTCAGCTACGAATGATAAATTCAGATGTAAAACAATTTAGATTATTATGAAATAGGGTGAAACTTAACTTGAAACTGTATATTTTAGAAGGACCTAGAAAGAGAATTTGAATTAATACTTCTTTTTTTTATTACATCAGGTTTATTAATCTCAATTTAAATGCATTATACACACAGTTTTCATTGTGCAGGTAAATACCTATATTGATTTTGTGGTGATAAGAACATGCACAATGCTGTCAAACCCATGAATCACGGACAAGTGACAACGTACTTGTTAGCCTGGGGCCTAGGCCAAAAGGGACTGATCAGCTATTCCGCACGTATATCAGAAATAATTTATAGTCGCATTTGAGGCGCTGCACAAGACTGGTAGTTGGCCACCCAGAGCATCGGAGCAGACAACAATTGATCGATGCTTCAAATGCGAACGAATATGAACGCATAAATACTGCTAACTGGCGGCCGGCCACGCCGTCCAAACCAGAGCCCTTTGTGCAGCAGGCTAATTAGGAATTCTGTTCGCAGTGCAAGTCAGTGGCAGCGTTCCAGGAAAACGTGTCAAGTGCTTGGCCCCGACTCTGCATTGACTCTAACTCCGAGTCTGGCTCTGATCAGCACGAGCCGTGTGACTCATGAGCGAATATTCTCATGCCTGGCTATGGTTTCCTGCTTCCTTTGGGCCCGGACTGCGTGCGCAGCGCAACAAGTTCGCTGCCTAAGTCTTTTGTCCGCGCCTAATAATTCAAATTGAGTTAATTACACTTTTAAATGCTGGAAATTAACATTGCGCCGATAAGCATCTGGGCTTGCGATGCCACAAGCCACAAGCCATAACAAAGCTGGCCATAACTTGGGCAAATCCGTCGAAACGACGTGCTCGTGCTTGAACTCGCGACAAGCTCATAAATTTTCATAAACATAACAAAAACATAACACAACTGAAACATTACGCAAAAAACTAACAAACTAACAAACTAAATTTCAATTATGTTTTGTCTGACTACAACTACAACGCAGTTGTAAATAAAAATAAGCCAAAATTGTTTTCTGGTTAATTTGTTGTTGCTTTTTCTTAGCAAACTTGTGCTGATTATATAATGACATTAAAAACATGACCAAAAAAACTTGGCAAACAACATTTAAATATTTGCAGGCCAACCGATAAACACAACGGGAACGAGATGATTTGTATGCCATCGACATCGCCTTTAGCCGCCAGGCACCAAACAGCCAGCCAGCCAACCAGTCAACCAGCCAGCCAGCCAGCCGCGTGACTCCTTTGATGAAAAGCCGTCAAAAGCTTAAAGATGGGGCGGGGTGTTGACCATAAATATGCGCAGACATAAACGCGATATATAATATATTAATTAGCCAATGTCTATTGGATTTCATATGCCTGTCAGCGAATGAAACGTTCTCCATGATAACAATATGCAATAGAATTTAGATAATCGCCAATGGAAGCTAGATCGATTTTATCTATCCAAAAATCTGAATTAAAATTCGTAAATTGATAAAGCATTTAATTTGAATACATTAAAAACCAACTCAGCCAATTTCTAAAATCCAGTCGTTTATGTAAATAAACTTCTGATATTAATTTTGATAATTTAATTTAATCAATAATGATTTTTTGTTTAAATTTAACACAATAGTATTTGTTTCAAAAAATCCAAAATATATATTACTTTAAAATTATTGAGGGCAAGTCATTTCTATGTTTACACAATATTTACGTATACTTTTCGATTATAAAAAACGATTAGGAGTCACAGGTTGAATGAAGGAAGAGAATGATCGCTGTAGGACAACTTGAAATTATGCTTAAATATATATTTAATTGAAGGCACAGTGTCCCACAATGCAAAAGGCCCACCAAAAGTGTGTCTGCCCAACATGCTGTGCCACCTGAAAAGTTCCTGGAATTGCAGCACTCAAAACAAAAACCCAAAAGTAAAACTCTGCCTGAAACAATAAGCCAAACATCAACTGCAGCAGCAGGCATAAAGTTCAAACCTTAACAAGATGAACAAAAGCCTGGAGCCTGGCTTGGACTCCGACTATGACTCTGAGTCTGTCTCTACCTCCGTGTCTGTGCCGCAGTCGGAGTCGCGTACTTGGCAGACTCGTGGGCAACAATTTTCATGTTTTATTTTATTTTTTTTTGCTGTTTTTTTTTTTTTTTTTTTTGGCTTAAAGTTGGCTGTCAGTAGCAAATATCGCTACAACAACAATAAGGAAAACAACCAACTGACAACGACGAGTTGGACTTGGCCTGACAACAAGGCAAATGCAAATAAGTTTGTCTCTCTTTGGGATTTTCTGCTGAATTGAACAAAGTTGCCATTCTTCCCTTCTCGTCGGGTGGAGTCCACCCGCCTATGTGGCTTGTTTACCACCTTCAGCTTCCAGAGGGTCTCTCCCTCTCTCTCTCTCTGTCTCTCTCTCTCTCGCTCGTTATGTGTTCCAATCGGAGTTCGTCTGCCTGGTGATTTATCGGCATTTATCGCCTGCGCCATTTACCTTTGGCTTTGCTTTATTGCAGCCAGCTGCCAGCTGCAGGACTAGGCCATAGGTGAACCATAATTCACGCAGCAAACCAAACCAAACAACAGCAACAACAGCAACAACAGCAACAACAACAACAACAACAGCAGCTCAATCCGAATCGCAATCCCCATTCCAATCGCTGGCTTGGCTGCACTAATAAAGTTCTCAGGTGTGAAGATGCTGCTGCAAGTTGTTCAGCTCTCTCTCTCTCTCTCTTTCTCTATCTCTGTCTCTGTCTCTCTTTCTCTCTCTGGCTGGCAACGCTCGCTTTAATTGATGACAACATCTTGGAATTTTTGTTGGTATTTTTTCGCTCAAGTCTTGTCTTGTCGCCTTATTTCACACTCGCATTCCCAAGCAGTGGCTGCTAGCCAAGGGCAACCAGCTGGACTTGGAGCTGAAGTTGGAGCTGACGTTGGACTTGGAGCTGGGGCCCAATGAAATCTCTGGCTGTGTGCGCTAAAATCTGTTAAATAATGAAACATTTGCACGATACTGGAATCGTATCGCGAGCTCGGAGAGAAACAGAGAGCCTGGCCCATAGCCAATCCTCGCAATCCTCGCAAATCCGCCAGTTGGCTTTGCTGGTGCAACATATCGTACAAGATTTCCGGGAATTGAAAACTGCTAAAAATCGTGTTTGATTTTATACTTTTTGCTGTGTGTCTTTTTGTTGTTGCTGTTGTTGTTTGCTGTGTGTGTGTGTGTCTCTTTTGGGTCCCTCGTCCACTGTTTGCTGCATGCAACAGTAGAAGCTTGTCGAGTGGTAACTGTGGCAGTGATACCTGTAGCATCTACGATATGCGTCGGGGTTCAACATGCAATCGCAACAAACGAAAGCAGCTTGTTAACTAATTAAAACCGAAATATATGCAAATCAATGGTCACTGATACGAGGAAACAGAGACCACAGCCAAACAACAACAACAACAGAGCACCACAACAACCAACAACAGTACCACATAGTAGCTCATGGCCATCGCTACCGTTTGCTGTCTCTTGCTACATGGCAATTAAGAGAGTTGGATCGAGTGGATTGAATTGGATTGGATCGGCTGCCATAATGCGACAAAACTAAATAGCACAAAGCGCATTGTGCAAAAATTAATTGCAACATTTTGGTGGTCCACCCAATCGCAAATGACGAGAGGCTGGAGCCCACCGCAGTTCGAGTCAATGCAATCAATTCAAATGGATTTCACTCGAAGCATCGGGCTACCGATTTACGACAATGCCTTCCAGAGCAGCTACTGCTCTGAGTATTTGTTTTTATTATTTTTTTTTTTTTTTGCCTTTTCGAGCGTTTTTATTGGGTTCATTGTTGAGAGTATGGAGGCATCCCCTCAGGGCAGCAGCAGGGCTCCACTGGCGAGGGCGGCTGACCGTCGTACGTCTTTTGCAGCCAAGGTGCGGGACATATGTAAAACAAGCCATGAACAACCGCAGACGCAGACGCAGACCCAGAGCCAAGCCAAAGGCAGGCAGTCAGGCAAAAAGGATTCGGAAGTGAAATTTATTTTGCATATCGCCGCTTGACAATGCCCCCAGTCGCATTGTCTCTCGTCTCCGCTCCCAAGGCTAAGGGGCAACAGCAAGTGCTCGTGCTCCTGGGAAACTTTTGCGCGTCGCATTTATCAAGGGGCAGTCAATTTGGCCACAGAACTACGGATTCGATTGTCACTGGGAAATTATCCAATTTTGTGCTTTCGCATTCAATTGCCCGCTGTCAATTTACAAGGCAGATTCGCCACAGCCGACGAGTAGCTGTCATCGTGATGAATGCAATGGCCAGCCAGACTGTGGCCGGCCGACTGTGTGGTCGTTTGGCTAGGGGTTGTGCGGCTAGGCCGGTTGGGAGGTGTATATTGGGTTAGCTTACTTTTGCCTGCATGCCAGGCCTGCGTAGGGCAATAAAAATCATAATCGCCATCGGCTGATCAGGCGCGATCCCTTAGTCGAAACCCTAAATCGAACTCTTACCCTTACAGTGTTTACCCGACAATTGCTTCCGGAGATGTGTGCCAAGTCAAGCCATAAATGCCGCCGTTATTCATAACCTTCAATGAGGTATTGCAGGTTCGTCATTAAGTGTGTAACGCATTGCAGCAGACTGGCTGTCAGTCGGTATTTATATTCCTATGAAAGCTAGACTATAATTGGACAAATATACATTTGTATGAAAGTCTGTTTATTTTGAATTTGTCGAACCAATTTATATGTGGGCAACAAATCGACAACATCTAATTAAACACACTGCATTAAATCTAGTTCTTGTGTGAACGACTTTTCTGATTTTAACAAGATAACTCAACCATGTATATATATATCATTTAATCTACTAGTTTGGGAAAAGAGGATTCAATATGGGTTCACTGAATTTTATGGTCATAGAAAGAGTTCGTCAATTTAAAATAATATTTATTAAAACTGAGATTCGGTTCTGGAAGGGTATGTCAACTACGGCGTGATAAAGATAGCGGTTCTTTTATGTTTTTTTTTGTTTTTTGTGGTTTGTATTTTTATTAATTGCATCAAGATCAACTGCAGCAGCGAACGCCGCCAGCGCCAAACTTGTGAAAATATGATAAAACAAAATAAAAATTTCGCTAATGAGTATTTACCTTTTGGACAGCAGAAGCGGGCATGGTGTGGCGCACAGGCATTGTGGGTACGGGTATGGGGCGTATGCTTAATGCTAGATTAGTATCGCAAGCAAAAAAAAATAAAAATAAAATAAAAAGAATACCAGTTTCATGTGCGCTGAACTTAACGGCTGATCGCTCATAAAATTAATCAAGCTGCTTTAGGCTACTTTAAACGGTGCAGCGTTACCAAGTTTGCAACATTTTACATTTCGTTTTTTTTTTTTTTTAAATGGCTGTTATTATTTTCACATACTTTGGTGGGATTTCCTTTCCTTAACAAATTGCTTTTGTTATCGATGTTGCAGAATTGCAGAGTTGAATGCACTCAACCCACCATGCCCATAACATATATAAGCTCCGGCTCACGTACACGACCGGGCGGGCGGTCGAGCGATCGATCGACTTATCCCATTCCTCAGGTCCCTGACGACGCGACGTGCAATTTGTTACATTATAAAATATAATAAATTTGTTGTTGTTGCTGTTGTCAAATGCATTTGGCCATAAATATATGTATATGTATATGTATATGTATATGTACATATGTGTATGCTGGGGACGCCTGATGGACTAGCGATTGCATTCGCCAGCATTTGCATAAGTTCATCGGCGAAATGTCAATTTTAATTGAATTTCTATTGTACACGGCCAGGATCTTGACGAACATATTCGATTTATGTCTGTCTGTCTGCCGCTTAATGGTAATAAACATGTCAGCCGCAAACCAAAGCAACTAATTTGAGCGCTAGTTCAATATGCTGGCTGCTTGTTACCTTTTTTTTCTCTGCTTGCTGTTTGCTGGCTGCTGCTGCTGCTGGCTGCTGCTGCTGCTGCTGTTGGCCATCTGAGAAAACCTGCTTGGGCCACAACAGATCTTGTCTTGGATGCAGCACTGTTGTTGATGCTGCACTGTACTGCAGAAGCTGACGTTGCTGCACCAATCCCAGGCGCTAGCTTAATGCCATAATTTATGCGCAGAACTCGCTTTAGCTTTGTGTTGGCTCCGCCTTTTGGCCAATCAGCGGCGACTTGGCTTTCAGCTTGTCTATTTGCCGACACCAACTGCGTTGGTATGCGTTTGTTTCTCTACACGAGAGATTGCGCGACTGTCTTCTTAATGGTGTGAAAAGATCTTTTAATACTCTTACATCAGTTCATATTAGTAGACATTGCATGAGTCATGTTTAAAGCTGCCAGGATACTTGTGGTTATAGAACACAAATCAATAAGTCAGGAAACCAATCTCAACACAATTAATTAGTTTAATTTCATAGATTGCAACTTGCGTGATTAATAAGAGATTGTTAAAAAAAGATAAGCTGCAATTATGTTGAAATGACTATATTGCTTATAGGACTAATTCAGATAGAATATTTTAAATCCAATCAGCTGCATTATATGTATATCTGTATACTTTAAAATCCAATCAATTTGATAGTTTTTCACTTCAATTAATGTATTTTTCCTTTTTGTTATTTTTTATTCAACTGCTTTGTGATCTCGCTGTTGTAGTTATTGTTGGTGGCACGTTGCGGAAACATGAATTACAAATTTCAGTTCCAATTGGGCTCGCACGGAATTGCACCTGCTGCTGGCCAGTGTTGTTGGGCCTGCGGCTATTGCATAAGCGTTGCTGATGAAGCAATAAAAATGCAGCGCGTGCCAAGTGGACGAGAAGCCGCCAAAAAAAAAAATGGTGCAAGGTGCAAGACGCATTCATGCTGCAGTGCCACAAATGTAGCGCCTCCATTCAGCCAGCTACACGTACCACAGCACACAAATGTAATTAAATGCCACAGCCAATGAACCCAAACAACCACAAAAACTACCCAACCAGCTTACGAATATTGACTGTGTCCAGATTTCATCCTAAGCCCTATTCGGGTCAGCAGATTAATGCATTTCTCGTTTTGCGGAATGGTTTTCGGTAGAGGGGAGTGAAAGCGAATGAATGAGATTCCCGAATTGTGGTTCGCCTTGATTTGTATAGCGATTTAACGCCTGATTGGCTAATGGGCTGAGCGGCTTTCAAGTGGTTGCAATTGTTAAATTTGTTTTTTTTCTTTTCTGCGTTTGTCAATTGCCAATTGATCTTTTCAGCAATTGATCCGCTTTTCGCATTTCGCATTTCGCACTGCGTGCGAAAATTACAAAAAATAAACGAGATTTTAAAAACTCTTCGATTAATGCGCATACATAAATTTAAATGAGTTTCCAATGCGAAACGCGGCGGCTATTTTGTTGTCGATTGGCATCTAAATGTTATATTAATTGTAAGCCATTATGCACCGAGTAGACATAAGATATTTGCTTCCAACTGTGCCTGCTTGCAACTGATAGCTGCTTGTTATTGCTAGGTGGGCGCATAAATCTGTTGGCTTAATTGCAGCTTACAGCTTACAGCCAGGCTTGCAGCTGAATAGCAGTTCAACGAAATTGATTTCAAATACAAAGTTTATGAGGCGCCGTAAAAAATCGCATCAAATCGAAATCAAATGCAGGCAAATCCAGTTTCTGAGCCACTGCACGTGTAAATAAATAGCTAACGGACAGAAAAAAATAGTCAACCCTTTGACCGTTGTCCCTTTTATCTGAGCTGCCCAAAGAGCTGACCCCCGAAAAGGGTTCGCTCCTCGCCTAGCGCCATATTTATAAACTAATCCCAGTCAATAAAACACAAATCCCGCACTGGGAAGAAAAAAAGAAGCTCAGCTTTATTTACTTTTCAATTGCGTTACGGCGTTGTCTTGAGTGGGCGGGCGGGTGGAGTGGATGGAGGGGGCGAGGGCATTTCTGGCATATCTGCAAACTGTAGCTAAATAAATAAGAATTGTGCCAGTTGAGCTGTGCGACAACTACAACGACAACGATAACTACGACGACGACGACGACGTCAAGTTTTATGTTTGTTTATCGCCAAACTGAAAGCTGGACACTCGCAGCTGGACAGCAGCCGGATAGCCGGACGTTGACTGGATGGTTGACTCTGGCCAAAGCACAAAAAGGACAAGGAAAGTTTGGTAAGACTCACCCACATGCTTAGTGCAAAGTGGGTTGCTTCACAATTTGCTTGCTTTGGTGGGATTTATGCGTTTGACTTTGGCTATTTATTTTGTTGAGCTATTTCATTGATTTGGCAATTTTCTGTGCATTCAGCCATGTAATTGAGTTGGCAATTTCATTTTTTTTTTTGTTTTTTTTTTTTTTTTGGTAAGGGGTACTCTTTTCTTTTTGTGGCACATCAAAAGTTGAAGTAGCTCTCACAGCGCAGCAATCAACTGTAGCTAGTTAAAGATAGCTATGACCTAGGCAGAAGATGCATATCGCGTGAGAGACAACGCATGCTGGCTAAGCAAAGTTTTTATGGCTCATAACTTGTCTAATTAAGGGCATTGTCAAGAACTCCTGACAATAGCAACTTCAGTTGCAATTGGCAGATTTCTGCTGCGACTTGCATGTCGCCAGTGTTCAGTCGTCTATTTAATTGTCATGTTGTTACATTCAGAATGACAGCGTTTTGGCGGATGAAATGCGACAGTGGCACGTAAGACGATAATTATGCACTTGGCAACATTGTATTTCAGTACCCAGCAACATGTTGATCAAATGCTAAACTATAGCAACATTGAGGCTAGCTAAATATTGCGTACTGAGTATTGTAAATGAGTGTGGGCCCAATTCTGACACAAAGTGGAATAATTACATGTTCTGATGACAAGAGCTGCTAGCTTTTTTTTTTTCACGCGCTCGCCGCTCACATTATGAGGAGTAGACGGGGAGCAGTCGCCCGAAGGAATGCTGCACGAATGCACTGAAGGAATGACCAAAAAAAAAAAAAAAAAAGGAAAAAAAAAAGAATAGTTGGCAGCGACTGGCAATTGCATTTTTGGTTACATTTCGCTCACGTTTTTGGGCCGCAATTAAAAACGAACGAAAAATGAATAAGACCTGGCCAGGAGAAACAGCCTACGAAGCGGAGGCGCAAAAGGCCGCGTTTAGCCAACTATGAAGATTTAGATAAGCGCCTCATTTTGCTAGCCCGCTGGCCGGGCCCTGGTCAGTGGCTGCATTTGGGTTCTTTTTGTTTTTTTTTTTTTTTTTTGTTTTCTGTGGCCACGTTTTCCATTTCATTTCGTTGGTTGTGTACCCCTCTGCGTGTATGGGCTTTGGGTAACTATTTGGCTAAATTGTCGCTCAGACCTTGAGTGTCCTACACTTGCATTTAAATTACACGAGATACATTCGTTTTTTTGTATCTTTTTTATTTCGTATTTTACGAGGGTGTAAAATAAATGCGGTTGCAGCGCAAGTTGCCTCCAAATTTATTTGTCATAATGTAATTTTAAATGTTTGCCGTTTGCTTATGCTAATGACTTTTTGTGGCCGGTTGTCTTACATTTAAATTATACACAAATATCATTTGTTGCCGAGTCAGAGAATAGGCAGAAAACAGCGCATTTCGTACAAATTGTAAGCCACCCAATCAAAACAAATCGGCACCCACCGCACAGACACGCAGGCGGCGATGGCGATGATTGGGCGGGGAGGGGGGCTTGTGGTGCTAGTGGTGCTAGTGGTGGTGATGCACAGTGGGCCAGTCGTCGTTGTTGGCAATCATCGCCAGCTGTAATGATTGCGAACACAATCTTGCCTTGTTGATCTGCTGCAGCCTGGCGGAGGCAACTCAAGACACAGTCCCATCGGCCGCGATGCGAGCGCACGCCGCAAAAACTTTTCCGCAGAATTTCCCTCAGTTTTCTATTGCCGCCGACGCGGCTGTGTCTGTGTGTGTGTGTGTGTGTGTGTGTGTGTGTGTATTATTGTGGTCATGACTTGGGCGACTGCATAGAATTTCAACAATAATCGCAGTGAGCACAGCTAGGCTAACAAACCAGCAAACAAGGCGAAAACAACACAGAAACAACAGCAGCAACATTCACAATAACAGCAATAGCAACAGCAACAGCAACAGCAACAGCAAAAACAACAACAACAAAAGCAGCTGGTATCATCATAATCATAATGCGCATAAGCCGCGTGGCAAGGCTAAAAGGTGGGCTAAGGGGCGTGACGGGTAGGAGGCGGCATCGGGAATTCATTCCAACGAATTCGCAATTCTGCGAAATCAAATTGCACAAATATTTCTCTTATGCAATGCAGCAGCGGGGAAAGTGAGAGGAGAGCGAGTTGAGGGCGCACTGTTGTTTCGATCCCCCAGTTGCCATTGCCAGATGTGGCCCCAACTAAGTAACTAAGTGAAGCTCCTCAACTCAGCAAAGAGGCAACAGAGACTGCAGTTGCAAGCCACAGTTGAGGTTGCCCCGCTGCCATTGTGGTGGTGGCCATTGTGGGACATAGACACACAGACACCACAGATGGTCATCACCAAGGCGCTTTTTCACGTTTACACGTCGCCGGCAATTACGAAAAGCCATCATATAATTTATTAATAATGATAAAATGAAAAAAAATCATATCCGCCCCCGGGTGGACTCGAACCACCAACCTTTCGGTTAACAGCCGAACGCGCTAACCAATTGCGCCACGGAGGCAGTTAGTCACCCATTGACAATATATGGAACATAATGCCCGTTACTAAGTTCCATAAGACGGAATTATTTATATTATCTACAAATATTAATAGCTTATTAATAACTTATATACTATATAGAATATCAGCAGTGATTTTTATTCTTCTAATCACTTTACTTTATCACCGCAACTGAGGTGTTAGTTTATTAATTGATAACTAGAACACTTTGAATTCAGCATTTCTATAATTTAAAAAATAAAATAAATTAAGAAATATAGTTATCAAAAAGATCGATCCTGCCAGGAGTCGAACCTGGAATCTTCTGATCCGTAGTCAGACGCGTTATCCATTGCGCCACAGGACCGGTTGTAAGCCTTGCTCTTTATGGGCACACATGTAATACAAACAAATTAATAGTTCTATAAATAAACACGTTTTTACATTATAATCTTTTTCTTGTGCCTTGCGTGTGTCCAAATAAATTTGCATATCATTATAATATTAGAATTGAACTAAAAGAATATTCCGGTTTTTGTAGACTATCCGCACTTTTTATTTATTTTTCCTTGTGATATCTGTATGCTGTTTATATTTCGGATTATTATAAAATTATGTTGTTGAACATTATTGTGTGGTTTAATTATTAAAGTTTATATTTTTAAAAATACATACTATATGTTTAATGTTTCTATTTGATTACCAAAATGATATTATTGAGAACAGTTCGTTCGTTTATTATTGAATTATGTATATGGAATCAGTTTGCTGAATCGTGTAAACTTTGTTAGCGTCTCGCAGTCTCCTGTGAACGTGATAAGCTCAAAATCAACCGCATCGTCATCATCTTCGTCGTCGTTATGGTGGCAGCGACCGCCACTGCTGCTGCTGCTGCTGCTGCTGCTGCTGCTGCTGCTAAGCCAGAGAGCCCAATCGGCATGGCCAAGTTAAGTCAAGTCGAGTCGTCGCTGCATTGGAATTACAGCAACTCTAATCTCTCGACAATTGTGGGCGCACACAGCGCGCAGGCGCAGCGAAATCATGCAAAGAGGAAATGGAATCGCGCAATGCAACCGGGCGAGACTTGCCACAACTTGCAACTGGGACCCTGCCCTTGGGGTGGGCAAGAGTAGGAGAAGGGGTCGGAGAAGGAGGTGGAGGATAACAGCTATAGCGACAGTGAGAAGACCCCAAGCAGTCTGCGAGACTTTTTGCTTAATGCTCGGTGTTTGTGACTCTGTTTTTGGCCATGTACACATAGCCTGATCCTGATCGTGTCTGGACTTCTAACTTGAGAGAATTCCTCTAAATGGTTTTCGTATCATTTTTATTGCTCCTCTGTTGTGGGCAGCTCAAATGAATCATCCGAGCCAAGCTCCTCCCCGCTGTGGCGTCGAGTGCTGCACAGCATCCAGCAGCGATGTGTGAATTTCTTGACCTGGTCGCGAGACTCCAACTGGCTTTGGCTGCCACTCGCCCCGATCTGTGGCGAAAGGAGTGAAAATTTATTGAGCTGTGGGCGCGCATTATTCATGCACTGCACCAGTAAACGGCCAGCGACCAGATCCAACCAGCCAACCAAAAGTAGGCGACACCGTCCGTTGTTGCTTGGGGACTTTGGTCGCCGTCAGTTTGGGTTAACAGGTTAATGTTGTCCATCGGTCTGAGAAGCTAAAAATATATATATATATGAGTATAAAAAATAAACTATGCGCTGCTATTGTTTCACATGAGCAGACCAGGCCAAAAACGATGCAGACCACTTATCGCCCTGTCAAATGGAATCGATGATATTGTTGTTGCCGTTGCACGTTGCACCTAATGATGACGAAAGTTGCGCGCTGTGGTATCTGCATCTAATCATCTCACTGTTTTACACTCTCCAAGGTGTTGCATGCTTATCGCCTGGATTGGTAATTACAACAGAAATGATGTCGAAAACAATAATTCGTTTTGGCTTAATTTCTGAGAAAATGTTATTTATGCCTCTGGCTGGGGCAGGCTTTAGCAAAAGGTTGCACACGGCACTGGGATTCGAACTTCATGCTCGGGGCGCGTTTATCGTGTTGCATCAATAAATTGCCCAGTCGAGCAGCATCAGCAGCAGGAGCAGCAGCAGCAGCAGCAGCAGCAGCAGCAGCAGCAGCAGCAGCAACAGCAATCGCAGGTATCAACATTTCATAATATTTACAATAAACATGCAACTGCAAAACGAGAAGGATTCTTGCAGTTTGAGTCGGGTTGGTAAGATGGCAACAAGAGGAACAGCAGCAGCAGCAGCAGCAATCACAGACAAAGCGGACCACAAAGTGTTGCACAGTTGCTGGCAACATTTAGCGCATCATGTTGCGTGAAATTTGACACTTTAGCAAATGTTGTTGTTGCTGCTGCTCTTAGCAATGACGACACAGCAAGCTGCCAGACACACGGGCAACATTTGAATTTCTGTCTTGTTGTTTCTGTTGCTGTTGCTCTTGCTGCTGTATCTGCGGTCTGCGGCTTATTTATGTGCGTCAGGCTAAGCAGTCTTGGGGCCGAACAGCAAAACTGCTTTGGGGGCTACCGAATTTATGTGCCTTTGTCATATTTGCTGGCGACCTTATAACAATAATAATACACAAATATGGCCAATGCGTTGTCAACAGCTGCAGCTCAGTGTCCAAGCTTAAAGTTTGACCAGAGTCTCCGATTGCATGGGCATAACCAAGAAGGGGTTCTACGGGACAGACCTGTAGCAACTTTGGCAACACAAATCTATCGATATATCTTTTTATATATTTTTTTTTCTGTCGTTGGCAATAAATTAAATTAACAAAAAGAAGGTTATTCAATGCCATCTAATTGTAGATTTTAGAGTAACGCAATATAATATAATTAAAATAACTTTGTATGTTATGCATTATTATTTGTAGTATGATGTGAGTGATTTAACTACCGACCTTCTGAGATCTATTTTACCCCCTTTCGAGGCTATCAGCACAAAATTTGAAGTCTTTGTATGTTGTTTGCCAAGACGCTTCACATGAGACACACTTCGACTACTACCAGTAGCGACTGCAGTTTTTTCTCATACAATGTGTTGGGGAATTATCTTCACGATTGCAAGAGCTGTGTGTTGGTTACCCCTAGCTATATATAATCTGGCTACGCGTATGTCTCATTGCATGCTGTATGCTGCATGCTGCATGCTGCCATGCAACAACGCACACAATCAAGCGACAAATTGATCGCGCTCTGAGATAGGCAAACTGCGGCTACAGCTCCATGCAGCTACATGTGGATAGTTCGCATAGGCCTACAAGGCAATGGACAGCGAGCGAAACTAATATCTGTGCAATTGCCAATGCCAATATTCCTATTTAATATGCCACGAATTGACATGGCCGTTGCCATTAAGCATTTGATATGGCTAGGACGCAGCTCAGGTCCAGGCCTAGTTAGGCCAACGGATTCAGTTTGCTGGACATGTTGTGACATTAAAAACCGACAATTTCAATTGCGCCAGGCTTAATTTAATCAAATTAGCAGAGAAATGAAATTGTTTTGCTTGGAGCGGGCTCAGTTCAGTTCAGAATCAGAATCTAAAACAAATTATGACTGTGCTCAAATTGCATGGCAATGCGGTTTGCATTACAACTAGAAATGCATTAATGCCATATGCCTGCTAATGGCAAATGCAATTTATATAATTAATATTACACACTCGCACACACACACAATTTGCAATTTAATTTCATTAGGATAATTCTAATTAGAACGATGAGCTTCACTTGCTGTTGTTGTTGTTGTTGTTATTGTTGCCCATATCGCCTGTGCCCAATCGTTGGGCGCATACACACATAGCTTTAGTTTGGTTATATGTGTGTGTGTGACTGTGTTTAAGCTGAAATTTAATTGAAATTGTGACTGTCATTCGAAAATTAATGAATAGACAAACCACACATGCATAGAAATGCAATTACATTTAACAGCTGCCTGGGCAACAACTGCATTGATGAGCTTTGCATTGATGCAGGCCTGATAAATATATAGTAATGTAATCGTATATATGTACATATGTATGTATGTATGTGCCTGTATATGTGGCCATTACAACATTATATATGTAATGGCTCTACAGATTATAACGTATATTTCAATCTACAACAAGCAGGCTAATTAAATTGGTTTGCAGCTGAGGCGTCGACGTCGACGTCGACATCGACGTCGGTGTCGGGCTATATTAAAATCCATTTAAATCTAACAAATGTATCGATATTCATGGGACCAATGCATTGGTCCAATGGCCACACAGTGGCCTATCATAGTTAATCATCTAAAGAAGCATTTTATTTGTTTGTGTCCGTTTGTTTCGCTCTGCTTGTATTTGTGTGCGTTGCCGCTGCTGTGTGTCGCCATTGTTGGCCCATACATTTCCAATCAGATAAACCTGCAACCAAACGCACGAGCGCACAAACCATGGCCAATGGTAGTGGTCATAGGAAGCGAGGAGGCAGCAGGCAGCAGCGGAGACAAAGTTTGAGGCAAAAGCCCAGTGTTATCGGAACAATATTACTGCTGCCACTAATTAGTTAATGCATGGCCAAATATTTGTTGCCATTGCCGTTTTGTTTGTTTCCTCTGCATTTGTAAATTCATGAGCTTTTTAAATTAATTGTTTATTGATATATAAAAAACATATTTAAAAGTTCATTCATGTTGATTACTATAGGTTTGTAAAAGATTCACATAAAATGTTCTAAATGATGTTATAAAAAATGTTGATTGTAAAAAGTCCTTTATAGAAAAATTCGTT
The DNA here is from genome assembly GCA_035041615.1 of Drosophila anomalipes. NCBI lineage: Eukaryota > Metazoa > Arthropoda > Insecta > Diptera > Drosophilidae > Drosophila > Drosophila anomalipes. The sequence continues at coordinate 8,359,096 of JAWNKZ010000064.1, read as the reverse complement.
TTGTTTCAATGTTTATAATTAAGAAGTTCGGTTTCATCATTTATGCCTTTATAAGTATATTAAAGACAAACTGCTGAAAACTAAGAATTTTTGCCTAATGACGCCATATAAAAATCGTCTGGGCATAACCTGTATAAACTTCTTAATCCCATTATTCAGAAAACCAAATTAATATCTATAAGGATTGACAAAACTAATATTGGACATGTAATTTTATTTGATTTTGATCAAATCCGTGAGATTTTCAAAAGCTAAGTTGGGAATTCTGGTTGTCGTTCAAATCTAATAAATTAATACACGATTACATAGGTTTAACCTAGGCTAATTCATTTCCATTTAGTTAGAAACATAATTTGTATTACTTGTATTTATTTATGTATTTTATTTTACTTGTAGAAAGGTCGTTGTAGTTCATCTTCTTTGTTGGTTGTTCCCTTCATCTACCTACCCATATTTTAACTGGATAATCGAGTTGAGAGAGAGAGAGATCTCTTGAAATATGATTGTACATATATACCAATTAAATATAAATATTGATTTCAATATTGTAGACATATATTGTACAATATTTTAATATTGTAGATTTTAATATTGTACAAATCAAGCTACTACCATATTCCCTAATCAGATCATCGAAATGGCGCCCAGCGTCGCTTTCGTTGGCCTAAAAGGTCTAAACACTAATTAGTTAATGCATGCCCAAATATTTGTGACTGCTGCTTTGTTCACAGACCCATTGATTCATGCTCATATTTTGTTTTGCCTGGTTTATATTTACGTTATGGTTTTCGGTTATAGTTGGCTGCGTGTGTGGTGACTTTTCTGTTGGTGTGAGCATTTCCCCGGCACTGTGTGGAAATGCTTTGCATTGCTTATCGCAGATGCTGATTAACTGATTTATATGGCCGGTCATTTGTAATGCATTGATCACCACGCTTAGTGGTGAGGAATAGAGAGAAAGGGGGGAAAAAAACAACCCAAAACTGATAGACAGCTAAGCTAATGTTAAACGCAGCACATGGAAATAGAGTTGGTGATTATTTCAAGTTAATTGCCCTGCCAATAACCAAAAATGACATACGTATTTTGTTCGAATCACAATGTAATTATATAACAATTATGGGAGTGGCCAGACCGACACATTGTCGCATGTTGGATTTAAATGCAATTAGATAAAGGGGGTCCCAGAACGGTACACGAAACTCATGTGATGCTGCACATGACACAAGCAAGCACAACTTCTGTGACATCGATAAGTGCATATGGCGGCTATAACATTGATGTGCTTGGCTGCATGTAACGTGCAATTAATTGTGGACAAACGTGATGCAAGTGATAAGCATGCAACGTATTTGTTATATAGTTATTGTTATTAAATTAAATAGATTCTTGATGAGCCTTGCATGTAAGGGCTCTTTGCAAAACATGAAAAATGTGGTACAAGGTGCAGCGGAAGCGGATGCCAGTTGACAATTAAATGGAATTAACGAATGCGCATTGATAGGCTGCCCATTTTGCCAGCGAATGAGCGGCAATCATAAAATTTGCCTAGCTGGATACCAGTTTATGGCCGGCAGACACGCGCTGGCCATTAATTAGCGCTAGCCACAGCGCTATTCCTATAAAACTCGGACGGTCGTCTAGTTTTTAACTACATACTCATAACGCCTGGCAAAAGTACTTACTTAGATACATGCACACTTTGCTTACTTATTTCACCTTAAGTACGCTTTTTGACTTGCCGCCGCACTCATAAAACAAAAGACTTAGGCAGCGAACTTAGGCTGCCTTCACTGTTGTGTTGGTGCGCTGGTGTTGGTTTTATCTGGTGTCGTACTCTCTCGCATACCAATAAATTTTAACATGCCATTTCACGCCTCAATACAAGCAACTGTGACTTCGGCTCATAATTCATGCGTTCAATAACAACAAATGCTGCATAACAAATAACCAACTGTGGCCAGAGACGTTAGAACGTAGGAACGTTGCCAACAAACACATCGCAGACGGCGCACGTTTTGTATTGAAGACGCATCGAAATTTAAAGAGCAATTCATAAGCATAAATGGGCATTATAAAGACATTGCTTCGCCCATGTTCACACAATTGAGCGCTTCGACTGATTTCGTTTATCGATTTCTGTCCAATCATCTGGCGGCAATTAATCAATCTTTGCCGTCAGTTACCGTTCTTAAATTTCACTCACACAATTAGAAGCACTCGCTTTATATATATATTTTTTTTTCATAAATTATTTTATTTATTTTTTTTGTTGTTGTTTGCTTGTATTTTTTTTTTGTATTTTTTTTTTTCATTTTTGTTTATATTTTCTGGTGATTGCCTTTAAATTTAAATAAACGTATGTTTTATATATTCAACTATCAATATGGCCAATTACAATACATTTATCGCATATGCTTACAACATACATTCATATCTGTATTTCTAGAAGTAAGTTTACATACATACACATTACATATTTGTTTATGCCTCACACATACATATAAATTAAGTTAAACACTAAATTTGTATTATATGTACACAGAACTTAAGCGGTTATTATGCGTTTTATAAATATTTTTTCTTTTGCTAAAATTATACAAAAATTGCTAACAAATATTATTTTTCGTTTTATCTTTCTTCTTTTTCCACGTATGTTACAAATTGCCTTTAACATTGAATTGATTTAAACGTATTTATGTGTATATATATATTTATAAGACTTAGGCATTAACATTGAACAGATATATGTACAAATATTATATGTATTTGTATATAGTATGTGCTGTTTTTATAAATACATACAATGCGGTTCATTTGACTTACTTTTGTTTTTTGTTTTCGTGTTTTTCTTTTTCTTTGTTTTTTTTTTGTTTTAAGATTATTTTACAATGATTAATTTGTTTAAATTAATGTTTATGCTTATGTTTTTTGTTTATCACGTCTGTTTGTTTAATGTCTAATAATTTAGCTAATTTACAGCTTAAAGTATTTTTGCAATTTACAATTGCATTGCGAAATAGGATAAACATTTTGTAGTTGCTTTATACAAAACAGTTGTTACTTTTTCTTATTATTTTTTTGTTGCTTTTTTCTTTTGGACGTGCATTTTAATAGTTAATTTTAATGCTTAATTATCGTTAGTTTCTGTGTGCTTATTGATGTTGTTTCTGCAGTTTCTAATGCGGCTCTTGTTCTCAGTTATACATACATATATACATATTAATATTTATGAAATTCCGTTTGTCGGGCTTTTTGCTTTAATATATTTGTGTATTTTGTTTTGTATTTTTGTTTTGCTAATATTTTTGCTGATTTTATGGCAGTTTATAAAGCACAATTAAATACGCCGAATTTGCGTTGAGAAATTAAATTAATTAAGCGCAAAATAAAACAATGAATTCATACCCACACACATACACACACACACACACACATGCACACACACATGCACACACACTGCACACATGTACAGCAGCGCACAATCACTCCCTCACTCAAGCACACACAAGAGCAATAAAAATAATATGTGCGGCCCTTTAATTAATTTTAATGGGCTTTTGCTTCAGCAGCTGGCCGACAACGAAAACTTAAATAATTAAAAATTGCACGCAATGTTTACAATTAGGAATAGGCAGCATTTGACGAGCTCACACTCGCTGGCAACGCAAAATCTTCGAAGACAAGAAGACAACGGCACGTGAAGATTGGGCGCGTCCTTGCTATGTGTCCTGGCGCTGCTGCATGTGGCATGTGGCCCGTCAATGTCTGCGAAGGGAGTCCTCAGTTTGGCATTGTGTTTGGAAATCAAGTCAAGTTGTAAATCGCCACTACTCTAGCTGAACAAGTTGTTGTTCAAATTGTTCCCGCTCCATCACGTATAGTCTGTGCGCCATGTGCCCTGTAGATGCCAACAAAGAGAAAGAGAAAGAGAGAGAGAGAGAGAGAGAGAGAGAGAGAGAGAGACGAGAAATACAAATATTAGCAAACAATATTTCATTCTCTTATACGACAAAAATAAATTCTCTTATATATGTATGACGCTACTACTCACCATCGAGCTGAGACCCAAGTGATAGGGCTGAGAGTGGGGCACAACACCGCCCCCAAGGGAGCCTGCCGTTGAGAAGCCACCCTGCAGTCCACTGGAGGCACCCAATGCGCCCATGCCGCCGGTATACCAGCTGCCATGCATATGCGCATGTGCCGGATGCAGTCCGCTGGAAAGGTGTCCATGTTGCGCTGGAATGACAAAGCAGAATGCGTGTTGTGGTTTAGCAGGCTGGCCATGAAGCAACCAATGTTAGTTGATGCTCACCCATGGAGGAGAAGCCGCCGCCAAAACCTTTGGATGGATCGAGCGGCTTGAAATCGCCCATGCCCAAATGGCCGCCCATTGGTAGACAGCCGCCGCCCAAACCCTTTTTCTTCTTCGACTTGGAGCTGAGCTTGCGATTACGCGTCTGTATGCCCTCCTTTTTCATGGTAAGTGGACGATTGACCTGCAAAAATAATGTAGAAGAAGAAATGGCAGCTGTTGTTAGTGGGTGTTTTTGTTGCAAATAGGGAAAATCAATAAACTGTGTCTGCCGCTGGGCAGCGGCAACAGCAACTAAAATGGGTCAAATTTATGCAAATTCATGGTGAAGCCCTCTTGGCCGGAAATGCCGCTAACTGCACACGCTGTCTGTTGCAAACGCACTGTGCCGCTGTGCGCTGAGTGGCAACCGGGAACCGGGAAGTGAAAATGAAGTATTACAAGCATTTCTACACGATCAGATAAGCGACATTTGCGAATGCGATTAGTTGGCGCTGATAGCAAACGACGACGGACGGCACAGCACCCGGGCAAACAATTTTTTTTTATTTTTATTTTTTTTTTTTTTTTTTTTTTTTTTTGTGAGTCGCTCAGCTTTGGCCATTGTTGAGGCTGCTGCTGCCTGCCGCTTCATATGCAATTTCTTATCACTTGCGAACATCTAGGCAACAAGAGCAGCAGAACAACAACAAAAACAACAACAGTAACAACAACAACAACAACAACGCCGCCTCATTGCGCTACAATTACAATATTGAGTTACCCATTTGCCGAGGCTGCGCCGACGACAAAAGAAAGAAAAGTTACATTATGTATGGTATATTGTCGTACTTAGAGTTGAGTGCAACAGCCCTCGCTGCCTCTCTTTCGGCTACCTGGGCGTGAATTACGACATTATTGTGCCTCTTTTTTGTTGCAGTGCAAACACAGAAATTGTTAAATTGCTGGCAATTGTTGGTGAGTGCGGATTTGTTTGCTGCACGGCGAGGGTTGATTGTGTAATGTGCGCCGAAAAAAGGAGAAAACAAAAAAAAAAAAAAAAACAAGGGCAAACCAGAGCAAAACGTATCACTTACAGTGATGCGATGCTGAATTGGACGATCGGCGGCGGTAATTGATAGTCTCTCTCTCTGGTCTCTGCCGCTCCCTAGTGTTTAGCACAAATTGTGGCAATTAGCAACTCGCCAGCTGCTGCTCACAAAAGCTTTAATTGATATGCAGCCGAAGCTGGAGCAGCAACAACATCTACAACAGCAGCGACTAAACAAAGCATAAAGTTGTTAATGTGTTCGGGGCCCTGGCGTTGCTCATTAAGGAATTCAGCAGAAAACTCACTCAAAGCGCAGCCCAGATTTTTATGCATAAAATCTTAATCGAGCATGCAAACGATTGCCTGGCATGGTGCATATTGAAAGGGGAGTAAGCAACACGCGCCGCTGCAGTTGACTTGCAATTTGACAGGCGGAAAAGATAGCCGAGTGGGTGGACCACACATGCAGGGAGATAAAGAGAGAGAGACAGAGTGACAGTCAGACAGGCTGCTGAATAGACAGTACAGAGCTGTACCCTGTTGTTGGCAAATTGACTGAGACGGCGCCAGGCTATGGCTCTGGCTCTGGCACTGACTCTGGTTCTCTTTTCTCAGTTCTCTGGCACTCTCGGCGTTCCGTTAGGTCACCTTTAACTGTATGCGACATATATCATGTTGACGCCACAGGACACTCAGCAGCTGCACCAAAGCGCAGCAGGAGTTGATTAACTGCCGCTGATAACAACAAAAACAGGACGTGTGTGCGTTGTGTGCGTTGTGTGCGCTGCGACGGCAAGTGTCTCATTTGCTGTTAATTAGCAGTTTTCTGCTGCTACATTTTCCAGTGAACTGCGTGAAGACACGCGTAACGTTTAACCCCCCCAGTCGCGCCATAAAAGAGGGGGGCCAACTAAATGCAGTCAGCATTTCCATAAAATGTGCCAATCACGTGGCCAGATCGCTCACCAAAAGAGGCCCACACAAGCCGACAGCGGCAATGATGGCGGCCAAATGACAAACGAATTGAATTGAAATGAACTGCTAGCTGGGCTAGGTTGCAGTTACAGCAACAACATCAACAACAACATCAACAACAACAACAACAAACAGCTGAGCCCTGAGAAATGCAAAAAGCGGCGCTGATTGGCATCTTATCAAGATGGGACACTGTCCAATTGAAAGAACATTTTTGCAAAATAATTTTTGCTGCCATGAATGCGCAGGCACATGTGTTAGCTACCATGTGTATGTGTGTGTGTAGGCCATTAGCTAGCACACACACACACACACACACACACACACACACACTGACAGTCACCCAGCTAGTGGGCTATTTTGGCGCATTGCTCATACGCCGCGTTGCAAGCAGCCGCCGCTTTCAGTGTTTACAAGCTTACAAATCAGATTAGATATATGGAGCATTCAATGTATGTAAATATGTGGATTGCGCTCACTTTGATATATGAACATAGATATGTGTGTGTGTGTGTGTGTATGTGTGTATATATCTATCCCAGTCGGACTTCGCCTTTGACCACGCTCAATTAATACATTTCGTCGCCGCGTCGATTACCATCGAAATCGGCAAATTCAGCATTTCAATTGCAGAATTAGTTGCAAAAGCCACAGTTTAATTAGTTTGCGCCACTCGCTGAATAGACACAGGTTGCCCATCATCACTTTAAGGAGCCACTGACATGTAAATGTGCTAAAAGTTCAAGTGATTTTTCTCAAACTTTTACACATTCTACAAAACTCATTAAAAGCTGACTGCAGGCATTATGGAAAAAGAAAAGGAAAAACAAGGACATTAAAGAAAGCAAAAGAACAAACATGAAATTTTAAATGAATGCTTGACTAGAAAATATCCTGCAGCTATTTAATTAGTATTCAAAATCTATTTATGTAAAACATTACATTAAAAATATGACTATATTTAGGCCACAACTTATCTTCGGTAGTTATAGAAAAACAATCTGTATAAGCTTTTGATATATTGAGAAAATATGATTCACTTTGACTGCATCAAGTAAATACTGTATTCCTTATAGCTTTGATATCCTTTAGTTTTTTGAGAATCAAAAATATATACAACACAAGATAGAGTTCTACAAGTCGAAGATACCCTTTCTACCTAGTTAAATATTGACAGGGTATACAAATCGCACAGACTTAGCTCTAACGCTTATGCGCTTTCCCTGTTTGGTTTTGGCTAATGAATATTTAATAAGCCAGAAGTTGGTCAAAACAACCCTCGACAAAAAAATGGGGGCGAATGAGGTAAGGGCGCGAAAATGTTATTAAATCTAGTTTCCACATGGCTCGACAGCATCTACTATATCATTGGCTGCATTTCGGAAGGGGACAATGGGTGGCAGAGAATCAACTCAGTGAGCTGTAGTCTATTACATAAATTACGCCAATTTCTGGTACCCTTCGCCGTCGCCGTCGCCGTCGCCGTTTGCCTTCGCACGCGTTAGCCATAATAAAATCAAAGCTTATCGCATTTTCACAGCCAAACACCAGACGCTTATCTTGCAACAACAACAACCACTACGGGCATCTTTAAATAATCATCAACAATTCATCATCGGGGTTGCTACTGTTGCTGGTGCAACCTGCCACCCTCTGTGGCATAACGGACAAAAGAGGGCGTTTTTGGGTGGGGAGCTAAACTTCATTTTTGTCACTTTTAATCTGTGTGTGTTTCCCGTGAGCGCAGGCAACGTTTGTCAGCTTCCGTTGGAACTCGGAACGCTCGAGTGGCCCGAGTCGCTGTTAAATGTTGCGTTAAATCGCTTAAGCGTTTAACGAGGGTTAAGAGCGCACACAAAAAAAAAAAAAAGAATCACAAATCGATGAGACGCTCAGGGTGGGGGCTTGAATACTGTTTAAATATATGTGTGTGTCTCTATAGCCATATAGTTATTTGACTTTCTACTTACGTTGTGCAGCTTGTAGTACAATCCGCAGGCATTGCAAACGGGCTCGCCGCTGGCATTGCGTCGCCAAAGGGTTGTGGTTGTGGTCTTGCAATTGGCGCAGGATGTGCCCGCCCGCTTGGCCGCACTCTGCAGCGACTGTAATGTCTGTAAATAAAAAAACGGAAAGAAATTTGGTTAGTTAGTTGGCTTATGCGCTTATTGTTGGTTGGCTGGATAGTGAACTCATGTGGCAAGGGTAAATAAAATTGATTATGCTAATGTCGCACGCCCACAAATATGTTGGCGCGCTAATTGAACGGTGCCAAAACTAACGCACCCAAAAACAATCATGTATATATGTGTATATATGTTTAAACAGGTATGTGCATAGGATACTGGTCTGTTCTGCTCTGCTCCGTTCTGTTCTGTTCTGTTCTTTTCTGTTCCTCGGCTGGCCTGACCAGGCAAACAAAGTTGCTCGACACACCAGGCAACAACATTTTTTAAATGGCATGCGAGAGGCAAGTTGGGGCCTTTAACAGCAGCATCAATTCATTAAAATGACAATTTTTACAAAACTGCCCAAAAACAACAGCAGCAACAACAACAGCAACAACTGGGGAGCATGTCTGCGCCACGCTTAAATTTCCACGAATTGGCTACAAGAACCGTAGCCCCAAACTCGAGACCCAAACATTGTCTGCTGTGCCTCGCTTTCAAGCAAACATCCAGGCATCCCAGAACCCACAACCACAACGAGAATCCAGACCCAAAGTCTGTAGTCTAAAGTCTTTTTGGTATCTTGTCTGCGCCTCTGTCTCAAACTCAGCCTCAGTCGCAGTCGCAGTTTCCGAGTCTCATCCTCTAGCTCTGCAGCTTTCAGCTTTTGGCTTATGTTCATGTTGCTCGAACAAAAACAACAACAACAACAACAACCACAGCAACAAGAACGAGAACACATTGCAACGCGGCCCTAAACTGGCGTTGATCATGTTTGACTTTGATTTTTAATTGTTGCCCCTGCCTCCGCCACAGTTAGCTTGCTTGTGGCTCACCTGTTCTGGTTTCTTTTCTTTGGCTGCCTTGCTGGCTTGCTGCACGCTGCCATTAACATAAATCAGAGGTCATACCCCAAAAGACTCTGTCCAACTGCAGTATCTGCAGATAGTCTGAATTTTTTTTGTATTTTTTGTTTGGTTTTCTTTTGGTGGTGGTGGTGGTGGTGGTTGTGGATGGTGGCACTGGTGTTGTGTTAACGAGCTTGTAACAATTTCACATACAGACAGATCCGACTGCTAAATCGAAGTCGAAATGTGCGAGAATTCAAAATGAATTTCCAACGCCTACAAAATGCCCAACTCGAGGTAATTATGTGGCCGCAAACAGCAGTGACAAGCTGGCCAAAAAGCCTAAGCCGGTGCATACATACACACACATACATACAAATGTATATAAATTAAGTTGTAAACATGATGCAGCAACAAAACGCACTAAGCAGGCAGAAAAGCAAACAACAGCAACAACAACAACAAAATGTAGCAATTCGCCTTTGCATTCCAAGTCTCAATTTCCTTTTAACCAGGCCAACTGGATGAGGTGCTAAATTGCAGAGAATTGAATTTTTGTGTCCTGTTGGTGTTGCTGCCTTTGCTGCTTTGTGGACACTTTAAACAGCACTGTTAGTTAACAGTGCCTCATAATGTGGCAAAATAAATCAATGTCAGACAGAGCTTATACAGTAATTGTACTGGCCGGGAGTGTGTGTGTGTGTGGGGGAGGGGTGGAGGGGGGGAGCAAAGTTGAGGGTGTCGTCGCATTGACAAACTGTCAAACATTGTCAGGGCGCAATTTAATTGAAATGCAAAAAGCGCAAGCGCCAACAGTCAGACAACAACAACAACCACAACAACAACCACAACGACAACGACAACAAGTCACATACAAGATGGCGCTTGTGATAAATAATAGTATACAAAAGCGGAATACAATGCAATAAATTCCCATATACACACATACATATGTATATATAAATATAATTATTCATGTGTTTTTGTCTTGTGAGTCAATCAATTTTAATTTCTCAATGCGCTTAGGAATGACAAAATGCGCTTATTTTTATTTGTTGGCTGCCACCTTGCATTGATTTATTTGAGATGCAACGGGGCACAGCACAAAATGTCTGCATTCCACAAAATGGCGACTGCTTGAGTTGTGCATTTTGAAATTGTTTATAACAATTTATGCAAATTGTGTTTTTGTTTTTCTTTTTCTTTTTTCTTTTCAAAAGAAGCAACACATTTAAATGTTTAATTAAAAACCAACAAAAACGCACAACAACAAAACAAATGTGCCACGAAAATTGTGTAAAGCAAATGAAAAGCGTTGCCGACAAAAGTAAATACTTATGTATACAAAGAAGGGGGGCGGGATGCGGTGGGGTGGCAGTTCTGCTGAGAGGTGCTGGGTCAGACAACACAGCTACAGTTCTATTTATTGCGCAGCTTTTGTGCGCCTTGGATGGCAATGCCCTTTTCCATCTAAGATATCGCACCAAAGGCAGCACTCAGTCCCATTCTTGCCACAGAGCGAGATAGTCAGAGAGACAGAGATAGAGAGAGAAACTGAGAGAGAGAGAGAGAGAGAGAGAAAGAGAGAGAGATGCTGCCCAGTAAATGTTACGTTTATCTCAGTGTAACATCTTTCACTTGAGGGCAGAGGCAACGTCTGTATAAGTATGTATTATACGTGCTATCTGTATCTGTGTATATATGCTATGTATCTGTAGCTGTATTTGTATTATATATATATATATATATATATGTGTGTGTGTGTGTGTGTGTGTGTTTGTGTGTGCGTATTACCCCACTGCCCACACAGAGACAGACATTTTATCAGCTCGTTTTTTTTTATATATTTTTTTGCTTTATCTGACAAAACATTCATTAAATTGTTCGCAGCCAGCGCAAAAAGTCGTTTGCAGTTACTGCCTGCCAACCCCCAGCGCTGAATTTGCCCTTTGGGGGTTGTTTTGGAGCAGCCCCCACAACGCACACACACACACACACACACACAAACTGATACACAAAGAGAAGATGGCAAAAGATAGCGCCCAGATCTCTGGAGCAGCAGCGCAACGAAATTTTCTATATCTGATGCTGGCTTTGACTTGGGTAACTGTCAGTGTGGTTGCGTGGTTCGGGTGGTGTTTTTTTGGGTGGCTGCCAAACGAAACGAAATAAAATGAAAACGACAAAGCTGTAACAAAATGTCCAAACCATAACAGTTACATTTAGACGAGTGTGCAGCCTTATACATATATATATATATATATATATATATATATATATATATATTTATATATTTATGTATACGCACTCAGGCGCCTACTTTTGTTGTTGTCTGTCGTGCTGTGCAGAAAATATATGCACATATGTATTCAACAAAAAGAGAGAATATAAACCGTAGAAATAAAACTTGTGCGACTGTGAAATTTAATTTAAAAATTCAAATTTCGTTTGCGGCAGGACAAAATGGACTCGACTGACTCTTTTCTCTTTTATTTTATTTTTTTTTCTTTATTTTTTGCTTTTCATGTCCTGGCTCATTTCCTTTGCAGGCGGATTCGTTTTGCTGAGCCCCAGCCACATGCTGTTCGTCGCTGAGGCGTGGCAAACGCAGGCTGTTGCTCTGGCATTTCATTTCTTTATATATAGTTTTTTTATTTGGTTGAAGGGTTGTCAAACACGGCTCGTTGATTGGCTTCGTTTGCGACGCAAGTTTGCCACACATTTGCTTAATTAATACATCAGCTTAGCTTATTTTTCTGGCACGCACAAAGAAAGCAAAAAAAAAAACTATTGCTAAAATCACACCTGCCGCTAAAAGCTACTAAAAAAATCAATAAAATGTTTTTACCGAACCGGTCAAATAACAGAAACAACAAAAATAACAGTAACGACAAGCTATTAATGTCGCTCATTAATGCTGCTCAATGAATTTTACGATGCTTTTGGAGCTAGTGTTGTGGCTACAACTTGTCGCATGGAAATTTGTTGCCAGACAGCGCCCAAAAGGTTTCGGTCTTATGCATTTTAAACAGCAACAAGCAGCAACAACAACAACAACACTGACAACTAACATGGTGAAGTGACGGCAAACCAGTCGCAGTACTCGAGCTCTATTCTCGTTCCTGTTCCGATTTGTGAAGGCATGAAAATCGTCATTAATATTTGTCACTGGACATTGCAAACTGCATATATAAATTATAGAACCTGGCTAGAAGTAGCCTGCCTGCCCGTTGGCCAGCTGCTGTCACCAAAATGAATGTGCGCTTAGCACGCGCTTTTCCGACCCCTTCGACTTGGACTGGGCTGCGTGCCTGGACACATTTTCACATATATGTATATGTACATATATTGTCTGGCCAAAATGAAAGGGTTAGAAATGCAACCCTTTTGGGTCAGGCGTTGTGCGCCCCTGTGCAAATTATGCCTTTGCATATTAAATAGGTTTTTGTATGTATTTTCAACCCGTTCACATTTAACGTAAAGCTCGTAAAGCACCTCAAGGCTGGCCAAAGACTTGTGAGCCAGGGTAGTCTTAACAAGCAGGACGCGGCCTTAATCATCTGCTACCCGCGCATACAGACTCCACTAGCTCTCTCTCTCTCTCTCACTTGCTCACACTGCATCTCTTTCTCTATCTCTGTCTATCTGGCTGTGTGAGAGCCTGTTTCATTATATTATTGGCACGCCCAGTTTTGCGGCTGCGGCTGCGCTTCATATCGTTAATTTTTAATTGATCTGTGTTGGAGCACAAAGTTGCAATCGAGTTGGTTCAGGTTCGTCAGATTGTGCCCCAAAGCAGAGCAGCAGGAGACATGAATCCCGTTTGGCTGCCCCCGTCACCCGGTTCAAGTGCATTTTAATGGCATTAGGCTGCCCACTTGATGAAATGAGCGCGCTCTTAACAAGATCCTAGCGCCCCAAAAAGAAAAAAAAAAAAAAAAAGAGAAAAAGGAGAACAAAATCAGAAAACATATTGCTCTCGCCGCTGGCTCAGGGTCCACAAAATCAAACCCAGGCGACTTAATGCGCCCGATTGCGTATACGCCCCATTTGCAGAACGTGCATTGAACTTTTACTTGGCCTCAGTTGTTGATGTTGTTAATGTTGTTATTGCTTGTTGTGTTGCCGTTGCCGTTGCCGTTGCCTCTTGCTTTAGTTTTGATTCGTTTTGTTCTTGCTGTTGTTATTGTTGTTGTGGTTGTTGTTGTTGTTGCTTTATCGATCGCTTTGACTTTGACTTTCATTTGGCGCGCATTTTGGTAACTTGATTTATACGCACAGCGTCTGCGTCTTGCATTTAATTTTTGGCGTCACTGCCTCCAGAACTGTGAGCCCTGCTTTCAGATTTTTTTTTGATTTTTTTTTAATACGCGTTATGCGCGAAATTCCCACGCCGAAGGGCTACCAATTCAATTCGATACAGTTTCGTTTCGAACGTCTATCGCACATATGGCGCACACACAATGCGAGCTCAGCGAAAATGTGTTAATTAGAATTTCGGACTATTTGTGTTTTTTTTGTTGTGTTATTCGAGCTTTTGATAAGCATAGCTTATCCATAAAAAAAAAAAACTGTCGAGTCAGCGTTTGTCAATCACTTGACGCCAGTTAAATTTATTGATGTTTCTGGCTTAAAGTTCAGCTGGTTGGTCTCTGGCTTGTGGCTGTTGTTCTGCCGCTGTTGATGTGACTGGACAGTGTGTTGCCTAACATTTAAAAAGCCCACTTGGTTGGTAACCAATCTAGAAACTGTTATTCTATACAAATTTTTGAGAGTAATGCTTTTTAGTTTATTGTTATTTTTTTTTAGTTTTTAAGTATTTCCCAGCTTTATTATAATTTTTTTCCCAGCTTTTAACAATAAGTTAAATGAAGATAGAGTGCTTATTTGCCTTGAGAACTTATGGATTTTCCAAAAATATTTTTCTATCTATTTGCTGAGCTAAAAATTTAATTTTTATTAACATCTCGCGATTATTATTTTTTTTTTGTGCGACCTTATATAATAAATTTATACCTTATATATAAATTTTATACATATCTTTATCTGAACATTTCGATTTAGTTTTGCCTAATTAAGCAATACGACTAAGTGAAGGCATTTCAAATGAAAATTGATATATTTAATAGCCGTTAAACGGCGACTAATGCAAGTTTGTTGTTGGTGTTGATTCGCTTGTTGTCGGCGTTGAAGTATGCCTTTGATAAATAATTAATTAAGCGTCTTTGGAGTCACTTAAATTATACATTTAAAAATGATTGTGCCAAGTGTTGATGTGTTTATTGTTACAACGACTCTGGCAACAACACCAATAGAGGCAGCTCAAGCTGCAAATGGCAATTGCAAGTTGTTGCTGTTGCCGTTGCCGTTGCCGTTAGTGCTTGGCAATCTTTGCATGCAAATGATAGAAGGCAACGTAATAAGCATAAAAATAAACAATTTTGCATCGCTTAACAACAAAATGTACATACGAGTGCATAGAAACAACCGCGACAATAACAAATGCAAGCGTTTTGTTCAATTTATTGTGTGAAAATTCGCATAAATTAAAAAATGAAACAAAAAGAAATAAAAAAAAAACTGCAACGGCGGCATAAATATTATGCAGAATGTAAGCAACGCTCGAACACCGCTCCACACCTCCTGTATACCTCCCCCCGCCCCCTCCTGCTATAGGGCTTGACTAACACATGACGCTTATATTTATATTTATATAAGTCACGATTGCGTGGCTGTTGTTGTTGTTGTTATTGTTGCAGTTTTAAGATGCGCCTGCAGTTGACCTTAACAGCTGTGTTCCTAAGCGTTTAACATGCATTTGCAATTAGGCGTAGCCATAGCCTGAAGACCACGTCCAAATGTGACAAATCCGTTGAAGGTTGCAGCAATTGGGCTTGGCCTGGACTGGACTTGCCACAGAGCCTGCGGCAGAGGGTGGCGCATACAACTACTTTTTGGGCCTTATAATTAAATGCAATTATTGAAACGCCAGCGGACGAAAAAAAAAAAAAACGAAAAAAAAAAGTAAAAAGAAAAAATAACGAACAACAATGAGCAACAACAAGAACTGCAAACATATGTAAGCGAAGGCGACGGAGTCGTTGTTGTTGCAGGCTAAAATACATAAATTAAAAATTTGCATTGTTCTGTTTCAGCAACAGCAACAGCTACAGCAAAAGCAACAACAAAGAATTTTCTGTATGCTGCTCAAAGTTACGACTTGTTGACTGTTTTCATACAATTCGGAAATTTAATTAAAGGCGACCGAGCAGACAATGAGATGCGCAAACCACAGTCGTTCAGCGGGGCAGGTGCAGTTGGCCAAGTGGTCAATGTCCAGACCGAAATACGTATGTATGTAAAACTTCAAGCTTGTTGTCTTGACCCTCAGAGCTTTAGCGAAATCAATACAATTGCCACCCAGCACGAGCAGCAATCGAATCGCAGACGATTTCAATGGCAGCGCCCCAAAACAATTGAATTGCATATCAAAGAGTGAGCGAGAGAGCCACAGGCGATGCGGCCCTTCAACAAAAAAAAAAAAGGACATTGATGTGCTGCATCCTGTTTTTGTGTGTGTGAGCGCGCAAAACAGTCACTATACCATAAGTCAGCATCAGCGCACATAAATTTTAATTTGTTGCATATTTTGTCAACGAGAAATCAACAAACACCTTAAGCAACAACAGCAACAACAGCAACAACAGCAACAACAAACACTATCAGAGTTGCCTCCAGCTGTGAATTTCTTGGGAATTCCCTGTGATTGCTCCGTTGCCACGTCAGTATTTGGTTTTGGTTTTGTTTTTGTTTTTGTTTTTATTTTTCTCTCCTCTTCTGTTGGATCCAATAATGGTTTATTTATGTTAATGTTATGCAATCAAAATGCATACGATTTAAAACCCAATAAAAAATCAACGCGAACAGCCAAGACACAAACCTCGCTGCCAAACTGCAGTTAACGTTGCTTGTCGTTGTTGTTGTTGTTGCTGTTGTTGTTGTTTTTGCTTATTTGGTTTTTACGCATGTTTAATGGACTAATTTTGTATAAGCAACAGCAACAGCAACGGTGAACTGTGCTGCGCAGTTGCTTTCTCTTTCACACGCAGTGACAGCGTGTGAGTTCGTTGCTTAAGTCTTTCGTTTTGGGCTGAGCTTGCTGCTATTGCTGTTGATGTAGTTGGCGCCAGGGCAACCTTCGGACGGACAGCGTTACATATATTTTCATAGTTTGTTGCTGTTGATGCGCGCGCCCGATAAAAAACTATAATGTGCCTCGACCAGCCAGACACAGGCACAGACACAGACACAGACACAGACAAAGGAGTCGAAGAGTAGGAGGTGGGCAAAGCCAGGCAAAGGTAGAATCAGTGCTATCTCCATAACCCACACAAAAAAAAACAAAAAAAAAACGACTGTGGCTGCTGCCTGATTATGTTTTTTAGTGCGTTAAGTGATAATGATGATGCGCCTTGATTGTTATCAGCCAAAGCGTTCACTCAGCTCAGCTGCAATCAAGACGCCAGATAGTCAGAAAAATTATAATTAAATACATACATATATGCATATATTTATGCGTTTGTATATGTTGGCTGTGCTGTGTTATGTTCTTGGAATTATTATGACATTTGAGAACATTCACGCTGTTTTTTATGGCTTTTGGCGACAGAAACGTGCGCTGAGATTGATGCGCCAGCAAATTCCCAGGAATACAGTTTATAAATTTATTGATCAATTTGTGACAATGTGTGGAAGCAGCACACAGCGGGGTGGCACAATTAGAAATTTATGTATGTATGTATGCATGTACATATGTATATATAGAGAGAGAGTGAGTAAGTTTAGCTTACCAGTCTTCGCTTTGGCTTGATCAAGGGCCGATTCTGTCCATTCATTTTATAGTAGAGTCCGCACGCATTGCACAGATAATGTCCAGTTCCATCGCGTCGCCACAGTGGTGTTGAGGTCGCACCACAGTTAACGCACTCGCGTCCCTCTGCAAAAACAAAAGAAATTTCATGAAATTTAGTAAATAACTTTAATAAGGCTGTTTTTTTTTTTTTTTTAATTTTTTGCTTTTTTTTTTATATCAGCAAAAACTGATGCTTAATCCAAGTGCAGGCAACGGCAGCAAAAACAATGGGGCAGCTTGTTAAACAATAACAGCAACAACGACAACAACAGCGCTATGCGGCACACATTTTCCAGCTGTTTCTCAGTCATTTTTTTTGTTTTTTTTGGTTTTATTTTTTCGACTGCTTTTTTTTTCTGGGTTTTTGTTTTTGCCTTTTGTAGTTGTTGCTGCTGTTGTTGTTGTTGTTGGCATAAAACGCATGGAAGCGGAAATGATGGATTCGCTGGCAATGGGGTCTGCGCTCTTAGGTCTGGGGTCTGGGGCTGCAGCGCTGCCCTCCTTGCTGACTCTACACATTTTAATTAAGCAGCGGCGCAACGTCGTCGTCGTCGTCGTCGTCGTCGGTTCTAGTGACTGCAATCGGCTCTAACTCCCTCTACACGCGGCCTATTAGCAGCGAGCTGCTCTCCTAACTGTTTCGCTTTGCAGGGCCGCAAACGCAACTCATTTGAATAACTTTAGGCATAATTTGTAAGCGACTTGACTTGGGTTCGGTTTGGAAATGAAGTTGCAAATGTAACGCGTTATTAACGTTCGTATTACAGTTGCCTTTTGTCTTTGTTGTTGGTAATTTGGCCTTTATACATACGCTTATTTGCTCGTGTTGATATTTGTATATTCTTCGTCTTCGCATTTAATGACGCCACTAAATGGGCTTCATTATATCGTTTGTTTTTCTCTGGCTTTGCTTGTTTTGAAATTGAAATTCAGTCATAAAAGCTTAGACATCAAACTGTGGGCCGACCTCAGCCAAAAGATTTAACGCTACTTTTAGCCCGAAAAAGCCAATTTGGCTAGCATATTTGTGCTATGTAATTAATTAACGGTGAGTTTTACATGGTCACATGAGCATAACTTTTATTCCTTTTGTTTTTTTTGTCGTTTTTTTTTTCCATTTGTTTTTATTGAATATTAGCGGTCACACCCAGAGCAGTGGGTCAGGCAGTAGTCGGTGGTGCCTCATTAAGTGCGTTGTCAACTCGTTGCCTGCCCAAATCCCATTAGACAACATTCTGATGACAGAAGTTTTGTTGGCGTGTATTTTTTTTATTTACTTTTGGTTTTTAAGAGCTTTACGTGATTTGGTGCTGTTTATAGTGGGTTCGACACAGCAGGACAATCACACGTGTCCTGCTGCTGCTGCCGCTGCCGCTGTTGCTCCTGCTCTAGTGCGTTCTATTGTCCTGCTGGCATGCCAAGCATTTTGTTTTCGAGCTTTCAAAGAAATTAAATTAAACGTTCTGCGTGTTTGGTGGCCCACAGCGGGCATCGCGCATTGTCCACATCAGCAACAACAAACAAACGCAACCACCAGCCACAGTAACCCCACCCACGCACTCGCCAGGGGCGCGTTAAATAAACAGTTCATTTGTTTCCATTTAATCGCAACTTTACTTTGCTTTTTTGTATACCCATAATGTATATCTTTTTATATCTTTTTATATCTTTTTATAGCGCGTGTACTTGATATTTTTTTTATACTCGTTTTCGTTTTCGTTTTCTTTTCTTCTTTTTTATTTTTATTTTTTGCTGTGCGACTTTTTTAATTGCCGCACATTTGGCACTGGGCGTTATTTGGTTTTTTAGTTTTTGGTTTATTTTTGGGGGGCTGCGTAACAAAGGCCCGAAGCCAAATTGCCGCCAATCAAAAAGGCAACACCCACTAAATAAAAAATGCATAAATTATACGAAAGTCGTTGAAATTGCTTTCAGCTATTTGTTTGACTTGACTTTTTCACATTTTTGAGCAATATTTGTTTGACTTGACTTTGAGCTATATCAAGAGTTCTGCAAATAGTTTTCAGTAGCGGCTGTAACAACTCCTTTTATTGAGATCCCAGAATTGCAGTGCATAATTTTAAATTGAAATTTCTCGTTGATTACATATTTTGGCTATTCATTTTTTGTTTTTATATTTAAAACCTCCTATGATAGTATATAAATTTTTAAGATACTAAGTTTTTGCTTGGACAGTAAGTTTTGATAATAATGTTGATAATTTGCAGAGTTTTAAATTTTCTGCAAATATTTTTCACCTTTTATTATCACAAAATTTTTGTCTTTATTTGTTTATCATTCAATTCAACTTCACTGGCTTTGTGCAAATACGTATACGCTTTTTAAAACAGGTGCGAGCTCTACAGTTTTGTGTTTCTAATGACTTAATTTGGCCAACTTCCAAATGCGATTGGCAAACTTTTATTGAATATACCAAAACTCGCGTAGCCTTGCAGTGAATCAACTTGCACAGTAGCTGCTAGAGAGCGGAAAACTTTATGCATTTATTGGTTGTTATAAACTCTCATAGTGGTTGAGTGTTTGCTGGTCTGCCTCTCTACATTCAACCCATATTGAGCCATAAAGTGTGGCTTTGTGGCATTGTGAGTGGTTGCTGCTGCTCCTGTTGCTGTGGTTGTTCTTTTTTTGTTGCTTTTGTTCTAGTACAATTCCGATGAAGTTTGCTGTAGTTGTTTGCTGCTCCAAGCCACTCGCCAGTTAATAAATCAAATGTGTTAATGATGTTTTTACCCAGTGTGCCCACTTTTGACAACAAAAGGCAATACAAGAGTCAACAACAAGAAAACGACGACGACGACGACGACGACGACGACGACGACGACGACGACGACGACGACGACGACGACGACGACGACGACGACGACGACGACGACGACGATGGCGACAACCACTGCCCCTGCCTGAAGTATTCGTATCCGTAATATGAATCCCACTGTATATAGTTTGTTATAGGTTATATGGAATACTCGGAGCACGCGTGCACTGTCTCTTTCTCTCTCCCACTTATGTTCTGACTCTTTTGTTTTAGTAAATTTTTATATGATTTCTGGGGCTGCTGTGATCTCTACGATCCTTTTGTAGCTCTTACTATCTCCCTCTCTTTCCCTCTCTTTCCCTCTCTCTCTATCTCGCTGTATTTCTGGTCTTAAACGCCGTGTGTGTTTTTTATGGCCATTAAATGTTTGGGTTCTTTGTTGTTATTGTTGTTTTTTTTTGTTCAGCTTTGTTTTGATTTCAATTTGCCTGTCGCCAGGCTGCTGTCCGCGTGCTCTTCGACTCTCTCTCTGTCTGTCTTCATGGCTATGACAGTTTTTCACATTTTATTTATTTTCATTTTCATTTTCCCCACAACAACACGTAGCAGGTTAGCCAGTTCTCAGTTAACCTATGATTTAGTAGCATGTTATAACTGTTTCTCTTGTGGCCTGGTCCAGCCAGCCACATACCAAAGTCAAAACCAAATACCATAGCAACATCCACATGAGCACAAAATCATCCACAGCATTGCGTTGTAATTTCTTGGAAATTTGTGCACACTTTGGTATTTCGTTTTCGTGTGCTCTTCTTTGGGTATTCTGTTGGGTTTTACGGCCTCAGGTCCGTGTGACATTGTCTGGCATTGCTCTGAACCCGTGTGCCGTGGCCCAAGTCTCTGAACCTGTTTTTTTAGGGCCTGATTTGGCATAAAGGTCTTGGGTACTACTATATGCCGAGTTTAAAGGTCTAACTAACTGTGGACGCTGCTTGATTTGACATTTGGCGTCAGTGGCCATAATTGTCTAGAATTTATGTGCTGTACCTTTTCCGAAAATTCCCTTTAATTTGTTAGTCACATGTGGGCAGGCCGATCACGAAGGGTCAACTGCAGTTTTAATTAGTAGCTGTTGCTGTTGTTGCTGTTGTTGCTGTTGCTGCTGTTGTTGTTGTTGTTGTCTTTGTTACAGCTGCTAGTTGTTTTGTTGTTTGTTGATATTAATAAACATTTATACTAGTTAAAGGTTACTTAAAGATATATAGATACATGTTTCAGATACATAGATAGGACAGTTACAGTGATAGAGAAAGAGAAAGAGAGAGAGAGAGAGAGAGAGAGGTAGAGGGGGAAAGAGAGACATTAACTGGTGAACAAGACAAAAGACACATGTGGATGTGTGAGTAAATAGTTGTTGTTGAATTTGATATATTTATTTTGCTTTCGTGAAAATGAAAATGCTTAAGAAAGGCAAGAGAACAAAATAAATAAATAAGAAAAAATAGCATTAAAAAAAAAGCAAATGCAAGCCAAACTGAAAATTATACACTTAGTATGAATAATTTACACAAGAAATCGCGAATTCGAGAGTCACCTGGGAGATCGTAGACTGGCACCCGGCTCCATGCCACGCATGCCTCAAATAAACAGCAAGCGCCTCATTTCGAGGGCACAGCTGTCAGGCCAAAGGCTGGACAAAGGAACAATGGGCGCACAAGAAGAAGCTCATCCCTGCTGTTAAGCTGCGCCTGCAGACAACGGACAACGCCTGATTGAGTGAAGGCTTCGCCCGACATCGCAAGACTGCCCAAGACATAGCTATAGGTCGTGGATCGTTCGTACCCATATCAATTACTTAAAGCTCATTCACAACATTTTTTATTTTCACCTGACAAAAGCCCAAATGGCATCCAATCAATTTGGCCAGGCGCTGGCCCAAGCATAAATCCCAGCCAAAACTGCACACTGGACATGTGGCACACAAAAGTGGAACCGAGACTCTCTGATTGGGGAATGTGACTGGCTGGCTATATTGATTTGGACAGTGGGCCCCAACACATGTTCTTGCGCCCCGAAAAACTTATCGCAAGCGATGCGATAAACGATAAATAAGTAAAAAAAAAAAAAAAAAAGAGCCAAGAAACAAAACAGACAGCGGACATTGAATATTGGTTAACGAACGCACCCAGTAACAATGTGGCAGATCAGTTCTTTTTTTGTATTTTTTTTTTTTTTGGTTCGTTAAACAGCAAGAGGAAGAATAAGAGAAACTGTCGCCTGGCTGAGAAGCAAATGAAATAATATGAGGCGCAGGCAAAACATTTTGTCAGCTTGCAGCTTCCTACATCACAAATACACTGATGCATGTTCAGATACAAAGACGCAGATACAGATACAGATACAGATACAGATACAGATACAGATACAGATACAGATGCAGAGATCTCGAATACTTAAGTTCACATGGCATCTTTTTGCTTCCTCATTTGTGTTTTGTGTGTGTGTTGTTGTCTTGAGAGTAACTGTAATGTTGCATTAACATTAGCAGTAACAGCGCATTAGCAGTCGCCTGTTAAGCGCAGACAGCTGTTTCTTATATTTTGGTCGTGTTCTTATTCTCTGCTGCTGCTTTTGGGGGTTGCAACTGCAACTGCCGATGCCGGTGCCGCAGCCGCAGCCGACCCTCGCCCCTCTTACGCATTACAGCGGCTATAAAGTTGTCGTTGCTATTGTTGTTGTTGTTGTTGCTGTTGTTGCTGTTGTTGTTTTTGTGTTGGAGTTTGCTGGCAGCGACATGCGAAACCGGCTGAGACAGCGACTGCGAAGCAGGTGCAGCGACAAACTTCCGCAGCGAATGCCAAGCATGAGTATGAGAGTATGAATGTGTGTGCGTGTGTGTGTGTGTGTGTGCGTGTGTGTGTGTGTGTGTGTGTAGCAGGAGTAGCAGCAGAAACATGAAGTAATTAACAACTACAACACACAACGACAACAGGCAACAACAAACACGATGATGACGCAGTGGAGCCAAGCCAAAAGCGTTGACAATAGCATTGAAGTTTTTGTTTTTTTTTTGTTGTTTTTTGGTTTTGCTTTTTATTTTGTTTTTTTTTTTCTTTTTGCAACTGCAATTCTGCGGCTGTTGCTACTTCTTCGTATTGTTGTTGTTGTTGTCACTGTTGCTGTTGTTGTCATTGTGCTGTGGTGATTTCATGGTGAACGCACGCGGCGTATACGCATTGCATTGAAGAAGAAGAAGAAGTCTCAAACGCCAGACGGGGGCGTGTTTGTTACACAAATCTGAATTTGCTCGACTGCATACATACATTAAGAGTCGACTCGAGCAGGAAACATGCCCAAGTGGCGGACAAACTGATAGAAATATAGAGGGAGAGGCAGAGGCAGAGGCAGAAATATATATAGAAGGAGAGCACACACACACACACACATGTCAAGTGCCGCTGTTGGAAATGTGCAAAGAGTGCCACATAGTGCAGTTAAGTGAAGAGCTTCCCACGTGCGCGAGCGTGTGAAACAAAACGGAAATCAAAAGCCGAGTGTAACAAATGAGAAAATATTAACTTATGCCACAATGAAAGGAAATAACACAAAAATAACAAAACTATAACTAAAACTAGTAACTAAAACTAAAGCAGTAAACGATACGTGTTTACGGACAATGCACATCTAAATATATAAATACAAATACAAATGTAAATATAAATTGAAATTGAAATATAAGCAAATATCGTTTATCAATCGAACTATTGATCGATCATTAACAATTATTATTCACCCACACCAATATCGCGATTTGTGTTAACTTTTGTCTTGCTTACCAGCACTCGTCCTGGGCTTTGTGCGCACGGGTTTCACATCGAGACCAACACCACCAACACCTCCACCGCCGCCGCCGCCACCGCCGGCACCGCCAGTGCCACTGGAGCTGCTATGACCGCCACTGCTCATAGCGCCCATGCCACTCATACCACCAACACCAACACCACCACCGCCGCCACCGTGCAGAACCGAGCCGGAACTCGCACCCGGACCGACGGAGGCGGACGCACTATGATGATGGCTATGACTGTGATGATGGTGGTGATGCGCTGCCGCCGCCGCTGCGGCACCCATGCTATGCCGCACAGCCGCTGCTGCCACGGAGGAACTTTGGAACATATTGGCCGCAGCAACAGCCGCTTGATGCTGCGCCGCCGCATGGTGATACGAGGCATAGCTGCTGTCGTAGCTGTTCGCATTGTTTGCCGCATAGTGCGCCTGGGCGGTCCCATCGAATAGTCCATTCGATGTCGATGCGGATGCGGATGAGGAGGCATTGCTGTTGGTGTTGTTGTTGTTGTTGCTATTCTGCTGTTGCTGCTGCTGTTGTTGTTGCTGCTGCTGCTGCTGCGGCGCTTGATTGGCGCTGCTACTGCTGCTATTTGAGCTATTTGTATTGTTGGTGTTGTTGTTGTTGTTAGTACTACCTTCGCGCTGCTTGGGCGCCGAGGATTGGGCGGGTCCAGCGCTGCCGGCATGCGCAACGGATGCGCCACCATTCTGTATGGAGGGCTTGATATCCAGCGCACAACTGGCGTCCGTCAGTGAGGTAGAGCCCGTGGCCTGCTGGTGCATAAAAGCGTTCATCACGGCCTATAAAATGACAGCAAGGATTTAACAGTTAATTCTGAGAGCTGACAGTTCCACTACAATAATTATTCTAGCTAAGCTCGAGAGATAAAATAGTTTTATCTGTGGTAAATATTGCTTTCAAAATTAGTAATCATTTTTGTTCTTCTTTAAAGCAGCTTAATCAAAATCGATGTTATTTTGAAATTCTAAAAACTTACCTGGTACTCGGATGGACCGGTTTGTACTGAGTCGGGCGTGGAGTCCTTTGGCGGTGTTGGTGGGAATGGGAACGAGTGCTGGCCGGCTGCCGTCGTCTGATGGCTTTGGCCCACCTGGCCCAGTTTGTGCTCCACTTGCGGCTCCTGGGGGCAGGCGAACTGGCCCATGCCCCAGGCACTGGCGGGTGCAAACGATTTGTGTTCACTGGTCAGCCAGGGACTGAGCGGCGTATGAAAGTGCGGACGGCACACTTGGGGCGTGGCATGTGAGGAGGGCATGCGGGATGCTGAAAATAAGAAAAGAAAAATGGAAAAAAAAACAAAATTAAATATCGATAAGAATTTAATAAAACGCGCCAAACAAAAAAAAAAAAAAAAATCAAGTTAAATGCGGTATTAAATCAATTATGGCCAAAATTTATAACGAAGATTAACAGTCTAAGCCGAGATGAGAATCGAACAGGGAGATGGATAGGAGAGACAAGAGAATGAGGAAGACAGAGACCAGAAGCGATAAAAAATGCATAATAAATGACGTTGTTCTGTTTTGCGAGGCGGAAAAGCTGCGTTATAATTTATGAAACACCAGCAACAGTTGCTGCTGCTGCCACTGCTGCTCAGGCAGTAAGGCACTGACCATTGGCCACAAAACGACGCTTGCGGCCTTAGCAGCAAACTTTGCATATGGCCAACACAAGCAACTGTTGCTGCTGCGGCTGCGGCTGCCGCATTGTCATAAATTGTTTAATTTGTATCATAAACAATCGCGTTAAACTTTTGTCCCAAAGCAAAAAAGATCGATCAGCGGCTCGAATGCGCCGCGGCCTTAAACCATCCGCCCCCTCTACAACCCCCCTGCCTACGTTGGCCGGGCTAAGAGTGTAGCCTAAATGTCTGGCAGTGTATAATTTAGCGGACACCAAGTGAGATTTATGTGCGCCAATGCTGCTGTTTCTATAGCTTGCAACGCATCGCTGCTGCAACACCATGCTGCATGCCACGCCATATCCATATCCTGGCAGCGGGGTGTTGCAATTGTTTTGGGGGGGCGCGCACTTATTCTTATTATTATCATTAATATTGGGCCCCAGCTCTGCAGCTTGGCATCGCTGTGTTAGCTTTGGGGCTTGTTTGTATGTGAAATTATTTTTGATTATGCAGCAGCTGAAGTTGAAGCTGAAGTCGAAGTCGATGTCGAAGTCGGAGTCGGAGTCGGAGTCAGAGTCGACGACAACGTTGCCTTAAAAGTCTGTCTAACAGTAGGTCAGTCAGTTCAATGTACGCCGTGGATGGATTAGTTCGAAGCGCAAGTAACAATCAGCCAATGATGGGGGGTGAATGAAGCTATCAGAGCCAAGACGAACTGTAGATGCTCTTTCCCACACTTGTAGCTGCGCTTAAATTGAGATGAGCTTGGCTCAACTTATCAAATAATGAGTTAATCCGAATGCATCAGAAAATAAGGGCAACTGTGATACGTTTTCGATGCATACAAGTTTTCCCAAGGGTATTCCAAAAGGGCACTCTGCGTTGGACTCCTTTGGCTTTTGCCTTTACCTTTTGCCACCGACTGTTGCCCGGTTGGCTGCTGCCAGCTTGCGATCGATCGCTGCCTGCGATAATATCCATTTGATTATCCTAATAACAGTGCTTTAGCATCGATATTATATGTACGTGTTTCTGATTATAGAAATTATGTACAGCGGCAGTCGCAGTCGTAGTCGGAAATGTTGTTGCTGCCTTTTTTTTTGTCTCAGTCGCTGAGAGTTGCTGCTGCATTGCAATGCCTCAATTGTTGCGGCTTGTTACAAGCAGGCAAAAGAGCAAACTTCACACTTTTGCGCCAGAGACAATTGCAGTTGCCCGATTGCAGCTACGTGCCACACAAGAAAACAAAGCAAAACAACAGTCAACAGTCAACAATATTCAATAACAAGAACTTGTGGTTGTATATAAAGTCGTCATCGCTGGCACAGTCTATATAATTTTGGGCCAAATGAGCGAATTGGATATGCCAAATTATAAATGTATGGATGTGGATGGAGGTCTTTGCCACAAATCAGAGAGCTGCCACAGATCGCAGCGAGGCGAGCTTTAATTGCATTGTGGTGAAAACTTTCAATTTGTGCGATGGTGTTGGCGATAACAGAGCGCTGTTAAGGCTGCTGTTAAGCGGCAATGAGTCACTGTTAGCGACTTTTGTCGATGCCGCAGCTGCTGCTGCTGCTGCTGCTGCTGATGTTGTTAAGGCTGTTGGCATCTTTTGTATAAAACAATTCGCTAATAAATCAAGCTGAGTACAACAATTAAAGTTGCAAAAACACACACACACACACACACACACACATACACACAGAGAGCGACATTTTTGTTATTGTTGTCATTGTCGGTATGCAAAGCTCGTGCTGGTGAAAAGCGGCGACGTCGTCGTCGTTGCCGTCGTGCCCTTGGCCGTCCCCCAAAGCCAAAACCCTGGCTGACACGTTCTACACAGCAACTACAGCAAAAACAACATTAACAGCAGCAGCAGCAGCAGCAGCAGCAGCAGCAGTAGCAGCAGCCGCAGCAGCAATAAACAAAGCGCTACAATAAAATCTGCCTTTAATTTTTGTTGTAGCGCACAGGAAAAAAAAAAAAACCCAACAAAAAAAAAACACATTTTGAAGTTTTTGGCCTGCGCTTGATTTCTTCAAACTGACAGATCAAAGCCCCAAAGCCGACTCTCTACAGGCTAGAGTATATATATATATATATATACATATATATATACATATATATGTGTGTGCTTGTAAGAGACACTCCATAAAGCGAGACTTGGACATGTGTGTGGCGTTTTAAAAGCGTTTGACAAGCGCTCAACTCAACTCAGCTCAGCTCAACTCGAA
Source organism: Drosophila anomalipes (assembly GCA_035041615.1). NCBI lineage: Eukaryota > Metazoa > Arthropoda > Insecta > Diptera > Drosophilidae > Drosophila > Drosophila anomalipes. The sequence goes on along the minus strand of JAWNKZ010000064.1, from coordinate 8,331,340 downwards.
CTCAAGTCAACTTAAAGCCAAGTCAACTCAGCGCCTGAACGTCTAAGCCGTGTCTCCGGCATGGGCTTCAGCTGAAAGCCAAAAGTGTACCGAAAGCGCCTTTTAATTGCAGTTTCAAGCTGACCAGCCAGCGAACGTCGCCAACGTGAATGACATAATTAAATGTATGCAGAGCCAAACGGCGCACTTAACGCGACGTGTTTGACATTTGAAGATGACAATCCCACTGACTGAGAGCGACAGTTGTTGTTCCACCAATTGAATCGATGAGGAACAGCAGCAGGTGATGGATAGTGTAAGAGTTCCTCCTATTCCAATGGCCCATTCAATTAACCAAAATGCAACAAACAAAACAAAATCGGCAGCTGGCAGTAGATTATATTGAATCTGGCTAGCTTCTTATCACTGGCATCGCATCTCATTTGAATGATCAACAACAAAAGGACGGAGCAGACAAACTGAAAAACCTCAGTGACAACACTCCGCCGGGGAGGCGCTTTCATTCATTGTGGCGCGAACATCTTGATAACGATGCGAGGATGTGCTACGAAGAGAGCCAACCCATTTGATAAAATGTAACAGTTTTCGCAGCTTTGCGATGAAAAGGATTGTCGGCTCTTTGGTAAATTAAATTCACACTGTTCCGGATTAGGGGTGAACGAGAGTGTTGCTTATCGGCGTCGGCAAATCAAATCGTCAAATGAGTAAAGCAGGCGAAATGTAACGTATGTCAGTCAGGCAGTCAGGCAGTCAGCTAGATCGGCTCAGTCAGTCACTCAGTCGATTAGTGAAATGCGTCGCCTTCGCTTCAGCTGCTTCCGCCTGGCATTAAGCCACAATCAATCATACGAAATGCAGAAACTGAAACCCAACGTCTTAGCCAGCCAGGGAATCCTGCAATGACCCCTCGCTGCTGCCGCTTCTGCTGTTGCTGCTGCTGCTGCTGCAGGCGCTCGCTTAATTTATAACCTGAGCGACCCTCGGGTAAGACAGTCAGCCAGCCAGGACAAGACCAGAGACCAGAGACTTTTCACCTGCCTGGCTTGTAGGCGCGTGGCTGCCACTTCAGCTCCAAAATGCGGTCAAGTGTCTCTGTTTTTGTTGAGTTGAGCTGCTACTTTACACCTGCTCCAAATTTAAAATGCGGCAAGCGGCGGCAATAAACTATAACGGATTCCTGTTTTAGCCACCACCAACCAGGCCAGCGACTAGCAACGCAGCAGGTAGGTAGGTCAGTTAGAGGCCGCGCAGCTAAAATACACCTTGAGCTCAGTTCAGCTGGGAGCTGGCTGCTCTCGCATTATTATTGAGCTCGTGAACAGCTCCTGAACTGTTTAGCATTTTGCGCTCTTCTTGTTTGTTTTAATTATTTTCTTTGCTTTTTCCATATTTTCTAGTTTGGCTCATATTGCAGCTCAGCTTGCGTGCCAACTGCCTGACTGCCTGGCTGACTGACTGGCTGACTGACTGGCTGACTGGTTGACTGGTTGGTTTACTGACTGACAGGCAGGCGGCTGTTTTATTAAGCGCAAACTGCTCTGCCATTCCCATCTATATTATTAACACTTTATTTGCGGCTTTGCTGGCTGTCTCAACCTGTCCCTGCCCCCTATCCCTCTCCCCTTCTCCCTCTCTCTCTTCTTACGTTTCCGTCTTCATCACTGGGCTGTGCTCCAGTTGCATGCCAGCTTATAATTAGTCATATTGTTGTCAATTGTATTTATGATAATGCGTTTAATAACTTAACCACAAGCTACTTGGTTTCCGCCCCAAAGCTATGCCACTCATAGGTATATTTGTATTGTTGCCAACTATGTTGCACAAGGAATTTTGCAAGCTACAAAAATTTCAAATATTTTTAAACAGCTTAATTTCTTATTAATTGCAAAATGGGAGCAAACATATTACACACCTATGCAAAATTATGTTGCTCTTCTGCTAATATATATTTATCATTAAACAATTGTTGGTATTTCGCAATTCCCTCAAATATTTGTGTTTAATCTTTGTCAATTTCTTAAAAATTCTGAAATAAATTGATATCTGCAAAGAAGAATTTGTAAAAAGAAGTTATATTCAAATGTATTCCATATAAGCTACCATTTATATTGGCACCAAGTTTGAAATAGTTATTCAAACCAATTTTCCGTGCATTTCTATGCCAAATGGGGTCTTACATTTTTCCTTTGATGAGGTAATAAATGATGGCTAGGGCACAAACTGGAGCTGTGGTTAACAAGCATATTTAGCTTGACGTGTGAATTACGTGGCCTGACTAACTTTTGAATACGTGCAGCAATGTTGCCACAAAACATGTTGACAAGACGACAAGCAGCAGCAGCGAGTGGCAAATGTTGCCGCACTAAATAAAAACTTGCAGCAAGGCGAGGCAGCAGCAGCACCAGCACCAGCACCAGCACCAGTAACAACAACAACAAACAGCACATGTAAAAAGTTGAGGGTTTGAAACGCGCCATTTTCGTTGCCATTTGCTTGCGTTTGCTGCTCTCGTTGCTGTTGTTGCCGTGCCACACCATTTTCTCTCCGGCGTGCTTATTGTTTAGTTGTTGTTGCTATTGCTGTGGTGGGTGCTGCCGCTGCTACTACTGCGGTTGGTACGGTTAAAAACAAAAAAAAAATGTTAATAATGCGGCAACATTTGCAGCCGTTGGCAGCGTGCATGCGTACTCATTTTTGTTGTAGCTGCAGCTGGGCCGAGGCCAGCTTTCCATGCTGGATGTTGATGTTGATCCTTTGGCTTTTGGCCAGCACGCAAGCATAATAAATTTATGCAAATGCTAGTCTGCTAGTAGCCCGAAGTCAATGTGAGTGATTGGGTCGCTACTGTCACTCAGCCGTTGGCTCAAGTCACGCTGACAGTTCTGTGGCTCTGTGGCCATTCAAAGGCATGGCTAATGAGCAACATACCACCACCACCAGCAGCAACAAGACACATAACTACTGAGTCAGGATCTGTTGCCAGCGGTGCTGGCGAGCCTAAAATGCCTTTGGCGCACTTATGACAGTTCGAAGCGTCAGCAAAATCATTAAAATTGACAAGTTTTTATATGACACAACCAAATTTGGTAAGCCAAATGCCTACAGCGGCCACAAACGCAACGTTTGAAGTGTTGTTTGCTGTGTGCTTGAACAACTTGTTGTTTTTTTTTTTATTGTCGTAGCTGTGTTGTGGACCACCAAGCAGGCGCTGCTTCACATGTCATAAATAAGAACGCGTTGACATTTATCACAACAAAGGGCTTCAGGCTAAAACAAAGCTGCCCCCAAAACACACACACACACACACACACACACACACGCACACATATCACAAAAACAACAACAACAACAACAAAAACGAGCCAAAGAAAAACGTTGCATAAATTCATAAGCCTGAACTTGAGAAATTCAATTGATGCGACGACGGCGGCAACTGTTGCTCTGTCGCTGTCGCTGTCGCTGTTGCTCTGTCCAGTTTTCGCATATTAATAAAATATTTTATTAAACACACGCGCCGCCGAGAGAGAGAGAGCTTGAAGGATGCTGCTATGGCCAAGGAGCAGGAGCTGTTGCAATATTATGCTAAACAGTGTGTCCCAAAAAAGGCTGCAAACGAAAATCGTGCCTGGTGGGTCCACAGGCTGCAGCAACAAATTTTTGGCGGCGTCTCTTGCGACACACTCGTATGACATATTTTTGCCAAGAACAACCAGCAACAACGCATTATTATTTCCCTTATTTTGTTTTTTTTTTTGTGTGTATTTCTGTTGCTTTTATTGCTGCATTGTTTGAGCCAAAAAAAAAAAAAAAAAGAAGAAAAAAGTCAAGCATTTATGCTAAGCAGGCGGGTTGAAAGATATGCAAACTGGTTTTCGGTTTCAAACACACAACAGTTCAGTTAGATCGCAAGTTTCTCAACAAATTTCGCCGCTCATCGAATGCTAATGAGCCAAATGAGGGGGAGCGTCATTTGTTAGTTCTTTTCTTAATTTTTTTTTTTTTTTTTTTTTGTTTTTGTTCTTTTAACCAAATAGGCATTACACCTGATCAGTTTGACCAGGTGGTCCGGTATCGTTAAGCGTGTTTGCTGTTTGCTGTTTGGCTTAGTTCTTGGTAAGATTGTTCTATTTTGATAGTTGGCTGAGACGCTTCTTGGAAGCCATTAACCATTAAGCATTAGACATTAAACATTAGCGATTAGCTGCCAAGGCGTACAATGACTTTGACTGTCTGATTAATATGCTATTGGGGCCGCCGCCCCGCCGCACCGCCGTCCCTGCCCGAAGATCAGTTAAGGCCATGTCGCAGCTCGAACTGCCAAAGTCATTTGTAAACTTGACACTGCCAAATGCAGCCACCGAGCCACACACAAAAGCCGAATGGCAAACGACAAACGGCAAACGGCAAACGGCAAGCGGCAAGCGGCAAGCGGCTGCACAAATGTATTTGCAACAGTTTATCACAAAATTTTGTTGCTGCTGCTGTTGCTAGCTGTTTGTTGCTGTCGTTTTTGCAGTTGCAATTGTATTGACAGCGGGGGCGACAGCAACAGCAACCGCAGCAGCAGCAGCAGCAGCAGCAGCAGCAGCCAACAATGCGCTAATATTCAATATTGTAATTGCAGTCACAAATCGTGCTCAACTGCAGCAGCCGCTAGAGGAGCAGACGGGCTGGCAACATGTTGCTGGTTATGCTGCCTGTCTGTTGGCACTGTTTGTTGCAGGCTGCGCATTAAATTAATGAATGCTGCCGCAGTGCGCTTTTGTATGTTCAGTGTCGGCATATTGACCGCTTGCTGTGTTAGACAAATCACAACAACAAAAAACAACAGTTACAACACTGCGTGCTGCTGGCGTGTGTTGCAGCAACATGCGTAAGCCTTGTTCGCCTCTTGTTGTCATTATAAATCGCCTTAGAGCAGCATTTTGATTTTACAAATTAATAATGAAAGCAGCAGACAAGAATAGCAGCAGCAAAAAAGGCACAGTAGCAACATTATTGATGATGCACATCAGGCAAGGAACATACACACTCTTTTACCTATATATATATATATATGTATATATGTATATATATATATATACAAATGTGTTTATATTTGTGTGTGTTTTGCTGTTCCAGGAATCTGGGGCTGACAAATGACAAGCCAGCGGGCAAAAGGATGCCAGCTAGCTCAAAGACTTCCGGCCTTGTTCGTCAGAAGCGGCGGCAAAAGCTCACAAAGAACATCGCGTCCGCCATCTTGGCGAGAGGCGAGTTTGATGCCAGCAGCAGCAACAGGCAACAGGCAACTAGCAAACCAGCAACTAGCAACTCGCAGCTCGCAGCTCGCAACTAGCAACCAGCAACAGGCGACATTGATAGTGATTGAAGGACAGCTGTTCACACTAGCCAAGAGCGAAGAGGCCAGCGGGCACAACGAAATGTCAAATTAGAATGCGAAACGTGTTGGCAATGGGAATGTTGATGGTTGGGAGCTCTGAGTTGTTGTTGTAGCTGTAGTTGTTGCAGTTGTTGCAGTTGTTGCAGCTGGACAATGGAGTTTCTAGCTGGACTCGGCGGCACCTTTGGCTCTGTGGCATGCAAAGTAGCCAGTTAGTCAGATAGTCGGGTTAGCCAGTGAGGCGACAATGGCAACTGCTGCTGCAGTGCAAATTAATTGAAGCATCGCAGCAATGTCAACGACAGCAGCAACATCACGTGTTGCATGTTGCATTTGGCGTAGGCAGTCCAAGTCGAAGTCAGAGTCAGAGTCGGAGTCGGAGTCGGGTTCGAAGTAAGAGTCGGCTTTGGGGGCCAGTGGCAAGGCACATTCTTATAATTATGTCATTTAATTAAGCAAAGACAGTTTGCCGTTGCCACGACTAATTAAAACATCGCGCCAGAGTCAGTAGCAGCAGCAGCAGCAGCAGCAGCAACTGTGGCAGTAACATGTGCAACGCGGGCGGTTGCAAAAAAAAAAAAAAAACACAGAAAAAAATAAATCGCCATATGAATGACCGGCCACTGTCGAATGCAATAAACAATATGCAACATCAGCCACAATAGCAACAACAGGCACAACAACAAACAGTTTGCCGCTGCATCATACGATGTAAAGAATGCTTCCAAGAATTTGGGTCATAATTAATGTGGCATGATTTCAAGACATTTTAATCAAAGCGAATTGAGAGGGCAACTACAGTAACAGCAAGAACAGCACAGCAGCAACAGCACAGCAGCAACTGCACAGCAGCAGCACAGCAGCAGCAATTGTTGAGGCAAGCTTTAAGTTTGTAATACCTTTGAAAAGTGTCACAGACATATACACACACACACACACACACACACACACACACACACACACATACACATCTTACACACGCAAAGCGAGCGCATTTAAAGTCACATCAATCATACGCAGCGGTGGCCCAGCTGTTCAATTGCAATACCATAACTCATTTTTATAGGCCGCCGCCACGCTCCCAGTCGGCCGGGTTGGCCGAGGTTCGCTGAAAACTTGCGCACCGGGATTAAGATTTGCGGTCGAGATTCCGGCCCATGCCCAGGCTAAAGTCGCAGTCAGTAAATTACAACAACTATTACACACACTCACAGAGGCGCACAACATTTCTTGTGGCCGTGCCCGACTGTCTGCTGATATTGCTGCTGTTGTTGTTGCCAGTTTTGCCAGTGTTGCTGTTGCCAGTGTTGCTGTTGCCAGTGTTGCTATTGCCTGCAGCCTGTGGCCTGTCTATGTCTATGGCTTTTGTGCTTTTGTGTTGGCCGTGTTGTAATTTCTTGGAAATTTCTGTTTTATGCGCGCACAAACCTGGGCCCGAGCGCGAAATTTATGAGACTGAAGCGCACCAAGTGCAACACCTGGTAGCCAGGAAGCGCAATCGCTTGCCTTCACTTGCCTCGAAGGCTCAGCGAGCTGGGCAAAATTTCATTGGCATTGCATTTCGCCTAAATGGACTTTGATATGCCTGCTGAATGGGCCCGCATCCATTTGATATCCCTTTTGTGACTTTGCCACTGTGCGTGACATTTGCGTTAAGTGCGTCAAGAGTTGTGTGGGAATTTATTTTATAAGTCCCAGACACCGATCTGCACACACACATTGACACACACGAGCACTCACAAACTGACTGGCAAACTGGCAAACTGGCAAACTTTTCATTTGTCCGATTTTGTCAACGCGATAAGCGAACAAAGTTGCAACAACAAATGAAAATGCACGAAGCACAAAATATTGCCAAAAAGGCGGACTGCTTTCCTCATCTATCTCGCTCTCTCCAATCGCTTCTAATATGCAATTGTGCGAGTGCAATAGATATATGCACAACCAACGCCGTTAATCCATGTGTATTTGTTTTTATATTGCTTAAGGCCACTCATGATTAAATTGTATTTGAACTGCTTGCCAATTAAAAGTACATTTATCCCTTAAAGATAGCAAAGCAGCAAAAATTCGTTCTATATTTTATTTAACGAAATGAAAGAATTTATGAATAATCCCCACTGAATTAGCATAATTGATATCGAAAGAAATACCTTGAATTAGTTTGAATATAGAATTATATATAGAATATAATTTAAAAAAATATAAATTGCTAAAATTATTATTTTCTAGATTGTTAATTGCGCGAATTTGTAACGATTTAAGAACTTTTATTGACATTTATGATCAATGTTTACAGATTAAGACGAAATATAAGATATTCATACTTTTAAGTTTGTTAATTAAATCATTTTATGAAAAATGTTTACATTTTAATTTTAGTGGTAATTTGAGAACGGAATTCATAAATAATTCAAGACGAGTTTATAGCACATGCAATTCATGCTATCCTTTTGTGTTAAGTATCCAACATTGTGGAAAATGAATAACAAGACGAAAAAAAAAACTTGCAAAGTTTGTCAAAAAGTTTTGATGTGGCCATATTGTAAGCTATATATATAGAATGTTCAAATACATATATATATATATATATCATCGAAAAGGCAACTCAGAAATAAGAAATGAGCAACGACAATAAAACACACAACGAAAAAAAGAAGAAGAAGAAAACAACAAAGTTATTGCCAAATTTTCGGCATGTTTGCTTTTGAAATTTAAATTTCACATGGCTGTTGCTTTTGTTGTTGTCGTTTTTATGGCTTGTAGCATCATAAAAATCTCTGTGTGTGTGTGAGTGGTGTGTGTGTGTGTGAGTGTGGTGTGTATTGAGTGTGTGCGTTGTGTGTAAGCGAGCGCGTCAAAAAGCATTAAAATGCATTCGCACATAAGCGCAGCAGGCGTCTAAATGTTTGTGTTTGTGTGTGTGCATGTAAATGAGTTGGCCGCCCCCTCACTGCCACATTAGTATTTTACATGCTGGTATTTAGGCCATATCAAAATGTAAGCCGTGCTGAGCTTATAGTCAGTCATAATGACAACTAAATTGAGTTACTGTTAAATTCAGTTTTTGACAACTCGCAGGCAACTCGCAGGCAACTCGACTCTCATCCGAAATGTGACACATGCAGACTAATGAATTTTAAAATCAACGCTCGCCACAGGTGCCCCCAACGAGGAGCACGAGCACGGGCAGCAGCAGAAGCTCCATCTGCTCGAAGAGCAGCTATAGTCGCATCAGCATGAGCAGCCGACAAACTGTCTGTCAAAATGGCAAACAAAGACCGCAATTTGAATGCGCGTTTTGAGTGCATGAATGAATTACAGCAGCCAGCAACCAGCCACCAGCAACCAGCCACCAGCAAGCAGCAGCCAGATCAGCCGGATCTGTGTGGAGTCGTCGCAGAGACACACATGGAGAGATTCGAGTGGCATGAAATCAAATCAAGCATCAATAAAGTCGGCATATGAATAACATGAATTAAACATAAATGCAAACGGGGCAATGGGGCTAAGGAGTCGGCTTCAAAAATGCTGATTGATCACTTGCAGCACTGCCACCACCCGCTTGGGTTGCCCTCCTCGCATACCGCAGCACAAAATTGTAAATTAAAATTTTCGCACACTTGAAGAGCAGGAAATAAATTCAACGGCAGCCGCATTGATGCATGTCACGTCCGACCGTCCATCCGTCCGTCTCAGTTGCTCGTCGCATTTTACGTGGAACTGTCAGAATGCAGGCAAAAGCTGCGCTCAGCCCGGCCAAAAACCAAAACCAAAGCCACAACAATAACAATAACAATGGCAAATGCAATGCAATGCTAAGTGCCAAGTGAAAATGGATTTTCGGGGAGTCAACTGTCAAAACTGACAGCAGCAGAAACAGCAACACCAACACCAAAAACAACAACAACAACAACGGCAGCAGCAGCAGCCGCCGCAACGGTGGCACCCACTTTTTCAAATTGAAAATTAACTTAGCGGAACCCAACAAAATTTCGGCTGCCTTTTTGGCCCACAAAAAGTGCTCACATTTTCGGAGCAATTTTTTGATATTTTTGGAGGCGTGTGAAAATAGAAATTGATGTCGTCTGCTGCCTGTTGTTGTTGTTCTTGTTGCGTTGTTGTGCTGCTGTTGTTGTTGTTGTTGTTAGTGCTGCCACAACACTAATGAGCATAGATAATATGCTTATTATGTTGTTTTCTTCTTGAGGCAACAAATTGCGCACAATTAGAAAGCATACAGATGCAGCTGGGAAAACATACATAAGTGAGCCAAAAACTGTCGCCCTTTTGGGTAAGTTAACCCACAATTGTCAGACAGAGCTGTAATGGAGCTGTTTACTGTTACACGACTAACTGTTTTAGATGAGGAGGGAACATAAATATTTAGAAATCGAGAAAAATGTTGTTGAAATAAACCAAATCAAAGGCTAGCTGAGATTGTTTGTCTATTGCTAGGGGATGCAATACAAAGAAACAGCCCTCAGCTCGCCCCTCCCCTTCATCCACAAATGCCAGCCAACAGGAAGCGTGCGCTCAGCGACACGAAAAAGGCGCGAAGCAATCGATTTGTGGGCTGAGCCACGGAACCACACCACCTCATCCCATTCCACCCCACCCCAAACGCCACTCACATGACTAGCCACCCTGGTATTCGCTTTACCCCAGCACCGACGCATTCATTAAAAACGCATTAGAAATGACATTAGGACAAATATAGCGCTCGGTGCGCCACTAAAATTACTTAAACAATAAATAAAACATAAACCTCAATTCCGTATGGCTCACAGGTAGGAGTCATAAGGAGGGTGGTGGTGGTGATGATTGTAACTGTTACTTACTGTGCTGATGATAGCTGGGATAGTAGCGTCGATGGTGTCCATTGCTTTCCAGCGCATAGAATGCGCTCATATCGCTGGTATCCAGTCCCAGGCCGGTGCCAGCGCCACCTCCACCACCACCGAGGGCGGCACCGACGCTGCTGCCCGCCGATGAGGCGCCGCTGGACAGGCTGTGATGGCTATGGGCCAGGCTACTGCCGGCGCTGCCCAATCCGTTTGTCTGTGGTGAACCGCCGCCGCCACCGCCGCCGCCTAAGCGCGGACTGTCGTACCAGCTGCGAGCGGCAGCCTCCGCTGTTGAGGTCATATCCATTTCGAGTATAATTTTGAATGTTTTTGCTTAAGATGTGGGCGCGTTAAATTCTACAGAGAATCGATGTCTCTGTTCTCCTCTCCTATCTTCACTTCTCTTCTCTACTCCCCTCTTTTTTTCTTCTAACTTTCTTCTCTCCTTCTTGCTGTGTGTGCTTTGAGCAGTTTGCGGCGATTTGTATGCACTCGCCGCTTTTCAACACATGCTTATGCAACACGCGTTTTGCAACACTGGGCTAGCTGTAAATGATTATTTGTATTTAATAAGAAACTTTCGAAACTTCTTTACAATTGTCTCAAGCTCTGTGCGCAAGTGATTCAATTTTAACGGTAGCTCTGGCATTCCTTATCAATGTCACACCTTTTCTTATCAGCCTCAAGAAAAAAAAAAACAAACCCGAAAACCGAAAATAAAAGCAGAAAAATAAAACTTTATATTTGGTTTCTAATTTCTTTTTATAGCTTGTGTACAGTTGGCACTCAGTTATGACCAATTGATTTACAATTGCGCGGCAGCCACAGCAATATACACATATATGTATATACATGTATGTGAGTGTGTATGGTACAGGTAAAACAGTTCTTGATTAGAGTTGAGACCAAGGCTAAGTGTGTGTGTGTGGGAAACAAGAATGCATTGCGTTCACTTTTGATTGATGACAAAGAACAACGAGGCGGTCACATTTTGCAGGATGCCTCCCGGGGGACCTAATAAACATGTCGCATCAGAAAGGGCCACAACCAATTGTCTGTGCATTGTTGCCCACTGTTTGCCAGTGTTTACACTTCAAACGCAACTAATAAACCAAAACAATGCCAAATCTTGCCAATTGAGTGCCGAACTCTGTGTGAATCCCAAATGGCTAGTATGCTGATGTCTGGCAAAGCAAACCAAAAAAGGTGGATCAGCACTGATCAATATTTGTACGTTGATTTTTATACATACGTTGATCGCTTAAAGATTACAAAATCGTTTCAGATTAGAATTTTTCTTTGTCTAAAAATAATATTTGAATTTAAAGAACTAGTACATTATTTTTTTGTTGATTAGCGTTGCCTATTTTAATGTCTAAAAAATAGTAATTTCTAAGAATTCGAATTTTCGAGCAATCGAAGTTTAGGCATTTCAATTTTGACAATTGATATGCTCAAGATAAGGGCTAACTGTATCATATATTACTTATTAGGCTTAGAGAAGTCAGTCGTATACCCTACAAAGTTATTGAAAAATATTGCTCAAAGAGTTATCACTGTTTGCGAAATAAACAATAGAATGTTGAGCGTGCAGAATTTGACCTAAAGACCGCCTGCCTACGTGCCTGCCTGCTCATCTGCAATTGTCAATTGTCAATTGTCAATTGTCGATTGTGTTTTGTGCTGCTCGTGGCGCTTGCAACAACTGAATCCTGAGAGCCGCAACTTGTTGTGTGGGCGTCTGACACCGGCGGCAACTAATCTCGTGAAGTGGGAAAGGTGTGCTGTTGCAACTACACCTGGCTACCAATTAGCGATAAACATGCGGTTTATATCCTACGCTCGACTAGGCCCAATTAGACGCTGGGAGTGGCAAAGTGGCATCATTGAGTCCACAAAACATTTTGTGCATTTATCAATATGTGGCTATCAGTAACTGGCTCTATTTAGACAGGTAGCTGAGCAACGAAAAATAATTTTGAAAAATTCTTATCAGTCTATGTGTATGCTATGGTATCTTCTGGTTGTATCTTTCTATGTAAGTATGTTTAGTTCTTGCCAGATTTTTATCAATAATATTTTTCATGCGTCGTTGACTACCTTTTTGTTTGTTTTTGTTTTTATATGTCTATTTGTTGTTGTTTGCTTTGGTTTCAACCCAAAATTATTAATAATAAAAAAGGCAACACAACTTTTTGTTGTTGTCTCAAGACCTGTCCAGGTTGTTGTCAATATTATGGTTGTTGCTATTGCTATTGCTGTTACTGTTGTTGTTGGGCCTCAGATGCCTATCGCACAATTGACAATTGCGGTACAAATAACCTGCCAAATGATAAGGCAACATAACTTTCGTCTATGAATACTGTGGACTGTTTTTCAGTCTTTGATTTCGATTGTTTAATGTCTGGGTTGGTTGCTGCCCCGAAAACTCAATCAATTTACTAGAGGCAGCGATATCTGCACTCGAGGCAACTATACGTATACATATATAAATGATATTGCTGTTTGTTATTGTTGTTTTTGATTCTGTCGATTTTTCTTCTTGTTGTTGGGGAAAACACTTTTCATTAAAAATTCTAGATAGCAATAAAATGATAAGCAAACTGTCAAATATTTTGATAATGACACCGACTTTTAGCTATGAGTCAGTTATTTATGTGTAATTAAACATATATTATTATTAGATATATACAGATTTATGAAGATTATGTTGAGGCTGATAGAAGCGTGTTGCCGTCTTGACACCGTTAAAATCACATCCATTGCAAGTTTTCGATTCACTTTTTTATTTATTCGTAATTCGTAATAAATTGCAAGTTATTTCTTACATTTTGCACACATTTGTTTAGTCACACATTTGTTTTGTTTTGTTTATGTTTTCTTGTGGTTTATTTAAATTTGCTGTGCACTGATTACAACTTTTGTTTTGCTTTGTTTTGTTTTAGCTTGTTTTCGGGGCTTTTGCGCGCTTTTACCGACGCGTTTTCTGGAGCTTGGCTTGTTGACGTTGCCGTAGCTGTTGTTGTTTATCGACGATGATGCAGAATTGCTGTTGCTGTTGTTGTTGTTGTTGTTATAGTTGCTGTTATTGCTGTGTACAAAACGCACGCAAACGCGACGTCAACACGTATACGTAATACGTAGTAAGAGATCACGAGAAGCGAAACGAGCGAACAACGGACGAACGAGGCACGAGCAAACACTTCAACGGCCGCAGACCAACTGAACCACGAGCGCAAAACAGGAAAGCCAGCGGCAGACACGCGCTGCGTCAGTGTGTGTGTGTGTGTGTGTGTGCGCGTTTGCGTGTGCGTGCGCATGTATGTGTGAAACTCGTCTGACGAGGGCCGGGCTTTGGTATTTGGCACATACAAGATGGTCGTAGCTGCATACGGACTGGCCATGCATTAGAGCGTGATGGCAAGTGTGCTAACATCAATATGCCTGTCACTGTTTGGCTTGCATGCATGGGGCGTGTTTTTTGTTTGTTATGCAGCGCGGCAGGTAAACCGGTTTTCGTTTCGTTTCGCTTGACTGTTGTTGTTGCTGCTGTTGTTGTTGTTGCAGTTGCATGTTTGTTTGTTTGTAGTAGGGCTTGTCGTTGTCGCTGTCGCTATTGCTGCCGCTGCTGCTGCTGCTGCTGCTCGTCATGCTCGAGTGCATCGTTCAATAATCTCTCTGTGGCACGCCTCTCTGCGCTCTGCACTTGGCACGGTGCTTCAACGTCGACTCGCTCATGCGCCAGGTGAGGCTTTGGCTTTCGCTTTGGCTTTGCCTATGGCTTTGGCTCTGTATCTGGCTTTGCTTTGCTTTGCTTGTCTGTCGCTCTCTCTCTCTCGAGGCGGCTGCCTCTGCTGCCTCAGCTGCCACTGTGCCTCTGCCTCTGTGTTTTTGGCCACTGCTTTCTGCTTTTGCCTTTGCCTCTGCCTTTGCCTTTGCCTTTTACCATTGCCATTGCCCGGCTGTCAAACAGTGACAACAATCATCGATCGTTCCGTTTGTGATTATGTGGTTTATTTATGGGCTTTAACATGTGTGCAGATTTGTCTGCCGATTTTGAGTTATGTATGTGAGTCGCACACTCTATCTGTGTGTGGGTGTGTGTTAGTTTGTGTGTGCATGTGTGTGTGTGTGTGTGTGTGTGTGTGTGTTGGGCGCACATAATACTAAATTTGCATAAATTAGCAGCTGCAAATTAAGCTAAATACAAAATATGTCCATGTTTATTCATAGAAGTATTCACCCAATTATACATACATAGACTGTATATACAAATATGTGGCAGCATTAGTCTTAATATATAACACGTTTGGCCTCCAGCTCTCAGCGTCTGTTTATTTTTAATTTTTTCTCAGGAAGCAGCCGTCGCAGCATCTTTGGCAGCGACGCAAACTATCTAGATACAAATTATTAATATCGAGCTCATATTTTTTAGTGGTTGAACAACTTGGCAAGTTAGCTGCCCGTCTTCAACTTCAGCTTCAAGCTGGAGTTGGAGTATTGTGTTGCCCTTGTACAGCTGCTGCGCATAAACAGAAGGCACACACTCACACACACACACACACACACATGTAAACACCCACAAACACACACATAAATATGCACTTGTATGTGTGTGGCATGCACATAGGAAGCGATGCTACGTGAGCAGCCTTTTTGGGGTTCCCGCATTGATTTTCGCTTTAAAAAGTTAACATTTTTTTTGTTTTTTTTTTTTTGTTCCCGAAACTTTTTGGCAAAAAGGGTTAAATGCTCCGATTGTTGTTGTTCTTGACTGTTGTTGCTTGCACCTGAAATTGGAGCGCAGAGACTTTTGCAAGTAGCTTAAGGATGCTACTGCAAAGTGGTGCGGCTGTTTGTGAGCTCTTTGCCGCAGCTGGACCAAGTTTCCCAGGGCTGCCCCGCCAACATATTTTGGAGCAACGCATTCTCATTTCATAAGTTCATGCAACTGAGATAGAAATCTGAAGAGTTGGCTTTAGTTTATGGCCTTAAACAGCTAAATTTGTGTGGCTGGCTGCCCCAAAAGCAGCAGTCAAAAGGTTGTAATATGCTAACAGATAGCGCCGCCGATAGTAACCGATACATTTTTGGAGACAAGACAAACACACACACACACACAGAGAAACATAAAAAAACAACTTGAATTCAGATCGATATGAATAAGATACATGTAGAACAACAAACACAACATGTCAACAATAATATAAGCATGGGAAAAGTTAAAAATTAAGTAGGTTGACATATTAAATATTATCTATGAGGGAAACGGAATTAATACAAATACAAGCATATAAAATAACCTTCCTCCACTTTTAAGTTGGCTTCCAAGACAACAACGACTATTAGTGCCAGCTGTGGCTAATCAAAATATTGTTGGCTAAGATTAGATTCCCAAATTGAAAACGAGAAAACATTACTGTATTTAGTTCAATGAAAGTATATTTTTTAGACACTATAAGTTATCTAACACTTGCAAATTTAGTGTCTAAAATATATTCGCAAAAGATGCAAGTCTATGAAAGCGGAACTGACTTAAAATAAAATTACTTTAATAATCTATAAAATTCTTTTTGTATAAATGATTTGTTTAGATAAGATATAAGCCTTAAATATTTTCAGGCATTTATTCCAGCCAATATTCCAATTGGAATAAAATAAAAAATCCAATACATGAATATGCATTACATTTGCAAATTCAATATATTCAAAAAAAGTTAGAAAAAAAAAAGTGGGTGTCCCAAAAGAGACTAGTGCAAAAAACGTACTTTTAGCTCGTTTAAAGTTATTTAATTGAATTGTGTTTTGATTTTTATAAAACGTGTATTGAAGTTAAGATTATTTTTGTAGTAGTTTAGATTGTAGATTTTTGTAGTCGTTTGTCAGTCGTTTATCTCGATAGTAACAGCATTTATACCGAATCTCAGCTACAGCAATTATTCAACTTAACGGTTTTTCAACATGAGTTTTGTGAACTTTTCTCCGACTTTCTTTTGAATTGGACGCTCACTCTACGCAGAAATCATTAACCATATAAATAGCTCTACCTGTGGCACCCACACACACACACACACACACACAGACACAGACACACTTATAAGTAAATACGTACATAGTGGAAAAGTACTTCTAATGCATATTTTTCCAGCACGTGCGCAGCTTTTCCGGCTCCGGCTCCGGCTTCGTTCGCGTCGTTGTCCACGTCCAACTCGACGTAGTCGCCAGAGCGGATCAAAGCAGATACAAGGCTAGCCCCCAATAGAGTAAGCCATGTGCAGCGCAGCGTGTGGAGTTACCCCCTTTTGTATAAAATGTTTACCCCACCCCTGCTCCTGTCCTTCTCCTCCCGTTCAATACATAAATCCAGCAGCGACTTGGAGCTGACGCACGTTGCGTGTAATTTTGATTTTAATCGCATAAAAATGTTTTGTTTATATGTATAATTTAGTTTTAACAATTTATGTTAACCTTTTGTTACCATTTTTAATTTGCCAAGCGGCGCTGCTATTGTTGTTGTTGTTGCTAATAAGCAGCAACAATTAAATGCGCCATAAAATTGGTTTAAGTACGCACTCGCTCTGAAATGTATCTATGAGTTTATATTTGTACTTAAATATGAATATGCATATTATAAATGTGCGCTAGTAATTTATAGTATATATGCGACATATAGACAGTTATTACTATTGTTGTTATTGTTATAATCATTGCCTGGCGATAAAAATCAGCCACATTTTTATACCATTTAAACAAAGCATAAATTCTGATTTAGCCCCAAAACTGTCGTTGCTTCTGCTTCTGTCTGTTTGTTTGTTTGTTTATGTGTGTGTTTGTGTGTGTGTGTGTGTGTGTGTGTGTGTGTGTGTGTGTGTTTGTGTGTGTGAGTGTGTGTGTGGGTATGTGCTGGCATGCATATGCTACTCAAACATTATCACAAAAACAGTGCGCCAGATTATAAATAAAATTAACAAATAAAATGCTATTTAAATTGCCACTTGTAATTGCAAATCTCTCTTTATGCCATCCAGTCTGATAGTCAGACTATACCCCTAAAACCCCACAGCCCATCAACCCAATGATAGAGCTCCACATATTATTGAGGCCATAAATATGCATGCCTCGTTCTATAGCCAGAATGATACGATCCACATTGGACTGGACCAATGTTCTATGAATAGATTTTCTACATTAATGATATTTCTAATGAGCTTGCATAAGATACGCTGGAATGCGGTTGATAACATTGTTGACTATAGTTCGACAATTATCAGAGCTAGAAGTTGTAATTATAGGAATAATCTTAAATTGATCTGTGTCAGCAAAATGTGAAAGTTCCTTTACTAAACAGCTTATCTTTCACCGGCTCTTTTACACACTTTGACAGACTCGTTTATGAAAAGGTTATTGTTAATGTTGTAAAATAAAGCTTATGTTTTCTTAAGCAAAATAAGATATGAAACAATTTAATTACAATGTTTCTTTCTAGGATAAGTATCCTAATTCATAATAATATTAAAGTGTCCAAGTTTGCTTCCGGATTTTTAAACTTATACTCAACTCTGAATGTGCTTAAATTGTTTACCGATCTAAGTAATTCTTGCAGCGAAAAGTATCCATGTCGCCAAGTAGATCAGTAAGCAGAACCAATATATCCAATTAAGAAATAATTTACATTATTAATACTTAAGCTTACCCATGCTGTAAGAGATTGTTTTTTAAAAGCATAGAATTAACGTCTCCATTTTGATTATTGATAAATATAGCAGGAAATTACAATAAATGAATAATTTACTGTCTTAAAAATGAATTCCCTTTACCAGATTGCTTACTGTAATTTCTATTACACAAAATATAAATACATGTATATATTATTGGCTTAAGAGCTTATCAAATAAATATTTCATTTGACTGCACTCGAATCATCAAGGAAGCCATCAATAGTCACTGGTATATCACCCTTGGAAATAATCAGCAAATAGTTTTCTCAACTTGGCTGTTGATTTTGTGCATATCTATCATATCATATATATATATATATAATTTAATAACTATAACAACTACAACTACAACTACAATTGCAGTATGCCCAGGCAGTTCATATGTCATGTGCCAGTTTTTGCGACTGCATTGCAGCGCCCACCATCCACCTCTGTTGCCCTTCTAGTCCAGTTGGCTACGTTCTAATTTCATAATAAACTGGCTGGCAGCCATTGCAGCAATACGAACAACAACAGCAACAACAACCATAACAGCAACGTGAACCTGCAACAAGAACCAATTCAAATTGACTGCGTCCCCCAAACCGCAATGGGTGTAAATTTCATGCGATGGCCGCCAACTGAAAGTGGTTGATGGGGCGTGTAGAGGGGTGTAGAGAGGAGCGGGGCAGAGCCTGGCGGCACATCCTGTGCAGCTCGTAAGCACCTCATGCGCCAGGCTATAAATGTAAATTGCCTAAATGTGCAAAAGCTCGAGCATAGAGCATACGTTGTCCGCACACTGACTGTGCCCACTCTGGACTAGGGGAGTGGAGGTGGAGTTAGGGAGCGGCAGGAGTAGGGCAACGGTTGGTGGAGGGGTGTGCTGCTCGTAAATGAAATCAGTTGGTGCGCGAATCCTGCATGGGTCAATTATGCAAATGTCCGAGCCTCGCTGTCGTCCGCCTCGTCCGTGGCGAATGCATTCGCTTGTATGTGCATGCTTGTGCATGTCCTGCATGCAGGACGCGTACTCCACCTCATAGCTGTCCTCGGCCTCCATGGCCATGTGCGGCATGGCGAAAGTGATTTGTTGTTTGGCAGCGCAAATCTGTTTTCATATTAAGTATTTTAGCGCAAATTAAGTTGAAAATGGCAGTCGAAACAAGCGATCCAGACATTTTAATGGGCTAGGCCTTTGGGCCAGTAGCTCTTACCACATGGTCATCCTTGTGTCCAAAAATAAAAACTTTCACTACTCGCCCGCAGTGCTTTCCATTTCGCAGCGGCAGCAGCAGCAGCAGCAGCAGCAGCAGCAGTTGAAGCTGCCGCATTAGCAGTCAAACAAATGCCCGGGCACGTATGCAAAGCATGACGAACAGGACGGCAAAACAGACAGGGGCTACAGAGACGGAGGCGACAAGCAGACGGATGGACGGACGGACGGACGCAGTGCAGCAGCTACAATATTCATACAAAGCATGTCTACGTCAAGCGCACTTGGGTTAGGTTTCTGTGAGCGTAAGCATCAGGAGCGGACTAAGTTTTATGAGTTGGTGAAACGATCTCGCCATGCTGATATCTATAGAAAATGCTGATTTCCAACTTTAAATCAACCTATTTTCACAAAATGTTTTGATAGAGGGGTTATTAAATTAAGAACATTGGCTTAATTTAACAAATAACTATATCAATAGGAAAAAGTTTGCCTTTTATAATCAAACTTAAATTGTCACTTGGCCATTTTATGCGTTCTCCTCCGAGTTCTTTGTCAAACTACACTAACAATTCGCATGTGTAACAAAGCCCACTCCAAAGTCTTATAAATAATTGTCAGTTCTCTTATCTTATTATCTCTGGAGAGTATAAAATTATATACAATTTATTGATGCACAAATAAAATATATATATAAATATATATATATAAATATGTATCTATATTTGTATTTTTGTGTAAACCTGAAAGTTATTTTCTGCTGTTAGTTTATGGGATAATTCAAATTAAATGATTGGTTTTTTTTAGCATATATCCCAATAAAATAGATATATTTAATGATGAGTAATGTTAACATTTTTGATTACGATTTTTTATAGATATAGATATAGATTAAAAGTAGCAGATAGTAACGGACTTGCTGTACAAGAAAAACAAATCCTATACTTTTGGATTTTGAAGTGGTGCCACGCAGCTCCAGTCCGTGCCTGGTTTTGGGTGTTGGTGTTGAAGTCTAGGGTCTAGAACAAAGTCCATTGTTTGCGCACAGTCTGCGCGAAGTTTGCCAATTCATGAGGCGTTGCCGTTAGTCTGTGCCGTTAGTTCTGCTCCTGCACAATACGCTTGGCAAATAGCGGGACAAACACACACACATACACACACACACACACACACACACACACACATACACCTATATGCATGCATGCGAGCTTTCCGCTTTTCCTGGCTGCTGGCATGAAACGAAATACGTGGGGCAGGCGCACATGTGTATGTGTGCACAGTAGACAGACTGGCTGGCGGGGCAGTCGGACAGGTCAGGGCAGGACAGGACAGGACAGGACAGCCGGACTGGAGCTGTGACTGTGGTTGTGGTTGCGGCTACTTCCGCTCCTGCTCCTGTTGAAAGCTTGGCTAAGCACCTGAGCAAACTTATTGTTAGACTGCGCATTGTTTGCCGTCGCCGGTGGCTCGAAATGAAACCAAAACTGAATACGTCAAGGTTAACATGAGTGCGACTGGCTACTGGCTACTGGCTACTGGCTACTGCCTTCTGTCTTCGTCGGGCCGACTAAGTAACGATGTGTCTGCCAGGATAATTTTACGATTTCCTCCCGGCCGAAGGCAAAAGTGAACAAAGCGAGCAACAGCAACTGGCCCCTGGATTGCATTGGACTACCACTTCTCATTAAGCAATTCGGCCATGCTCCGAGCCCAGTGACAATCCGTTCAACACCTCCGCAACAACAACAACAACAACAGCAATAACAAAAATAACAGATGAGACACAATCTTCAAAAAATTTAGCGACAAGCGAGCCGAAAGCAGATAAAAAACATTCATACACATTATGCGAATCTTTTGCAAATTACTTAAACAACAAAAATCTCAACTGATGGTCGAGTTGTTGTTGTTGTAGTTGTTGTTGTTGTTGCTGTTATTGTTCTTGTTGTTGTTGTTGTTGCTTTAAAAGCCGCCGAGAGATGAGACGCGAGCGATAAGCGACTGCGATAGACGATAAGCGATAAGCGCTTACGCATTTCTGAGTGCGAAAGAAGCGTTTCGGATGCGGATCCCAAAAGTTAGGGGCAGAGGGTACGGGCGGGGCAGGGCGCATGGACAGACAGAGAGGCCATATGTGCTAGAGCATGCCTGAGCGAAAGCAACAACAACAATAACAACAACAAGAACAACAACAAATGCTCTTGAAATGTATTTTTTTTTTATTTATTTTTTTTTTTTTGAGAGAGTTTTGCGATTGCGCTGATCAGATAGGCGATCGTGTGCGACGGGGCGTGCGGCAATGCGAACGGGAAAGGGAATGGCAAGCAGAAAGGGAATGGTAACGAGAAGCAGGGCACTGGAAAACAGGGTCTCAGTAATTTGATGTCATATTGTGTCACATACACACACACACACGCACACACACACACACACAACTCTGTGAGAGTGAGTGCTAGATTGAAGGGAGATATGAGCAGATCCTAGAGCCATCTCAGCAGCGATTTACCTGCTCAGCTCGAGCGGCGAACTACACAGAAGGATATATGTATATTTGTATTACTACCGTTTTAACGCTGTCTTTGACTCGTCGTTGTTGGTATTGCTGTTGTTGTAGGCGACCGATCTGCCACTAGAATGATACACTCATATTTTCATCATCGATTGCAAAATAATGTTTAGGTTTGCGTTTTGTACTTACAAGGAATCAAATATCGCTGTGGTTAGCTTATTCCTTCCCAGGCCATAGACTACAGACTACAGACAACAGACTACACCGTTGAGATATCTCTGGATACGATTTGACAGGGGCCAAGCACGCGTTCGTTATTTCATTGCTTTTGATGGCGGCGCTACTTTAATGGTCACTCAGCTTGTTGTTTTCGACTGGCTACACTCACAAAAATAAATGCTTCTTAGTTGCTAATACACAACGTAATCCTATCTTTCATTAGATATACATTTTTCTATTATAACATAATTTTTTATATTGATTTTTACACGATTTTTCTGAATTTGAAAGAGTAAAGAAAAGAAAAAAATTCAAAAATATGTTTTTAAATGTTTATCAACAGATTCTGTGACATTTATTTTGTAAGCATTATTTTCCGCCATTATGCGTGCTAATTTCTTAAAGATCTTTAGGTAGGTGATTTGTGTTTTTTCTGAGTGTAATACCACAACTACTTTTGGACTGTAACGTTTGGGCCGTTTACGAGGTCTGCAGTTGTATATCTCTGGCTTTTTTTTTATGATAGTCGTTGCGCTGCGCATACAAATGATTTGATTTTGATGGTGATTTTTGTTGATGCGTGTGCTCCGCTTTGGGGCATGATTTGAGTTACTTCATTTGTCACTTGGCCATTTAATGCGTTTTCCTGGGAATTCGCTTCGGCCGCAGCAGCCTCGGTCGGCTATTGACTTTGATTTTTATGACGTTTTTTTGCCGCTCCTGACGAGCTGGCCATCATCGCCTAATTTCACCGGGCTGCTCAGTCGCTCGCCTGCTCAGCACTTTCTTTAACCGTTTTAGTGATTTGGCTGCTGATTGTTGGCTGAGTTTCTTCTCGTTGATTGTGTATACCTGTTAATGAGTTTATTTTAAGTAGTCCATCGCCTATTGCCTATTGCCTATTGGTTGCAGCATAGCGCGACATTCTAATTTGGTTCGATTTGTATCAGCGAGTGCGATGTTTAAGTGCCTTTTAGCTGTGATTAATTTTAATGACTAGTTTTTCGGTTACTATCAACTATGAATTGAGGTTTATGTTTAGTGTCTCGATATAGCAATAGCGTAATAAATTGCTTTTACTCGCCCCAAAAACTGGAATGCACCACTCGACGCTACCATTTAAATTAAATTGCGATTTTAATGAGGGGCGTAACAAACATTTGTTAGCCACAGCAGTGATAAATGTCGGCCAATGGACGTTGGCACCTAATAAGCCAGTTTTTGACTGCTGCCAGTTGTCAGCTGGCAACTTGTTTCAATGAAGCAATTAACGCGCTGCGCACCAGCAAAAAAGCTGTGAAAATTTCCAGCAAAATGAATTGATTCAAACATTTTGCGGAAGGACATCTAAAAGTAAACATAACACAATTTACATGGATGGGTGCAAAAGAGTGTGTGTGTGTGTGTGTGTGTGTGCGTAAGAGTGTGTGTGCGCCTAAAAGGCTGCAGCTGTCGACGTTTTGGCCCGCATAAAGCAGACGCAACGCTTATCACAGATGCAAATAGCAAAAAGTGCTACAAACACAGCGTGCGAATATGTATATATGTATATGAATGTGTGTGTGTGTGTGTGCTTGCTGCTTTAGGCAGCTAATGGAGACAAAAGACGACACACACACACACACACACAAAGCACACAAGCACATAGCAGCCTAATGCAAATATTTTTGACGTTCACTGAACTTTGCATAGAAAATTATGCAAGCCTCCGTCTCCTTTCCTCCCTCTTCCTCTGTCGCTCTCTCTCTCTCTCTATCTCTCAATCTCTTAGTCTCTCACTCTCTCACTCTGACTCTCTCAGCGAAGTGTGTGTGTGTGTGTGTGTGTGTACGTGTGTGTGACAGCTGTGTGACCAAAAATTATAGCAGAAAACTGCAGCAAACAATAAAAGCGAAACGAGCAACGAGAAAGGCAAGGCAAAGTTTTCTGGCTGCTGTTTGCTAAATGTACCATTTTTAATTTCTTGCAGTTCGACAACAGCGAACATCTGCAACGCCGTTCAGCATTCAGCATTGATGTACGGGTCGCATTGCGCATGCCCGTGGCCAATGAGAGCGCGTCAGCCAAACGCCGCCCAAATCAAAAATGGCGAGTTTAAAACAGAGAGCACATGCCTTGACAGCTATAGCGATCTCGCTCCAACGCACGCAATGCCATACAAGCCAAGCAATGCGGTGCAGCAAGCAGTGCGCGTCAAGCAGTGCTCGCAGTGGCGACAAATGTATGTAGCTGTTTATTATTTGCCGGTCAACTCGGGCTGAGATTCTCAGCGAGCTCATCATCGAAATCCAACAATCTGTGCTTTTGTTGGTATTGCTGCTGCTGCTGCTGCTGCTGTTGTTGTTGCTGTTGCTGCTGTTGTTGCTGTTGTTGCTGCCGCTGCAATCCTTTTGGTATTTGATTTCAATTTCAATTGTGGCGCATCTCTTGACGTCGCCATTTTGTTTGTTATCAACAACGAAAGCTGTCGCTTTTGTTTTCCATGATAATTGCATTTGTATGTGGATTGAAGTCGGCTTCCCCCAATCCCTCCCCCCTCCCCCCACACACACACACAACTTTCGCTCTTCCCTTGACTATTTATCAATTTTTCACGATATGTTATTGTTTTAGTCGTTTTTTTTTTCTGCAGAGGATTCCTTTTGAGCTTTGCTCGACAAAGCGTGCAGCGCAAGCAGATTAACTTTTCACCTGTGCACGCCAGGTGAAAGGAGAATGTGAGCAAACACAAAAAAAAAAAAAACAACAAAAAAATATTGCTGCGGGCTCAGCAATCAGTCAGCGTTGTCACTGCCAACTTTTCGAAGTGTGTTGGCTGATTCTGTTTCTGTTGCTGGTCGTTTTGATTGGATTGCTGTTTGCTGGTTTTAAGTCGAGGCTGTGGCTTTTATTATTGCTCATTCGCAGCCAGTTTAAAAACAATGGCAACATTTTAATGAAAATTGCCGCTTGACTTAATTTCAACAGTGGCGCATTGATAAAAGCCCAGTAACAAACAGCGGGTAGCATTTGACAATAATAATTGTGCTTAAATTTGCAACAATTGTTCATGCCACAAAATGCCAATGAAAGTGGCTGGGCAGTGATTTTAGTCGCCAGATTAGAGCAATCCACCCACGCACGCAAACACAAAGCACACACACACACGCACACACATACAACAGGCATTGATACCAGCAACCACCACTTGCAACCCCAAAACAAAAATCAGGCAACTCAAACTGCCGCTTAATGCTGACAAATCCAGCAGCAGCAGCAGTAGCAGTAGCAGCAGCAGCAGCCACAATCCACAATCCTCTTTTCATATCGTCGATCGCATCGTTCTATTAAATTACCAAAAGCTGTCGCTCGTTCAAATGGCAAAAACACAAAAAAAAAAAAGACAACAGCGATGTGTGCAACACCAAGTTGCAGGCTACAATTTGGGGGGTGGTAATAGTGGTGGTGGCGGTTGATTGCCAACTGGGATTTTGCCCGGTCACAATTGAGATAAGATTGCCAGCGCTCAGATACAAGATATGTCATGTATCGCACGTTTGTCTCAGTTGTGTAAGGGGCAGGGGCAGGGACAGGGCAGGGGGTGGAAGTGGGTTTCAGCCAGCCTTAAGGCATATATACAAATGCATCAAAACCAAATTACATCAAATTCAAAGTGCCGTCCTCATCCTTGCTGGGCGTTGTCGCCAGCTAAATAATTATATAAGCCACAGGAGGCAGATCGAAGATAGGACATGCATGGAATACACTTGCCACAATTCTAAAATATATATACACACACACGCATACACACAGGCAAAGACACTGATTGGGCGTGCTTAATAGAAATTTGCATGCGCAATTATTTGAACAAACCGCAGCAATTATACGCGACCGACACAATGCACAACAGCAGCAGCAGCAGCAGCATCGGCAGACAAGCTAATTAGCAAAGAAAGGTCCTGGGAGTTTAACTTTTGGTTACCCGCTACTCTTTACCAGCCGCAGCGAATCGATTTTCATATTTTATTGCCCGTGCAGCGTCCGCTGCTGCTGCTGCTGCTGCTGCTGATGTTGATGCTGCTGATGTTGCTGTGGTCGCTGCTCATGCCAACAGCAATTTGTGCATCGTTAAGGGTTAGTGCATCGCCAACACCATCGCTCCACAATGTTTTGATTTGTTGTGACAGTTTCGGGGCTGGGAGCGTGGCCACCAAATGTTGTTATGCAAAAATTAAGCGCATAATTTTATTGCAATTTTTATGATCGAGCAGGCGGCAGCTTGGTGCTGGGAAACTGGTAAACTGGGAAACTTGGCCAAGCTGATGGTTATTTAATTGTGCCCAGCCAAAATCTCTACATTTTAACTGTGAGAAAGTTGCGCGTTGCCGTTTCAGTTTCTAATTAAAATTGTGGCAATTTCAGCATAATCGGAATCGTTCCACAATATGGGCGGCTTTTGAAATATTCTTCTGAGCGGTCCAGCCTTCAATTATGATAATTTCACTTGAAATCCTTTCGGCAGCAATTCGAAAATCCCGTCTCCCACAAAATACAACAGCTCGACAAAAGGAAAAATCCCCTACACCTGACAAATCCAAAAAGAGATGTTGTATAAAAGGTTGATGAAATGCGTTTTATCTTTGGCAACACAACAACAACAAACTCTGATTATAGGCACTCAAACAACAACAACAGCAAACAACCAGAGTTTTTTTTTTCCCTTTTCATAACAATGCAAGGGAAATTATGAAAATTGCGTTGAAAAACTGTCACATCATCGTCCGATTTGTTGTACTCATTTAGGTCCTGTCGTTTGTGTTGCATTTGCTTTGAAGCTGCGCATCCTTTTGTCTCACTGCATCGAAAAAAAAAAAAGAATCTGGATTGCTGAGGAGCATAGAATTACACAAAAAGACTGAACGAAAATGATTCCATTTAGAGATGACAATCCGAATTCGCTGATAGTATTATTTTGGAGAAGACCGGAGTCGTTGCGGATCCAGAAATGTTAATTATTCGCAAATGGTTGAAATTATTTGAGCACCAAAATGGGTTTCTTTTAAATCAAGAGCAATTAATTTTAGATATTTAGTTTTAGATCTTCACGAATAAAACTTTATTGTTGTATATTTCAAATTAAGTCTACTTATATGTGTAAAATAAAGCCTTGGTATTTTTGAAAAGTCTCTTTGAAAGCCTCTGCTTTGGAGTTGCCTCTGCAACAGAATTTGTAATATTTTTTATTTGTATTTTCGATTCGAAATGGCTCCTCTCTAATGCTATCGTCTACAAGTGGCAGCCACAGATTCTTCTCTTTCTTTGTATTATCGTTGTTTGTTTATTGTTGTGACATGCACTCGACATAGTTTTTCAACGGGCCATTGCCATTGTGCCAAAAAAAAAAAAAGAAAAAAAAAAAAACGATGCAAAAGAAATGAAAAGTAAGTAGGGGAAAATTATTGAAATGACGCTGTGCTGGCAGTCAACACTTTTGCGTTGCCTGTGGCAGGTTGCACTTGAGTGACGCTTCAAACGATTTCTACAATCAGCCAAAGCAGCTCTCTCTCTCTATTGTGCCAGAATATGCCCTGGCAATGGACTCCTTCCCTCCTTACCGCCGACGCGCCCCTCTGTGGCACATAGATACATCTCTGAAAGCCATAAATTCTTCAAACCGAGCAGCGAGCTCCTAAACCACCACCACCAGCCTCCGTACAGTTATCCGCTTGGCAATACAACAAAAACAATAAAAACGTGACAACAACAGTCGACTTCCCCCTGTGCAACAACAACAACAACAACAAGAACAACAACAAGAACAACAACAGCAATAACAACCACATTGCTGCCCCATCTTCATGCTAACCTGCCCACAAGTCACGGGCCCAAAGTTTGATGTTGTTCTTGTTGTTGTTGCTGTTGTTGTTGTTGTTGTTGTTCCTTTTGCCTGCTTTTAGCTGGCCAAAAACAGCGAGCACACTGTACGCGCCATTTTCCGTGCGATTGCCAATGTTAAACGCAGCAGCAACCACACAGCAACCCCTCAGCAGCATCGTCTCCAGCCCCAAGCCGACCTTTGACTGGTGTGGGTGTCCTTGCCTCGTTGTAGCTCCCTCTGGACCAGAAAAAGAAATGTTTCGCATAAAATGTTATCGCAAAGATTTACGACCCGACTTTTGCGCATCACACGCCCGCTTGCCCTCCCCGCGCAGCCCAACCACACACCAACCTCCCACTACTCCCCCAGCCACCCAGCCCCCAGTCCTCTGGCTCAGTGCTGCAGCCCTCTCTCGTCGCATCCAGCAACTTGTTTTATGATAATATACGAGCTTTCTCCGCTGAAATATAAATGTTGTGTGTATGAGCTGTCTTTTTCTTTCTCTGTGTGTGTTTGTGTGTGTGAGTGTGTGTGAGTGTGTGTGTGTGTGTGTGTGTGTGTGAGTGAGTGAGTGTGTATGTGTGTCTCCTGTGCGCCATTTTTGTTGCTGGCTGCCCTGTCATCCTTTCAGGAGGCATCACATGGCTACGCTATCTATTTATCTGCGCATTTGTACATATTTATTTTAATGTTGAGCAGCAAAAGCAGCAGTGGCAGCAGTGGCAGCAGCAGCAGCAGTGGCAGCAGCAGCAGCAGAAGCAGCAGCAGCAAGAACAACAACAGTTGTGTTGCTACAATTACGTTGGTATCCACCTAAGAAGTAAATCTACAATAAAAATGGCTGCTGTATCCATAAGATACATGCCACTGATTTTGGCAGCGCTTATCTCAATGCTGTAGCTGTGCCTAGCTCACTTGATATGTTTAGCCTCGTCCTGTGCAGCTTCACAGCTCCAGCTCCTGCTCCTGCTCCTTGCTCCTTGCTTCGAGTATGTTTGCTGTGTGTGCGCCAAGAATCGTAAAATGAAGATTTTTCATGTGGATTGTTCAGGCGCATCCTTGTCGCTGTCATTGTTATTGTTGCTGTTGCTGTTGCTGTTGCTGTTGCTGTTGCTGACTTCTTGGCTAATGCCAAAAGCTGCTGCTGTTGCTGTTGTTGCTGCTGCTGCTGCTGCTGCTTCTTCATTTTCTTCTTCCATTTTTCCTGCTGCTGCTGCTTCTGTCGTTTCCCCAACGGAAGTAATTTATGACTTTTCGTTTTGCAAATGTTTAAATCTAAGCATAAATTTCCAAGCTGAATGCTCCGTCTCGCTCTCTCTCTCTCCTCTCTCTCTCTCTCTCTCGTTGTATCTCTATCTCATGTGTGTGTGTGTGTGTGTGTGTGTGTGTGTGTGTGTGTGTGTGTGCTGGAAACATATGAGCAGCGTTTATATTTATTTCGTTTTACGCTGCTTTTATTTGCACTGATAAATTGTGCAATATATGATAGCCATAAAAGTCTACTGAAATTGGCTTAAAGCGTACCAAAAAAAAAATGAAGCTTAAAGATACAATTTCAAGTCGAGTGCTTGAATGACAAAACAATTTTGACTCGTGCCCACACATTTACACACACACACACACACACATCCACACACACATCCACACACACACACACATAGTGACAGTATGTTACACACTTAATCAAATAATCAGATATGTCAACTTTATCCGCGTCAAAACAAACACGCAGCTAAGCCGACTACAAAAGCAGCCAGAAACAACAACTCCAGTGAATCAGACAAATTAATGTTATTAAAAGCAAATATTGAAAAACTATGCGACAAACCCACACACATAGAGAAAGAGAAAAGGAGTGAAACAGAGACGAACGGGCCTTGGAAATTAATGAATTTCCAGCGATTATCCTTGCGACATCATCAGCAACAATATCAATAAAAACAAAACACAAATTCAATTACTTATGCCAAATAAGTCGAAATGCTTAAGTCAACAAAACTACACAGCCTAGCCACAGCCTAAGAGGCACACATAAGCACATACATATACATATATATATATATATATATGTATGTAAGAACAGTCGATAAGGTCGATTTGTGGCTACCATTAACTGGCGGACTGCTGGAAGGCTATCGGACAGCCAGATAAGCAGACAGAGGCAGTCAGACAAACTGATCAAATATGCTTAATTATAATTTGATTTGATTTATGATGCTCGTCGATTTCATGTGACATTTGTAATTATTCTTGTCGCGCCCGAAACTACCTCAGCCACGATCATCGAAATCACAACAGCAACAGCAACAGCAGCAGCAGCAACAGCAGGAACAGCAGGAACAACATCATCATCATCGACAACAACAATCGTCGTTGGAACCATGATCAACGATGTCGTCGATGTCAACGACGAGGAGCAAGCGACAATCCTGAGCTGCATACGAAAATAGAATCGCTGTGAGTTTTAGCAAACACACACATACTCAAATACACACATACATTTGTAGGTATTGTACAAATACATATACACCTCATTTCTTAATAGGGAGTTGCGTACTCGTTTGTATCGTTAATGTGTTTAATTGTGTTTTATTTCTTATGGGTATAATTTTAAAAAAATTGTGAGCGCTTTATATATTTTTTTTTTTATATTATATTATACAATGAATGAACGATAAATTCGATAATGCGACTATTTAGCCCATTTTTCAATTTACAAGTTTCCTATTTGATTTTGGTTTTTTGGATGAAATATTATAACCTTTAAGTAGTTAACAAATTGCCGAGTCTGAACTCTTTTCAGTTATGGGAATTAAAATGAATTGCATTTTATCAGTATTTAAATGTATATAACTTGCCTGGGTAATGAAACAAATTGCTTAAAAATATGTAGAAACCTTGTTTTTTATTTGTTTTGTTAATAAATTCACTCACATAATAATAATAAACAAGATTGTAGTTAAAATAAATATAATTGTTATTAAAACATTTATATACAGATATGCATATACTGTAGGGCATTTACGGTTCGACAAAACCCACATTAAATACGAAACCATTTTAGTATTTAATGATAATTTTCATGGCGTTGCTAGTTGACTGCTTATTATTATTATTATTATTATTATTATTATGGCACAGATCATATAGTAACCGTGAGGCTTGTCGAGTCAGCTAGCTAGTCAAGAGTCTATTGGGAATAAATCAACACGCTGTGTGGCTTCGTCAACGATCCATCTTTCATAAAAACATATATATACATACATAAATATATTGCTCTCTGCTGCGGATCTTGTGGCGTGGCCTGCTGCCGGCGATCATAGCCTGTTGATCGGAAATTCTCGCCTACGAGCGAGTGACAACGTATAGAAACACAAACAATACAACAAAAAAACAAAGTAAACATGAAAAAATATACTTTTATATAAGTAGATGTATGTTTGTATGTTTGTATCTGTAGGTAGGCTGGTCTGCGTTGCTTTTGATCAATGGATCTCAAAAACGCCCCAGCGCCCAGTTGCCAAGGTTTGTTCACTGACAATACTCTTGGCTAGAGACAGTTGTTTCACTGCCTTATGCACTTCAGTTAATTTATTAGATTATAATTTACATTACAAATTTTATTATTTACACAAACATTTTTTTTGCAGATTAAGTTCTTAAATTATTTAATTTTTTAATGAATAAGTTGACAATTTACTTACTTTATCACACATAATAATTTCTGAAGTCTATTTTACTTAAAGCTTACTTAATTGTGGCATATAACTGGACTCAAAAGTGTATTTCTATTTCGTGGAAAACCTATTTCTCAACTTGTTCTGTCCGTGCTTGTATGTGTTTATGTGTGTGTGTGTGTGCGTGTGTGTGTGTGTGTGTGTGTGTGCTGATTATCGCGGCTCGATCACAAGTTCGATCAGTTAAGGGCCGCGCACTTTTGCGCTGGATAATAAGCCGAATAGGCGTATGACAATAAGCCATGTAATTAAGTGGATGGCATATCAAAGCAGAGCAACTGGAGCTGGGTTCATTCCGGAGTGAGATTACCGGGAAATGCGTGGGCTGAAAGTAAACCAGTCCGGGAGACAGAATCTCGACTTCATGTGGAATGTGCACGTAATTGTGGTTGACAAATTGCAGTCAAAATATGATAGATTGCGCAAAAGCAATGACTCTTGAGAGAGAGCGAGAGAGAGAGCAGACACTGACTTCTATTGTCTCGCTCTCTAACTGTCTGTCTGGGTCTGTCTCTCTGTCTGTCTCTCTGTCTGTCTGTCTCTCTGTCTCTCTGTCTCTCTGTCTGTCTGTCTGTTTGTCTGTCTGCCTGTCTGTTTGTAGGTTTGACTCCGTCGGCTGTTTGTGGTCTTTTAATTAGCATGTCATGTGTGTCAGTCGGGCACTTCAGTTTGGCCCCAGCTTCAGTTGTTCTGCTCCTGCCTGCGCCTTGATGTGCCACGCCCCATTTTGTGCGCCGGGGTTGGGCGCGAAATGCATTTCGTTTCATGACTTGCACTAAATTCAATTTACTTTTTAAATATTTCTCTGTTGTCTTCATGTATGTATCTATGTATGTGTGTATGTGTATTTGCTGTGTGCCACTCAACTCAAAGCCGCTCCTGCAATGATCGGCGATTTTTTTTAGCCTCAACTTCAGTTTACGCAGAATTGAGCTAATATCGATGACTCGACCATTGAGTGGCCTAACTCATTTCTGGCTGACGGTCTTGGCCGCATTTATTAGCCCCGTGCATTTGGGAAGGCCACTTCAAGCCGAACTTGTGTGTTTTAGGCTTTGCGTTTGCGTTTTTAATAAGCGGTTGTCGCCTGAACGAACCTTCAGTTTCCTGGGCCACTTTTCAATTAGCCAGGTTTTTGTGTGTTACGGAATGCCCCGGGGCACCGACAGCGGGCCGCGAGCTCTACACTTTAATTAATCGCCATGTCTAACAAAATATGACAAGCGCCATAAATTAAAGTAAGGCTTCGCTCTGCCAGTGCAGCTTCCAACATCCAACATCCAGCTTCCCGAGTCCGGGGCAGGTGTGCGCCACAAAATTTGCGTGTGCGGACAGCTAAACTGCTACTGTGGCTGCTTTTAGTGGCCGCATATAAATGAGAGATGTTTAACTAGGCGACACAGACGCCAAAAACACTTTGCGTTGCATGCAACCAACAGCAGAGAATGGCCAAAAGACGGTGGGTAGGCGATGCCTTGTGGGCCGTAAATAAAGAGTTAGGTGACAGAAATCGTTGCAACTACTGTATATGCAAAGTCTTATGGGTAATCTCCCAGTTAAATTAGAGGCACCAAGATATGATTTTAAAGAATGACATCTTGATTGAATTTTGATCTGTTTTGACATAATTTAACAAGACATTTTGGCACATTATAAATTGAAAAATAAACTAAGAAATATAATTAATTTGCCGTTATTATGGCAGTTTTGTTGTACTTCGAATCACATAAGACAAACCTGATTGATTTCCCAAAATAAATAAACTCAACATTTGTATTCAAGTCTTACGACTATTAAGGGGAAACTATAAAACTGCCTCTGCAATTCGAAGTGTTAACTTATTAGACCTTTTTCGATATTTGGTCTGCGGCAATATAAATAAACTCTAAATCTCCTTATTTGAATTGTAGCTGACTCGATTGCATGTGCATTTGCAGTTTTGATTTCCTTTTCTGGCTCAACTGGGCTATTTGTATTTAAACCACAATTAATCCCCTTCTCGTTCTTAAGGACCTCATGCTGCTTCTTTAATTCATACTATTATATAATATAGCAATAAATTCCTTTACAGCCGTATATAACTTAAAAAACAAAAGGGTTTCCCTGTACTTGGGATGAGAAACGATGGGGGTGTCGAGGCGCCACACAAGCCACAACCACGCCCATAACTCAAGGAGCTTGTGACATTTTTATGGCATAGTTTACGAGAATATTTTATACGTAGATTTTTGGACGCTTTTGGGCATTGCGCTTTCTGCCCCATGTACGGACCAATACAATTAAAACAAAAAGGGCACATTAATCCTTTTTACACAATATCCTGTATGCTGTGTGGCCGTGTGGCCGTGAGGCAATGTGGGTGGCTTCATGGAGCTGCAGGGACACGGGGAACCGCAACTGGAGCCTGGTCGGCCATTTTCTTTTGCCTGCTGCCATTTTTATGCTCATTTTTTTGCGACTCTCATTTCTTTTTTTTTCGCCGCTTTTAACTGTTGTTGTTTTGTCGTTTTTTTTTTGTGTTTTTTTTTTTTTTGTTTTGTTGCTTGGCATTAAAAATGTTTTATGTTGTGTGCGATTTTGCGCAACCTACTTTGCACATGCTTCAATGTTGGCCAAAAGGGACACAGATAGAGGGAGAGGGAGAGGCGGAGAAAAATTGTTAGCCATCGTTTTATTTTTTTTTTTATATATAGCATATAAATACCACTTTGTGTAGGTTTACAGGGCATGCCAAGTGACTTGGATTAGCTAAATACAAATTTTATACCTTTGGGGAGTTATGAAAAATGATTGCAGAGATAATTTTTCTTTTGTAGGCTTGTAGAAATCATTTTTCTACATTATTTATTTACGGCTTGACAATAAAGATTAAGTACGAAAAACTCGTAACTTTTATGCTTTGCTCGAGCTACGAAACCATGACTAGATATTTTTTTCTGGTAACAATTTAATTCTGGTCTGGAGCATTTGGTTTGTTAAGCAAAGAGAGTTGAGTATTAAGGAGTATGTTGTAGTTTATCATTTTAAGTAAATGCATTTTTGTGGGTCTATAAATAAATATAATTGTCTATCTACATTGCTGGGATATGAGCTCGTTTGTTTATGTAGAAAGGCTTAATTTGTACAGAGCACCGCAAACACACACACAACGCATTCTTTGTGAGTGTGTGTGTGTGTGTGTGTGTGTGTGTGTGTGTGTGTGTGTGTGTAGAAGTGTGTAGGTGTGTTGTGCATGTGACTTTTGTCTTGGTTTTAACTGTTTTTATGGCGCATTGCGACTTTTTATGGCCTTGTCTTGTGTTCGCTTTGCCTATTCTAATGTGTAGCAGAGCCTCCCCAAGCAATGCCACGCCCCCCCCCCCCCCCTTCCCTCCTCCCCCCGCTGCCAACAAAGTCAAAGAGAAGGATAATAATAAAACTGGCCTTATCGCTGATGCTGATGTGAACGGCGCTCGCTGTGCGTTATAATAAAACAAATGGCAGGCCATTTAATTGCTGGCCATAAATGGGTGCCCTTTATCCTTTGAAGGATGAATGGAATGGATGCTACCAAAAGCAGTTAGCTGCTGCGGAGAATATGAGCTGGAAGAGGAGCCGGGACTGGAACTGGAGCTGGAGCTGGAGCTGGTGGAGCATGCGTGAGGTTCTCTCCTGTGTTTTGGCCAACTCGCCTTTTTATTATTATTAGTATTTAAATTTATTTGTTGCTTTATAGCGTGCACAGCAATGCGATAAATCTGAGGCAGCGGCGTTTGTCGTTTGTCGTTTTTAATGGCCGGCCATAAAAGGTAAGCCCAAAAATTATATAATATAATTTGAGCACTTTTTTTTATTTATATACTTTATATGCCATGCACACACATAATCAAAGAAACTTAAAATTTTATTTAACATTTGCGATATGACATAATTGAGTGGACGCTTATCGCTTATTTGGCCAAAAATGATGTGAAAATAAAAAAAATGAAGAAGCATCTCAAATTGCAGCATATGCAATGACCATTCTGTGGCAAGGACAACCCGTCGCTTTTGTTGTGCCAACTGCAATACAATTAATGCAATTCCACACAATTGTTATTCTTGCAACAGCAAGTTGGTCGAAAGTTTTGTGAACATTTGGCACATTTGTTTTTATTACTCAATTACGCAACTAATTCGTGGGGAGTCAAACGACTCAATTTGCGGTCGAAGGGACACTCGACGTACTGTATCTAATAGAAGATACACAGCAACAACCCCTGCTGCAAATGCCTCATTAATTACGTCTGTTGCAACAACAATTACAACTGCATTTGCTATGATTTTTATTTGCTGTTGTAGTTTTTTGTATTTATTTTGATTTCAGTGTCAGTGTTGCTTGCTGCTTATTAATTCAGTAGCCACACCTACTTGCCCTTAACGTAATAAATGAACAAACAAACAAACTGGCGCTCTCCTCTGTATCTGTTAGATGCTTATCCGTGGCATTCCTGCCGCCCAAAGTGTCATTGTTGTCGATCATTTTTATGTGGCTGCTGCGACGAGCTCCATTTGATTGACATGCCAGGCCCGAGTATCGCAGTTCATTTTTACCAACGGCGATCATCTTTCTTCACCAGCCTTTTTGCCCCTCCATCCTCCATCCATGTTTCACCTTGTTTGGTTTTTCGTTTTTATGGGCAAACACGACTTTTGTGTCGCCTTTTATGATCGGTTTGTGAGTGATTTTTACGAGCCAGCATCCACAAAGATATTAACATAAAATGCACATTAATCATTTTATATGCCTCATAATGAACTGTAAGCTTAGTTGGTGGCCAGTTAGTTCTCCATTTTGGCCCAACTCCAAGCCAAAAGTCGGTTAGGCGCCAAATTTGCCAAAAAAAAAAAAAAAGAGACAAAATAAGTACAGAACTTGGCACATTGCAGCATAGATTCGTTTTATATATATATATATATACATATGTATTTGTGTGTGTTTTTGGCCAGTCTCGTATTGGCTTTAGATCTGGTTTTGGTGTTTCTGGCTGACTAGCACTTAATCCTGGCGCACAACTATGCCGTTTTCATTGTTTCACGCACAATGGACACAAAGGACATGTTTGCACTGATTATCAGATTAGGCCATTGTACGTACAAATTGATATTGTCATGTTTCAAGTGCCCAAGCCGCGGACGTTGGCGACGGCATCGCACACACACACACACACACACAAACACACACAAACACACACAAAACTCATTGAATGCTGTCGCCAGTGCCGATTAAGAGATTTTTTTTTTCGCACTCGCAACGAGGCAAGCAGCCAAGCAACCAAACTGGGCACTGGGCAAAACAATGGACTGCCAGCAGGCAGAGATTTGCAATATTTAGGCGCAGCACAATTTTTGATGAAACAATCGCCCAGACAATGAGCGTTTGAGTGGTTTTTGCACTGCGGCTACGGCCTGGTCTAGTTTTTGGTCGGCTCGATCATTAGCATAAAGCCACAACGGCGGCAGACACTCGACCTTCCTCTCTCCCTCTCTCTCCCCCTCTCTCTCTCTCTCTATATATATATATATATACTATATATATCTTTCTCTTTCTGCATTTCTCGCTCATTCAGCCGTCTGTGCGGGGCGTTAGTCGAGCGTGAGCAGAAGGATTAGCAAAAACATCGACTCGAATTCGTACTCGGACTTGAGGAATGTGCATATCATTCTCGATCAGCGGCGTCACTGTC
This sequence comes from Drosophila anomalipes, assembly GCA_035041615.1. Taxonomy (NCBI): domain Eukaryota; kingdom Metazoa; phylum Arthropoda; class Insecta; order Diptera; family Drosophilidae; genus Drosophila; species Drosophila anomalipes. The sequence continues at coordinate 8,294,170 of JAWNKZ010000064.1, read as the reverse complement.
TGTGGATCGGGAGTGGAAGAGATCTTTCTACAGATCTTGCACTCTGATAGCGATTTGGAGATTGCCGATCAGACAAGTGCTTATCGTGTACAGGAGGCGTTGTGTGCGCCTTCGATCTGATATATGTTCTTGCTGATTGTTTAGCCTGCACATTAGGCTGAAAATCGGACAATTCATATCAGATTTCATTGGAAATCTCGTTCAGTTCATAATCGCAGGGATTTGCCTATCAATGCAACTGAATCGGGCTCAAGGCATCAGTGTTCTGAAGCACAGCTAGACAAATTGTCGTCCTCAAATCCAATGCAGATGTAAAAGAAAAACTTGAGCCTTCCCATGATTCTTATCAAATTGATAAGCCGAAGATCGGACATATGAACCAAATAAAAATGAACAAACAATTTGGTATTCTACACTCAGTTCTGATAATCACTAAGTTCACAGTCCAATGTGTTGACCGTCTTTTATCAAATATGTAGATCAAATTATTTATCATATTTATTTCTCGATAAGTCAGCTAGTTGCCCTTTCAAGTGATCTCTTCACACCTTATTCGTATCAAAGAAATCAGCAAAAATCGTGATTTAAATAGAAAAATATATCAATATAAGATTCGTTGTCTTTTACTTTAACTCTTAAGTTTAAAGTACAATCGAATGGTGACTAAACTAAACGTTTCTATAACGTCAATCAAACAAATAATTGCAAGGAGAGTTCGATATGAAAAAATTTATAATTAATACTTTTATAAACTATTTTAAAAGTTTGTTGTTTTTTTTTTTAGGTATGGGTATATGTACAGTCATGATTGTGTCATGGTATCAGTACTATATTAAAATAATCAAAAATAGTCTTTGTAGATAACTCAATTTTGTCAGCTGGTTATCAAAACAATTTAGTAGATAATAAATAAAATTCACTTGAATTCAATAATATCAATCGATCATAAAATTTGGAAACTCTGATGTGTACTACTTATATACCCTATTTTAGAGCTTATCCCTTTGAAATCCTGGCGCCAGTCAAGCAAATTCTGCCTGTACGATCTATCCGAACGCTCTACATGATCACAGCGTGATATCTATGAACATAATATGGTTGTATGCATTTGCAATACACTTGCCAAATGCCTTTCACAGCCTTCTGGGCCAGTCCTAGCGCCGGGTCATAACTCTTAGCGGCCCGCTATTTGTATTTCATAAATTTCCAACAAGCGGTAATAAAAATATTGGCCTGCCTTCGGCAAGTGCGAGTGCACAAAAGAATTGCACCATAAAATATGTACACAATGCTGCCACACACTCTTAGATATTATATACATATATATATATATATATATATATTATATATATATAAAAATATATATGCCCACACAGCAGTAGCATGGGGAACAAAGAGCCGCGCGGCTAAAACCATATAGCCTTTTGTCTCTAAGAACTCAAAAGTAGTGCAACACTTTTGGCTTATAGACAAAGACAGCAACCTGCAACTTGCAACGTGCAAACTGCGCTTGCAACTCCGTCTGAGGCTGAGACCTGAGCCAAGAGAAACGTGGCTAAGGAGACAGAGGCTGGCCATTGTCTTCGCAGAAGTCGTTAGTGTGACAGGTTGGATTTGTTTTTGTGTATGGTGCATAAGTCTGTCATCATCATCAGCATAAGACTTGTCTGGCGCCAGCATTAGGGACAATATTTTCGACTAAATATTTCGTCACAGGCAGCAGAGGCAGAGGCAGAGGCAGGGGCAGGGGCAGGGGCAGGTCGAGCCTAGAAATTCCTGGTTACGATCTCCGATCACTGAGGTTCAAGGTCTGTTGGCATGCAGACGGCGCTGCGGGCGTTTATTTTGGTAGATTTCTACTGACCCCTTAAGGTTGTTGTTGTTGTTGTTGGCGTTGCCGTTGCCGTTGCCGTTGCATCGATGATTTACGCACAAACAAAAAAGTTACAGGTGCATCGGATCAGGTAGGATCGATAACGCTATCGATGCCAGCAGATTTCATTCAACTGAATCTTGACTTTATATCGTGGCTGTGGAGTATTAACGCGACAATGAAATGCATAAAAAGTTATGACTATTCATGATAAAAAATCAACTAATATCATTTAAGTTTTTCAGTTTAAATAAAGTTTCAGATATATAGCTACGCATAATCTAAAATTACCATCAGTCGTTTGAATGTGTTCACCTAATTGTACAGTCGACAGTTTGAATGGATAGATCAATGCCTCAAAGCTAGGGTTTGATAAGCATGTAATTAAAATCAGTTGCCAACACGTATTAAAACGTGAAATATGCAAGTGGCACATGTGCGAATGCCATCGATATGGTGACCTGGGTGTGTGTAGCTGGTGCTGGTGCTCGTATCCTGCCAATAATGCGATGGCATGTGCTATACGGTTCGAAGTTGAAACATATTGGGGCACTTGAGGCGGCTTGGCCTCGGTGCTAGGCTGCCGCAAGGAGGTGTTCGACAGGCACGCGCGTTGCAGCACTTGAACTCCAAGCACCAAGTGCTGCTGTAGGTCCTGCAGCACAGACCTTGCCACGATGGGGTGGGCTGTTTGCCGGGCTCGAAAAGTTTGTAGCAGCCGCTTTTTTCTTTGGCAAAGAAGTCGCACGCTCTCTATTGGAATTTGCACAATGAAAACACTTCAGTTTCTTTTTTGTTTTGTGGTTCTTTTTTTTGTTTTTTTTTCTACTGAGACGTGTGGAGTAGCTGTGGAGGGTTTGGCGGGGTGGTCTGAACTTTTTGGTTCAAGAACAATGGTTCAAGAGCTGCTTGCAAAACAAAAAGCGTTTTAAGTTTTAATTACACCAGGCACAAAAGGCTGCAATAATAAAGTAAGGGGAACGACGAGGCGACACGTGGTGGTCCGTGGATATATATATATATATATGTATAAGTGCTAAGGGGTTGGCTGAGCTGGAGTGGGCTAACCAATCGGAAATTGTATATATCTTCAAGACTTAAGGTAAAAATTGACTAAACTAATGACAGTCGACGGGCATATTTAAGTTATATATATATATATATATATGTGTGTGTGTGTATATGCAGACAGCTCTTGTGCTTGGCACGACGCTTATCAACTGGCACAAATCTTTAGCCACCTTTCGAGCAGTTTCAATGGGCCAAGAATAAATGGTGGGGCCGTATGACGTGCCATCTGAAGCTATCTATCAAATACAGGCAGCCATAGCTTGTCAGTGATTAGATTTCCAGCTCTCCAAAGAACTTCAGCCAGCAATGCAACAACAACAAATACAACAGCAAAAGCAACAAATTTTTAAGAAATTTCTCAATTTTGACTGATTAGACTTTGTTTTCAATTTGTTTGTCGACGCGCGCGGAAGGTGGCAACAGCGGAGCTGCCTCTTCGTAAAGTTTTTAATCAAAATTGTACAGGAAATCAAAAATCATTTGAAAAATAAAAATCACAGTTTCTTATCAAGATGTTTTCTAACGCCTTACCCCAATTGCTATCCCCCGCCATCGAGTCTTTCCATGCCCTGCATTTATTGGGGTAAATGGGTATATTGCGTCCATTAGGTATACAAAATATTTGATATTGTATGAATATATTAAAGTATTATACTCTGAAGTCATTAATTCAATTTATATTTACTTTAATACTAGTTTGAATAAGATATAAATAATTAGATTCACACGCTTCTCTTTAGTAAATAATTTTAATAGCCTGGAATATTTATAGGAATACACAAAAATTGTCTGATTTAATTATAAATTATTGAAATTATTTTTTTTAGATATATGATAGGGTTAAGTGCAGGGCATCGTAAAGTACAGCATCTGATTGTGGTTATGAGTTATTTGTGTTTTAGGAGTTTTTCAACCGTTTTTTCGACTGTCTAAACAATCGGCTTGTGAAGCCTCAGTGGGCCCTTCCATGCCATGTAATTTGAACGCAACGCAGTAGCTATGAAATCAATTACGCGATAAAGATTTGACAGCACAAACGCAGCAATGTGCCAGTCGATAATTAATTTTAACGCTTTATCGCATTGAGGTGCGCCCCGTCTGATAGTCGCTGATAGCTGATAGTCGATAGCTGCTGGTGGCAGCAACCGTAACACACCAACAACAACAATAACAACAACAACAACAACAACAACGACAACAACAACACCAATAGCAACATCACTCTGTCCAATTTGATTGAAGTCTGTCTAAAGACGTTTTTTTTGTTTTTTAATCTATGACACAATTGAAAAATTATGAGTATTCCGCATGCCAATGAATTTATTAGGTTTTATTTAGTTTTGTTTTGTTATTTTATTTTTTTATTTTTTTTTTTTTGTTTTGTAGTGTTTCTATTTCTCTTGGTTTATGTTTATGGCAGCGCTGTTGTGCCGCAGATGTTTCCCATGATATGCAAACGAACTCAATTATTTATTTTATCACAAATGATTTTGCTTATCAAATCCAGAAATCGCCTCGTCTTCTCGTCTTCAACAAGCCACAAGCATCCCATCTTTCGGTTTGTACCTTTTTGTCAGCTACCAACTGCAACTCCAACTCCAACTCCAATTCCAAACTTCAAAACTCAAAACTCGAGCTCGAGTTGAGCTCTCTCTCTCTCTCTCATCCCATAGCATCTCATCTCATCTGTTGTGTGTTTTATGTTGTACCCTCTTGAGTTTTTCTTACAATTGCTTGGGTCCAAAACCCGTGGCCCGTCCTGTTCGTGGCCGCCATTATTCAAGGAGCCAGCAGCTCGGCGACTCTCATTCGCAAAGCGGTCGTCGCATCTTTTGGCGCTATCTTTGCGTTGAAATCTCCACAGTTCATGTCAAATTTCTTGTGTTTTTATATATCATCGCCATGGCAGCCTTTCCTTGCTTTCCTTGTAAGTATGTAAATATCGCTGCAGTCTCGAGACTAGCCAGTTGCAAGTCGCGAGTTGCAGCTGCGTTTTTTTTTTTTTGCACTTCCCCCGCAGCTGTGACTGATTGTCGTGCGTTTATCTTTTGATGTGGCATAGCTTCTGTGGCCAGATATATCTGAGCCGGCGTTTGGTTAATTAAGTTTCAAGCTGGTTCCGCCTGGTCGTCGCCAAACTCAATTTTTAGCACCTATTGACATGCAAAGGAGCTTGGCCACACACCGTCTGCAATTGGCTTAGCCAAATCAATCAATTCAACACGCAATTTGAGCCACAGTCAAAGTAGTAGGCAACGCCACAACCTCGATCCGATAATTTCTCTATTTTGACTTGGCAGCGAGAGGACCCGCACTGACAATAAATAATAACTCAATACAAATCCCAATTACAGTCGAGTGCCACCCGCCTAGTTTGGCTAACACGCAGCCGATGCCGAAGCCGAACCCTCTGTGCGAGTATGTGTGTGTGTGTGTGTGTGTGGATATCCTTGCCAGCTACCAGACAACCTCCTGATTGTCCTTTTCTTTTTTTGTTGCCCCCTTGCCATGTGTGTGTTCGTTTTATTTGATTCGATCAGCGGGGTTTCGCCTACGTGGGCCAAAACGACGACGCCGTCTAGCGCCGGGGATTTTTTGTTGTTTTTTTTTTTTTTTTTGGGTTTATCCTGCCCTCGCCCCGCCACATAAATCGTTTGTTTTGGCCCGAGGACAGCCCCTGGGCCCTTGGGTTTGTGTGCGGGTCTCAGCGTTTTCTCTTTTATTTAAATTTTCATTTAATTTGTTATTTGTTTACATGAAATACACCGACGTGCGACGACAACGGAGGCGACATATGACAACATTCTCAGCCGGCCACAATTGCCATTGTCTGCCTCTCAACGCGCCAATTTAGGAGCGGGGGACAAGCATTTCTATAGAGCTGAATATGCGCATGTGTGCATTTGTGTATTGACCACAAATGAAAAACATACACACACACACACACACACACACACACACACACCTGGCCACTGTTTGGCAACTGTGTCTAATTGCGCCCCTTAAGCAAGGACTATTCCATGGAGAGAATCCTGTGCATGATGAAACCAAAAAGCAAAATGCTCAATTGGCGTTTCTTCGAATTTTGCAGCTATTATATGAAAGGGCTCAACTACATGACAACAATTAAAAAATAAATGGTCAAAAATGCGTTTAATCCTTAATGCGTAAAACAAAAAAATATTTTTAAAACAATCTCGAGTTGATTAAGAAATATAGATCGAAAAATATTAGATTGGTAAAAATTTGCATTTAAATTACAAGTGGCCTCCAATTCATTAATTTAATTGACCAAACCTGAACATATTCAATGTTCAGCAAATTTAAAACTCTAACAATTTAAGATATTTCAATTTTAAATGTTTTATAATTAGTTAGATTAACACATTAAATAAAGAGGCATTCAAATCTATTTCACAGACTTGCCAATCTCTTAAAGTTTCCATTTCATTCCGCTTATCAGACACTTATTCAAATGATATACATTAGTTTTAATACGTTCCACGAAGCATTAAATGCATTTATGGCTATTTAACCAACTTGTTAAGTTTCCGAGCGCTTCACATACAAATCGTTGAAAAGCTTTTTCTGTTGTAAACAAATGGCCAGAAATAAATATCTTTTTTGAAATGAACTGATGTGAATTAGTGGTTGAGCAGGCTTTAAAATGCGGCAAATCTGAACAGCATCTTGAACAAATTAATTGGACAACAATAAATCAGCGGCTGACGATGAAATTCAAATGAAAAATCAATAAACTAAAATATCTATTGGCCAAGGCCCAGCTCAGACTCAAACCCCGACTCCGACTCCGACTCCGATTCCGATTCCAAGACCGACTCTGTTAACGGGCTAAAGTTGTAGTTGTGTACGAGCTGCGTGTTTAACAACAAACAATTAAGATGGCGACCAGTTGATAAGCTAGCAGCCAAGTCATCAGCACACAACAACAACAACAACAACAGCAACAACAACAACAACAGCAACAAGAGTCACAGAAGTTGTGGCCAATGGGTTTGATGAAAGAAATGGTTATAATGAAATAATTATGGTTGCGCCTTAGGGTTGACCATTTATAAGATGGCCAACAAGACATACGCTCCGTTACAGCGTCTGAGACCTAAAACGCATGTTAATCAAACATTGATTGCAACAAACTCATAACAACAGCCACGCCACGCACTTTATCGTTGCAATACAGTGAGCTGGTTTTTGCCAGGACGTGTTGCACACACACACACACACACACACACACTGGATCCTTGGTAAATGTGTTCAATACTTTGCTTATCGCCACATTGTCATCTGCCTGTTTGCCAGTTGATGGCTTTGATTGCTGCTTTTGGCCATGCGTGATATTTATTTGTTATTTGACACAAAACGCCGATTGCCGAGCTGGCGATCCCAAGCCGGACCCGGCTCTGTGCCACCTTTTGGCATGTGTCGTGTCGTTGCTGCTGGCAGACAATTGAGTGACCAACATGAAAAATGAAACGCAGACCAGCAGCAGACAAGAGGCCAAGACAAAAACCCAAGCTGGCAAGCATTTTTAATTTGGCTGCCATTGTGAGGCAAGCAGAGTACAAAAAATAATATAAAAAAAACGAGCTACCAAATTGTAAACATTTTTGCGCGCCTGCATCAAGATAAACCAACCGCAACACAATGCGCACTCCTGCAAGGACTATTTGGCCAGCGAGAAATTAGACACATTATGGGCCTTACTGGGACTAACTGCAACTGCGAGATGGCCACGACAAAAACCCAACTGATAATCGACAAGAATGAAAAAAAAAAAACGACTCCACTTTTTGTCTGACTACCCGCAAAATGCAGCTAAAGACTTCCGAGATTAGGACCGGGTCGGTTCGATTCAATCAGCCCATCTACTCGTCATTTGAATAGGTGCGAACAGCGATTCAAATGTTGTGATAAGCAGCAAGCAACAGTCAGAGAAACAGGAAGCCGTTTCAGAATCGGGGCTGCTGCCAAATTATGACTAGGCATAGGGGACAACAGCCTTCAGACGGTCCGTCGCTCAGTCTTTCGGTGTTTCAGCTGCCACAATTCTGGGGGCACTTCGGTGGCATCCAATTAAATTCAATTTTCTAACAAGCTCGAGCGATGCTACTGCGATAAATTAAGCAAACATTTTGTCGTTTTTCTGTGTCCGCTACAAACAACAAGTGGCAATCAGACAATAATGCGAACGACCTCAACATACCCCACGAAAAATCGAATATTTAACAATAGTCTGAAAGTTCAACAATTAAAACAAAAAATGTATATACACATCGAATATTCTGTATTTGAAGAAATTAATTTGTCGCGACAGGTACTCGATGATAATCGATATCAAAAGTAATACATTGATGACTAATCAGGCATAAGCACTAGTTAATGATTAGAGCAAATGAGTAATGAGTAACATTTTTAAATTTTATTTTCAGTAGTTTAATTTCAAAGAGCCAATAACATTTTATTCGTCATATCAGCATTAGACTCAAACTATTCGACTATAGTCGGGAAATGTATACACCCCTTCCAGCTGATACAAGTGCAGGGTGTACAAATCAACACACAAACAAGACAGACAGCACAACCACTGCAAGGCAAGAGACGAACACAACACGCTGATTATCAAAATTTGATAAACCATTAGATACCAAAACACAAACACACATAGTACCATATCGAGAGGACCTCTATGCCATGCTACGGTTCACTTGCTTCGCTTGGAAATGGGGGAACCAGACGTAATTTCTAACGCGCGCTACAAGTTTATTTGTGCGTAACAAATATTTATTGGAAAGGTAACACTTGCCACGTATTTTGGTGTGGGGGGAAGGGAGGTGGTACGTTGCAGGGCGATAGGTAAAACATGGTCCAACTGTTGCCCAATTGACCAATTAAGTGTTAGCAGCTTGATGATGTGTGTCGCCACATCTGTTTTCACTGACACTCTTTCACCGACAACTACATCTACATTTACATCGATTTTCAACAATGTCATTATTTGTGGTTTGTTAACATTGAGTTGGGGTAAAAAAAAAAAAAAAAAAAAACAGGTCACCATTTTAAACGGTACAGTAAAAACCACTGAGATGGAACAATTGCAAGAGAATGGCTTGCCAGAGATTTGAAAATTATTATACCCTTGTAAAGAGTGTTAAACTTGTGTCGTGAAGTTGGTCACGCATTGAAGCAGAGAAATATATTCTGGATC